>CM034304.1:30033168-30674835 GCA_019925795.1 Dendrobium chrysotoxum
GTAAAAGAGAAAATATTTGGATGTTTTGGTTCCATCACCAAAAGGGTATCCAGACAAGAGAAGATAAGCTTTCATTTGGTGGATGCAAGTGCCGCTCCTACAATGAGTAGGAAGTGCATGAGGAAATCATGCTTCATTTACATGTTGGGAGTACCATGAACTCACGCTAAAACAAAATTTGTTGCTGTGCTTACCTTATGGGCATGCTAGTTTTATGCTTATGGTGATTATAGAGTTATAAGAATACTTAACATGTGATTTCTAGTGTGGATGTTGCGAGTAGTATTGCTAGTGATTCCTTGCATGAATAGAAAGTAATGTTGTCAAGGAAGCTAGGTACTTGCCATGGTGGCCGAGTTAGTAAAGGTATGTTCGTAGCGCCTCTTGCATCTCTCAGGTGATAAGACACAAGACATGAAGCGCGCTTCTTACCTTGATTAGAAAGATGAGTGCTAAAATTTTAAATAATGAAGATGACATGATTTTTTACTATGAAAATTTGACATGGGTGAAGTGAAAGAACATCAAAAGTTGAAAAAAAGACAAGCCTGAGATAAAGGTACATCAAAGTTGCTGTAAGAGCTTCCAACATCAAAGTATTGAATTGAGGGGAAGAAGAGGATGGGCTCAAAAATATAAAGAATAAATCATAGCTTACAAATTAAGTGATGGAGAAGAAAATATAAATAATGATAGAGATGGAATGATAATAGTTAATATTAAAATAATTTAAGGTTTTGCATTTACAAACTACTAAATTAAACATGCCTTTTGGGTACATTGTTTAAGATTATCTACTTTGAAAGAGCTTAAAATTTGAAATGCAAAAAAACTTGAAAATGTATTATGTAACCCGCCATAATTTATTGCCATGAATAGTATTTTTATGCCCTTCAAAAGTCTTCTTCATAATTTAAATTTGTTGATCAAGTAAAATAGTTATTTTTCCAACTTAGGCAAGTGCCTAGCATCTCAAGCATTGGTCATTCATATCACCTTGAGGACACCTAATACTTTTAATAACATTGCTAAAAATTAAGGCATGATGGGATTGATTCATTATAGCTTCGTGGTGGTAATGTGTGTTAACGATTTTTTCGTGTCAACTCGACCCAAATAGAGTCAAATCGGACCTGATCGGGTTAAATTGAACCCGATCAATTAAATCAAGCCCTGTCGAACCCTAAATCGACTAAAATCGGTGTCGATTCGAGTTCAACTTCATCAAATCGACTCGATCGAGCCAAATCGGACTCGAATCGACCCAAATCGTGTCCGATTCAGGCTCAATTTAATTCCAATTGGTTCAATTAAAGTCCAATTGACTTTCTAACTCAATTCAAATGCTTTCCAAATCAAGAAACTCAAATCGACGGCTCCGATCTTCTTGATCTTGGTTGTCTACGCACTGCTCTTCGATCAAATCCTATAGCAAACTTCGAGCGAAGGCAACCCTTCTAAATCCGTGAAATCAAGCGTCTTGGGGCATTCAAATAGCTTCCTTTTCCTGCGTGGCTTCCCACTTCGTGCATCCATTGGGTTTCAAAACTCCCAACCGTGCGTGACCTCAGCCCTCTTGCGTGCGTGAGACAGAAAGCGGGAGGGATTCTTCCTGTTCGTGCGTCCAAAAGCAGGAAAAGGGAGGAGCAGTCGATCTTCCTGCCCTTTGTGTGCGTGCTTGGAGTCAAAGTGAGACGAAGGGGAGCTTCTAGGTCCGATTTTCTACTTTGTGTGTGCCGCAAGAAGCAAGAGAGGGAGGGGCTCGACGTGTGTCTAGCCCGAGCAAGAGAGGAAACCGACTCGAACGCAGCCTCTTCCTACGTATTCCTTGTGTGGATGCAACTCTTCCAGGCAGAACCGAACAGGAAGAGGTTTTTGATTTGCGTGCTTGAGCCAATCAGAAAAGGGATCGAGTAGGGAACTGCTTCCTGCAAGCTTACCTTGAGCAGAAGCCGAGTGAAGGAGGGAACCAATCTCTATAGCCAAATTTTCTCATTCCTTCGACCATTTGGAGTGTTTCAAAGCCAGAACAAAAGGAGAGTTGCTATCGTCCCTCTTTCCTACAATTGAAAGGAGTTCAGAGGCTTCTTCCTTCTCTTCTATTGGCACTGGTGAGCTCGTGACAACAAAATCAGCAGCCCAAACATCTTCGACAGCAAGTTCACCTTTCATTCCTCCACTGTCTCGCCTTTGCAAGGTGAGAAGATATCGGATCGTGCCGTGACTTGACCCGATGAGGTAAAACCCCTCAAAACTTAGCAAAACCTAGGTCCATCGGCCAATGTTTGTGTGGTTGACGCTCCCCAAGCCTTAGGTCCCTATAAACCATGCATTTTATTTTACAAAACCAAAAAAGAAGCCCACATGTTCGCTGTCCACTCCGCAAATCCGTGAAAATTTGATGATTTCTCACAGGTTGCTTTCATGTGAGAGCCTGTAGGAGATGGCAACGCGCATAGGGTGTTTGGATTGGTATGATATCCTACACCTCCAAATGCATGAAATAGCATCATATTGCATTCCAACACTGTTACCTATGATCAAACTCTAGATTAGGTGAAATTGTTTGATGCCAAATCGACTGTTGAGGTGTAGATTCTCTCCAAATATTGCATGCTATGTCTCTTTCTCCTAAAATTATGTGTCATGTCAAAATTGGCATAAAGTGTGAGAACTTGCATTAGCAAAGAGCTTGTGAATATTTCTAAAAGCTTTGTTGGATATCCGGAAATGCATTTGACATTGTTTAAAAGAATACACTAATAGCTTGTCGTAGGATTTTACATTAATACCCAAGGATTCATTTTTGTAAATCCTAGGATAGAGAACCAATCAAACTCATTTTGGGTATGTTGCAAAGCTTGTAGAAAGAATAACAAGTGATCAATTGCTCTATTGTGTGAAATCCCTATAATTGGAAACTCACCTCCATGCTTTTAATGAACCAAATAATGTCAAAATTGATTGGAATATTCTCTAATCCTTATATGTGTGTTTCCTATTTTAACATGCATGTTGTGGGTCATTTGCTAACTTGTTTTTTACCTTAAGATTGTAAATTTACAAGCATGCTCATTTAATTTCTAAATGTTTGTAAAGCAAAAGGTGGCGTATTCCATGGATTTCAAAGGCCTATAGATCATACCCCACCATACATTAAAATTATCTAAGCATGATTAGTGCAATTTGCAAATGGAAAGGTTGAGTGCAACAATAATTAAGTTAAGTATATGATGAAACTTCTAAATGATAAACCATCTCATGCATATTCCTAGGTTTCTCTTAGATCATGACAAAATTGATCTTTATGATCCATTTAGAAGCTTCCAAATAAACATTCCTATAAAAAAAATGAGTCTGAAATACTCTTAAAAGAAAATTAGGAGCTCTCTTTTAGGAGCTTTCCCTCTCTTGTGCATGATGTTTGGACTTCCCTAAAGTTCTAAATACATCAAGTCATAAGTTCATTGGACTTTAGGACCAAATCCTAAGTCTGAGACAAAATCAATAAACAACCATCATGCATGATAATTTAAAATCTTCCAAGACTTTAACATATCATTGCACAAAACCCTTGAACTTAGGACCAAACCTTAAGTTCATTCACCTCACTTGTTAAATACAAAATTAACAAATGACCCCTTAGACATAGGATCCAAACCCTAATCTCCCCCCATTCACTTAGCCTAAATTGATTGAATGGTCATCCCTCTTTAAACACCAAATATTCAAAAAACTTCCTCCAATTTGCAACCTCTAAGTTGCACATCACTTCTCATATTTACCTAACACAAATTTGGTAGATAATCATCTCATTGAAGACAAAATTCAATGATTCATCCTCCAATTTGCAACCCATAAGTTGCATATTTCTTGCCTCTTTCTACAACTCAAAAGTTGTAGGAAATTCTTATATTCATTTAACTAATGTTGAGTGAATCAAACTTACACCCAAATCATTTATTTGTTGAGCCAAAATCAACAAGTAATTCCACCACTAGCATAGGAATCCAAATCCTATCTCCTTTTCATCCTTCCAACCCAAGTTGGGAGGTTGGACTCCTCTCTTTGAACACCTAAAAGTTCAAGAAAATTCTTTATGATTCGTAATCCAATTTATGTATCACCCTCTCCCATTTGCCTAACCCAACTTAGGTAGATGATCGCGCATCATTGAATACAAAATTCAATGATTGACTCTTGACTTGTAGTCCTAAAACTATGAGTTATTTCTCTTTTCTACGAACTCCAAAGGTCCTAGAAAACTCTCTCACCTTAGCCCAAAGCTATAAGTCTCCTCTCTTTTTCAAGAGAAGCAAACGTCTATACCAATCACTAAATCAAGAAGCAATTAATCACATCTCACATATGATCCCTGACTGTGTAAGACCCAAAAAGCTCATATAGTACACCTTAGAAATTGAGTTGAGCTCACTAAAAAATTTTTCTTGGGTAGAACTCCTCTGCCAAATTACCCAATTAAAAAAAACGAAAAACTACCAATTCATAAAAAAAAGTACTTCCAATGCCTTCATATATTTGATGAATATTAATAGTTCTCCATCAAGATCACCAAAGATAAAGTGGATGCCCAAATATATAGACCAAAAGAACAACAAAGTTGCTTCATTTGTCAACATATGGCACCCAAAATTCACACCCTGGCTTTGCTAAGATAATTTTGATGTTTTCAAGAAAAAATTTCAAAAGGCAAATTAGGTTGTAGATAAGATACAACCCAAAGATTTCACCCTCATTTCATGAGAATTTTATAATCTTATTCAAATTTTCTTATAAGCGCAAGCCCCTTTGGCTAATTATCTATCCTAATGATGAAGAGAACTTTCAATTAAGGCTAGTCATTAAAAGATAATTGCTTAGCATATAATAGCAATAATTTAGTTTAGGGCTAATAAATTTATCACCATAAACTTAAAGCACAGGGTGGGAAAATGATGATGAATCCGATCAGGATCCCATGATTCTGTCATCTCAAGTTATTATGGTTCATAGTCCATTTAGTCAGATAAGGTTGTCAAGCCAACCTGATCTAAGAATTCTTTTTAGCAATTATAAGTTGTTTCGTCTAAGGGAACATTGTATATCTGAGATGGATGTTTGGCTAAGGGAATGAATTTAAGTTTCTTAGCTAATAGAAAATCCTTAGCCCTATCAAGTGCAATCTATAATTCATTACTCATGAATTTTTAACAATTGGGAAACCTGCGGGCTCTAGCCATGATTATAATTTAACTGTGAATGTTATGGCGAAATCACTGGTTAGAGGATACGTGTTACGCCCTTACTAGTGAGAGATCATTTCAAAATAAATCATAGTGATATGCTCAACAAGACATTGGCTCTTTACAAGCTGAGATTTTATTCAAATTTATCACAATCGATATATGATTGGGAAAATGGATGAATTTTGCTTTAAATTCGTGGGTGGTAGATTTCATTTGAAATATTTTTAAATTTTATAAGTTTATTGGTTTTTTTCATATTTTTGTTTGGATGAGGACTCGAAATGATACATAGATATTAGATAAATATTGAAGATTATAACCTACTCCACTAGGCACTTAGAGCCTTTGCAACCTAAAGATAAGCAGTAAATGGTGAATCAAAATAATTCAAGAAGCTAAAGTGAAAAATATAACGAAATAGTTTAGGTTAACATTTAGGTATTTCTTGTATAATTGAGCATATGTATGGTTGTAAATGAACCGAGTCAAGCTGAGTGATGCCTTATTCAAGCTTATTCATTTAATTACTTATCAAGATAGAGCCGAGCTTGAAAATGGCAAGTCTTAAAATATTATTCAAGTTTTTTAATTAGTTTTCTAATCTAGTTTGAGTTATAATTAAGCTTTAATTGGGCCTAATTAATAATATTTTTAATGGTAATAAGTTAAGTATATTTTAATTACTTGACATAATTGGATTCATAATTTTAATCTACATTGGCATTATTCATTAGATATTATTTATGTTATTTGGTGAAATTTAAATATTAAAAATTAATCTACATCTATAGCTATTTATTTGACATTTTCATCATACATATAACTCTAATGGCATACATAATTTTTAAACTGGATAAGATATTTAAAATTTGCTAAATAAGTCATTACATAAACAACCAAACCATCATTAAATGAACATTTTATTGAGTTCTTAGTAAGAAACAAGTTAAACTATAAATGTGCATATTCACAAATATAAATAAATAGGTGAGTCAGTGTTCAACCATGTTTATTTATATGGCTAGTTTTTAAAATTTTGTTCAAACTTTATTCAACTATAAATTAACAAATGAATATTGAATTATTCATCTACTGCACTTATTCGCTACAACATTAAGTGTATGATTACCCTAAAAATATTCTAAGAATGATGAAAACATCAATTAAATCATGAAAATATTATTTTAAATAAAATATTTATATATGAATTCTTCCGTAAAATATAAATAAGGTATTTCAAATAATATGACTTAATTAGAATTGTGTGTGTATATATATATATATATATATAAACCAACGTAGTTTTTCAACATTTAGCAAGTACCTGCTACAGTTAATGGGTCTAAGCTAACTTAGCGAGGTTCTGCAAAACCTTGGCATCACTTCGTAAACAAACAAAGACTTCGTCCTAGGATTTGAATTATTAGTGAGACTCCACTAACTTTAACGGGCCTCTACTAACCAAAAGTGCGAAGTAATGACTGTTGATCTAGTCGTGGGGTGAATAACAAAATTTTAAGTTGAGCCACATACACCAATGATTAAAAAAAAAAAATTTAATCCAAAAACTTTAGCCTACTAATAAGGATCAACCCTAATAATTTTACATCAAAATATTTTCCAATTATCTAATATGGGACTAAACATAATACCCTCACATGTCTTAACTTAAGGTCAGTGTACGTCGGGACAAGCTGTTACAAGCTTAAAGCCTGCAGGTCTCTAAAAGCAGCACCTTTGATGAAAGGGCTTGCCTTTCAATGAATGCATACTTTGGAGTCTTTCTAGGTAAACAGCACCAAAACTAATAACGAATCAACAACTGAGGTTCCTTATGTAATCTATATGATGGCAAAACTTTCGTAACCTGAGACAAAAGATATGCGCATTATTCATCGCTATTCACATTCTTCTAGAAAGCATCGGTGCCTTAAACCAAAAAATGAAGCATCTAATGCAGAAAATACAAAAAAATAATGGCCACCTGATTGCCCCGTGATCGAGAAATTTGCTCTCCTTTTGGGAGGTAGATGTACGAAGCCATTTAATTGAATATTATTCGCTTAAATTCCAAAATAAAAAATAATAAATTAAAACGGGGATTTACATACATACCAAACAATTATAGCTCGCCCGAAAAAGATTTATTGAACACATTAATTACTTCGAAGCTATGCAAAACCTAGAATCAAAATTCCCATTACTTACATCATTGAAGAACAAATAGAAGATACTGTGGCCGACGAAGAGTCCACCAGCTCCAGCGGCCATTCACGAAAACCTCTGAACGAATCGAGTATATAAGAGCCCTTTCTGACCGCAACAGAAAGTGACTGATCATGAACGAGCAGGTCCTTGGATGTAGGCGATACCTCCGGTGTTCGATTCGTCGCAGAGACCACAAACGCCATCAGGTGGAGAAGAATTAAGACTACGGTCACATTATGCGGCTTCATCGATGTAGTTAAAGAAGAGGGGCCGCAGACATGCGTCGATCTGAGGAAAACCCTCAGGAAGAAAATAAAGAACGGGGTAGTGTTGGCATAATGATATCACAATTGGTTTGGAGAGGAGAAGGGTAGATTTGGTGTATAAGATGCCTCGCTTCTTCTCTTCTTCTTCCTCCGCCTCGCCTCAAACGGAAGATTGGCGCAGGAGATTGACAAATCTCAGAGCTTTCCTCTTCACGATAAGAAAATGTGAAGACAGGTTCCCGTCAACTCCGACTCCAAAGCGCCGCTTGGCGTTACGATTTGTTGACAATTAACACTGCTTTATTTGGCAGTCATGTTGGTTTGCAATTTTTTTTTTTTAACTACTTAGAAATCTTTATAATTGATACGTCATCGAAAAATTATCTTGATCGGGCACGAATCTCGAGGAAAAACTCAAGTCGGAAACTTCAAAAATTAATTCGGAGACCATTTAAACTCCGATTTCAGCAAGCTTATAGTCAAACTGAGCGTCTCGGAAATACAAATCCAACAACACCAAATTCGACTCAATCCGAGCCCAAACGAGTCCAAATCAAGTACCCGAAGTGCTATTGGAAGCATCGAACAGCAATTTGAGTTACCAAACGGTCTCCGATTTTGGCGAGCTTATACTCGAATCGAGCGGCTCGACGAGACGAATCCAACGAGCCCAAGATCGCAGAATTCTGATATCATTAAGACCTTCAAATGCTTGATAAACGGTTCACGATCAAGGGATTCAATATCGGCCGTTCATCCGGATCACTCCCTATTCGCCCCTGATCCCTCACATATTTACGAGCTATGCCACTCCAGAAAAACTATAAATAGCCCCTCATTTCTCTTAAGAGGGGACCCAAGCCAAGAAGAGAAGAAAAGAAGAAGAAGAGAAGAGAAGCCTAGGAGGGAATAGCTCCTCCTCGACCACCGCCGGAACACCGCCGGAACTCCGCCGGAACACCGCCGGAACACCACCGAAGCACCACCAGGCGCCCGAGGGACGCCGGAGCTCTGCCCGACACGGGAGCAAGGTCGGAATTCTGCCCGACGCCGGAATTCTACCCGACGCCCGAGTGACGCCGGACTTCTTTCCAAGTGACGCTGGAATTCTACCCGACGCCCGAGTGACGCCGGACTTCTTTCCAAGTAACGCCGGACTTCTTTCCAAGTGACGCCGGAATTCTGCCGGACACTCAAGTGACATCGGAACTCTGCTTGTCCTTGTAACTGATACTCATTGTAATCTGATCGTCCTGAATTTAAAGGACGGATCAGCCTCGTGTACTTCAAACGACACTAGTGGAACTCTTTCAACTGGGCGTGGCCCCGTGGTTTTTTCCCTTTCCAGGGTTTTCCACGTAAAAATCCTGGTGTTACTATTTCGATTCTGTTTGTGTGCTGAATATACGTACAACGCTGAGACGGAAATATTAAACTCTATCGCCGCGTATATTTGAGTCCGCAACAGTTTGGCGCCGTCTGTGGGAAACTTATCCCACAACTTCAAGTATTGCTACGATGGTCAATAGGCGTAGCAATCGCCTCATAGGAGCCTCCCGCTCCCACTCTCCCCAATCCAGAAACCAGTCTATAAATCGTGGACATCAAGTTTCTGCCTCCTTTCTTCCTGGGGGGCAACACATTGCTGGAGAAGGAACCTCAGGGCCTTCTTTGGAGGAGCGAATCCGAAAGATGGAAGAATCTCAAAACGAGATCCTACACCTCCTGCGAGAGACTCGACAACCGACCCTAGCACCTCAGGAGGAGGTTCTTCTCCCTCGAGATCCGCCACGTGTTGAAGCTGTTCAAATCGAACATCTTCAAGCTGAGATTCCTCTTCCTCCACCCAGGAGGCGTTTGCAGTCACATCAAGATAACGAACTGGCTGATACAGCAAGTTCTACCCATCCTCCGCACACAGGTCGGCAATCTCTCCTTCCTCAAGACCTCCATGAGGAGCTAGCCCAACATCACATTGCTGAGCTCCCTCGCAATATCCTACGCCACGAACTGCGACGATTGGTTCGAGAAGAGTTCCCTACAGGAGGCGTAAGGCAACCTCTTCATCAGTGGGACTTCCAGGATTCGTCACCCCTGACGGAAGCTATTCTTCAACACCCTATTCCGACAGGATTCAAACTACCGAACATCGACCCCTATGACGGGACAACTGACCCGTACGAGCATATCGATCATTATCGAACAATTATGCATATCCAGCGAGCCTCAGACGCGCTCCTCTGTCAGGTCTTTCCTGCCACCCTCAAAGGACAAGCTCGAACATGGTTCTATTCGCTTCCAGCCGGAACCATTCCAATGTTCGTCAAATTGGCAAAAGTGTTCGTCGAACAATTTGTCGTCAATCGGAGAATTACTAAGGACTCTTCTCACCTCTCAGGGATCCGTCAGAATGAAAGTGAGTCCCTCAAGGAATACTTCAAGAGATTTTCTACTGAAGCTCGTCAAATTCCGGGAGTAGATCCCGAGTTACTTAGAGGCGTTTTCCTCGGAGGGCTTCGTCCGGGCCCATTCTACTCAGCACTTATGCGAGACACGGTCCCTTCGTATGCCGACCTGATTCATCGTGTGGAGGCACAAATCTCCGCAGATGAAGCCATAAATGCTCACAGAAAGCAGTTCGAGCAGACAAATGGGAAGCGCAAAGGTGCTCCTGGGATGGATAATTCTTCCTTACAAAGGAAAAAGCAAGGGAATAGCAATCTACCTCCTAGGCCCCCATTACCACAACGAGAACCTCGGCAGGAGAAAGAGTACACTCCGCTCAACACATCTCAAGCAAATGTGTTAATGGCGATTCAAGATCAGGACAAAGTGAAATGGCCGCATCCTTCGAAGCCAAATACAGGAAATCAAGATCAGTACTGTCACTTTCATCGTAGTCGTGGCCACTCTACTGAAGCGTGTTGGCAACTTAAGGATGAGATTGAAAGACTTATCCGCCAGGGCTATCTTCGACAGTTTATTGGGAACCCACCTACCCGAGAAGAAGCTCGCCCCACTGGGGGGCAAAATCAACAACAACAAAGACAACCATTGAATAATATTCAAATGGTTGGTGAGATTGAGTAATGCTGCAACTTAAATCTTTGTGTTAGTAATACTACTTGTCATGTGTCACCATGTATCTCTTCTATGATCAGTAGGATGTCACTCTAATGTCCTTAGTATTTCTACCAAGTCGAATGATGTGGTTGTCCCTATATGTATCTCTTCTGTTGTACAAGGGAATTATTGTCTTACAGTAATATAATGTGTTGTTCATCCAGTTTTGATATTGTCTCTTTCTTTAAAAAGAATACAAATGACAGTGAAAAACTACTGACAAATATAGTCTCTTTATCCTTGATTCGAGAAATATGCAATCTTTATTATATCTCAATCACTGGATGATCGATCCCAGGGGGATTCGATCCGACCTCTTCCATACAGGTTAACGTCGTCGAGCAAAGGCTCCGACATACAACCTCGGATAGGTCTCACATCCTTGGTGGATTCTCTCGACCTCTTCCATACAGGTTAACGTCGTCGAGCAAAGGCTCCGACATACAACCTCGGATAGGTCTCACATCCTTGGTGGATTCTCTCGACCTCTTCCATAAAGGTTAACGTCGTCGAGCAGGGCTCTGACATACAACCTCGGATAGGTCTCACATCCTTGGTGGATTCTCTCGACCTCTTCCATACAGGTTAACGTCGTTGAGCAAAGGCTCCGACATACAACCTCGGATAGGTCTCACATCCTTTGTGGATTCTCTCGACCTCTTCCATACAGGTTAACGTCGTCGAGCAAAGGCTCCGACATACAACCTCGGATAGGTCTCACATCCTTGGTGGATTCTCTCGACCTCTTCCATAAAGGTTAACGTCGTCGAGCAGGGCTCTGACATACAACCTCGGATAGGTCTCACATCCTTGGTGGATTCCCTCGACCACTCCTATACAGGTTAACGTCATTGAACAGGGCTCTGACATACAACCTCATATAGGTCAAATGTCATTGGATGATGTCTTGTATCCCAATCATTGGAAGATCATTCTTGGGGAGATTTAATCTAACATCTTCCCTTAACGTCATCAAGCAAGGGCTTTGACTTACAGTCTCAGATATGTCAAACATCCTAAAAGGATGTCTCTCACATTCGTTCAGACTAATAATACATCAAAAGCACAAAGCATGTCTTACAGATGCAATAACAATTCAGGTCCCTCTAGGGGACAAATCCTCATTTCATATACAATATCATTGGAGTTACATAAATTCAGATTCAAATATACATTTCTTCTCACCAGAAGTTGAATCAAAAGGTACACTGGTGACACTCATACAAGCTAGTATCATCCAGCAACAAGTAACTTTAACACAGTCAAATATCCTTGGTGGATTTAAGTGACTTCTCCCATACTGCACGCAAGCATCTCCTACAACTGCTCCTTTAAAGAAAGGACATAACTGGATCATCATCAGACCTCCACTCAGTTGACAGTGTTAGTGTATTGCCAGAATATTGGCATGTCACACTACTTCGGCCTCTTGATTCAGTAATATCTGATGTTGGCACACTTCAGTATGGATGAATATTGCCTTAACACAATGTTACTGGACGCCGGCCATCATCTGCCCGTCGCCAGACCCTCGTCGAATTTCTACCCAACGTTGTATTTCTGCTAGTTGCGTGACTTGCCTCGGATATCTACCCGACATTGTACTTATGCCCGTCGAGGGACTTTCATCGGACTTCTACCCGACGACGAGCTTCTTCCCGTTGCTGGGTCTCTGCCCGTCGTCGGACTTTCGTTGGAATTTTGCCCAATATTTTCGTCGGACTTCTGCCCGACACCGCACTTCCACTCGACGCAGGACTTCTGCCAATCGCGGGACTTTCGTCAGACTTCTGTCTGACACCGAACTTCCTCCCGTTGAAAGACTTCTGTCAGTCGCGTGACTTTCGTCGAACTTCTACCCGACGCCGGACTTATGCCCGTCGTCGGACCCTCGTCGGACTTCAACCCGACGCTGTAATTCTTCCCGACGTCGGACTTCTGCCTGTCGTCTGATGTTTGTCGGGCTTCTACCCGACACCAAATTTCTACCCGTCGTGGGACTTCTTCTGGCCGACAGATTTTCGTCGGAGTTCTACCCGACGCCGTACTTCTTCCCGCCACCGAACTTCCACCCGGCCGCTGATCGCCGCCGGACTTCATCCCGACCTTCGTCGGACCACCGCCCGGTCGCGGACCGCCATCAAACTTCAGCCCGACCTTCGTCGGACCACCGCCCGGCCGCTGACCGCCGTCAGACTCTCTCCGACTAAATCTCACCTCCACATGATCTCTTAAAGGAGAGAAATTTCCAACTCCCATCCCGCTCCCCTTCCTGAAAAGGGGAAGCCGCTAACTTCTGCGCAAAAGGAGGGGCGCCGAATCAAGTAGGAAAAATCACCTACTCAACAACAGCGGAAGGCCTCAAAATGCCAGAAGCTAGAGGGGAGAAGAGAGGAAAGCCGCTAACTTCTGCGCAAAAGGAGGGGCGCCGAATCAAGTAGGAAAAATCACCTACTTAAAAACGGCGGAAAGCCTCAGAATGCCAAAAGCTAGAAGGCCAGGGGAAGAGGAGAATGCGGTGCAAATTTTCATTACCCCAAGGGGGGTATTTATAGGATAAAAAAGGGAGAGAAAGAGAGGGAAAAATTAAAAAAAGAGGGGGAAAATGTTTGAAAATTGGAGGGAGGAGGCTTCTAGAAGGAATTTCGAATTTTTCTAAATTTTTCGGAATTTTTTCGGAATTTTTTGGAATTTTTTCGGATTTTTTCGGATTTTTGGGAATTTTTAATCCCTGTGGGCCCCACAAAAAAAAAAAAAAAAAAAAAAATTTAAAAGGGTAACTGCTGGAGCGCGCCAAGGGGCGCGCCCCTTGCCCGCGCGCCCGCGCGGGCGCCGCCGGCGGCGGCTGCCGGCGGCCGGCCGGCCGGCCGGCCGGTTCGGCCGCCTACGCGTTGCCGGGCTCCGATTTCAAGCCCGGACGGTCCAAATTGGACGTTTTTGGGGTCCCCGGACACGTTTTTCGACGTTCCGGACTCAATTTTGACACTTTCGGAGCTCAACGGGGCCTCTATGATCAAGTTCGAGCAAATATTTAATTTCTGGAACGCAATTTTTTGCGATTCGGCCAACGTAAAATACCGGAGAAAGTATTTTCGGACTCATGGAGCTTCGACGTCCGAAAATAGGGGGGCAACTGATACGTCATCGAAAAATTATCTTGATCGGGCACGAATCTCGAGGAAAAACTCAAGTCGGAAACTTCAAAAATTAATTCGGAGACCATTTAAACTCCGATTTCAGCAAGCTTATAGTCAAACTGAGCGTCTCGGAAATACAAATCCAACAACACCAAATTCGACTCAATCCGAGCCCAAACGAGTCCAAATCAAGTACCCGAAGTGCTATTGGAAGCATCGAACAGCAATTTGAGTTACCAAACGGTCTCCGATTTTGGCGAGCTTATACTCGAATCGAGCGGCTCGACGAGACGAATCCAACGAGCCCAAGATCGCAGAATTCTGATATCATTAAGACCTTCAAATGCTTGATAAACGGTTCACGATCAAGGGATTCAATATCGGCCGTTCATCCGGATCACTCCCTATTCGCCCCTGATCCCTCACATATTTACGAGCTATGCCACTCCAGAAAAACTATAAATAGCCCCTCATTTCTCTTAAGAGGGGACCCAAGCCAAGAAGAGAAGAAAAGAAGAAGAAGAGAAGAGAAGCCTAGGAGGGAATAGCTCCTCCTCGACCACCGCCGGAACACCGCCGGAACTCCGCCGGAACACCGCCGGAACACCACCGAAGCACCACCAGGCGCCCGAGGGACGCCGGAGCTCTGCCCGACACGGGAGCAAGGTCGGAATTCTGCCCGACGCCGGAATTCTACCCGACGCCCGAGTGACGCCGGACTTCTTTCCAAGTGACGCTGGAATTCTACCCGACGCCCGAGTGACGCCGGACTTCTTTCCAAGTAACGCCGGACTTCTTTCCAAGTGACGCCGGAATTCTGCCGGACACTCAAGTGACATCGGAACTCTGCTTGTCCTTGTAACTGATACTCATTGTAATCTGATCGTCCTGAATTTAAAGGACGGATCAGCCTCGTGTACTTCAAACGACACTAGTGGAACTCTTTCAACTGGGCGTGGCCCCGTGGTTTTTTCCCTTTCCAGGGTTTTCCACGTAAAAATCCTGGTGTTACTATTTCGATTCTGTTTGTGTGCTGAATATACGTACAACGCTGAGACGGAAATATTAAACTCTATCGCCGCGTATATTTGAGTCCGCAACAATAATGATTAAAAAGTTTTTAACGAAAGCTCGCTAGAATGTTATGTTGAATGTCTTTTAGTTTATAGTTGTGTTAATTTTTTTCAGTTATATGTAGTTATATGGTTAAAGCATATAATGTAATTATTGAATTCAGAATTATCTATGAATTACATTTAACTATATAAGAATATTGAGAAAAAATGAGAATAAGAAAGTAGAGAGAGAAAGAAGATATCTAAAGTGATAAATCCTAATATTTCAATAAAATTGGTTTGAGTATGGAGAATCGATTCTTAGAGATAAATTAAATAAATTATGTATATTGGGTTCAGACCTCGACCCTTTGTTTATAAATTTGGGTTAAAGTTTGAGTATTACATAATTGGCTACATATATAACTATACAAAAAAATTAGTGAAAATTCAACGGATTGGATGGTTCAACTAGATGAAATCGTCTTTTGAGATTTGAAGGAGTCGTCAACTTGATAGTCAGATAGACATTTGGTTGATCTATAGTTCTCTTGAAAAGTCATTCCTTTTGAGTAGTCGCCAAGGTTAGTGTCATCGATTGTATTTGCTAAGGCCAACTCTTAAGCTTTATTCGCTCACTGGGACGAATTCTAATATCATAGTTGCCTACTTGAGAAGGGTTCCCTTAGAAGAGTTCTCTTATAAGGTAGCAAGTATGAGACATAATAGATCGAATTAACTTGGACTAAATCAGCTTGATTTATCTTCAAGTAAATTGCCTTAGCTTGAACTAGGTTTTTAGATATTTGAATGTGCACTTAGTTTTCCGAATCTCTTATGTTTTTAGACATTATTATTAAAAGAATGAGAGAATATAAAGAAAATTTCTCATTAATTAACCAATCATTCTTGATAAATTCTTATTTTAATGTTGGATATCAATCAATCAATCTAATGTTGACTTTTGGCAATGTCCAATTATCAACACCAGCTGATGCTTAGCCTTTACAAGAGATATCTTTACTTTTTATTCAAATACATGCTTCCTTGACTCCTTCTTCCTTTGAGTTTGAGTTTAGCGAAACTTCAACCATGTCAAGAATAGAGATTTTAAAGGATAGGATTAGCATTTCTAAATAACATATCATTGCTAGCCTATTCAACAAGAGTAAGAAAAAATGAACTTCTTGTACAAGAAAGAATGAACTTCTAAAAAGAAGAAGAAGGAGAAGAGAGTTTAAATCAAAGAGATGATAGTCAAGGGCGAGAGTCAAGAACTTGCTCCTTTGTTAAAGCCTCTAGTTAACCAATACTCTTCTTCTCTTGCTATTGTGAGAAGAGATAATGACATGCTTGAGATTGATTTGCCACAAGCTGAAGTTGGACAAGGGAAAGACAGTAAAATTTTATTTCAAGTAAAAGTTTATGTTAATAAATTTTAAAAAATTAAAATATATCGTGTGCACAATCGTTTTCTCTATGAGCAAACTCTTACATGAGAAGCTTATTGTTGATCCTTCTACTCACCAAAAGTTCTAGGTGAGAGAATAGAAATCAACTAAGTTGTCAATTTAGCAAAGGTTAATATTACTCAGCTACCCCTCTAGGTTGAGGAAATTGAATTCATCTAGCCATCTGCTATAATAATTGATGCTAAAGTTACCCATCCTATAATTGAAATATTTGCAGTTGAAGTTACTCAAGAGCCTGCTGAACAATAATTAGTTGAAGGGCCAAATACTGAAATCAAGCTGAGGGTAACTGCAAGTACGACATATTCAACTCCATGTTGGGTAAAACTTTCCTTATATATCTTATTGAGAAGATTTCTTCAAGTTTTTCAAATGAAATCTATCCTCTATAAACCTCCCCTTTGATCAAGTTGAAATGACTCAAAGTCTCCTTTAAATTTAATTTATCGAGTGCCCAAGACTCTGAAAAAACTCATTAGACCGACTATTGATAAGGAGGAGATGCCGAGTTCAATTTTGAGAGTGTTATTAGAACATTCATAGTGTCACATTAACTGCTCATATGGAGCTAATAGAAGTGGCACTCTTTAGAAAGTTTATAGAGTTCTCTGCTAAAGTTTTCCAATTGAAGTCATCCATGGAATCTATGACATATAAGTATGCATTGAAGGAGTTCAACTTCAATAAATAAATTAATGAACATCATAATAAAATAAAATATGAATCTTAATTAACTTCATCTTGATGGGACCTTGTTTATTAGTAGCTTTTATCTTACTTTGAGCTCAAATGGTTGTTCCACCACTTTTTGCATTTGTACCTAATGCCACATTAGTTCCCTTGGATCTCAAAGAATTCTTCTTTGAAGAGTGGAAACCAATGTAGTGTTTGATTGAAAAGTGTGGTTTTGAAAAATGTTAATTTTCTTTGGGAAATGATTAATTTCTGAAATTTTTTATTTTAAAATCGAACACGTTATTATAAATGATAGCTCACCTCAAAAGGTGAACCTATCATTCCCTAATGGTTCAAATTTAAAAAAAAATTTAGATTTACTTCGATTATCGTAGTCAAACATAAGGGGAGATAACATATGATCTCAAAAGATCAAAGTGATGCTTAATCAAATATTTAATTGTAATAATCTAGTAAAGAGATCATTAATTTTATGATCAAAATTATGATAACAGTACAATATATCTTTCCGAGGAAAGTGGATATCATCCGTTACTGATTATTTAAAAATGACGATAATGATCGCTGACTTTTAATTTTCTCAAAGAAAATTAATTGAGGTTTTGAAATTTTGATTTTGAAAATTAGATCTGGGTTTCTAAATCTCCTACGAGCGCAAGCCCTTATAGTTAATTATATCGTAGGAGACCAGAAATTTTTTATGAATACTCTCGATTAAAATAATGATATAAATTTTATTTTGGAATTCAAAGCTTAATGTCAAAGGAGGTAAGGATCAGAATTTCAATAGAGATTGGTTCAAGATTAAACACTTATTTTTTGAGTCAAAAGAGGAAGGGTAAGAGGCACCTGTGATTCTGAAATAATTTAGAAGTGCCTCAGCCTATCCTAAATATTGGGCTTGAATTCGATGGAAAGAGATTTGATGTTTGAGTTATCAATTTTATTATAAGGTTGGGATTAATTTCCTAGAGATTGAGATCTTAAGATTAAAATCTGCCTCAGATCCTAAGTCTAAAATGGGTACTAAAAATTAGTGACCCGAATCAAGCTAATGCAATGCAGGATCTGAACTTACCCCGACCTGGATTAGGGAGCCAGCTAAATCACCTAAACGCTTCAAAATCATGAGTCAGGTTTTTAATGTAGAGTGGTTAGGGATGTTATTTAAGATAGGTTTAAGAAATTGGGGTCGACATCTAGAGCAGATCCTAATTGATCCCTTAACATATGTTGGGTATTATGAAACTTGAAATAAAATATATTTAAATTTTAGACTTGATTTAGTTTGTTACTAATGCAATGCATGCTAGTTGACTCAAATATATAAATCAGAATGAAACAGTTTTTGAAAAATGCTTAAAACTAAATTTTTATCCTAGATTTGCATAGATCCCCTTGACATAACTATACCCTCATAGGCCAGGTGGTCTTCCAGAACCCGTAGGAGGGGATGTGCCTAACAAAAAGAGCGAAGATGTAATAAATATGCATATGAAAAACTCCCAGTGGTCTCAGGCTTACTTCTTAAAATGTTAGAGTTTCTATCTGAGCTTAAATCTTTTAATTTTATTTAAGTAGGAAAAGTTTTATTTGTACTCTCACGAGCCTCCAATCGGGTTTCAGGCTAAAAAAAATTGACATGCAAAAGTGCCAAAAAACTATTAAAAACATGCAATCCTACTAACGCAATCAACACATCAATCAACTCAATTAAATAATTAAATTAATACTCAAAATGAAAGTTTATAGGTAAGTGCCACTTAATTGTACAACCCAGGATCTACAAGAAAAGTAAAGTGGCCGGATACCCCTGATTACAACCTGGATTATACTCCTAAGACTCAAGTAACTTTGAGAATGGGTCTTCTCATTCTTCACTTCTTCGTCCTCCTACGAGCTCCTTGGATCGTCAGGATCGAATATTCAAATGAAAAGAAACTCCCCCTCGAGAGGGGTATTATCTTTTCTCTTTGGAAATTTTAAAATCATCATAATTTGAATCTCTAAATAGAGAGGGACTCTCCCCTAAAGGATGTTCCTTCCTCTTTGGATTCTAAGTTGGATGTTTTAATCCCATCTCAAATCACTTAAATATTACAAGTCAATTATTAAATCAAATTATATTTAACTTTAAAAGAAAATTCTATACTCACTAACCTGCAGGGTTATCTTAATAATCAGTAGTTTATTTAATATCTCAAGTACTTAATATATTTAAAATTTAAATGCTCAAATCACTGTCACGCTTGGCCATGCTCTTTTAACTTTAAAGAGGGACTTAAGCAGTTTTTGGAGCACCTGTACAATTTAACATTTATAATTTTGCCCCCTTTAATTTTAAATGCCCTGTATAAGTATGGCCACCTGCATAAGATTGAATTAGTACAAATCATCCCTAACCTAGGAGTAGATCTAACATACAATCAATCACATCATATAATACAGGAAGTTAAATAAACATATCAGTCAATTCTGTCTAGCAAACAACATGCAGTGAAAACTCGAAAACCTGACACACAATAGAAAAGTAAACACCGGCCTAGCCTAGATCTAAAAGTGGTGTCCTAGCAAACCATCTAAGTGTGTGAGGTAGGCTGTGTGATTTAGATATGTCCTAAGTAGGGCAATTAGTTAAAGTTATTTGATGTTCTCGTTGGTTGAAAGATTTAAAGGAATTTTTTTTAATTAAAGTTTAAATATTAATAATTTAAAATTTTAGGATATATTTTAAAGTTTTGAATGGATACCACCTTTATTGCTCATCGAGGACGTAAAGTTTATTTCACCTTCCTTGTGGCTAATTTAATAGCCTTATAGGCCTGGGTTAACTAGTGGTATCCGGTATGATTAAGTGATTTAATTTGGTTTAAAGTTTTAAAGTTAATTAATTTTAATTAAACTTAATTTATTACTGATTTTAAGATTTGAATTTATTTAAATTTTTCATTAACCGGTTCGTGGCGTTGTGCCACCAGGCTCGAGGAATAAAGCCTCCTTAGGACACGTAGCCTGTAGCCCGGAGTAGTACATCTTATAAACCAGATTAATATATTTTGAATTGAGGATTTTAAATTTAGTTAAATAGTTATTAATCAATTAAAATTAAATTTTTACACTCCTTTGAATCCATTCGTGACGTTGTGCCGCCAGGCTTGAGGAATAAAGCCTCCTTATGACACATATCACATTAGCCCAGAGTAGTCCAGCCTAAAAACTTCATTTCAGGAGTGGTTGTTATGTATTAAGGGGTTAGTTGAGTGTTTTAAATATTAATTTAATATTTTCTAGAATTTAAGATCAATTATCAAATTTTAAAATTTTTTGAATTATTTTAATCAATTAATTAAGGGGTCAAAAGTTCACTTTTTGATTAAGCTTAAATTCTAGAAAGTTAGTATTTTATTAAAATATTACACCTTAATAAAATTAGTTAGACTATAAGTACATTGGATTTGGATTTTTCTATATTTTATTGTGAAGGTTTGATATTTTGACTTGAAGTTTGATCAAAAGTTGACTTTTTCAAATTTGATTAATTTCTAGAAATTTGATATTTTTAATAAATATTAGACCTTAATAGAAGTTGAATGCCTTTGATTTTGACTGATTTTGAATTTTCTTGAATTAGTTATGAATTTTTAAAATTTTATGTATTTATTGAATTATTTAATTAGTTTAATTAAAGGGTCTTTTAATGATTTGAGTCCAAATAAACTCCAAACTTTTTGAAATCACCTCCAAAGATCAGAAATAATCTAAAGAGGGATTATCAAGTATTTGAGAATTTTTTGAGAATTTTAATTATTTTTAATTAATTAAATTAATTAAATATTAGATCTTAATGATTATTAAATTATTCTTAAATCTGAAGTCAAATCTGATTGATTTTATTTTTTATTGGTTAAGGATTAAAATTTGGTCAATTAGAAGTATAATTTATAATTTTTAGATTTAAATTTGATTTATTATATTTTCTAGAAGTCTTAAAGTTTAATTAGGGGTTCAATCTTAAGAAAATTAATTAAGGGGCTTAAAGATGTTAAAAATCAGTGGGGAAATTTTTATAGGCTGAGCATGTCACTAAGTTTGTGTGTTCCAAGTCTCAAGTTGATAGGAAGTGGATCCTAATTATTAGAAATATTCTAAGTCATCTAAATAAATTCTTAATTATTGTCCTTAAGATGTCTCTAGGTTTAATAGGTTTCAAATTGGTGTTTCACTAAACCTTAGATAAGTACATGTAAACACACATATAACCCTCACAATCATATCTTAGAACTAGGATAGACCTAAGTGTGTGTGTGCACCTACACATGCAAAGAGATAAAACATAATTTAAGTAATTAATAATTTGATTAGTGAATAATTAAAAATTATTCACTGATCATCCCCATTAATCCTATTCAACTAAGCTAAATCTATGCTTAGAATTTCAAAGGATTTCTCAAATATATTAAAGATTTAATATATATATAATTTTAAACTAAATTTTAAAATATAGATATTTATACATATAGACCTATATATATAAAAAAATAAATTTTAAAATAAGATAATTAAAAAAATATCATTAAAATAAATTTTTTTAAAACACTTGAGAAATCCACGAATCATTTTAAAATAATTTGAAAGTAAATTTTTAATATTAAAATATTTAATATAATGTTTAATGAAATATTAGTTAAATATTAAGATAATTGAATAATTAGAATTATTTGAAATTAATTAAGTTTTTGATTTTGAAAAATAATTTTAAATTAAAATTCTCAATTTTCTAAAAATTTCAAAGTGTTATATGTATTTTTATGAATTAAATCGAATTTATATTGAATTTTTAAAATTTTAAGTTAATTGAACTATTTAAATTAATTAAAATATTAATTAATATTCAAACTAATTTTAAATTAGATTAAATTAAGTCTTAATTGTTTTCTAGAATTTTAGGTCATTTAAAAGAATTTTATGTAAATTTTTTTTAAGATTAGTTTAATTTAATCTTAATTAAATATTAATTAGATATTCAAACACTTAAATATTTTAAAATTATTAAAATATAAAATATATCTTAAGTTAAATTTGATTTAAAATTAAATATTTTTAAATGGTTCTCTAATTTTTAAAATATATAAAAAAAATTAAAAATTTAATTATTTTAAAATATTTAAATTAATATTAATTAAGTAGTTAATTAAATATTTAATATATAGGAATTATCTAATATATCTAAGTAAAATATTTTAAATTAACTTTAATTTTAAAACAGAAATATCTTAAATATATATTATATAAATTAAAATCTATTTTAAAATAGAATTTCAAATTTATAATATATTTTAATCATTTTTCAATTAATTGTTAATTTAAAATATCAATTTTTTAATTAATTAAAATAATTAAAAATATTTTCAAAATCTCGAATTAATATTAATTTTAAATTAAATATTAATTTTTTTTGGGAAATTTTAATATATAATGTATATTTTTTTTATTATTTAAAACTAATTTTTTAATATATTTTTTTTTCATTTTTTAGATTTAAAATAGTTTTAAAATTAATTAAAAGTCAATTTTAAATAAATGGCGGCGCCGGCACTCGTGGCGCATGCTTATTGGTTGGCCCAAACCGCGAGACAGCGCTAATGATTGGCGGCAGTGGTCAGACACGCATCGGGCGCTAGCTGCTTCACGCGATTTCATTAAACCACATAGGCAATGATCGTAATTGTTGATTTCGCGCGGCTCAAAATTAATGGTTCTGATCAAGGTGGACATGCGTAAGCTCGATTAGCTGCCGATACATGATTAGACAGACATCGAAACAGTGGAATATGGACCGTTGATCATTAACGGTCCAGATGTTGTATATGCATAAAGGCCTGCGAATTAGCCCTAGAACAAGATAATCAACTCATTCTCTCGATACATACAATCAAATGCAACAGAATTTTAAACATAGATCGCCTATATGAAGAGCATTGATGGAGACTTAATTATAAAGCTTAAAAAAAGCTTTTCGAAATGTTATTTGATGCTATGTATTTGATCTAGGGTTGCATTTCATACCTAATCCAGACGATGGATTTGGGAGATCAAGATTTCTCTGAACTTGTGGACTGTCCACGCTAATGTTTGATGAAGAATCCTTGAGCTAATAATGCCTGGATCGAATGATATAGCTCCTTGAACGGGAAAAGCCTAGACTCGTCGGGAAGCTCGTCGCCGGCGGCTCTGACTGGCTGGTTTTCGATTAGGAAGTGAAGAGTAGATGCTTGATGACTTTAAAGAGGAGAGAGCTCGACTGAAGGGGCTCTGGACAGTGAGAGAGTAGCTAGGTTCAGATGAGCATCCAAATGTGGGTTTTACCCTATTCAAATGCTCTAAGCCATTATGGACGGCCCTGATCTGTTTGGAGACTCCCCTGATACTTGACATGTGGCTGGAGTTGTTAAGATGGCAGGGAATCAAAGGACATGAAGGACAATGAGGTAGAAAGCCTCTTGTCCTTCTCTTAGCCGTTTGGGACCATTATAGCTGGCTTAAGCTCTAATCCATGGGTTAGAAGAGGCTTAGGAAGGTTCTAGATGTCATTAGAGCTATTGGAGAGGTTTTAAAAGGGCTGGATTATCTCAAGGAGGTTATTTGACCACTTAAACCCTCTCTTGCCCTCTTGTTGACCAAATTGGCATGAGGGGGAAGCTTGAGCTGGTTGGAGTGATTTAAAAATGTTTGAAGTTGAAGGATTAGGGGTTTGAATGCCTATATGTGTATGGGAGAGGATTTGACCAAGTTGACTTGGTCCTATTCATCATGACTTGACTCACATTGAACCAAGTCATGTTCAAAACATTAAATGGAATGAATTTAAATGTCTTCAAAGTAATGGGTTTTAGAATGTGAATGGAGAAACTTATGGAATACATGATTTGATCATGGGTCAATGTTTGACCAAGTCAAATACAAGGTGACTTGACCTCAAATAAATTTGAATGTGTTTCATTAATTCTTTGAAAGAGGTTTGAGAGTTTCAAGGCATTGATTTGATTGAATGGGTTGAAATAACCTATTTAAACCATTAAGGAGTTATTGGGTCAACCCAGGCTGACCCAAGGTTTAGGTATGGGCTCAATAAGTTTGAAATGATATTTGAAGTTTGTTGGAAGTGATTCCAGAGTCTGGGGAGTTCAAATTGGTCAGAGTGACCTATTGGACCCTTAAGGGCCTGTTTGGTCAACCTAGGTTGACTTGGTTAACTAGGTTAACCCAGGGTCTGGGTTTAGGTCTAACAGGTTTGGTTTAACATTTGAACTTGTTGGAAGTAGTTGCATTTGATTTGGAGCTCATTTGATCCAAGGTGACTGTTCACACCCTTAAGGGGTATTTTGGTCATTTTGATCCCTGGATAATTAGGGGTCAAGGTGACTCCAATAAAATATATTTTAATGTTCAATGAGTCATAATAAAGGATCTGGAAGTGATTAGAGGCTTTGGAGAAAGCTCTAAGGTCAAAATTCACTATGTGGTAGGTCTAGTGGCATAGGCCATAAATATTTGAAGGTTTTGCAGTCTATGAATTTTTATTCAGTTTCTAGGATTAGAGATCTCAGAATGAGCTCAAATTTAGAGGGTTGCATATAGAGACATGTCCCATCAGTATGCAACTGATAGACTCTAAATTAGAGATTATTTGACTGGGGTTTGAGGTATTTAAAAATCTATTGGAAAAGGCTTTCAGGACTTAGACCTTTGGCCTTGGGTTTCAGCCTGAATTTCTAGATTTGAGCTGGATTTTGAACTTGATTGCTTGGATTTGAATCATCCAGATCATTTACAACCAATGGGATGATTATAAATGAATGGATGAGATTAAAGCTTGATATGATGCTGGAATGATTAAGTTTGAGTTGATCTAGAGATTGAATAGATCTGGGGTTAGGATTGATTTAGGATCTAGATAGATCTAAGGTCAAGGTAAATCCTAAGGTCTGAATTGATCTAGAGTTTGGGCAGATCCTAAGGTCTGAAATTTAGGATCTAGGTATATTTTAGGATTTGAAATCTAGGAGAATCCTAGTCTGAAAGTCCTAAGGTATGGGGTCTAGAATAATTATAGGAGCTAGATATATTCTAAGGTTTGGAGTCTGGAAAGAATCATAAGGTCTAAAGTAGATCTTAGGGTCTGGAGTCTAGGAGGATCCTAGAATTTAGATTAGTCAAGAGGCTAAATTGATCTAATATCAGAATTGATCATAGGGTCTGGATTAATCTGAGATATGGATTAGGTCCTAAAGACCTCTTACAAAAATGAGATCAACATGTAGTCTTTCTTAAGTTCTAGTGCAAGCTTCTCCATGTCATCTCTAGTAATCTAAGTGCCATCTAATTATGGTTTATCCTTTCACCTCATAAGAAACTTATGATTTATTGGCATCTTATTTGCAATATAATGAGTCACCTTGAAGAAGGAATGTTAGGTGGTCAGAGTAAATGATGATTTATCCTTATGCAATAGAATTATACTACATATTTGGATGTTTGCTAATTAATTCCCTAATATTATATCAAATCTTCTCTATAAAACATAGAGTTAAACATATTCTTTGGCAATTCATGAACATATGCATTTGCAACAAGATTCTTAATAATCTCAAATGGCCCAGATACCTAAGCTTTTAAATTTATAAATTTTGTGGAGGGATATCTCTCAAGTTAGATCTTAATCAACATATGATCTTCCACATTTTTTACTCATGGTTGGCTCTTGAATGTATGTGTGTTGATACCAAATTTATGGCACTACCTCCCTTTATAACCAACTTGTATCGTTTCTCCTTACACATAATATATATGGTGAAAATATTTCCCCTTCTTCAATCTTCTCCCTAATGAATGTTATACACCTCATGATGCTCACTTAGCCTTCTATAGGATGATCTGTGTCTTCATTAGACAAAGGGGTGTCATCATAGACCTCCTCAACTTCATCATTCTCTTATGCATACTCCATAATTTTTGCTTTAATTAAATTGATTTTACATGTGCTCTTTTTGTGGCATTTAAAGAAAATAATATCTCTTTTGTTCTTAGAAGTAGATTAAGTGGCTATCTTATTTGGTTGGACACTAGAGGATGAAGGTCTAGGTCAAGAGTAGACCTTTGGGTTTAAAATGTGAAAATTTTGTGTGTAGATGTTTGTCCCTAAAATATAAATGCAGGTAATAATTTCTTATATTTTTAAGGAGTAAAATATAATGAAAAGCATCATCTAATCTTTGGGGATCTTAAAGTTCTATTCATTATTATTGCCATTCCTTAGACAAATTCTAAATTTATTTACTAAGAGACAATATTGATTTGGGCAATTGGTCCTAGTTATAACACTTAAAAAAATGTCTATATGATCCTCAGATGTGTCTGTATAATCAACTACCCGAATGCTTCCTTTCTTTGAAGTCATAAATTGTTCGTGCAACTTCTTCTTATGGTTTAGAACGCATTTAACTCTTAGCATTTCTTTTATTTCTACCCGGGACAAGAACGTTCTACCTGATAGTCTCTTCTCTTTTGTTAAAGTATTATTCCAAATTATTTTTTTATTGGATATTAATTTTATTTTAGCAAAAGTGGCACATTGGTAGTCATCATTTTGGTACCAATTAAAGAATTCATCCATTTGGGTGAATCATTCGAGATTATGAACTCCATCATAGATCGGGGCTTCTACGTTAGCCTTTTTTGTAGATTTATCCACATGTTCATGATTCTTATGATGTTCATTTTTATTATGGTGTCTAAAATGATACCTCCCAATTGGTTGGTCATTCCTACAATTTTTCAAAATTCTCTCTTTTATATGGTCATTTTTAACTTTGTTCTAGGCAGATGGTGAAACATGCATTCTACTAATCATGAATTTTATATTGGTAGTAAGGCTCATAATCAATTGTTATAATTTTTGAAAACTCTCCTCATTTTTGTAGATTTTGGTGTCATGCTTTATATTGTTTGGATGTTGAATAATGCAACTTGGAAGAAATATGCAATAGATGCTTGCTTTAATAAAATGATAATATGCTAAAAATAGAATTCAATAAAAAATAAAACCTTGACTTTAATCTAAGGAGCAATTGAAAATGGTTAATAATAAAATTGCTTGCAAGAAAATCCAATACAACCCAAGTTTCGAATCTAAGAATATGATATTGATGGGATCCTAGGTAAAGGCTTATTTTGCTAGTGGGTCGCTCTTTTACTAGTATGAATTCACTTCAAAAACTTTAGGTTAGGATGTTGTTATGGGTGATTAGTTAGGAAATTAATAATGGAGGTAATTAGTTAACATAATTACAATGGATCATAGGATTGACTAAAATAAGTAATTTGCCTCTAGTTTTTATAATAGAAAATTAAATACCATAAAAAAGAGTTTAAAATGCCAAAAATTAGAGAAGATCCTTTTCATGTATCCAAATTCTTTAATTGCAAGTGCTTCGTTCAGCACCCAATCCTCTTAGTAAATGCCTTTAACGCTCCACCAATCTTCCCAAAGTTATATGTTAGACATTTAAAATCTCCAAATACTTCAAGGAATTTCCTAATTTATTTAGTATTTTTCACAATTTCATCCCTTAGATGATAATTATATAAAATATCAAAAAAATTCCAAAACATTTTTTTGGGCGTATGTTTTGATTTGATTAAACATCTTTAAAATAATAACCAATTCAATTTTATATTGGATAAGTTAATTATTATAATGCCCTTAATAAATACCTAAAGTTTCTTAATTATTTAATTTATTAAAGAAATTAGAGTGTAACTTTTAACTTTGAATTTGGCAAGCCATTTGTGTCTAACTTTTCTAAATTTCCTTCCAAGTTATTAATATAAATTTTAATTTCAAGTATTTTTGTTTATTTGAATTCTTTGATCTTCAAGTATTTGATAATTCTGGTAATTTCTAATAAATCCTCAAAGTTACTTTGAGAAAACTAAAAAAATTCAAAAGAAAAATTCTTCTGATTTAATTCAAATTGCTTTTGACAAAATTCTAATCTAGAATATTATGCACACATTTGCTTAATATCCCTACCAAATCAGGATGACCTTATACCAGCTTGAGTTTGCTAACCTTTTAGCATCTAATATTCATTGGTCATATCCATCTAACACTTTGTACTTGTATTCAAACAACTTTTTAGGATCATATGGTTATTAAACTACACCCTACCTCTTAACTTAATTAATTTAATTTCAATCTATAACTTATAGCTATTCTTGATTCACTCAAGCCTTAGAGTGCACCTTTCAGTAGACTAATTGGTTTTCCATTATTAATAGGCTAGTTAGTATGGGAAAACACATCTTAGGATAGCTTATACAACATTCCAAAATTGTTTACCCTAACTCTTTTTATGCCCAAGTGACATTGCATGCCACATATCCTTTCAGACACCTATAGAGATTATTTGATCATTTTTTTGCATCTCTGACTTACATCTTATCATTTTAATTGGTAGTTGTGCACTTATAGTTAGGTTTCTCTTTGACTTACTCAATTCCCTTTGGTTAAGTCTATTTCTAATACAACCATACTAGTTTGATTGTATTATCTATCCCCTACTCATGCTCTTTTTGTTAAGAATCATCTTGATTTCTATCATTGGTTTTTGACGAAATTCATATTTAGTATAGCCATGTTCTTATGACTATACTATGCACCCACTTAGTCATACTCCTTTAATTAGGAAACACCTTGGACTGTACATGCTCTTTTGGTTAATTTTATTCCTAGTATATTTATGCCCTTTTGAATATATTAATCCTGATTTGGTTATACTTTTTGATCAAGTCTATTCCTACTCTAGTCACACATTTTTTTCTTTAATTATTTTTTATTTATCTAGGCACTTTTGAAAGTCATTCCTACGTAGGGTCACCCTTTTAGCCTTACCTCCTTTAACTTAGTGCAATCCTTTTAGGAACTTGCTTTTAGGACTTAGTCATATCACTTTTGGTTGAGTTCTATCCCACCTTATTCATACACCTGTGATTAGGTTATTCTATTATGCATTCATTTCCTTGATGGACCAATTTTGTTATCGATTATACACTTATACCCAAACTAGACTTTTTTTTATGTAGATTATCTCAACTTGAACCTATCCCACACTCTATACATTTGAAATTCTTCTTAAATGTCTAGAACATTTCAGACTTTCAAGTGTTTGTTCCACATTCAAGCGCTTGAATCTTGATCTTGATAATTAATGGTAGTTTCCCCCCCCCCCCCCCCCCCCCCCCCCCCTCTCCCCTATAACCAAACTAGACTTTTTTTTATGTAGATTATCTCAACTTGAACCTATCCCACACTGTATACATTTGAAATTCTTCTTAAATGTCTAGAACATTTCAGACTTTCAAGTGTTTGTTCCACATTCAAGCGCTTGAATCTTCATCTTGATAATTAATGGTAGTTGCCCCCCCCCCCCCCCCCCCCTAGGTTAAACCTTAGCTTCAAAATTTTAGCTTTTGGTCATTATAGATTAACTAATACTATCGGGTGATAGTTCACTAATAATGAGAATAATCATATAATAATTAGACCTCATTTAACTATTAGTGAATACAAACAATCTAGAGCTTGTCACCTTAATTAATTCTTTAAAATTAACATGAACACTCTTTGCTATATATAAGGACAAATGTTTTTAAAATTTTTTAATAACTATCTTTAAAAATTTATAAGAAAATATTTATTTATTTTTAAACTTTTCAGCACTATCAAACCTATTTTAACTTTAATTTTAAAAATCTAAAATATTATAGATTGGTTAGATCTCATTAGTCGAGTGTTATGTTGAAGGTACACACGGGGGAGGAACCAAGCAATGCCCAGGGTAGGCAATTGCCCCTCTCCCCCAAAATGTTATATCTTGCCCTTTTGCCCTAATCAACTGCGTTCACGCTACAACAACTGCAAATCACAAGCACCTCTCTCCTCCTGGCTCCCTCTTCTTCGTGCAATCACGTGCCCATGGTCCAGCAGTCGTCATTGAAGGTCAAAGCCACGAAGGGGAAAAAGTAGCATCTTATTTGGCTTTTCTGGTTAGATAAATCTTCTTTATCTTGCTTCTCTATCTCTTCTTCTTCCTCTTCTTCTCTTGCATTATGTTTATTATATGTATGCTTAGCCTATTACTATTTAGCTTTTCCTTGTGGTGAAATATTGGGTAGAATATACACCTTAAATTTGATAAGGATGGTTTTCTACCCACTAAATTTGATTCAATCTAGGTGTAAAACAGGTTAATGAAGCAACTCTTATAATTACACACTCGCCCGAAAACAATCAAACGGGTAGAAAAGATATAATTTAAATCTTTTGATTGAATTTGTTATGATTTGATTGTGGTTGGTCTACAATTGATAACAAATCTTGTTACTCTAGAAAATAGGGTATGATGAAAATTGTGATGGATTGGTATGCTTGGAGAAGTATGAATGGAATATTAAAAAACAATTCATGCAATCAAGCTGCAATGAGGTATTATGCAGGGGCGGATTTATAGTGGGGGCCCTGGGGGCACGGCCCCCATTCGCCCAATAATTAAAAATCAGCCTATTTTAAATTATACTAATATAATTATTAATATATAAGATTAAATATGATTTTTAAAACTAATTAGTTTGGGCTCCGCCTCAGCCCAATTTTTTTTGGCTGACTTGGCAATATGCTTTTTCTTTCTATCTCTCATTATTAATTATCTTTGTCCTCTCTCTCTCTCTCTCTCTCTCTCTTCTTCATCTCTCCCATGCCGCCTCTCTCTCTCTCTCTATCTCTCCCTCCTATTGGTTTTTTGGGGAGGGAATTGATAATTTTTTTAATAAATCTAAGTAAATTAATTAGTTTAATTATATTAACTTTATAATTTTATATTATTTATAATTTTCTTTACTAAATGTGAACCATTATATCAAATTAATGTAATAAAATTTAATTTAGAATTAATAAACAATTAATTTAAAATTTGGTAGATTATGATCTTATACTTGTTGCGGGCTAGAATATACGCGGCGATAGAGTTAAAATACTACGTCTTAGCGTTGTACGGATATCCAGCCCACACACAGAGAACACAAGATTTTTACGTGGAAAACCCTAAAAAGGGAAAAAAACCACGGGGCCTGGCCCAGTTGAAATGATTCCACTAGAACTTGAGCAGATTACAGGGGACTGACTCGCCTTCAAGGGTGATCAGATTACAAATATCACCCGTAGGGTGAAAGTTAGAGGCTTGTGAGGGCCTAAGGTCGCTCTGGCAGAACTTCGGGATAGCCTGGCGGTCTGGCAGAGTTTTGGTCCTTAGGTAGTTGTCGGGCAGAGTTGAGGACGATAAATGGTGGTCCGGCGGAACTCCGGCATCAGGCGGTGGTCCGGCGAACTGCAGGGCCTCAGGTCGTGGTCTGGCGAAGAGCAGGGCCTCAGGTGGTGGTCCGGCGAAGTGGAGGGCCTCAGGTGGTGGTCCGGCGAAGTGCAGGGCCTCAGGTGGTGGTTCGGCGGAACTCCGGCGTCAGGCGGTGGTCCGGCGAAACTCCGGCGGTGGTCGAGGAGGAGCAAGGGGGCAAGAGCTCTCTCTTTCTCTTCTCCTTAGGAATAGGTGTCTTTTTCAAGAGGAGAGGGGGCTCTATTTATAGATTTTCGTGAGTGGCATGGCCCGTAAATAGGTGGAAGATCAGGGGTAGTTAAGGAGTGGTTTGAATGGACGGCCGATCTTGAATCCTTTGATCATAGATCGTTCGCTGGACATTTGAAGGTCTTAATGATGTCGGAATTTGGCGATCATGGGCTCGCTGGATTCGTCTCGTCAAGACGCTCGATTCGACTATAAGCATGTCATATTTGGAGATTGTTTGGTAATCCAAATTATGGTTTGAACCTTCCAATAGTGCTTCGGACTCTTGATTTGGACCCATTTGGGCTCGGATTGGGTCGAACTTGGTGTCGTTGGGTTCGTATTTCCGAGACGTTCAGTTTGACTGTAAGTTCACTGAAATCGGAGTTTGGATGATCCCAATTTTAATTTCAGAAGTTTCCAACTTGACTTTACCTCAAGATTCGTGCCCGATCAAGATAATTTTTTGATGACGTATCAGTTGCCCCCCTATTTTCGGACGTTAAGGTTCCAGAAGTCCGAAAATACGCGTCACAATTTTCGGGGGATTTTTTGTGTGATTTGAAAATTGAAAACAATCCATTCTTGGGCATAGAGGTCTCGAATAGCTTTGAAAGTGTCAAAATTGAGTCCGGAACGTCGAAAAATGGTTCCGGGGACCCAAAAAATGTCTGATTTGACCTTTCTGGGCTCGAAATTGGTTCCAAAAATGAGATGGGACGGCCCAGCCGTCGCCGGCGGCCTCTGGACCGCCCGCGAGCGGCCGCGCGCCGTCTGGGCCCGGGCCTGCGGGCCGAGCCTGGCCGGCGCCTGCGGGCCGCACCTGGCCGGCGCCTGCGGGCCGCCTGGCCTGCGCCTGCGGGCTGCCTGGGCCCGCGCCCTGCCCCTTGCTGCGAGAAGGAGACTCCTTCCCCTCCGCCCTTCTGCCTGTCTGTCCTCTTGCTATACGGGAGGTTTTCCCCTGCCTTCGGATAGGTGGCATCCCTTATCCTACAGCAGGGCCCCTTCTTATACAGAGGTCATGTCAGGTGACCCTGTTCCTTCGAGTGATCCCGCGGTCGGGAGAAAGTCTGTCGCATTGCCTGACGGAGAGCGGAGGTCCACTAAAGGAGCGAAGGTAGATGATGTTGCATCCACTCTTACGGGCGATCTTCTGATGCTTCTCCATAAGAATTTCCACATCCCTAATGATGTGGTGACGACGGTTCCGAAGAGGTCTGATCGGGCCAGTCTTCCTCCTCCCGGGTACCTTACTGTCAGCGAGGCCTGTCTGCGAGCAGGACTGCGCTTTCCACCTTCCACTGAGCTGGTCGAGATTTTGAGGAGATGCAGAGTGTGTTTGTCGCAGCTTTCTTATAGAGCCATGTCGGTGACAATGGGACTGATTGCTCTTTTTAGAGACCGGGGGGCTGTACTGACACCTGAGCACCCTTCGCGGATGGGACAACTTACCAGTGATGTGCATGGGCGTGTGACCTTTAGATGCAAATGGTTAGACATGCGCACCCGGGACCATGCGAAGAACTGGTCAAGTTCCTACTTTTTTGTGAGGAATGATTGGGGCCTACTTGAGAAGTGGGGGAAGATGAGGGACTTGCCAGCTCCTTTGCACGTCGGAGAGGAGGACATGATGAGGCTTCTGAAGGTCCCTAATGTCGAGCATCTTCTATATGAGGTTCGTTATCTAAATAAGTATATAGAAGAAGAGTTTCTGTTCAAGGTTGGCCTGTCCTTTCACTCCGGGAGGTCGGATGCTCGGATGTTAAAGCCGACTTCCAAGATTCCTGAGCCGCCTCTCCCAGTTCCGAAGGCTGCCTCTAAGCGACAGGTGGGAGGTGAAGATCCCCAGGTTTTGTTGAAGAAGAAGAAGTTGGAGGGGGTTGCGGCGAACACAGGCAAGGTTGCACCTATTTCTTCCCCTGGCAAGATTCGTGTTCCTGGGGATGTCTTAAACCATCAGTGTGTCGGACATCGCAAAGCTGATGACCTGGTAAGGAACTCTTTTTTAGCGTTTCTTTTTCTTTCTATTCTGGAATGGCTTCTGATTCCTCCCTTTCCTCTTATTTCAATTGTCACGGCGTACAGAGCTCGAGGCTGAGCTAACGGGAGCCCTGAATGAATGGAATGCTGAATTTGTGAAGATCAAGTATCTTCAGGGAGAATTCAAGCGGAAGTACGACCAGAAGACTAGAGAGGCCAAGGTGCTGGAGGAGGAGCTGTGCGAGTGTAGGACCGAGTTGGCAAATATAGTACAATCTGTATCCCTCTAGAACCAGTAGATAGATCGTCTTCAGGTCGATCTTGAGAGGGCCCATGCGACGATTACCCAGCTTCGTGAGGATCAGAGGGCTTTTGGAGAGAGATTTGCGGTGCTCGAGGCTGAGAATAAGAGGTCCCAGACTCTTATTGCTGAGAAGGAAGCTGCTCTGACGAGTTTTGAGTCTGCAAGGGTCATTGATGATTTCAAGAAGTCCATAGCTTTCAAGATCATCATCTAGGACCATGTTTAGGAGGCTCGCGACCACATTTATGAGGTAGAAGTGAAGGCTTTAGAGCAGCAGTGCCTTGATGATGGGTTCATTCAGGGCTTCTTGAAGGGAGTCCGCTTGATGCAGTGAAAGATCGGAGTGGAGGTTGAGGGGCTGACACCTAGCCAGGCTTCAGATGATTTTCCTCCAGGTTCTGATGGCGATGAGATAGAGAGCGAGCTGCAGAAGGCCTTTGCCCTCGAGGCTGATGATAAGGTGGTAGATATTGAGTAGCGTCTTTACTAGTTGTACTTATCTGATCTTTCTTATCGCTTTAGTTTATATTGGATGTTTGTGTTCATATATATCATTATTTATGATTCAGTAGTTGATTGCTTATTTAGTAGTGAATTATGTGTTGCCTTCTATGATTTAGTCTGAATGATCTTTATGCTCCTTCTTTCTTTTAAGGTACTTGAATCGTCTGAGATTATGGATTAATGTCGTTCAATCTATACAAAAGAGGTCAGGTTGTACCGACTTAGGACCAACTCTCGAGCGACTGAGATTCAAGCTTTTCTTTTTAAGGAGTTCAAGTTTCAGGTGAATGACTTTTGACCTTTCCGAGGTTGTTAATTATAGCATTGCATAATGCTTTTTAACCTGTGTGGAAGAGGTCAGCTGAATCCCCTTGGGACCGATCATCCGGTGATTGAGGTGTAACGGAGAGTGTGCGTACCTCAAACCAAGGATATTATAACTAAGTGGCATCCACTTAGGATGTTTTGACCTATCCGAGGTTGTGAATTGAAGCATTTGGTTATGCTTCTTAACCTGTGTGGAAGAGGTCGGATCAAATCCCCCTGGGACTGATCATCCTGGATTGAGTTGCAATCGCGTTGCGTATTACTCGCATCTAGGATTTCAAGATTAAGGCTCACAGAAGGAGGCAATAAAGTAACTGAACAAGGGAACATAACTTTACTGCACTGAACAACACCATACTTCCCTGATACAATTCAGGGATAGGAGTTACAAATGTTACTGTTAATATAGGAGGTAAACGACACTTAACACATACAACACTTGAAAACAAAAATACTTTTATTTTCTACTGATAGTATTTGCGAAGGTTATCCACATTCCAGGTTCGAGGAAGCATCTTTCCTTCAGCATCTTTTAGTTTGAAAGTTTCTGGCTTCACTATGGTTGTTACCAAGTACGGACCCTCCCAGAGGGGGGAGAGTTTGTTGCGCTGAGGGCCTTTTCCTGCCGCCTCGATGCTGCGTAGAACCAGATCCCCTATCGCTATACGGCGTGGTTTTATCCTTCGGTTATAGTGACGGGCGATCCTCTGGTGATATGCAGCGGTCTTGAGTGCCGCTTCGTCTCTTATTTCTGGGAGGAGGTCTAGATTGCATCTGAGCTTTTCTTCGTTACCGTTGAAGTCAAAAGTCTGGATTCTATGACTGGGAACTCCAATGTCGACTGGAATTACGGCTTCGGTGCCAAAGCAGAGATTATATGGGGTTTCTCCTGTTAGGGTTCGTGCCATGGTATGATAGGCCCAGAGGATATTTGGGAGTTCATCAGCCCATTGCCCCCCAGCCTTCTCTAAGCGTGTCTTTAATCCTTTCGGAATCGTCCGGTTAGTGACCTCTGTCTGTCCATTGGTCTGGGGATGGGCCACAACCGTGTGTACTAGCTGGATGTGAAGATATTTACAAAATATAGTAAAGACCTTTCCCGTAAACTGTGTTCCGTTATCTGTGATCACCTTGGCGGGAATGCCGAAACGGCATATTATGTTCTTCCATAAGAACTGCTTAGCATTTGCTTCTGTGATTTTTGTCAGAGGCTCGGCCTCTACCCACTTTGTGAAATACTCCACAGCTAGTATAATAAATTTTTGTTGTCCAGTGGCTATGGGGAAGGGCCCCATAATGTCGATCCCCCACTGAGCAAAAGGCTAGGGACTCTGTAGTGTTGAGATTTCAGTAGCAGGTAAATGGGTAAGGTTGGCATGCAATTGACAGTTATTGCACTTTCGTACGAATTATAGTACATCTTGTTTCATCATGGGCCAGTAGAAACATTGTCTCATTATCTTATGGGCGAGTGCCCTTCCGCCCAAATGTTCTCCACAGATGCCTGAATGTACTTCTCGGAGCTCATAGTTAGCTTCTGAAGGAGGGAGGCACTTGAGGTAGGGCCCTGTGAAAGCCTGTTTGTATAACTCTCCATTTACTACAGTAAAGTTGGATGCCTGCCTCCGAAGTCATACTGCTGCTATTGGGTATTCTGGAAGAACACCTTCTTGTAAGAAAATTAGGAGAGGGCTGATCCAGGATATCTCTCCTAATTCAATTGACTGTATTATCCACGGGCCCGGAATACCTGGAAAATATATCTCCTTGATATACCTTCTTTTGTATGTGTCACCCGTTGTAGCCGTAGCTAGTTTGGAGAGGGCGTCTGCTCGCGTATTTTGCTCTCGAAGAATATGTATAACTTGATGTTCGCTTATACGAGCTAGGAGCAGATTTAATATGTTGCAATAAAGTGCCAACTGGGGGTTATGGATGTCAAATTCCCCCTCCACCTGTGAAGCAACTAATTGTGAATCAGTGTAGATCACCAGGTTTTGTATTTCACAGTCAATTGCCAGGCGTAATCTGGCAATAAGAGCCTCATATTCTGCTGCGTTGTTTGTTGCTGGGAACTTGAGTCGGAGCCCGTATTCAAGAGTAACTTGTTGCGGAGAGATCAACAAGATTCCTGCTCCGGCACCTGAACTCCCGGATGCTCCATCAACATACATCGTTCAGCACGGGGGAGAAGGAGACGTATTTAGTGACTTGTCAGATACTGAGATGGTGCATTCAACCACGAAATTTGCAAGTGCCTGGGACTTGATATCCGGTCTGGGCAGGTAATGAATGTCAAACTCTCCCAGTTCTATAGACCACTTGATGAGCCTGCCAGAGGCTTCGGGCTTCTGCAGCACATTTTTTAGCGGCAGATTCGTGTAGACTCCAATTGTGTGAGCCTGGAAGCAGGGGCGTAGCTTCCTAGCCGAGTAAACCAAGGCCAGCGTTGTTTTATCGGCTATGGGATAGCGTCCTTCTGTTTTAGATAGGATCTTGTTGACATAGTATACGGGGCGCTGAGTAGCATTCTCTTCTCGGACTAGGACTGAACTGATTGCCTGGGCGGAAACAGCCAACTACAAAAATAATTTTTTCCCTGGAATTGGCTTTGAGAGTAGTGGAGGTGAAGCAAGATAGGTTCGAAGCTGCTCAAATGCCTCTTGACATTCATCAGTCCATTGAAATCCTGAGTTACGGGCCCCTCGGAGGATCTTAAAAAAGGGCAGATATTTATCCCCGGAGCGAGCTAAGAAACGAGAGAGTGCCGCGATCCTTCCATTTAGTCTCTGGACTTCTTTGATATTTCTTGGAGGTACCATATCCCTTAGAGCCTGGATCTTCTCAGGATTGGCTTCAATTCCCCGGTGGGTGACCATGAACCCCAAGAATTTTCCTGAGGCAACTCCGAATGCGCATTTAGAAGGGTTGAGGCGCATGTCATAGGATCACAGAAGACAGAAGCACTGTTCTAAATCTGAGATATGCTATGATTTTTCAAGACTTTTGACCAGCATGTCATCCACGTATACCTCCATAGTATGCCCAATAAGGTCTTTAAATACCTTATTCATGAGACGCTGATATGTGGCTCCTGCGTTTTTTAGTCCGAAGGGCATAACCTGGTAGCAGTATAGTCCTCTGTTTGTTTGAAAAGCTGTCGCCTCCTCGTATGCGGGATTTATCCTTATTTGGTTGTAGCCTGAGTAGGCATCCATGAAGCTCAGCATTTGGTGCCCAGATGTGGCATCTACTAGTTGATCGATGCGAGGGAGAGGAAAGCTATCTTTCGGACTGGCTTTATTGAGGTCTGTATAGTCTACGCACATCCTCCAAGCTCCGCTGGTCTTTTTGACCATGACTACATTTGCCAGCCAGGTGGGATAGTGTACTTCCCGTATGAATCCAGCTTTTAGGAGTTTGTCAACCTCCTTTTCAATTGCTTGCTGGCGCTCTGGTGCGAAATTCTGCTTTTTCTGGATTACTGGCTTGCAGGTTGGGTTTATTCAGAGAGAGTGGGTGATTATCTCAGGGCTGATTCCTGGCATATCTGCTGGAGTCCAGGCGAAGACATCCTGATTTTTTCGTAGAAATTCTACGTACTTCGTCTTTTCTTCTTCTAATAATAATGACCCGATCTGCACTGTTCGTGAAGGATATTCATCGGACAGGGAGATATGGGCAAGGTCCTCGACGGGGGATGCCTTTTGAGGAACGTCTTCATTTCGTAAATCAAAGTCCTCGATGCTCAAGGTAATTGATGGGCGTGGTTGAGCTTGTCGAAGATAATAGGATTGTGCTTCTTGCTGATCTCCTTGTACTATGCCAATTCCTGCTGGGGTGAGAAATTTTAACTTTAGGTGTGGGATTGAGGCAACAACCCCGAAGATCGATTGTAAGGGCCTTCCAAAGATAGCATTGTATGCCGATTCCGACTTCACGACAATAAATTGGATAGAGTGTGTGGCTTGTCGGGGGAACTCTCCTAGTACGACGGGAAGGCTGATCGTGCCTTCTACTCGTACGGGCCGATTGTCAAATCCGTATAACGTTCCTGCGGCAGGCTGGAGTTTTTCTCTTGCAAGACCCAAGCTAAGAAAAGTGGAGTAGAATAATACATCTACAGAGCTCCCGTTGTCTACCAAGATTCTCTTGACCTTATAGCATGGATCACCAATTCCTGAACTTATTACGAGTGGGTCTTGATGAGGGGTCTTTACCCCTTCCAGGTCTGAATCATTGAAGGCAATAGAATGGTCGACACGTGACTTCTTTGGTGTAGGCTCTTTGGTGACGGCAATCAGTACTTGACTTGGCATTGAAGGTCCCCCAGTAATGGTTTCAATTTCGCCTACCATCTGGCGATTGTTTGCTGGTTATTTTTGTTGTTGAATCTGCCCCCAGCTTGAACACCATCCTCCCGGGTTGTTGGATTCTTGACAAATTGTCGGAGATACCCCTGTTGAATTAGTCTTTCGATCTCTTCTTTGAGCTATTTGCAGGCTTCGGTAGTATGCCCACGATTGCGGTGGAAGTGGCAATATTGTTCATGATTCCCGACATTGGGTTTTAGAGGTTGAGGCCACTTAACGCTTTCCTGATTTTGGATGGCCATTAGCACATTGGCCCGGGACGCATTGAGTGGGGTATATTCCTTTTCTGGGCGAGATTCTCGTCGTGGCTGTGAGGGTCGAGGGGGCAAACTAGTGTTTTTTTCGATGGGAGGAAGGATTTTCTATCCCAGGTGTGCTTTTTCGCTTCCCAATTGTCTGCTCAAACTGCTTCCTGTGGACATTGATGGCTTCATCGGCAGAAATTTGTGCCTCCACGCGGTGGATCTGGTCAACATATGAAGGGACCGTATCCCGCATAAGGGCTGAGTAAAAAGGGCCTGGGCGGAGTCCTCCAAGAAAGACTCCTCTGAGTAACTCAGGATCTACTCCAGGAATCTGTCGAGCTTCAGTAGAAAACCTCTGGAAGTACTCCTTGAGGGATTCATTTTCGTTCTGTCGGATTCCAGAGAGATGGGAGGAGTCTTTAACCATCCTTCGATTGGCGATAAATTGTTTGACGAACACTTTGACCAATTTAACAAACATGGGAATAGATCCGGCAGGGAACGAATAAAACTATGTTCGGGCCTGCCCTTTAAGAGTGGCAGGAAAGACTTGGCTGAGGAGTGCATCTGAAGCTCGCTGGATGTGCATTATAGTTCTGTAGTGATCGATATGCTCGTATGGGTCAGATGTCCCGTCATAGGAATCGATGCTGGGTAGCTTGAATCCTGCTGGGATAGGATGCTGAAGAATGGCCTCAGTCAGAGGTGATGACTCCTGGAAATCCTATGGGCGAGGTGGTTGCCTCACACCTCCCCCAGGGAATTCTTCTCGAACTAGCCTTCGCAATTCATGCCTTAGGGCATTGCGAGGGAGTTCAGCAATATGGGGCCGGGCTAGGCCTTCAGGAGCGTCCTGAGGAATGCGGTGTTGCTGATCTGCGCGCGAAGGATGGGTAGAGCTGGCGGTGTCAGCAAGTTCATCATCTTGGCGTGTTGGGGGATGTCTTCCTGGTGGAGGGATAAGAAACTCGACATGAAGGTGGTCTGCTGGAACATCTTCGACCCTTGGCGGATCTCGAGGGAGTAGAATATCGTCAGGAGGTGCTAGCGTAGGTGGTCGAGTTTCTCGTAGAAGTTGAAGGATCTCCTTCTGGGAATCCTCCATCCTTTGAATGCGATCTTCCAGGGATGGTCCTGAAGTTCCTTCTCCGGCAGGGTTTCGGCCACCGGGCTGAAAAAGAGGCGGACGCCTGGCGTCCCTGATTCAGGGACTAATTCCAAGATTAGTATGAATTGGAGCGAGAGGCTCCCATGATGCGATTGCTGCGTCTGTTGGCCATTGCAGTGGTGCTTCAGGATAGTGGGACTGGCGTTCCCACAGATGACGCCAAACTATTACGGGCTAGAATATACGCGGTGATAGAGTTAAAATACTATGTCTTAGCGTTGTACGGATATCCAACCCACACACAGAGAACACAAGATTTTTACGTGGAAAACCCTAAAAAGGAAAAAAACCACGGGGCCTGGCCCAGTTGAAATGATTCAACTAGAACTTGAGCAGATTACAGGGGACTGACTCGCCTTCAAGGGTGATCAGATTACAAATATCACCTCTAGGGTGAAAGTTAGAGGCTTGTGAGGGCCTAAAGTCGCTCTGGCAGAACTTCGGGGTCGCCTGGCAGTCTGGCAGAGTTTTGGTCCTTAGGTAGTTGTCGGGCAGAGTTGAGGACGGTAAATGGTGGTCCGACGAAACTCCAGCGTCAGGCGGTGGTCCGGCGAACTGCAGGGCCTCAGGTGGTGGTCTGGCGAAGAGCAGGGCCTCAGGTGGTGGTCCGGCGAAGTGCAGGGCCTCAAGTGGTGGTTCGGCGAAGTGGAGGGCCTCAGGTGGTGGTCCAGCGAAGTGGAGGGCCTCAGGTGGTGGTCCGGCGAAGTGGAGGGCCTCAGGTGGTGGTCCGGCGAAGTGCAGGGCCTCAGGTGGTGGTCTGGCGAAGTGCAGGGCCTCAGGTGGTGGTTCGGCGGAACGCCGGCGTCAGGCGGTGGTCCGGCGAAACTCCGGCGGTGGTCGAGGAGGAGCGAGGGGGCAAGAGCTCTCTCTTTCTCTTCTCCTTAGGAATAGGTGTCTTTTTCAAGAGGAGAGGGGGCTCTATTTATAGATTTTCGTGAGTGGCATGGCCCGTAAATAGGTGGAAGATCAGGGGTAGTTAGGGAGTGGTTTGAATGGACGGCCGATCTTGAATCCTTTGATCATAGATCGTTCGCTGGACATTTGAAGGTCTTAATTATGTCGGAATTTGGCGATCTTAGGCTCGTTGGATTCGTTTCGTCGAGACGCTCGATTTGACTATAAGCATGTCATATTTAGAGATCGTTTGGTAATCCAAATTATGGTTTGAACCTTCCAATAGTGCTTCGGACTCTTGATTTGGACCCATTTGGGCTCGGATTGGGTCGAACTTGGTGTCGTTGGGTTCGTATTTCCGAGACGTTCAGTTTGACTGTAAGTTCACTGAAATCGGAGTTTGGATGATCCCAATTTTAATTTTGGAAGTTTCCAACTTGACTTTACCTCAAGATTCGTGCCCGATCAAGATAATTTTTTGATGACGTATCAATACTAATTTAATTAATCTAAATATAGTTCAAAATTAAGAGTTAATTTAATTAATTCAAATAAAATAATCTTAAATATAAAAATAATTTATTTGAACTCAATTTAATAATAACCCTCAGAAAAATATTAATTTTTTTAATAAATAATAAGATAGAGTATATCTATTCTTTTTTAAAGGAAATACATATGATTTTAGATATATTTTTATAATTTTCATGATCTGTAATTATACTGAATTAAAATTATATTTTGAGAATAATTTAATGATTAATATTAATTTTTGTTTCCACATAAAAAATTTTCTGACTCTGCCCGGACGCCCCTCGTATTATATATGTACTCAATTCAATGTTGGAGTTTGTGTTGAAATGTCATGATCCTATGTTAAGATCGCTATCTTATCATTGCTAATTTATTCCACCGTTATTTTTCCATGGCTTCAGTTAATGATTGATCTTGCATCACGTCCTGATTTTTTAACTGTTTGGAGTGGTTCAAGGCCTCTGAGAAATTATTAAATGAGAGTTTAATGAGAAAATAAATTTGAAAAAAAGCATAAATATATAATAAGGTATATTATAGAATTACAAAAAATATATTTTTAGCTATGATAAAAGTGTATAAAATTCTTTTACACTATTATTTGATATGCAATTTTAAGAGCCGAATAATAAATTCTCTGAAACTAATACTAAGTTGCTTCTTGGTGTTTCATGTATAAATCTAAGTAACTCATTTTCTACTTATGATAGGGAAAAATTAATTCGGCTTGCAGAACTATATTCAGTAGATTTTTCTGTAGTTGAACTTGTGGCTCTAAAGCATCAGCTATCCACATACATTCTTAATATACGTACAAACAAGAAGTTTTCATCTTTGGGTATTATTATTGATTTTGCAAAATAATTTATTAAGGTTAAGAAAAATGTTGTGTATTCTTTAGTTTACAAGCTTATTATCTTAGCATTAACTTTGTCAATTATCACTACTATAATAGAAAGAGCATTTTTTGTAATAAAAATTATTAAATATTGATTACATAATAAAATGAGTGACAACTGGCTCAACAATTGTCTAACATTATATATTGAGAAAGGAGTATTTGACTTGATTCCAAATGAAGTTATAATGTAACATTATAAAAAAATATAAAATAGAATGCAAAACTTTTCATTTTTTTATTTAACAATTATAATGCAATATAAGAAATTATTTTGAATTTTGTCATATTTATAGAAGACCCCCTCCCCCGAATTAAGGCTGATTCCACCAATGTAAACACAAGAGTATGTGGTCGAATAAGCAATAAAATGACAAATAAAGATATTATTCCACAAAGATTACAATCACCAAAAATCAAAATTGAATCAAATTCTAACTAACTTTCTTTGAACAGATCGAAATAAGGGAGGTTGTGCATGAATGAAAAGAACTAAATATTATGCAAAAACCATGAACTCCTTAAGAGTTGAATGCAATAGGGTTGAAATTCTAGAAACTTGATTTTATTAGGTTACCTACAATTATATTACTTATAAATCAAATCGGCTAAAATTCATCGGATCAGGCACTGGGGGACCTATTAGATTTGGCAAAACCATGTAAGCGAAAAATAGAGACTGGCAACTAGTTGTAGATCTCGAGTGCCTGGGCATTTGGGCATCGAATCTAAGCTCCTGGGCACCATATTTGGGCACCAAGCACCAAGTCTTTCCTTTTAATGTAAGCAAATTCTTATAGAAAATGAAACTAGCTCCTAGGCAGTAAGATTGGGTGCTTGTTGCCAGTATAGCTATATGGAATTTTTTTTTATTGTTAAAATAAATAATTGGGTCACCTTCTAACTAGCTCTTGGTTTAACATCCTTAGCCTGACTTAGGATTCGTTTGAGACAGCTTTTTTATTGCTTTCTAAAATAATTTTTTAGTACAAAAATTTCTAATTCAAACAATTATGTGCTAGAAAGCTGCGTTAGAAAGAAATAAAATAGCTGTCCCAAATGAAAGCTTAGCCCATCTCAAACTATGTTTTATTAAGTGAGATACTATCCTTCTATTGATTCTTAGAAATTGCATGGACCATAGAAGTACTCCCATGGGTTATGCATGATGATTGATTTGTGTAAATTTTTTTTTTTTATAGTAATACACTAATTGCTATCATCTAAATAGTAATTTTTAATTGTCTTATAAACCTTGAAAATGACTTACTCCTATTAGACTCTAATGTGGTATTCTCCCTTAACGGATATCAATTTGGGGTTTCCCATTTGCTAAAAATACTGGGCCTAAAATGATAGCATACTTTGGGTCTCTATTGGGTCTCTATCCAAAATGATGAAGTCTATAGAAAAAATGAGCTTATCAAACTTTATCATTGCATCCTTAATGATCCTCTTATGATACATCACTTAGCTATTAATAGTGGATTAAAAGAGGCATTCGATTAGGGGTGTCAAAATGGGGTTATGATTTGGGTTCGGGTCGAATCCGACACTGACCCGCTACTGTTTGACACGACCCGAGCCTAATTTGTTTTCGCAGACGGGTCAGAAAATGCAACCCATACCCGACCCGACACAATCACAGGATGACTCGACCAGACGTGCCTGCGGGAGAAATTTTGATATCTCGCCTGTGGCTGTGCCGCTGTGGAAATGCATGAGGGACGTCGATGACGGGATCAGGGGATGACTCGACCAGATGCGATTCGGGAGGACGGGATCACGTCAACTCCTGCGGGAGAAATTTCGACGCATTGGGGGCACTACAGGACAGGGCGACGATGAAACATGTCTGGACTCTGGTGGTACACGGACGGGACGACGTCGAGTTGTCGACGACTCGACCAGCTGCAGCGGCGAAGCCGGCTGCTGGCCTGCAGCACAGAGGCAACAGACAGTGCGGGTCTAGCGGCCACGGGAAGATGCCGACAAGACAACTCAACCAGACGTTGTCACGGGACGACGCCGATAAGAGAATTTTTTCTTATCAATTTTATTTTCTTATATTAATTTATTATATGATAAATTTATTCATTCTCAAAAGAGAGTCTAATTTTGTCCCTACTCTCAGAGCTTGCATGCTAATAAGTAATAACTAATAAGGTCAGGTATCACCGATATATAATTTGGATCCAACAATTTTAATCCACAACTTAGCTTAATTAGAAATATTAATGATAGTGTGTGAAAAGGTGATAATGAAAATAATTTATATTTTTAATAAATTTACGATTAATGTTTCATTTAAAAATAATTAATATACATATCTATTTTTTTGAAATTATATTCATCTCCCATTACCGAATTCTTTATTCTATTATGGTTGATATGTACTATATTATTTAATATTAGGTGAAGCAAATATAAATTTTTTGAATACATAGAATTAATATGTAATTTAATATTTAATAATAGAAGAGATAAATATAATTTTAAAAAATTCTTAATTCTATCTTTAGATTGATTTTTTTTAATTAAGATCTGAACCATTCGTTAATTTTGAAAATTATTTATAATATGAGTTGGCCAAAAACAATCCATGAAAAATTACAAAATTACAAATATTTGAATTGAATGAGAAATGACTCAGAAAAGATGATTTTCACAAAAAAAAAAAAATGTAAATCCTGTAAAAGAATTTACATCTAAAATATTATTCAAATATAATAGAGAAATGTTAGACTCCTTAAATAATAATTGTAAATTCTTAAGATTTTATATTATTTATATTTTAATTATGTGTGTGAAAAATTAAAATTGTTGGAAAGTAAACCACATAACAAAATGAACAAAAAAACAAAAACAATGAAAAAGTATACTAAAATTTAACGTAAAAAAAATTTGAAATCGAAAAAAAAAACGTATAGTAACACCATATAAATAAATTCTCTATGAAAATTCTGAGAAATTATACCAACTTTTCTTTTCAGTTTTCACCCTCCCTTTTTATCCCTATTCACTTCACATAGTTTTTCTTCAAAATAGATAAGACACACTTAGAAACATTCAAATGATCCAACCATTCAAGTGAAATAAGAAGAAGAGAGAAGAAAAACTGATCAGCCCTACTCACAGCGCTGTGACGATAGAGCTAGAGATCTGCGATGCTCCACTCTGTCTTTGTGTCCACCCTGTACGCTGCAACACCACAATTTTCTCCCCTCTGCCACCAACCATAGGCTACAATATCACAGCGCTCGAGTACACATCACGATAACATTGCATGGTTGTACAAGTAAAAAAAAAACTATTTTTCCTTGGGGTGAACCCCCCTACAACCCCTCAACAAATTTTTTATTGAGTTTAAAAAATAAAATTAAGATCTGAATCAATAATATAACCCGATTAATCGAGATTTCACATGAAACTAACAAAAATGACGTGGCTTACATGATGAATTGTCCAGATCATCACATGCTTGTCATCAGCATTGCAGCGGAGCTGGGCCGCAGCAGGTACTTTTGTTAACGTGCATGTGAACAACGGCCCGCCAGCTTTCAAAAGCATTGAAATCCCCAAGGGCAATCGTGCATCTACTCTGGCCCACCTGCATCGGTTTTTTTTTTTCGTTTTTGGGAAGCTTAGGGGCCCAGCTGCCCTGTTGGGCAGCTCAGGTTACTCTTCATCATGCTCGAGGGTCCCATCATTAAAGGACTCAACTGAAAAATAAATAAATAAATAAAACTTGCTTCAGTTACTCTAGCTTGTAGTGGAAGCCAAATTAGTCATAATAATGAACATATAGATTAGTTGGCCCGATATTAAATTGAAGCAAAAAAAAAAAAAAAACTAGTCTATTCAAGTCCAATGATTTACCTAGGCTTTTCTACTTAAAGAGTTTACTGTTACTTTGTGAAATCTGCCGGCAGTGGCGGAGCCAAAAAAAATTTCTAGCGGTGGCACAAATTAAAGTCGTCGGCCTAGAAAGAGGAGTGAGATTTTATAGAGAGAGAGAAGTTACATTGTGTCTATCACAGTTTTAAAAAGTATGAAGTTTTTTTGAATTTTCTGATTAAATTTATAATTTTGTTATCTAAAATAGGGATAATTTTGCATTGGTAAAATTTTCATCATATATTTTTTCGTATGTTATAGAGATTAAGATTCTAAACAGTATGTATATTTTTTTAAAATTTTATATTATGTATTTTGAAATGTCTGTCTTTTTAATTGAACAAAAAATAGGCTTAATTTTAGCTAAATCACTTAAATATTCGTATTTTTTGTATGATAATTTTCTTTGTAGTCACAAGAAAGACTTATCTCGGCGAGACATCTACTTTTGATCTTTATGTGCCCTCATTATGGCACATGTAATGACATAACAAATATGTTAGTTTTAGTGTGATATTTGTTTCTTTGCTATAAGAATGGATGCTATTTAAAAAATAGCCTCTCTAACCTTATGAGATTATATAAATCAGCTAATCGATTAAAAATGAGAACTATGTAAATAACTAAAAGACAAATTGGGCTGATGGGCATGAAGATAAAATATTATTTGACATATTTCCTATTATTTTAAAAAAAATGAAATTGAATAGACAAAAAAACTAAAAGCCAAATGAAAGATATCTCAAGCACCAAAGACGAAATTCCTCCCACCCAAAAAGGGAAAATTATTAGGTCCGGATGTCCAGTAAAAAATTGCCACGTGGACTGCGCTTTTGATTGTTTTTTGACCTGCACTTTACCTGCGCTTTACCTGCACTTTACCTGCGTTTTACCTACACTTTACCTGCGCTTTTGACTGCGCTTTTGACCGCGCTTTTGACCTGCGCTTCACCTGCACTTTACCTGCGCTCTAACTTTAAGTGCCACGTGTCAATCATCCGGACCTATCTCTAGGTCAGGTGACCGGACCTAATAATTTTCCCTCAAAAAGAGGAGTGTCCTATTTATTATGTGCGGAGTCTGATGTTGTTTATGTTTGGACTCAATAGCCACGTCAGCCTCTACATAGCTTATGTATAATTTATATATAGCTCTGTACAAATTATATATAATACACAGACGATGTGATCTATTGAGTGAGGTCCAAATACAAATTAAATTCTACACGTAATAATTTCTCCAAATTAGACTCCGGACACCACGGACTCCGCGCTTAATAATTTCTCCACGTAGGGGCCAATCTACGTACGGGAAATCCCAAGGAACTATTAGTTAATTTATAAAATATTTGCTTAAAAAATTCGTCCTTATTATTTCATGCATTCTGTAGAGCCGTAGGATTTAGAAAATTTGTTGTTGCAGATTTATCTTCAGCAAGATGAAATTCATCGGCCCATTTTTCACCTCCCAGCCTCCACCGCATGGCAGCTCTCTCCTTGCAGGAGCCCATCCGACAGGAGCATTGGAGAGGATCATTCTCCTTTATTTCTCCTTTTATTGGTAGTTTTCCCTCGGCATATCCTGAAAGAACCCCCATCTGTCTTGCTTCTTCCACCTTGTTCTTCTTTTCCTTTCAGCATTTAATATTCAACTGTTCTGCAATTAAATTCTCTCTCAATGATATGATTCATTTATTGTTCGTCTCTTCATTATTTCTAATCCTCTTCTCTCTTCTTTGGTCGCTTCAAGGATTGAGGTACTAATGGAAAATTTGTGATAGATGATTCCAAGCATTCAATTCATTCAACTGCATCAGTGATGATTTAATGGCTTTTCAAAGTTTTGGCTCTACCTTCTTATAAATTTCTTGAATGTCAAAATGACTGTTTCGCATTCCTTCTCCTTTGATCGCTTTAATTGCAGCTTCTGAGTTGGCAAACGACACGTAATAACACTTTTGATATATACGAGAGGGAGTTGAACATTTGAGCGATCAATCTGTCTTTTTTTGTTTTCATTTGTGTTCTCCTTGCCAGCACAGATTTATCATACATATCTATATCTTTAACGATATATAAAAATATATCTGTCGATCTCTTTATATTAAAACATGCATATGTCTTGCTTTCTTGTCCTGTAATATCATGGAGAACTACTTTTAGTCATTTTTCAACAAGATATTATAAACTTCTGCAGATCTACTTGGTCAAGGCTAAGATTAATAAAAAAACATATAGCCAGAGCAAGAAGAACTATCTTCAAGGAAATGGGATTTTTTTCCCTACTGGTAGTGGCAAGCATGCCTGTTCTGCAATTCTTGCTGATAGGCTCTCTTGGGGCCTTTCTTGCGTCTGGTTATAGTCAAATCTTCTCAGCTAGCGCTCGCCGAGACATTAACAAGGTATAAAAAAAGGGAGAGGAGAAAATAAACATCTTTTTTATTATGATTTCTTCATGTTCATGCTGTGATATTTCTCTTTCTGAGAACTTTCCTCATATTCTGATTCTTTCTCCAACAGATTGTGTACGCTGTATTCACTCCCTCTCTTATATTTGCCTCCCTAGCCAAAACAGTAACACTTCAGGAACTCATATCCTGGTAAAAAGTATACAATTTCAGTTTTTGCTTTTTGTTTCCTATTGTCTCGAAGAACTTGGATTCTATTCGGTATTATAATCTTCTTTTATCATTAGGTGGTTTATGCCCTTCAATATTGCAATCACATTCTTCATTGGCGCCACCCTCGGCTGGATAGTTGTGAAGATCCTGAGACCACCATGCCACCTTGAAGGTCTCATAGTAGCTAATTGCTCGGCTGGTAACATAAATTTGTCTGCAACATTTATTTCTGCTGCATCATTATGAGTAAACATGTAACATGATTCTTACAGAATTCCAATGCAGGGAACTTAGGCAATCTTTTGCTGATGATCATTCCAACAGTATGCACTGAAGATGGAAGCCCGTTTGCAAATCAGAGCACTTGCAGCGTGCGCGGGCTCTCTTATGTTTCAATGTCTATGGCGGTAACAAATTGTTCTTCTTGATTCACTTCATCGAGTTAAGGATTTATTTGTAACATTCTGTAATTATTTTTGCAGCTTGGGGGTATATTCATTTGGACACATTCCTATAGCTTAATGAAAAGAGATTGCATCACGTATGAGAGGCTGAAGAATGAAGAGTTGCAGAAGACTATCACTGAAGAGAATGAGAATACAAGTTTGGAGGATCAGCTTGGAAATTACAAGGAGAATGGGGAAGCAAGCAATAGTAAGGATGCTTGGGTGTCTCCATTAGCTAAATCAGCTGATGAATCCCAAGAGCAAGCAATTGTAAGTGAAATCCTCGTGTTCTTACTTTCTCATCACTCAAATGTGGACAAGATAACTGAAAATGGATTTGCATGATTGGACATATACAATAAGATGCAAAAAATAGATAAGCAGATAAATTAGTATTAAAAATTTTGTAAGAAATAAGAAATAGTCTAAATGTAATGTGGATAAACGTTGTTTTAAAAAATATAGAAATTCAACATTTAACAAAAATAACTTGAGAATAACAAGGATATATGACATGATAGATGAATATTTTTTTGGTAAATTTAATTACCAATGTTAAGCTTTCTAACTTCATCCTGAATATTCAATTGTAGATGGAACCACTAATGTCCAGTGGAAAGCTGAGAAGAAACGAGCCTTTCTGTAAGAAATTATTAGAAACTGTTCATCTTCTTGTGAAAGAACTATTGGAACCACCTACAATTGCCGCGGTGATCTATTTTTGTATCAAAGCCAATGTTTAAAATGCAAAAAATGATAGCTTATTATACAGAACTCTGATGTGTTACAGATGACTGGCTTTGTTGTTGGTGCAACTCCTTGGTTAAAATCACTCATAATAGGAAGGACTGCTCCTCTTAGAGTAATTCAAGACTCTCTTGCGATGCTAGGGTGAGATTTCATTTAAAATTTTCTGATAATTCGTCTACTCAGAGAACAAAAACTTTATTTTCTTCATGAGTATATGATAAGTTGGCAATTGTAACGATTTGTATGCAGAGATGGCACACTACCTTCTACAACTCTTATTCTCGGAGGAAACCTTACTGGAGGTAAGCTCCTCAATTTGTGTAAACCAGATGAGTGAGATGGATCATATTCAAGCTCAGTAATTCAACTTTATTGATTTTAAACTTGCAAATTCTGCTTCTACTACCTAAAATTTATTCCCAGCGTGTGTATTCTCAACCGATGGACTCTGTTTTTTCCCCTCCAAAAACTCAGTTTCCTAACTTGTTTCTGTACACTCAGGTCTGAAAAAATCAGCAGTAAAGCCTTCAGTAATTTTAGCAATCGCCTTGGTGAGATATGTAGCACTTCCCATATCAGGAATTGCTATTGTTAAAGCTGCAAATGCTCTTGGTTTACTTCCACAAGATCCATTGTTTAGCTATGTACTTCTCACACAGTTCAGTATTCCTTCTGCTGTTTCTATTGGTATGTAATCTTGCTACTACCGAGTTTTGATTTCAGTTTTAATTATGCACTCGATGTGAAAGCCATGATTTTGATGGTTTCAGTTGTTTGGTTGATTGATCATGTGTGAAGACTATTTTAACATCATGGGAATCAAAATTGGGCGTAACGCACTAGGATGTTTTTCGGCCTATCTAACATGAGAACAAACCCAAAACCCACGAGTACCATATATAACAGTCTCCTTTCACATGAGAGCTCTCCAAATTTTCCATCATTTTTCATCAAATATTACTTTTTTAATATCGTTGCTTATCATGCTCCAAGAATTTACTTAGGTTTGTTTGAAACAGCTTTCTTACTACTTCTTGAAGAAGCTTTTTAGTACAAAAATTAAAATTTTTGTATTAAAAATTTGCTTTAAGCAGCAGTAAGAAAGCCTTCCCAAAATGAAGCCTTAATCTCATGTATTCACCGTTGGAGTTGCCTGCTTTTGAGATATTAATTATGGTTCAAGTCCACCTAGACTTATGAAAAAGACAGACTGCCTGAGCCACTCAACATCACCCAAAGCATCGACTCTAATACCAATTGTTAGTAGTGTGAAACCAAAGGGGATTAAAGTTGAGTGTGATACATGAGTATTTAAATCTTTTTCCAACCAAAAACTAAGGCTTCGTTTGGAACAACTTTTTTGATGTTTCTTAAAGCAGCTTTTTAGTGCAAAAAAGAAATTTTTTTACTAAAAAGCTTCTTTGAGAAGCAATAAAAAAGCCGTTCCAAACGGCGCCTAAGTCTTAAAAAGTGAAGGACAACCTCCTAATATTTGCACTCAAACGTATTTTCACATATCTGATGTGGGCAACACTCTTTACTCTCATTTACCTTAATAATTCTGCTAGTTCTATGATATTCAATTTATGCTTTTTATTTGTATTTTTTATAGATATGCACAAACTTAAATAAAATGTTGTACTTAAAATACAAATTTAATATAGCATTTTCATTTTTCTTCTTAAACTTTTATAAATTCAGACAGATCTTTAGCTGAAATCCATAAGAATGGCAGTCTGGCAACCATGTTGTATACTAGACATAATTGACAGAGTTAGATTCTTTCTAGATAGTAACAATCCCCACTTCTTGCGTGTTTTATTAAATATCTTCTATCACATTATGATTCATGAGATTTAGAAAACATACTAAGGCTTCGTAAGAAGCTTTTTAGTACTAGAAAGTTGCTTTAAGAAGCAGTAAAAAAGCTGTCCCAAATGAAACCTAAGATTTTATTTGGAATAGCTTTCTTACTGTTTTATGAAGCAAAAAATTTTTATACTAAAAAACTGCTAAGAATGTTGTCCCAAATGAAGCTCTAATATCCAAAACCGATAATGACTATTAATTGATAAATGCAGGTGTGATGGCACAGCTATTTGGAGTTGGGCAGGAGGAAAGCTCTGTTATATTCTTATGGATATACTTGGTTGCTGCCTTAGCACTCACCGTTTGGTCAACAGTGTTTATGTACATCTTAGCATAGTTGAAAAATGGAGCTGGCTTGCTGAAGAAATATTTGTTATAGGCGAATTTTTTAGTTATATGAATGCGGTTGAAAGACCACGATGGCAGAAACTTGGCAACAGCATTGTGTTCTGAATTTCTTTGAAAGAATTTTGGTGAATGAAAACATAAGAGCTTTTATATAATTTGAACATCTTGAGATACTATTCACCATGATGAAAAATAATTGTTTGTATTGTATGATAGATCTATTTATTTTGTAAGATAATTTGATTTCTTATAAATAAAATATGCCTTTATTTTTATCTAGTAGTTAAAAAAATGAATTTTTTGGCACACAATGAACTAAATTTGCAAGTTAAAAGAAGTGCCTTGCGCAGTAATACAGTTAAATTTAGAATATTCTTATGTATATGCTCCTGTTATCAAAGATAACTTAAGCTCATTGATGAGGACATCAGCAAGAGATTTTGATATGTGTACCATCAACAGAATCATAGATCGACGGCTATGATTCGGAGCCTTTACTTTTGATCTATTTTATATTTTGTTTATTATGCATTTCAGTTTTCCTATTTTATCCCTATGGATAGTGAGTTCTTATTGTAGCCTCGAGGGCATTTGAGTCTTTCTTGTTTTCTTTATTATTGAGGCCTATATATAGAGGTCTTTTGCTTTGTATGAGGTTAATGATGAATCAATAAAAAAATTTCAGCTTTTCTTTGCTCTTGTTGCTTGTGTGCTTCGGAGAGAAGAGAGCATCCTAGGAAAGAGCCAAAGCAATACCCGACAGTCGCCGAAAGGTCTTGTCTCTCGGTCTTATTTTCCTTTCTTCCGTCCCCATCTCCCTCCTACACCCCCACCGCACCCCCCCCGGCATCCACTCCAAACCGCCGGAAACCCCACTCCACCAACCCAGTTGCTGGCCCCCACCCTCCAGCCACCGGCCTCCATCCTCCAAACGCCGGTTCCCCTCCATAGATCTCCCCTAGCAGTCGGCCTACCTTGCCCACAAGGTTTGAAGTTTCAAAATTCAAATTATTTTAATTACCTTCTTAAAATAACCCATTGCTACTTATGAAAGTATCCTTATTTGAATTCAATTAAATATTTGAATTCCAAATACTTTCCTATTGTTGAAACCCAATTAAGCCTGCCTAAATGAATCAAATATGAAATTAAAATTCAGATTTGATTCCTATCAATAATTAAATCCTTTGGACCCACATACATTAAACCTAGACTACCTCTCTCCTCTCTCACATGGCCGCCCCCCCCCCCCCCCCCCCCCCCCCCCTTGCCCTTCTCTCTCTCCAATTTAATTAATAACTCATTAATTAAATTCCCCTTAATCCCTCCTAAACCGCCGGCCCCCTCTAGCCCTATCTTGAGATGATTTCGAATTTCAAATTATCCCCTCCCTCTTTTAGGAAATCTGAAATTAAAATTCATATTTTTTAATTAATTTCCCTCCACCTCCTTAACCCAACATCCAAGAGTCTTCCACCCACAACCCTAGCCGAAATCCTCCATCTCTCTTTCCCCACCTCTTCTCCTCTCCGATCCGTCAAGCACACCTAGGAACAAGCTCCCCCACCGGCCTCTCCTCCATGTATGGTCGATCCTAAAGTCGACCACAGATTTGCATATGATTTACAAGGACGAATATACATCCTTCAATCTCCTTTCTTTGACCCCAACTGGGAGATAGAAGACTCCGTTGACGACTACATCGACCGCATCCTCTTCAACTTGTCCGAGATTATCGACGAACAACTACCATCAGGGCAGTGGCGAATCATTGGCCGTCCACCGACTTCTCCTCCTCCGGCTACTTCTCCAACGAACACTACCGTAGGCATCTCCTGTCTTTTAGTGGCATCACTAGGGTTGCTTGTATTCTTCCTCCGCTAAAACACTACTTTCATGAGCAAGAGTGAGGGAACTCAAGGTGAGCATTTCTAATTGTTAAACCGTGGATTCTTGTTATCATTGCCTTAGTGTTACTTGACTTATTTTGTTGTTATATTGTGAGCATTCTATTAATCTAGCTTGTGATCGCATACTATTACATGAATTCCAATTGAAAAGTCTAAGGATCCAACTTGGTGAAACATAAAGCTTATAATTAGCAACGCTTACAAACTATTATTAATTCCTAAAACAATTCTTGTTCACTTGCATGTTTCACATCACTCATACAACAAGAAATAAAAAGAGAAAGCAAAAAAAGAATTCTAGAGTAAGAAGCTCTTGGATTTTTATTATGTTACCAAAAATTTAGACTTGAATACAAATGATATGGTCCCTCAATACTTTGTTCGAACCCAATTTATAGGTTTAGGCCAGGATTCATATATTACAAGAAAAATGACAAATGAAAATGCATCAAAATATATGAGGCATGTAACTCAAAGTACAAAAGAGTAGACAATTAATGGATGGAGTCACAAACTTTTTGGATGGAATTGAACTCTCTAACTTGGATGAATAAGTTGTAGGGAGTAGAATTTGTCTTTGGGTGAATATACGTTGGACCGAACATATTCATGCGAGTTTTCCATGCCCTTCTCCAACCCCTTACCCCCCCCCCCAATCCCAATACAAATAAGTCATTTTTATTTTCTATTGAAATAGAAGCATAAATAATTAATCATTTTTATATTTTTAAAATAATAAATTCATATAAAAAAATTCTTAAAATTGCTAATATTGGTCTCAAGTCTTGATGAAAAATTTGAGGGAACATTTAAAAAATTCAATTTGTGCTCTCACAAGAAAAATTCTTTGGGTCCTCCACTAGATTCTACCAGGTTGCATTGAACTGGACTGATCACAATAGAAGTACACAGTACAAAAAAATAAAATAAAATCCTAACTACCCATCGCTCCTTGGTCTGGTGGCAGAGGAGAATACATGTACTGGTGAATTTAAAATGATTGATTCCTGTAAATCAACTCTTATCCTCATCTAGCTTATATCGAAGGTTTCTTGTTTTTTTGCAATATGGTTATCAAGTTTAAGCTCTAATCCGGAGAAGTACTCAATCTAAGCATTCTATTGATAAATATGTTATGATGGTGGAAATTTGCTCTGAGGTGTAGCATATTAGTTATTTAAGAAGCTCCTGTAATATCTTTTTCCCCTCCATTTAATTTATAGAGTAGTTCCAACTTCATCATATAAAAGAAAAAAAAAATCAACAATTAAATAATAAGAATTGAATCCATGAGTTTTTGCAATCTTATGTACATCAAAACTGCAATAGATTCTTATTGAACTGAAACCAAATGAAAATTTCCTTTCTCCATTAAGATAGGAGATAAAGAAAAACTGCGGACCAAGCAGTGAGTGCTAATGCAGAAAGCAAATACATCCATAAGAAAATGACAGAGCTCTCCTCCAGTCCTACACCAAATAGCTGAGTCATCACACCTGTATGAATCAACCAATATTTTTTATTTTTAAGGCAATGATTTTTATTATATTCTATAATGTTCATTTCTCATAATTTGGTAAAAAGCTTAACGTAAAATTTATGGGACCAACTTTATGGATTACATACCAATAGCCACAGCAGGAGGAAGAGTGAACTGTGTGAGCAGAACATAGCTAAACAAAGGGTCTTTAGGAAGGAAACCAAAGGAGCTGGCAGCCTTAACAACAAAAATCCCTGAAATTGGAAGTGCTATATATCTCACTAAAGCAATTGCCACTATTGCTGAAGGCTTCACTGTTGTTTTTCCAATCCCTGTTTGTGCTCCGAAAGTGTAGTTGATAGTTATTGTTAAAATTCATTCAATTCAACTACACACATGTATATATATAGTAATGGATAATGCATATCTTGAGAATTTTGCCTGAAAGTAGGAAGTGAGAAGCTTACCTCTAGTAAGATTTCCTCCAAGAATAAGGGTAGTACAAGGAACTGTGCCATTTCTGTAAGCAAATGATTAAAGACTGTACCTTTTACACATTGAGAATTAAACCAAATCCCATACTTTATGACCAAAAAGTTCTGCAAAAAATTAGAGCAAACTCTTACCCTAGCAGTTCTAGTGTGTTCTGAATCACTCTAAGAGGAGCATTGCTTCCAATTATGACTGATTTAAGCCATGGTATTGCACCCACTACAAAGCCAGTAATCTGCAACACAACAGGATTTCTAATTTATAACTAGCTTCTTCTGATTGAAACCTTCTATTGTGGTATACAAAAAAGATTACCGCAGCAACTGTTGGTGGTTCAACTAATTCTTCTGCGAGTTCATGAAAGGTTCCTATGACCATCTTCCAGATATGCTCTCCAGGCTTCATCTTTCCAATGGCTAATAGTGGTTGCCTCTGTAATTAGATTTTGACGACTTAGAAAGCTTAATATGTTGTATAAATTTATGTGGGTTACTTATGTTTTATTTTGGCTGAGAGTAAAAGAGGGGGAAAAAAATAATGAGTACAACGGTTCAAAATCATGAATGAGCTTTGGCTACACATGGATGTGACTGTTCATGAATAGATGTCATCATCTGTAATTTTTTGGAATGGATGGTGCACATCCAAAGTCATGTCGCTGAAGGGTTAATCAGGTTTAGCAAAGTGTTAGCATGAACCAAGTTGGAACTCATTTACAAGGCTACTTGACACATCTACTTGGTGTTTGATCTCTACAATCGACACTTGAACTCGACTAAATGTTTACTTGGCTATGCAGAATAATGAAGTCGCCAAAGCGAACAGTTACTGTGCCCTGAGATTATTTCAATCCTCTTAAGGACTTGAACAACTAGGTTGCCAAAACATCAAGCATATAATAAAATTGTGAAGTAATTTTATAAAGAAAGTTTCTTATTAGTCAAATAATTTTAAAAAAAACTTAATTCACCCCCTCTTAGTTGTGTCAGAACATTCAATTTTATCCTTTCCAATTTAGCTCAATCCCTTACAGTGTCTGCCATGATATATACTTCACTAACTTAAATATTGACAAGGTTTACTTGAGTCCCAAGGCCCTTGGTAGAAAGATTAATTTTTAATTTTGTGCTGACATTAAGGCTTTGTTTGGGACGGCTTTCTTACTGCTTCTTAAATAGCTTTTCAGTACAAAAATTTTAATTTTTTACTAAAAAGCTGCTTTAAGAAACAACAAAAAAATCGTCCCAAACGAAGCCTAAATTTACTAATCCTTGATCCTTGTTATCGAGTTTTTTGAAGAGGTGATATGGTAGCAAAATTTAACTTCCCAGAAATGAAATACCATGGGAGACCTAACCCTTGTAGAGGCTTAGAACCTTAATCCTATTCCCAAGAAGCCTATATAATCGTTCATTCATTCAGGCCTATAGCAGTTTGGCTTGCACTAGCCATGCATTCAATTGTTGTTTAACACATTCTACTAGAATAAGGTTGATGATAAATCTAGCTCAAGAAGTACTTGATAAGATAAAAATTGTTATATTATTTGCCTATGATTATGTTATTTTGTGCTTGTAAATAATATTTATGTTTTGTGAAGAAAATTATTAAAAAAGCAAGAAAAGTGATCTGGTGCCGCAGCGCCAGACCTTCAAGGCCCCAACGAAAAACTTGTCGAAAATTGGTTGGAGAACTTAGTGCTGAGGCGCTACCCACCGAGCGCCACAACACCAAATTATCCAGCACCGCATCAAAGAACGGTTGGACTGGTGAACCGAAGTGAATGTTGATGAACCGATGCACCGGTTCAGTAGCACCGCAGCGCTAGTTAAAAAAAATTATAAATAGTTCCCCAATTCCTTATGGAAAGAGGTTGGTCACTTAGAAGAGTCTTGTGTAGTGTCATTTTGTAAGAGTGTGAGTGGTATAGTGGAGTGTGTAACTTGTGTTTATTGTATCTGAGTCCTGTATTGAAGTGGAGTAAAGCAAGAAGGGAGCAAAGGCTTGTAGCATTTCTTCTGGGTCATTTTTGAACTTTACTTCTTGTGTTCTAATTTGTATTGGAAGTTTATATTTATGAACAGTTAGTATGATAAAATGTTTGTGATAATTATTGTGTTTATTACGAGTTTCAACACCTCCAAGTGTAGCTAATCAACTATTAAGAATCTGTGATGAATTAATTAAAAGGCATGCATTGTTTAGGGTAGGGTTTTGTATTTAATATTTCCATGCTATTTTTATTTCCTCTGAACTTAAGTTAATTTATGTATAGGCTTTGCATAAATTCAAATATAGTGTGAGCTTCAGCCTCAACAAATGGACTAGAAGAATAATTAGAGAACTTAGAACATAATTTGGCCATGTATAGACATATGGTGATTAAGATTATGGGGTCTTAGGGAGATAGTTTAACTAGAGTTAGTGAAGATCCGAGCTTTAGCTTATGTTCTGACAAGCTCAACAGAAACGAGGAATACAATTACTCTAATCCACAACAACCATAAGAATTAACCCCCTCTAATGCAATCAAGTTCCTTTTAAGGATTCGTAGGTTTAGAACTTTATAAAAATTATAAAACTTTTGTTTTGCATTTTGAAGATTTTATTTTACAACTACAACACCTTGTCTATTAACACACTAGATAAACATAATAGTCTAGTAAGTAGAAGTAAAGTGAGCATAGGATATTCACAGTGTTTCCTTGTGGGATCGACACTCTATTCATCATTGTCTTGATGCACTTGCATTTTATAGGATTTACACATTAGAAAATCTAAACTTTCCATGAAATCTAATTAATGACTATAAATATAAGTAAATTCAGTGCGTCATTAGTACTTAAGATAGCCCTTACTATCTTGTTAGCCTAAACTCGTGCTTTTGCATCGTCTCCTCACTCTAAGAGGAGAAGGATGACATAGACCAAGCTTTCCCTGTTTGTGCACTAGTAAACCCATGATTCTAATTCTTGAGGAGTCATAGAGACATCCATGAGGGAGGCTTTAAATAATCAACCTATTAAGTTTTCATTAAGACATTTTTGCTCCTTTAAATATGTTCCTCGCCTATTGAAATATGAATAAGAACCTTTTATAGGCCATAAATAAGTTAGACCTAGTTTTAGCTACTTTAGTTCTAGTTTAAGTTGCTCTGTTTTCAATATAGCCTTCTTAGCTCGACTATCTTATAGAGGGCACTATGTTTTTCTAGCATGTTGATTCTCTCTGTACACCAAAAGCGAAGGTTAAAAGGATATTACTCACATTATTGTGGCTCCTTATTTTATCAAACCCCATCCTCACAGAATGACTCTTAATGAAACTTCTTAGATCTATAACTAAATGAGTAGAAGTAACATCCACTCTACATGTGTTAATTTATAGGTCAGTGAGTATGAGCTCATTTAAGAGATAATGATTTTTGCCTCCTAAGTATTTGGGATTGTGCAGTATAATAGCTCGAGTGGTTTCAATAATACCCCTAATGGCTCTTTCCTATATCCTGATAGATGTAATAGGAGCAATTCATAGTGTCATGCTTAAGAATAATAATAGCTAGTTTCTTAGTTAGAAATAGCATAGAGAAACCCTCCATGTATGCCTAGTAGGTTATCATTGCATGCCCACATTGGGCATATCAAGTCCATCTGCAAGATGGTTCTTTTTATTAGATGAACATTCACTTGATAATGAGTCAACCTACTATAGACATAAGCCATCCTAAATGTATGGGTTAGGCTACCTAGTCAATCTTGTGATGACTCAAATTGTGCGCATATGTAAATACAATACAATGATAGAAATATAATCGAAACTATCAATGATCAAACTAAAAAATTCAAGGTATTAAGCGTGGTCCAAAAACTTGAATGATGAAGGTTACTAAAGGGAGGCTCTAATAATCAAAGTGCTAGGTCAAAGATGTTTTAATGGGAGTGACTTGTTCAAATAATAGAAATCTTTAGTAGGAGTAATCTACTAAGGAAAATTTTTTGATGATGTATGCAAAGACGCTTAGACACATGTAATATGTCCAAGTGTGAAGAGATGCAATCTAATCAAAAGGGCTTGACTAGGGAGGAAGATAAGCATGGTCGGCAAAGCATGACTATACTAGATGAGAATAAACCAAAAAGGTATGACTATGAAAAAGATAGCCTAAAGAGCTAGACTGGGAATGGAGTAGTATAGACAAAAGAGTATGACTAGGAAAGCCAAAAGAAATTGGCTATTCTAGATGAGACATAGTCTAATGAGTTAGATCAGGAATATTGTAGTATAATCAAAAGAGCATGACTATTCCTTAAAAAAACCTAGTCAAAAGAGTATGACTAAGACATGATAGAATTGTCAAAAGAGTATAACTATATAGTTAATTAGGAATAAATTCAGGATGTCATCAAGTAAAGTAACAATGCAAGATAATGTATAAGGATATATAAAAAATGATCACTAGATGTGTCTCAAGCAGTGGCGGAGCAAGAAATTTTATTCAGGGGGGGCCCTAAATTAAAATAGTTCTGTTTGCCGTCTCATATGAAATGTTAGAATACAATAAAATAGTTCCGTTTGACATCTCATTACCGGAGCCAAAAGGAGCTATAAGATCAAAATTAATAATGCAAATAACATGGCCTTTAGAGCCTATAAGACATAAATATCTGCCACGGGCGGTCTCCATTTAGGGGCGAGAGAGGAGCGAAAGGGAAAACGAAAGCCATGCTTACATGAATGCAATAAACATCGATGTAAAATAAATACTTTTTAGAAGTATTTTTGAGAAAATTCAACAAAGATTATTTGATTAATGAAAAAAATATATTATGACAAAGAATACTTTTGTTAAATTAATCATTCAAATAAGTATACCTTGATATTACTATTGATTTAAAAATTCAGAAAAATTTTCTTAGTCATCTAAAAAGTAATAAATTTTTTTCACAATCAGATAAATACTAATAAAATTATCATATTTTTTCACAATAAAAAATAGTAATTTTTTTTCTTAGTCATCCCAAAAGGTTCTGTCACATTTTTTTTGCAAAATAGTAGTTCTTTGTTTAGAAGTGTAATACACTTTTTTTGTTTAGAAGTGTACAATACTAATACACTTTTTTTTTTTTTTCCGCCTATGGTCTCAAGGGATTGTAATGTTTATGTCAGATGGACGTAGAGAAAGCTAGGGTAGGTTGTTTTGCAATATTGTATGAGCAACATAGAAGTTGTGTATTGAAGTATTAATCAATCTATTGAGGGGAATATAGTGGTCAACACTTTGTGGATTTGTGTAATATTGGACATAGCCTATATAAGTGAAGTCCATGCCTACTCCATTTGGTCTAGAAAGTTAATCAAACGAGATCTATATGTACGGTGTGTTACACATGATTCTAAAATGAAGTAAAAGATGCATGTGCATAATGCAAAGGAATGTGACCATGGGCATATGATGATTTGGGTCTAGTCAATATAGATTAATCTTGGGTTGACATGAATTGACTAGTGCTTCACACAAGCGTATATGTAAGTATTCTATTCTAAATTTTTGATCAAAACAAACTAATCCTAATCATATAAAATTTGAATTTGCGTATTTAAAATTACTTTAATATAATTTCAAAAAATTTCCATAATTAACGAATTCATATGTCCAAAATACCCATAATTCCTTAATATTAATTTTTCTTTAATTAGCATTAAAGGTTTATTTTTAATTTTAAAATTGAAAAATGAATATTAAGAGGATATATATTAAAAGTCAAAGTCAAATGCCAAGTCCCGATTTTCTTAGCAATAGCATTTGCATCAACAATCTCTAGATTTGCTTTCTCAAGTAAAGGATGCCTTGAAGAAGTCATAGAATTAGGCATGGTCCTATGATTAGTAGGTAGCCTTCTTACTCTTCACATTGGATTCAATCATTATTTTCTTTGGAGGTGCCTATTGTTGTAATTTCACTTCCATGTACCCTATTTTTCAAGAAATATATCCTTCATATTCTTTTTTAGAAGACATGAAAAAAAAAATTCCTAACTTGAGCTGGTGTCAAGATTAAAATCATCAAAGCACTTAATCTTAGCCAAGTGGAGCCAAAAGTTGCTTACTAAGGGAAAGGAATAAGATGAATAACAAAAATAATCTTAAAGAGTGTTCATTTGGGTCAGTATTTATAACCTTTCTTACAATGCTGACATGTGTGTTCATCAGCTCATTAAGATAGATCTTAAAATTTAAGTTCTCTTATTCTTTCATCGCTACTTCAAAGAACTAGTAAACCTCGTATAGCATGTCACTATCATTGAACCAAGCCAACATCCCCTCATCTTTTTTGAATGTTTTGAGGGATGATAGTGATAGGATATAGTCCATACACAGTTGAATGTTTTTTTTTTGTACTCTTTCTTTCATTTTGATTAATGCAAATGCAACTTTCAGCATTGAACCAAGCCAGGATTCATTAAGAAGGCTAATTGGCACATTTATTCAGTGCTCAACCTCTATATTTAGCACTAGAACTTGATTAAATATTTACTCGGCTTGAAGGAATAATTGAGTTTCCAAAACAGGGAGTTCTACTTAGTCCTGACATTACTTCAACACTCTAATGGATTTGGCTAGCTAAGTCGTCAAAACATCCAAAGGTACTTGCCAAGCCTATAATGAATTCGCCAGATACAGCTAAGGAAGTCTCTTTCTCAAAGTTCAACTTAGATTTCATCAAGAATTATTCATATAATTAGACCATTACATGATAGCTACATTTATTAATTTTTACAACAAGCACTTGTAAGCCTTTTTATGTAATTTTATTTGTGTTACTTAAAAGTAATATCTCTTGTAGCATTGAATCACAACTTCAATTTATAAAGAAGGGGTCATGCGATGATGAGTCTAATACATTTAGACACCCCCTAATTGACTCAAAGTCACATCAATTTGTACTTTCTAATAGCAATCTAGTGAAAATCGCATTGCTTCTCTCTATATGATCTCTTTCTCTCTTCACTTTTTCTTTGTCCATTCTTATTAGTAAGGTTCTAATGTCAACCACAAAAAAAGTTTAGGATCCAACTTATGGACTCTGGTTTTCATGAATAAATGTCTCCTAATGATTCTCATAAATTTCTTTATCTTAATTCTATTTGTCTAAAACATGCATGTTTGCTATATGTTTAAAATTGAATATCGAAATTAACATATTTGATTAAACACAAAGACTATCCACTCACAATTGTTCCATCCGGGTTCACATCAATTTGTTTAAATGATGAAGTCAACTGAGACTCTGGATCATTAATGGCTTCTCCAATCTCAGTAATAAATGCTGGTTGATCTTCCAAACTTCCACTTGAATACTGTTTGGCTACCTTCTTCACTGATTCTTCTCTAATTAGCTCCTCATATGTAGTTCCATCTCTTTTTATTAGACTATATGTGTGTGTCCATATGTAGATACCCCCAATCTGGAATATCAATACATCATGTTCTTTTTAAATGAACTGAAAATTTTTTTTTAGAAAAAATGGTTATTACCGCCATCGAAGTTGAAACATAAGAGAGACCACGAAGACTGCAAGTGCTCTTATCTCCAAATGGATTTCCATCCTGAAGGCAAACTGCGGGGATTATCATCAACATCAGGTTGCCCAAATTTCCTGTATTAATATATTTAGTGAGTATATAGTTTACAAAAATAATAACATTTCCTTGCAAATTTTTCCTTAATACTTTCCCAGAATAGTATCAAGCTTTGTTCCAGCATGAAATGGTCCCAATCTTCCTCAAATTTGGATTTGAAATGACTGGAATTGCAGTCAATTCAGATGTTAAACAAATTATCACTTGATTGATTTGCTAATATGGCAAGGAAACTTCAAAACAAACTGCTAGGATTAGCATCATCAGCATAAGATAGCACAATATCACTGAACTGAGTTGGTTTTTGATGAGCAGAATGCAATAAATAATCCACTCACTCAAGAAAACTAATCCTTATCACCTTCCTAAAACATTATCAAGCTTTCCATGCTAATTTTATTCGCATCAAATGACCCCAACATTTTTAAAATTTTGCACTTATTTGTTTATATATTAGAATAAATTATCCTTTGGCTAATCGTTAGTCTTGTTGGGTTATCCAGAATTAGATAGAATTAGCTTTAAATTCAATTTTCATATTATCTTGTAAATCTTATTCTATAAATTGATTAACTGTGGTTTGTATGTATTTAAAAAGTTGAATGATGAAATGAAGATTGAGGCTCCGTTTGGGACAGCTTTAGACAACTACTTTTTTTTCTGTTTCAAGAAATATTTTTACTAAAAAATAGCTTTACAAAGCAATAAACAACCGAAGCCTGAATCTTCTTTATATTCTTTCCACATGACATCATTATTCTCTCAAATAGTGAATTCAGTAAGTTTCAATCGATATTGTAGACAAAATAAAATTTGAAACTGCTGCATCAAAATGAGTTTAAAAGCTTTTGAATTTACGTTGAGATTAGTATTTGTATATGATATAATGAATTATACTAATTTCAACGTAAATCTAAGGACTCTTAAGCCTATCATGATGCAAATTACAGTAGAATGCTCTTATGTAAAATTTTTTTCCTACTTCCAAGTCTGCAGGGAACATACCAGCTGAACAATTAGCTATGATGAGGCCTTCGAGGTGGCGTGCCGGTTTTAAAATCTTGACGACTATCCAGCCAAGAATTCCTCCAATCAAGAACGTGATTCCAATATTAACAGGCATGTACCACCTTGAGATTATCAATAAAAGAAGATCACATTTCATAAATTAAACTTTGAAAGTGAAAATTGAATACAAAACATAAAACAACAGAACATCAAGCTAGTTACCAAGAAATGAGTTCTTCAAGAGTAACAGTTTTAGCCAGGGAGGAGAATACGAGCGAGGGAAAAAATACTGCAAATACAATCTATTGGAAGATAGAAAGAAGAAAGATTACAGAGAGAACTTAGCAAGAATAGTTCCTACTGTAAAATGAATTATAAGAGTGGAAGACTAGTAATCTTCTATTGATGTTTACCTTATTCAAGTTTCGTCTAACATTATCTGAAAATATTGAACTACATCGATATGCAAGAAAGGCTCCAAGGAGACCTATCAGCAGAAGTTGCAGAACTGGCATGCTTGCCACCACTAGTAAATTCAAGAAGTCCATCTTCTTTTACAACTTCTTACTCTTTCTACGTGGTTTTATATGAATCTTATAGCTTTTAATGAAGTTCCTTCAGGAATAAGCAAAGCCTTATACATAAATCATTCACAGCATTTAAAAATAACACGCCAGAAAAAGACATTGTTGTGCTATTGATTTTTATTGAATATTGAACCAATTAATCACTGAATTTAGAGCTGATTTTATCCCCAAGATTCTGCAAATTGATGACTTTCTATTGTTTGATAGCAATCATTGTGTTATGATGTATGCAATGACATGATGTAATAAGAATAAAAATATGTTTATTTAGGACTGAAAACAACCATTTAGTACTGAATTGAGGGCTGATAATTAAATTTTTTAATAATTCAGTTTCAGCAAATTGAGATTTTTTATGGTTCCTAAAAATCATTGTGTTATGCTATTGATGATTTGGGATCATTTTATTTTTTATTTTTTACTTTTTAATTTTATTTATTTTAATTTGAAACAAAAACATAGTTAATATCTTAAAAATATCTTTTGATTTTTATTGAATATTGAACAAATTAATTTATTTGATGATGATGATGGGGTCACCGATAAAGTAATGATGGTTGGTGATGGCTGGAGATGGCGGTTAAAGGTGGTGGTCAAAGGTGGAGATTAGTGGTGACTGCCAACGGAGGTCGATAGCGGTCAAAGCTAGCAATTGAAGTTACCAGCCTAAGGTGATGGTCAACGTCGGTTGCGGCTAATGGCTGGCGGCTGTGATGATTATTTTTAAAGGCATTTAAAATGCTTAAGGATTGTTTTAATGTCTTTAAAAATAATTTATTTTATTTTTAACAACAATAACAACACCAACAAGTCTTTACCGCTATGTCGGGTCGATAGTTAACCAAATTATGTCATTTTTTAATAATTAGCGGACTAAATTGGGGCATTATGAAAGTCTGAGACTCAATTGGTTATTTACTAATAGTTGGGAGACTATTTTGACTTTTACTCAAGAGAGTAAAGATAAAAAAAAGTCATTCTGAGGATTAAAATGTAAATATTTTTGATAATCTACACGATTAAAAAACTTTCACAGTTTCACTTCGATCATTTAGTATAACTCTGAACATTCATACTTATGCCTTAGCTGTCTTAGCAAGAGATCCACTACTATATTAGGTCTCTAAGAGCCCCAACATTGCTTCAGTATTAGATGCTAGGTCCAGGTTCAAATTTTTGACCTATTTGTTTAATCGGGTCGTTTCCGGTTGAATCGATTGAGGTTGAGTCAACTTCGAATTGTACCCAAACACAACTGAAAAATTCATTTTAACTTAAATATTATATAGACTACATTTCTTTCAAAAACAAAAAAAAAAACCAAAACAAAATCCTCTGATATTTATTGCAAAGTTCATAAAAGAAAATTCATAATAGGCTAGCTTACTGCACATCAAATATAAGAATTCAATAAGTCATGGAAAGAACTAAGCTTTGAAAGCATTTTACATGTTTCCTGACACAAGCTTTTCCCCATATGCTAGAAGGACTTTAAGTAAATATAATGGTTCGACCTAAATAACACACTCTCTTGCAATCAGAAGATTAAGGATTGACAGCTCACTTGGAAAATATCATACATAACAGGAGAAGAATCCAGACCACATCCTCACCTTAAATTACAGTGGAAATTTTAAATGAAACTGCTTGAGATATCCTTAATAAGGATCATATTTCGCTACGATAGCCACCAGAACCAAAATAATCCCTTCTTGAACCAGCAATGGCCATAGTCTTCTGATGCTCCAGTTTAGGACAATCACGTATCCTATGTCCCAGCCCACCACAATAAGCACATCCTTTAACCCCACTAGCATCAGCAAGAGCTTCACTATATTCCATTGGATCATTCAGTTCTGCTAAAACAGGTGGAATTCTTTGCTTTGCTTCTTGCAACAAGTGCTTTAAATCAAGAAGGGTGGTTTCACTCTGGTTCTTGTTTATGAATGTCGTCGCAATGCCGGTTTTTCCGCACCTGCCAGTTCTTCCAATCCGGTGAACATAGTTCTCAATCTCGGCAGGCATGTCATAGTTTATCACATGCTGGATGTCAGGAAAATCAAGGCCCTTCGACGCAACATCAGTGGCTACTAACACATCCTTCTTTCCTGATTTGAATGATGCGATCGCATACTCTCTTTCTTCCTGATCTTTTCCACCGTGAATAGCAACTGCTTCAACTCCCTTTAGAAGAAGATATTCATGGATGTCATCCACATCTGCCTTGTTTTCGCAGAAGATAAGGACGGGAGGGGGAGTCTTTTGGAGACATTCAAGGAGGTAGACAATTTTAGCCTCCTGCTTCACATATTCAACTTCCTGTATCACATCAAGATTAGCAGCTCCAGCTCTTCCAACGTTGACAGTCACGGGTTTTACCAAGGCACTCCTTGCGAAGTTCTGAATCTTCTTAGGCATAGTGGCGGAAAAGAGTAGGGTCTGCCTCTGGTCTTTGAAATGATCAAATACCTCCCTTATGTCATCCTCAAAGCCTAAATCAACAAGCCTATCAGCCTCATCCAATGTCAAATACCTGCAGTATAAGCTGGTTTAATAAGAGATGGAAATAATAATGGCCACTTTTTTCATGACACATGCAAGACTAAATGATATAAATCAATACAGTATAGCTAAACTTCAGAAAATCAACTCAATGAATTGCCATATATCAAGCGAATAGAATGTAAAAGGATGGTTTCCTAATCCATAACCAAAAAACTACTTGAATGCCAATTGTTTAGGTCGGGAATTTCCTTATCAGGATGATAATAAACAAAAGAATTAAATACAATCTTTCAGAGTAATAGAATCATTTCTCCTTATTTATGTTTCAACCACCGGCAATAATTTGCTTGGTTAAGATTTACAATAGCTAAATTGTATATTATCAATGACTATGAGCTTACTCTAATTTGAGATTTGTTATTGATCAATTTAGTTTGGACAATGTGAATGGAAGTTTAGGGTGGATAATTGGGGAAATTAAGGATGTGGGGTGGAACAATTTGCAAATAAATACCAAATTAAGACAAACTGAAGAAGCATAAAAAAAAAGTTGATCAAAGGTGTACTTCAAGGTTTAGCATAACAAAGTGAAAAGAGGTTCATCCATAATGAGGGCTAATTCATCTCAACATACATATTGTTGTTTAGAAAGATGCTGTGGATGACAAAGAAGAAGAAAATTTTGAAGATAAAGAAATCACACATGTTTGTGAGAGAGAGAAAAAGAGATTATGAAAATGAAAAGAGTGAGAGAGATGCCTTATGATTCTAGAGCTCATTTAATGGTAATTGAGATTTCATGCATTTAACTTGAACTTTTGTGATAAATTAAATATGATTTTTAAATTTGAATTTTTGCCTTTAATTGTGTTATGCAATATCGAACTTCCTAAAACATATATTAATTTAATAAACCACTTTTAATATTTTGTAGATTCCTAAGAATTTGCAAGCTCAATTTTAAAGGTCGCCTTCTAATTTATTAAATACTCAATATTTTATTATTAATCAAATCATTATATGATTATATTTACTAAAGTTATTACATGATATGGTTTATGCTTGGTTAACCAAATGGGCATTATATGCACCTAGCAAACATAAGCATGATATACAAGTCATGAACGTTTTAGTTAACTAAAGTTTCTCTTCACTTTACACTTTGTAGATTAAATCACAAAAGAATACCAGCACTTAACATCGTACCTTTAAGAGGAGAAAAAAGAACAAGAGAATGTTATTTAAAAATTAATCCATTATGCAAGTGTTAATGCCTTTCAAGAGAGAAAATTCGAGCAAGAACAGATCACCAAGGAGCATTACTACCTTAGAGGATGTCTATATGCAACTACTAGTACAGATGGGACTTGCCACGTTGGGCTAGCGAAACCATTTGAATCATTGCATGTGGCATAAAGTATATTCATGTAAGCTTGTGTCCAACAAATAATAGACATGCATCCATGTATATAGTTGACATCAACATCAACTTATAGGAGTGCAATGCTTGAGTGTCCTTTCTAACATGCTTTCCCATCCCATATCAATAAGACATGAAAAAAAATGATTGTCCCAGTAAACCCAAGCCTTCATTCTACCAATACTAGATATATATGTATATGCATATGTATATGTATATATGAAAAAGGTTATGAGCATGTTTTTGAGTTATCTGCAATGTCATAGAGTGGCAACAAAGCATTATCATGCAATTGGTTTGTCAAATGCTTCATTGTTACCCAACACTAAAACCTTTGCCAATAGGCTTTTTAATCTTTGATTTCATCTGGCAAGATCAATAACTCTTTATCCATTCCTATCGATTCAAATTATGAGCATGAAATCTAACCTCAACTAGGCAATCATTAGTTTAAGTACTACACCTTTGAAATAAGGTTTTTTTTTTCTTTTAGGCATGTGATGAATCATGCTTAATTTTTGCCTTCATATTCAACAACCAGATCATTTTTGCAAAAAGATTCTTTTTTTTTAACAAAAGAAGGTCTTTCTTATTAGGATAATTAGATATCCAGTGGTAGAGGCTGAGTAATTATAAGTGCAACTAAACAGTTTCTAACCTCATTCTTAAGAGTTAGCAAGATTCAACTGGAAATCAGAAACACCCTAACGTCTCCTCAAACAAGCCAGTAAATAAATTTGTAAAATGCATCAAGAACATCCAAATTCTCAAAAATTGAGAAAGAAAGATGCTAAAACCTGCAGTTGTCCAGATTCATCTTCTTCTTTGCCAACAAATCCTTAAGCCTCCCAGGTGTTGCAACAACAATATGAACCCCTTTCTTCACGACCTCGAGCTGTGACCTCATGTCGACTCCTCCAATGCATAGCAATGGCCTGAGATCTGGGTATCCAGCCTCCCGGAGTGGCACAAGAAACTGCTCCACCACCTCAAACGTCTGTCTTGCAAGCTCCCTGGATGGGCACACAACAAGCCCAAAAGGCCCTTCCCCAGGCACAATCGGCATCATCAGCTCCTCCTGCAGTGCCACCATGATCAACGGAAGCACAAATACAAGAGTCTTCCCCGATCCAGTAAATGCAATCCCTATCATATCCCGGCCTGAGAGGATCAACGGCAAGCCCTGCACTTGGATTGGGGTTGGCTGAACAATACCTTTCTCCTTTAGCTTCTTCAAAATAGGCTCAGGAAGCCTCATATCCTTGAAGTTTTTGATAGGTGGTGGGACATCATCACCCTCCACGAGGATGTGCCACTGGCGGCGGATGGCATCAGCCTGGCGGGCAGACATACGGCGAATTGCAGTGGGAGGTTTCCAGCCAGTGGGAATAGGATCAGTATAGGTGATGCCCTTGGCAAGTTCTCGAACTGACATAAGGGTTTTTCGATCAGAGAGGTGCTCAATCATTTCCTTCTCTTGCTGAACAAGCTGCTCTGCGGGGCTGATCTCAGGGAGGTCTCGTTTGAGCTGAGAAGCCTTAACAAGAAGACTAGGCTTAGATTCCGGCGGGGGGAGCGAGGTGGTGGGATCATCAGAGGAAGAGGGGGCACCAGCGGCGGATGAAGAGAAGGATAGACGACCCTTGCGCTGTAGGATCTTCTGTGCCTCCATAGCGCGGCGCTTCTTCACTGGTATGTATTCCACGAAGTCATCATCCTCGACGGCATCGCCTGAGGCGACACCTTGGGTGGTCGGTGCGATGGCAGTAGCCATGGTTAGGGCAAATTCCCTCTTTTCTTAGGTTCGGCGGATTTACGGGATTTGGCCGAAGAAGCACGCGAAAGGGAGAAAGTTAGCGAGCTCCCGTTGTTGCTCCCGATCATAAAATGTCGTAACTTCCGCTCTGTTCAACAGGAAGGCAACGTCGTCGAAGGAGCGAAGTCGAACAGCGACGAAGAAAGAAGAACTCGTGCAAAACTCTACACTCCTGCGAAGGAACGAAGCCGAAAGAATTACAGAAGGGAAAGGCCAAACCTAGACTCCTCTAAGTTATTGTTCGATAACTTAATTAATATAATTTAAAATATTAATAATTAAGTGAAACTAATTAAATAATATTTTAAATTATTAATTAAATTATTATTAAAATTATTAGTTAAATACTTAGTTATTTCAAAATAATTAATAGGATTATATATGATTTTAAAATAAAAATAATTATTATAAAATATTATAAATAATAATTAAACGCCTCAAATCTTTTAACCACCTTAACTATTTTAATTATCCAAGAAATGTATATCAAATCTTTTAACCATCTTAAATCCTGAATTGAATAGCCAAACAGTCATAAAAGATTTATCATAAATGTTACCAAACAGCTTTCAGGATTTAACCCCCTCAGGATTTCATAAATCCGAATTTAGAGGATTTACAAAATCCTACATAAATGAAATCCTGGGTGCTATGAAACAGCCCCTTAGGGTTTTGGAGTTGTGCCTTTGTGCTTGCTGAAGCGTAAACATCATAGATTTGCCTCATCGGACGGATTTCAATCATGCCATCTTTTTCCCTTACAGCTTTGCGTTGTTGAGTATTTTTTTTATTTTTGATGAAAGCAATTTCGTTTTTTATGGTCAGGCGCCATGGATGGCAGTTGCCGGTTCACAATTTCCAGGTTCGACGATTTTTTTTTATAATTTTTGCAAGCATCTGGAATATGTTTCATAAGTTTTGATGCTATAAGTGTGAGCAAATGAAAGTTATGCACAAGATTAAAGGTCTTACTCTAACCAAGTGCACAAGATCAATTATAATTTTCATTACAATGGCATTCAAGCATAAACAATTGAATAAATAAATAAAAGTTGAAGAATATAAATCTAAGTTGTTGTGTAATTTGACACTATACCTTTTACATGGTTCGACACCCAACTAATAACCATCCACATCTGATCGCCGCTCGTATTAGTATTCTACTACTTTGAAATTGAAACCACAATTCCAACTTCTTAGAAAATGGAGAAACTTTTACACTCTTATTTAGGAATAATTATTCTGTTCGGACACCGGTACTGTTGTCGGTACCTAGCGCGGTACCGAACTCGGTATCGAGCGCCTAGTGATGTGACGCATTTTTATTGGTCTTTGAACATGTTCGGTGTCCAGACACAATAATCACTCCTTGTTTAGAGGGTTAGAGCACCCAGTGCTTGATCTGACAAGCACACCTCTAACAATCCGAGCTTTATAAAGCATCACTAAGCTATACTTTGCACAAACCCTAGCATTTAAAATAAAATAACCAGACCCTAGTTATTAAAATATTATAATTTAAATAACTTTAAGAATATAAATGTCTGATATGATACATGAAAATGTATATAAAAAATTTAATGAATTCAATGAAATCAAAATTAAATGCAAATTTATTAAGTATAAAATAATTATGCATATGACTACAATTAAGACTTTATTAACAAATTTTGGTGAAATTCATGAAATGAATGAAGATGTAAATTCAAGTTAATTTGCCTACAAGAAAAACACTCAATTAAAAAAAATATTTAACATATTATTATCAAGCATAATTTTCTTAATTAAGATATTAATTAAATATGTAACATCTAAAGCATTAATTACCAATTTTAGTGAATGTAGTGAAAATTAGGTTCAAGTTAATTTTCCTGCGCATAAAATTTATAAACATCATAATGACAAGCAATTAAAAACATGATTGCTAAATAAAATATTATTTTGAAAAATTTTCACATATAAGAAAATAGGGAATCAATCAAATAAATAAAAAAATAAACCAATTAAATCCACCAAATATATAAATAAATTTTTCAATATCTAAAATATGTTTCGAATAAATGAAAAATTATTCAATTTTAATTATTTGTATATCATTCTTGAGACTTTTGGTAAATCTACTCAATTAATTTATATTGAAATCTAAAGATAGCTGACTCACTGAGTTTGGAGCTTTGATTTTCCTTAGTCTTCTAGCCTCTTGGTGTAACTTTCTAGGAGGCCACTCGCCTAAAAGCGCTCATTTATGAGCACGTTTAACTTTAGAGTTTCTAATAAAATTTCAATCGTTATACTAAAAGGCTTCTCGATGTTTAAGAGTTTAGCTTTATTTTCTTAAAGGGCTTATTAATCTCCCCCACTTAAATAACTAATGTCCTTATCAGTTTTCTCAATCTAGAGTCATTTACCAGACATATAGGATTCTAAATGTAGAGTTTCTATCTTTCGATTGGTGTATGGCTCTGGTACTATTTGTAACAACTCAAACTCCCAATCATCAAGATATTGTGTCCCCTTGGTATAATTTCTTAGGTGCTCACCTATCATTAAAGCGCTCATCGATGAGCTCACTTAAATTTAGAGTTTTTAATGAAATTCCAACATTTACACTAAAATGTATCTCAATATTTAAGAGCTTAGTTTTATTTTCTTAAGGGGTTTACATTTTTTTCCTAAAAATGTTTTAGAATAAAATTCATAATTTATAAGATTAAAATATTATTAGCATTTTATTGATTAATTTAAGATATATGAGATTAAAATTAATTTTAGGACCAAAAAACTAAAAAGATTAGAATTATCAAATGTCTACCTCAAATCATGTGATTGCATATTTTGTTTTGATCCATTGTGAATGGTGTGCTCTAAACTATCATTGACATGTTTTCACTAGTCGTCTATGAGACATGCCCATAATACAACCTTCCTAATAGAAAAAGAATCTAATATGCATACAAGATTTGTAATAAGAATGAGTATGATGGATACAATAACCAGAGAACAAGTACTAGTAGAAATAATAGATAAATCATTAAACTTGTATTCACACTTGTATTTTCAATCTTACAACAACAACAACAACATCAAGCATTTATCCCACTATGTGGGGTTGGCTGCATGAATCCTTTTTCTCCATTGTATCTTGTTAAGAGTCAGATTCTTATTTAAATTTAATAAAAAAATATCATTTCTAATATTTTCTAACCAAGTCTTTTTAGGTCTACCTCTACCTTTCTTAACATAGGCCAAATCTAATACATCTACTCTCCCAACCGGGTCATCGGAAGGCCACCGTTTTATGTGACCAAACCATCTAAGGTGGCTCTCTCTAATCTTATCTGCCACTAGAGCTACTCCAACCTTTTCACATATATGCTCGATTCGTATTATGTCTCTAAGAGTAAAGCCACTCATCCACCTGAGCATCCTCATCTCTGCAACACTTAATAATATTATGCTTCTCTTTTAAAGCTTCAATCTTAGAATATGAAAAATTAAAATCATGATTGTAAGTGGATGAAGTATTTAGTATTAGATCATTTAAAAGACTGTGTATTCTTTATCTAATTTTTTGATCCTAACATGGAAATCTTCATGATTGCACAAAGCAGATAAATGACAATTCAAAATAATAAGACAGTTTTGGATAACCCCCTCTTAAAAATCTTAAAATTTGAATTTTTCATAAATAAAAAATAACATGATCATGCAATGGTTGGGAAATCACAAGAATGACCAAATGTAAAATAAATTAAATCTTCCATTTGGGTCTTTATATTTGGATGCTAATACAAATACATACCCCTAACTCTGATACCAACTATTAGTTAAGATACACTGCTTTGATATCAATTATGGGATGAGGCATTCTAGGTTGTTGCATTGGTTGTGAGGAAGCACTTTAGACTTCTTTTAAAATCTTACTAATCCAATACCCTCACAATAAATAGTAATATTAAACCAAATAATTTATCAGTTGTGTTCATAAATTAATCACACAAGACTACAATTATGGAGACAAGATTTACACTGTGAATAAATTAATATTAAGAGTGTTCAAATGTCCAAACCCAAAATATGGTGATGCATAGGATATGTGCTATAGCTATAAGCAAAGCCCAAGATTAAACATGTAGTCTACACAAAAGTGCACATGATCCAATATAGCCTCAGCACAATAACATTTAAGCATATGCAATTAAATAAATTAATGAAAGTGTAGAAATATAAATCTAAGTCATATGGCAATTGTCACCTACTTCTACGTGGTTTAACACCCAACTGGCCTACATTTATGCCTAATCCTCACTCGGATTGGGATTACACTACCCTCTACTTAAAACTATTCAACTCCTTTTGTCTAGAAGTTGGAGAAACTTTCACACTGTCTTATTTGAACTACAAATTACTTGATCCAATAAGTGAAACTACAACAACCCAATCTTTTCAAAACTCCACCAAATTATACTTGGTACCTTGTGTCACGACCTGGCCCGAAGGTTCAAATTAACTAGGCAATAATAGACGGTCGAACGGTGGATTAACTTTTCAATTACTAATTAACTATTTCTAAGACACAGAAATAGTAACTAAAACCTCCAAAATTTAAAATCAAATGCTATAAATATATTTCTCTCAGAGCATCGCTCCTACGATATACGTTCTCTTCTTTTCTACTCATTTTAAGCTTTTGAATAGTACCTTTATTCATTTATAAATATAGGAGTGAGTCACAAAAGAACTCAGTGAGTACATCATACTACTAAATTATAGTAATACAAGACATCAAGAATAATATGCATACTCATTTCAAAACATAAGATAATTCTAATTAAAATTCATTTTAAACATGTCCATCAGTGTTATGCATATTTCATATATTTATCATTTCTTGTAAATGGTATAACCGTCATAGGAGACATCCATCATCTAAAATAGTACCAATGAAGATACTTCTTTTTTATTTTATTTTTTTTCATAGCCATTTTCATTTATGTGCATGGGAACATTACGTCCCCAGCCTATACCATAAAGCAGTGTGCTCCATCAATCAATCATATACATGCAAATATTTCACATAAATTATTTTATTAACATTTTCTATATCATTTCATATTGATAGATTAAACATCATGATATAAAATAAGTGACATCATTATGATATAAAATTCATAGATTCTAATTCAACATAATCAATTGTCTTTAGTAAAGGTAATTCATAGAGTATTAACAATAAAAAAATTAAATAATAACAAGTGCATTATATGTAGGAGAAACAAATATCATTATTGTAAATTAGGACATCAATGCTCTCCTCAAAATTTGATGTCTTAACAATTTGCTTTAATCACCCCTCTATTGCCGTCAGCTTAAATCCTATATAAGTACATTCTCATTGTTATACTTAAAATATTCTCTAAATCAATTATTAATTTTTACTCTCATAGCTTCCGAATGTCATTCTATTTTGGTGTCATGTTTCTTTATAGGTGATATGTATTTTCAATGCTTGATAAATACTATTGGGAATGCCCATACTAAAAGGATTTATTGTAGGCATGAAATTAAGGAGATGAGTTGTCATTAAAAAGTATACTCACTAATTAAGTATTTTGTATAATTTCTTGTACCTTTCCTGTAGGTAATCAGGTAAGATCATAATCAAGTAACCTTGTGAAGGATATTTAGGGCTTAGGTTTGATACATGATTTTACTCAGGTAACATGCTTTGATATTCCTTGATAGTTAAATTTTTTTGATATCTTCTATATCTTGCTCACTATATGTGATCTTGGGCGTTGTGCTTGTGGGCAAGAGAATGAGAGTTGTGTAGGTCAAGGAGAAATGTATGCTCATACAAAATAGAGTATATAATCTTACAAAACTTATATTCATTAAGAGACTTGGAAATCTCCCTTTAATTTTGAGTTTTGAGAAAGAAATATTAGTTTTTTAAAAAAAAATTATGTCCATTGTGTTGTAAATTTTTTTTTTGTCGAAGGATATTATGTCCGAGTGTATTAAGGATGAAGATCAAAAAGTGTTTTTATTAGAAGAAGATATTCAACAAAGGTGGATGAGATATTTTTATAAACTCTTCAACGAAGATTATGAGAAAGTGATTGATTTTAGTGACCTTAGCGCCCTAAATGAAAATAATGATTTTTGTTTTTATCGGCGTACTAGTAAAACCGAAGTTAGAGAGGCGTTAAAGAAAATGAAGTGTGGAAAAGCTGTTGGACCTGATGATATCCTAATAGAGGTGTGGAAAGGCTTAGGAGAAGAAGAAATTTCTTGGCTTACTAAACTTTTTGATATTATTTTGAAGACTAAAAAGATGTCAAATGAGTGGAGGAGTGTGTTGATTCATATTTTTAAGAATAAAGGTGAAGCACAAGATTGTGCGAATTATAGAGGAATTAAGTTAATGTGTCATACTTTAAAACTATGGGAGAGAGTTATGGAGCATAGGTTGCAGCGTGATACTAACATTTCTCAAAATCAATTTGGATTTATGTCGGGTAGGTCTACTATGGAAGCTATATATTTATTGAAAGGTTTGATGGAGAAGTATAGAGAGAATAAAGAGGATCTACATATGATATTTATTGATTTAGAGAAAGCATATGATAAAGTTCCAAGAGAAGTTTTATGGAGAGTTCTAGAAAAGAAAGGGGTTAATAATGTTTGTATTCAAGTCATTAAGGATATGTATGCAAGAGCTGTTACTTATGTCCAGACACAAGGTGGTTTGACAAAGTATTTTCCTATTTCAGTTGGATTACATCAAGGATCAGCCTTAAGCCCGTATCTTTTTTGCTTTAGTCATGGATGTTCTAACTAGACATTTGCAAGAGGTGGTACCCTGGTGTATGCTTTTTGTTGATGATATTCTTCTTGTTGATAAGACTAGAGAGGGAGTTGAAGGTAAACTTGAACCTTAGAGTATGAAGGCTTTCGTTTAAGTAGATCTAAAATTGAATATATGGAATGTAATTTTAGTAATAATAATTCTAGTGGGGGGATTGTGACTTTGGGTGATCAAGTCATTAATAAGTGTACACCTTTTAGATATCTTTGATCTATTATTCAGAGTGATGGTGAAATAGATGGGGATATTATTAGTAGAATTCAAGTTGGATGGTTGAAGTGGAGGAATGCATCGGGCTTGTTATGTGATAGAAAAGTCCCCCTCAAACTTAAGGGAAAATTCTATATGATGGTGGTTAGACCTGTAACGCTTTATGGTGCAGAATGTTGGCCATTAAAAGAGAAGCATAATATTAAGTTAAGTGTTGCAGAGATGAGGATGCTCAGGTGGATGAGTGGCTTTACTCTTAGAGATAAGATTCTAAATGAGCATATATGTGAAAAGGTTGGAGTAGCTCTAGTGGAAGATAAGATTAGAGAGGGTAGCCTTAGATGGTTTGGTCACATAAAACGGCGACCTTCCGATGACCCAGTTCAGAAAGTACAGGTATTAGATTTGACTTATGTTAAGAAGGGTAGAGGTAGACCTAGGAAGACTTGGTTAGAAAATATTAGAAATGATCTTTCTTTATTAGATTTAAATGAGAATTTAACTTTTAATAGGGCACAATGGAGGAAAAGGATTCATGTAGCTGACCCCATATAGTGGGATAAAGGCTTGATGTTGTTGTTGTTGTTGGATGAGGAGAATATTATGTCCATTTTGCGAGTTATTAATAAAAGCATATTTTAAGGATTTTGGGTCAACTTTACTCTCATGAGATGGAATGCGGACTAAAGAAAAACAACCAAAGACTTTGAGGGGAATAGTGGAGATGTGTTTATTTGTAGAGCAAGTTTTATTGAGGATTTTATATATTATTTTGAATTTTGGTATTCTTAATGGTATGAGAATAATGAGGCATGCAACCGTAAAGATAACCTCTTCCCAATAATATATTGGATCTAACTTCCAGAAGGTGTTTAGATCTTCCAGAAGGTGTTTATTTTATCTTTCTATAATCCCATTTTATTAAGGGGCATAAATACAAGAACTTTGGTGAACAATCTTTTGTTAAAGAAGATAGCTCCAGAAATTTAAGGAAATAATTTTTTTTTTCTCTTGAAGACTTAAATTTGAGTTCTAAATTGGGCTTAAATGTTGTTATGAAATTTTTCAAAAATATGACAAGTTTAAGATTTATTCTTCATTAAGAAAATCCAAATAGTTCTAGTGTGATCATTAATAAATGATATGAAACATATAGTCTATGAGATATTGGTGACTTGAGGTGGTCTCTAAATATCATATAGTCAATCAATCTTAGTGAGGATTTTTAAGTACACACGTTAAGGGTTATAACTGTTGTATTAATCCTCTTATCACCCTTATATTGTAATTATTGTGCCTCCTCTTTCTATTCTAGCCTCAAGCCTCTCTTGGGGACTTTTTTTTATTTTTTGTAAATAACTTTGATTTATTTCCATTATAAAAATTTTGGAGAAGTCTATATATAATTTCATACTTTGTAAGTAATAGAGTAATAAAATTCAAAATAGCTTTTTTATATTTCTATTTTCTATAATATCTAATATGGGGACTCAAGAGATGTTGACTATTAGCCAATAAAGGAAGAAAATATAGCTAAAAATATTTGGGAAGTAAATGTATATGAGGAACCACTATCCCTAGTTGCATAGCATCTTGAGGCTAATTTACGAATTAATTCCTGATTGAAGGTTGGTATTTTTCCTGCTCTATTCCCCTTTTAAATTATGGAGGAGCAGTTGTCCACAGCTCCTAACAGATCCAGAATTTCCACTCATTCAAAAAAAAATAGCTTAAATAGCAACATGCTTCTCTTTAGCTTGAAAAAATAAAAAAAAAGGATAAAAAATAGCTTCTAATTTGCACTTTGCTTATGATATTTTCTTTCTAATACTGTAGATTGAAATGGCGTTCCTTTAATGAGTTTGTCATTGGTGCAGGCTATATGTACAACACTCACCTTAATAGCAATGGCCCCTCTAGGAGAGCTCTTCTTCTTCCACATGATACCAATCAGAAAGGCATGCCTCACTTATATTTCTCTTGGTTGGTGGACTTAAATTATGCATCCTGACAAGTCAGGAAATCCCTCAAACATTGCAGGGCATCACAACTTATGATTATGTTATAGCGGTGAGAACTCAAAGTGAACCACCTGTAAATGAACAACATTCTCTCCAATCCTCACCCTTCAGCTCTGCACCAACAGCCATTAGCGACGCTCTTGGTTTGCAGTATAAAGGAGCATGGCGCACTCCGCCTCAAATCACTGAAAACAACTTGGTAAACCTCGTTTCAAGCATATTCTTATCAAATTCATCTCAATTTTTGCAAACTTTTTGTTGGATTCAAGTTGTATTGATTCAAAGGATTAACTGTTGTTTGCTTTTGTTCCTTAGCTCAACGTTAAAAAATTCAGTACCTTGGAAAACTTTTTGCTGATAATCCAATAAATCCCACTTGATATTTAAGAAGAGGGTTGTTTAGCTCTTCAATGTAATCGCAGCAACCTATATTCATCAGCTTTAAATTGGCAGCTGCACATGAGTTATCTCAGTGATAGATAAGAATAAGAGATTAGTGCACTGGGGCTCAACTATGTTAAGCGTCAAGTAACATCCCTCCTTGGAGGGCTATCTCAAAATTCTTAGTCAATAATAAATTATTTTCCATGTTAAATAATTAATCATATTTGGGATTTTTCTATCATATAATATATTTCATCTCCCAATTCGAATCATTTTATGTTTGTCTTGCTTGTTAGCATCATCTTAGCATTTGTGATTTGTGATGTAAAGCATCTTAGTTATAATTTGCTTAAGGACTAGCATACCTTTTTGCTTTCTAGAATATTTCATTGCCATGTTATATACTCAAAGGGTTGTAAGAACTGGGGATATGAAGAATATATTATGCTTTTGAGTTAAGTGTTTGTTCTCTGATTTTTGTGTTCTTGCTTCCTCTTCTTCCTTTGGATCCACTGTTGACCTCGATTTTCTTGCAAGCGCCCTCGAGCATATTTTGATCAGCTTAATTGGACCCAGCCTAGTCTAATTCGAACTCGGGACGACTCGAATCGAGTCAAATTAGACCCGACGAGGTTTAATTATTCTTGATCGATACACTCGAGCCTTGTCGAGCTCGATTTGACTTGAGTCGGCAATTAATTTGGGTTTAATTTCATTAGTTTGGTCTAGTCGAGTCGAACCAAGCCGAATTGGATCTGACTTCGAGCTCAATTCTAACTCAATATGCTTAATTTGATTTTGATTAGAGTTATTTAACTTCATAAATAATTTTAATTGATTTTCTAAGTTTAGAATTCACATTTTTATGGCTATAATCAGACTTCAGACGAGATCACCTATTATTGGGAGCATATATAGGAAAGTTTCGAATTCTGCCATATTGGTTTTCTGGATTTTCGGCAATCAGCATTAAGAGCACATTAAATTCATACCACTCTTGCGCGGGCTCGAAGAGAAGAAGCAGCTCCGGGAGTTCTAAAAAAAAAAAAAAAAAAGCTCTCCCTCGGTCTCAGGTTGGCACAGCTCCAGGCGAGATCCCTGACATTCACAACCCAGACGGACCTCCCCTGGCTCCCGTCCGACTCCACCTCCGGCGACCTCCAGCCCGTTGCTCTCCTCCCCAGGTCCGAACACCCCAGCTCCCTCCGTCTCTGTCGTTCGCGTACAGCAGGAGGCGGAAACCCCCTGGCTTGGCCGACGGACCCCTTGCCCTGGCTGCTGATTGATCTTCTCCACAATAGCAGGTATATCTCTCCTTATCCTTATCTTTCTTCTTCTTCTTCTTATTCTTCTTCTTATTTTGTCTTCTTGATTTCCTCCTCCTACTTGATCTTTCTCCTTCCTCTACCCCTTCTCCTACTTCCTCTTATTCTTCTTCTTTCCCTACTATTTCTTCTTCCCTACAGAAATCTGAAAATGGAATTTGCTCTTGATTCATGTTACACAAGTTAAAGCTTTAGGTGTAAACTTTGAAGGGTTATGAGAATGCCATGTTAATTCCTTATCAAATCATGCATGCAAGGTATTTGTGTTAATGCCTATTAAGAGTTAGTAGAAGTCTTTCTTTGATAAAAAGAGGAGATTTGTAATTGTTTGAACATGTTAAGACTTTATGTGATGAATCGATGTATTAAGAAGTTTACTTGTGTTGTTTGAAGGAGTATTGACATTATGTTTGCATATTATCTTCATTGAAATATTAAAATTTGTGGATCATATAGCAAAAAATTATATTATCTTGGAAATCTTTTGTCCAAATGCTCATGTACACTTTGTTCTAAGAACACTTTTTTAAAATTAGCCCCTCCTTCGTGTAGGTTGAAAAAATTGGAGAGGTGATTTTGTCCAAACTATGTTGATATCCTTGAGATTGAAAAGCTTAAAACATGATATTTGTGAGAAGTGTTGTTTCTAAATGATATCGTATTCATGCCATGCATAATATAAAAGATTAAGTTTGTGGTAGATCTTAACCATGCCTTGGTAGAACTTTGTTTTCTCATAACAATAAAAGATATTTCTTTTTTTAAACCAATGGCGGTAGATTGTTGTTACACTTGGCCATGAAAATTTTCTGGGAATGGGAACAAATAAGCATGTATATGTGCCTTATCCTTCAAAGGCTTTACTTCTATGCATATACATGTGATGTAAAGATGGAGAATTGGATTATCATATCTCTTATGTTTCATCAAGGCAATCTATGTGATTTCATTATTCTCCATTCCTCTTTGGATATGAGAATTTATGTTGGAGGAAGTTTAGCATTTGAGAAAGGCTTGGGGAATCTTTGTGTATGCTTTAAATATGAGTTTTCATTCAAATCTAATTCATGCCTTGTGTTGATTGGAACATTTCCTTTAATTTTGGAGAAAATAAGATGGCAACGTGGGATCTTAAGCCTAAGAGAATATTTCATTTTTCTTGTCATCTTTCTTCTTTTCAAATAGCGCGAGGTTGGTTTTAAGCTCTCGGCAAAATTGATTGAATGCATTTGACATGAAAGGAAGTTTGTGAGTTTGATTCAAACCGATACAACGGCACATGCTTTATATTGGGTAGTTTCCTTTGAATGAAAGTGGGTCGTGGAGAATGGAAAGATGGGTCTAGCTTCCTCAAAGAGCACCCTTTTCTTTACTTCTCTTGTTATTTGATGGTTATGGGTCTTGGAGATAATGATCTTTATCTTGTGTTTTATGTTTGTTTTGAAAAACATGTTGTCAATTACATGTGAATGTTTTCTTTCTCAATGGGAAAACTTATGAGGCTTTCATGAAGAGGTTTTCTTTAGAAAATGTTGAAGAATTTGCATGAATTTACCCCACGTAAAAGAGATTTGTTTGTTTTGCATCGGAAGAAGTCATAGTGGGTCTCTTGTAGGAAGATTTTATATGTTGCTTTGTTTGGAAGTTCTTTGAGTCGTTTTGGAGGTTGGGGGTTTTATGAATGGTTTCACATTAGAAAAATTTGATATTAGGTGACTCTTTTAAGTCTTTTTGAAACAAGACGAATTTTCATAAGCGAGTTTTCTTTTTCTTACTTGCATTTTCTTCTAAAGGTTAGCTTACACATGTAGGTTGAAAGCATGTTTAAAGTTAAAAAAAATTTTATTTGGATTTTGGTTTCAAGATTGGGTTTTCTTCTCTATCGCTTTGAGTTTTATACGAGAGTGATTCGGGTGATTGTGTCAAGTCTTTCGAGTGCTTTCTTAAAACGTGGGAACAGTAAATAGCATCAAAATCCTCTATTGTTTGCATTTGGCTCAAATGCTGAATGGGAATAAGGGTGGGGTAAAGGCATGTTTGGACTTGACAGGGCATGCCTATCAATGAGATGCTAACATTCCATAAAAAATAATAAATAAAGACCGTTTTTGGAGCAATATAGGAGAGTTCCTACAAACTCAGGCAGTCTCGGAGAGCAAACAACCAAGTTAATGTCCAGACAAAAGAAAAGGTATGTTTTCATTTAATAGCATTTTATTTTGATTATTTGCATATTGAACATGATTCTGCTCTCATCCAATACTTGTTCTTTTCTTTGTTCTTTGCGAGGTACTCTTGGGAAGGCAAAAGCAAGGAGCAACTGGAGCACTAGACGAAGGAGCTTGGACAGTCGGATCCGAGCATCAGTCGCCCCCATTCATTCTGGTGGGGGTGCTACGGGCGATACCACCGGGTCATAGCCCCCGGTGTAGTGAGTTTTTCTTAAAACTTAGACAACCTTTAGGGAGCCTTATTGTGTGTACGTTCTCCTACCTTTAGGACCCTTTAGAAACTTCAATTATTAGGTTATCTTTCTGTCCTATTTGTATAGATCCTTAAACCCAATCACACATGTGCGAATGTCTAAAGGGTTAGAAACCTCTTTTCATTCCCTATAACACTAGTAACACATAAGGACAAAAATCAAGGACTGAGTCTTAGAGAATTTAGACTTAGGATGCATGCTCCTTTAGGGTAGAGACATAAAACATAGAGAACTTAGTGACACTTCATTTTAAGATTAATTTGCTTTAATTCATTAACAATTAATCAATAAAATGAGTAATAATCTAAATTAAATGCCCTAAAACTCTTAACTCATAATCAAGCCATAACCAACGTACGAAATCACTAGGAGATAAAATTTAAACATAAACTCAAATTAAATTTAACTAATTTATTTATCATCCTTTAATTAAATATTAACTAAATAAAATTCATCAAAACAAACTCAAATCCTAGGAGTTACAAAATTGGAAAGCAAACCTAACTCAAACCTAAAAGACCTTCTAATACCCAAACTTTGAAAATTTGTAACTAATTATAGAAAAAATCCAAATCAGGTAAATCAAAAAGCACTCAACTCTAATCAAAGTCTACTATTCAATAAAAATATTAACTTTCCAAAAATCAACCTAATTTGAAAAGTCAACTCTCCGGTCAACCGTAGTTCAATAATTAGGGCCCGAAACTCCTAAAATCATAACTTTGCCTAGAAAATCCCAAATCTAACAAACTAACAGTCTAATTACTCGTGGTAACGTCTAGTATTTAATAAAAACACTAACTCCCCTAGACCCAATCTGTTTCTAATAATGACCTTTTTGGACCCCTTTAATCTAACTGATAGATGGACCCTGGACCTTCTAAAACTCGCTAATATAACTTAAACTTTAAAGATCACTACCATAACTATTAAAATAGATCTACAAACTAAACTAACTAAAAATGGACCCTAATTTACTAATATTTGAACTTTAATCAAATCCTCCTTTTCAAACCTTCAACAAATATTAACACAAAACAACTCAAACCATCTACCCAATATATGATCTATCCAATGCCACACAAACTTTCTACACACACGTAGAATTGATTGTTAGGGCACCACTTCTAGATCTAGGCTAGGCCGGTGTTTTCTTTCTCAGTTGTTTTCTGTGTTGTGATCGCTCTTGCATGTGGCACGTGTGCTGTTTGTGTTGACTTGGAGTGTTTGTTTATTTTATTACTGTACTGTACTTTACCTGTGATGTGATTGCTTGTGCGTTAGAACTACCTTTAGGCTAGGGACGTTTTATACTGACTCAGTCTTATGCAGGTGGCCACGCTCATGCAGCGCTAAAAATAAACGGGGGCTAATATGATAAATCATAAATTATAAATGCTTGCTACAGGTGCTTCGAAATGCTTAGCCCCCAAATGAATAAGAGCGTGGCCAAGTATGTTTACTTTTCTGCACTGATATAACTGCTTGTAATGTGATATATTAAACTGCTTGAGATTTTCATTAGGATAACCTTGCAGGTTCAGTTTGAGTCTAGATTTTATTTTTCATAATGTAATTTATAATTCATATTGAGTTGTGAAAGTCTTCAAAGGCATGGCATTTCGAATGTTAGGTACCCAAAGGGAGAAAGAAAGGCCCTCTCTCGGGGAGTTTCTTTCTCATTTGGGTACCCTTCCGGAGAACGATCTGAAGGAGGATGATCTGAAGAAAGACGGTCCACTCGAAGATGAAGATTTGAAGACGAAATGCCTTGTATTTAAGACTTGCGTCGTCCAGTAGGATTAGAATCCAGGATGTTGTCGGTGGGGCCTGGCCACCATTACTTTTCTGCAGACCCTGGGTTGTACTTATACTGCACTTGCCGTGGATTGTGGACTTTTTCTTACTCTGCTCTGTGGATTTATATTGATGTGTTTATTTTGTGTGCGCAGTAGAAATTACCTGCTTTTCTTAGATTTCTTTCTTGCATGTGCTTGGCCTGATTTCGTTAGGCTCCTTAGGAACAAATCTTTTCTACTCGTAATAAAATTCTAAAATTTTAAGAATTAAATAATATAGAAACCTAACGAACTAGGGAATAGCCGGAACCGTCCGGGGTCGCATGCATATTAATGCATTTCCTCCCTCCTTGCTATAAGACACTTCCCCGCCTGCGGGTAGAGTCCAGATAATCCGACCTATGAGGATGAGGTGCTGGATCTGGGGAAGTCTAGTCTTTTCTAAAAAAAAAAACTATTTTATAAGCCTTTTTTAAATTCTATGCATATTTGATTTGAGATCGTTAACCAGCATGCATTGCATTAGAAACTAATTAAATTAAAATTTTAATTGCATTAGTCTTAGGAGCATACACCCTACATAAGTCCAGGGCCAATTAGGAAACTCTCTAGACGTCAGCCCTACTTCCAATAACCAAACTACCTACCCATCTTTCATAAAGACTTGGATAACATGGATTTTATACGCTTAGGTGGTTAGTTGGCTTTCCTTTTCAGGCAGGATATAAGCCCAGAATGCATTAGCTAGGACACGGGTGTTAGTGTTGCGTAGAACACTAAACCCACCATAGATTTAGGATTCAATGCTACTATTGTTTCGTAGTACGCCTCATCAGTAGGTAGGTCTTCTGTCTTCCAGAGACCCTAAACCCTATATATCCGCGTCACACGGATGACGCCACCTCCATCCTTCCCTCATGCATACTTTGAGTGCATGATTTATTTATTTTTCTCCAGTTTCTTCTCACTACCTTAGTCCCTCCGGATGCTGATGTGAGCCGTGCATGTTGACTAAGCCCAGTTGAACCTCTCTTTCCCTTCGAGTAGGATTTCCTAGTCTTCGCCCTATGTACCAATCCCAATTTAGAAAGAATAATGTAGAATCCTTAATCGAGAGTATTCTCAGGCCCCGGTTTGAGATGTAATTAACCACGGGGGCTTGCGCCCGTGAGAAACCGCATCCCACTCTCAAATAAACCCCATTCGAGCTAATGTATCGGGTGGGGGAAACCCGTTGTGACGATCAGATCATATATATTATTATCCATCGGGGTGTGCTGGTGAGAGCCACTATCCTCAATGGTTAATTGTATGCATGATCGAATCTGCCCTTCCATTGGCCAGATACTGTCTCCCCTCGCGGGGCGATGGTGTTTGTGTCCTTTCGGAGGTCCACATCCACTACATCAATTGGTATCAGAGCCATGAAGAAGATGGACTAAAGAAGAATATGGGTTATACACAATAATCTAAACTGAAGAAGATGGGTTGTCGATGACGATCGGTGCCAAAGAAGATGGGCTGTCAGTGATGATTAAATCCACGAAGCCTTTTGGGAAGCTCAAGTGAATGCATCACTTGATTGATTAGATGATTGATGTTCTAATTTCATTCATTTTTAGAGAGAATACACACGTCAGCAACCATACTGGTGGCAAGAATAGCTTTTCCTGCCACTACTGAAGAGGCGTTCGATCAGCCTGGGTTGCAGAAGAGCTCACACTTGGGTCCGCCTCCCTTGTCTCCTTTCAAGCATGCTCGAACAGACACAAGATCATGCGAGGAGCCTAACATTTGTTCTCTTCACTCAATTTGATCTTCAGACGCACGCACGGGAGATGTCATCTCATATTGGATCGACTAGGGTGCGTAGCAGAAAGAAGAAAGAGATTCCGACTCCACTTCTCTCCGTCATAGCCAAGCATAATCAGCCACAGCCAGGTGCAAAATATTTTGTATCTACCATGAAATTTCCCCTTCTCAAGAAATCGATGCCGGATCTCACAAAGTTATCTATCTAGTCCATAATACCCTTCTTCATCCTGCTCCAGTGTGATTCTGATCCCAATCAGACCCGCGATCCTAATCCCGATCCGCTCAAGAAATTCTCAAGGAATCAGACTCGTGATCCCGATCCACTCAAGTATGATTCCGCCCCCACCCCCACTCCCACTCCACTCCCATGCCCGTTCCCACTTCTTTCCCGTGATCCTTTCTCCATCTTCCCAGCCTGTCGTCACTCCCCCTTTACCCTTTCTCGCCTTTACACCTCAGATGTCCTCGCAGTCATTCCCGCCTTCCTCACCAATGGTATGCTTGTTGAATGGAACCCGAGCACAGAACCCTACTTTGCCAAGTGCTTTGATTGCTCCATTCAATAACCGGCCTAGCTACTAGCCCACTTAAGATGATCTACCATTTTTTAAACCAGACAATCCTCAAAGTAATCGGGAACACAAGTAGAGTCTGCATTATGGACTTCAGCATATACTCCGATTTCCACTGGCCTCCCTTCATGAAGATGTAATCAGCCCTTCCTGGCAGGCCTCTGAAGCTTTGCATCACCGGAATCGACATTCCCTAGCCTGATTTCTGGTCAGAAAAGAGAATAGATGAGACTGGTTGCTAGCTGTATCTTTATGCCGAGAGATTCCACATCCCTTTTGTGTACCAAGTTTTGGCTTCAAAGCTTGATGAGGTGAAGGTTGAGGACCTCCACCTCAAGGAAGAGGATGTATTAATCATCAACTGCTTGTTCCGCATAAATTCTTTTGGCAATGAAACCATGAACGTAGACTTTACGAGAGATAAGTTTTTAAACAACTTAAGAAAACTCAACTCTGCTTTGTTTGTGAATGTGACTACAATGGAACCTTTGGAGCTCCATTTTTTTGTGATGAGATTTCGTGAGGTTTTGTACCATTTATCTAGATTGTTTAATAGGTTGGAGGTAACTGCACTGAGAGAGTATGAGCAGAGGATGCTGGTTGAGAGAGATCTGTATGGGAATAGTATGATTGATATAATCTCTTGTGAGGGAGCAGGCAGGTTGGAAAGTCCAAAGATGTATAAGCAAACACAGGTGAGGTGTTTAAGGGCTAGGTTCGAGCAGTTGCCTTTTAGCTCAGAGATTGCGATTATACATGTTAAACTTGTCCCTATTAGTGTGTTAGTTAAACCTGTTAAAATTATGATTGCTAGTTGTTTGATTGAAAACATAAAGTTTTAAAAAGTGTTTAATTTTTTTTGGGAAATATTTAATTTTTAGAATTTAAATTTTATAATCGAACACTTATTATGAATGATATATCACCTCAAAAGGTGAATATATCGTTCCCTAATAGGTTCATATTACAAATCTTTGAATTTATCTAATTATCATAGTCAAACTCAAGGAGAAACAACATATAATCCCGAAGAATCAGAATGGTGTTTAATCTAATGTTTAACTATAATAATCTAGTAAAGAGATCATCAATTTCATAATCAAAGTTACAATAATAGTATGATATATCTTTCCAAAGAAAGAGGATATCGTCCGTTATCGATCATTTGAAAATGACGATAATGATCATTGACTTTTGAATTTCCCAAAGATAATTAATTAGAAGGTTTTGAAAAGTTTGATTTCAAAAATCTGGTCTGGGTTTCTAAATCTCCTACGAGCGCAAGCCCTCGTAGTTAATTACATCATAGGAAACCAAAAAATTTCCTACGAATACTCTCGATTAAAATAGCGATACGAATTTTATTAAAGAATTTCAAAGCTAGATGTCAAAGGAGGTTAAGGGTTAGAAATTCAATAGGGATTGGATCAAATTTGAGCAGTTATTTCTGGAGTCAAAGGAAGAAGAGTAGGAGGTGTTTTGAGATCTGAATTACTTCAGAAACACCTCAAACTATCCTAAGTGTTGGGCTTGAATTAGATTGAAAGATATTTAATGTTTAAGTGGTCAATTTTATTAGAAAATGGAAATTAGATTCCCAGAAGATTGAGGTCTTAAGATTGAACATTCATCTCAGAACTTAAGTCTAAAATGGGTACTGAGAATCAGTGACCCAGAACCTAGCTAATGCAATGCAATCTGGACTTACCCCAGCCTGGATTGGGGAGCCAGCTAAACCACCTAAACGCTTTAAAACCATGAGTCAAAGTCTTTATAAAAGAGTAGTTGAGAATGTTGTTTAAGATTTATTTAAGGAGAGCGGGGCTGACATCTAGAACAGATTCCTATTTAGCCCCTTAACTTATGTTGGGTGAAATGCTTAAGCTAAAAATGCAATTAAGATTTAGACTCAATTTTAATTTGTTACTAATGCGATGCATGCTAGTTGACTCGATGAAATGCTTAAATCAAAATGAAGCAATTTTAAAATCAAGCTTAAAAAATAGATTTTATCCTAGAGATTGCACAACATCCCCTTGGACAGAACTGCACCCTAATAGGTCAGGTGGTCTGCCAGAACCCGCAGGCGGGGAGGTGCCTAACACGGATGAGAAAAGTCAATATGTATGCATGAAAAACTCCCGGCGAGTCCGGGCTTACTTCTTAAGAGCGTTAGAGTTTCTATTTGAGCTTAAATTTTTTAATTTTGTTTAAATAGAAAAAGTTTATGACCGTACCCTCACGAGCCTCTGATCGGGTTCCAGGCTAAATCAAATACGACATGCAAGCTCGCCAAATAAACTATTAAAAGCATGCATGTCCTTAATCGCAATCAATACATCAATCAAATCAATTAAATAATTAAATCAATTAAATAAATATTCAAAATGAAAGTCCATAGGCAAGTGCCTTTTAATTATACAACCCAGGGTCTGCAATAAAGTAAAGTGGCCGGGTACCACTGACAACAACCCAGATTCTACTCCTAAGACTCAAGTGACTTTGAGATTTGAGATTCTTTTCGTTCTTCACTTCTTCATCTTCTTGGAACTCCTTAGATCATCAAGTCCGGATATCCAAGTGAAAAGAAAACTCCCTCTTAAAAGAGGTGTCACCTTTCCTCCTTGGATACTTTGAAAGTCACCCAATTTAGACCTCCAAATGGAGAGGAACTCTCCCCTAAGGCATGTTCCTTCCTCTTTGGATTCCTAAATTGGATATTTAATATCTCAATCTCAAAGCACTTTAAACAGTTTACAAATCAAATTCATATCAAATTACATTAATCAAAATTGAAAAATCTAAACTCAACAACCTGCAGGGTTATCCTAATAATCAACAGTTATATTTACATCCCAAGCAGTTATATATTTAAAATTTAAAATACTCAAACCAGTCACGCTTGGCCATGCTCTTTTTGATTTAAAGGGGCTTAGCATATCTTCTGGAGCACCTGTGCGATTTATTATTTATGAATTTGCCCCTTTATTTAATGCCCTACATGAGCATGGCCACCTGCATAAGATTGAATTAGTATAAATCGTCCCTAGCCTAGGGGTAGATCTAACGCACAATCATTTACATCACAGAATGCAGTAAATAAATAAATAATCACATCAATTCTACCACTAGCAAACAACATGCAGTAAAAGCTCGAAAACCCGGCACACAGCAAAAAAGTAAACACCGGCCTAGCCTAAGACTAGAGTTGGTTGTCCTAGAAAACCATCTAAAGTGTGTGAGGTAGGCTGTGTGGTTTTGATATGTCCTAAATAGGATAATTTGATTGAAGTGGTTTAAAGTTCTGGTTGGTTGAAGACTTAAGGGTATTTTAATTAAAATTTAAATCTTAATGATTTGAATTTGATTTTAAATTTGATTTTGATTGTTTGTTGGATACCACCTTTATTGCACACCGAGGCCGTGAAGTTTATTTCACCTTCTTTGGGGCTAATTTAATAGCCTCGTAGGCCTGGGTTACCTAGTGGTACCCGATATAATTAAGTGAGTTGAGTTTGATTAATATTTAAAGGTTGATTAATTTTAATTAGAATTGATTGATTACTGGTTTAATAATTAAGTTGATGTTTTCTGGAATTTTAGATCAATTATCGAATTTTGGAATTTTTGGATTATTTTAATCATTTAATTAAGGGGTTAAAAATTGACTTTTCGATTTAAAGGATTTTCTAGAAATTTAATATTTTATTAAAATACTAGACCTCAATACGATCAGTAAGACAGTAAGTACGCTGAAATTGGAGTTTTCTACATTTTATTATGAAGGTTTGAAGTTTTGACTTGAATTTGAACTAGGTTTGACCAAAAGTTGACTTTTTCAAATTTGATTGATTTCTGGAAACTTAACAATTTTAACAAATATTAGACCTTAAGATGAGTTGAATGCCTTTGAGTTTGCTCAATTTGGAGTTCATTTGAATTAGTTATGAATTTTTGAAGTTTTGAGTATTTATTGAATTATTTAAATTGTTTTAATTAGAGCCATTTTTATGATTTGGATCCAAATGACCTCCAAACTCCTTGAAATCAACTCCAAAGGTCAGGAATGACCTAAGGAATTATTTCCAAGTGTTTGGAAATTTTCTAGAATTTGTAATTATTTTTAATTAATTAAATTAATTAAATATTGAATTTCAATTAAAATTAAATTAAGCTTAATTTTGAAGTCCAATCAAAGGGATTTTATTTTTCATTGATTAAGGGTTTAATCCTGGTTAGTTTGAGGTATTATATGTAATTTTTGGATTTAAATTGGATTTATTACATTTTCTTGAAGTTTTAAAGGATTAATTAAGGTTTAACTTTGATTAAGTTAACTAATGGACTTAATGATTTCAAAATTCAGTGAGAATTTTTATTAAGATTGTGGATGTCACTAAGTTCAAATGGTTTGAGTTTCAATTCACTTGGAATTATATCCTAATTATTTGAATTAATCTAAGTTCTCTAAACAAAGTCCTTAATTATTGTCCTTAATGACACTAGGTTTGAGTTGGTTCAAATCAAGATTTTACTAACCCTTGAACAAACATATATAGGATGCATGTACATAAACACAATCAAATTCTAAATCTAGGAGATCCCTAAAGCTAGGTGGTGTGTGTGCTTCCTATACATGCATGGATTTAATTATCTACAATTAATGACTCGATTAGTGAATGATTAAGGTGTAATCATCCACTAATCATTCCCCACTAATTATGTTCACATGCTCAAGCTATGTTTAAAATCTCAAGGGATCTCTCAAAGTTTTAAAGATTTAAATATATATATAATTTTTAAATAGTTTTAATATATATATATATATATATATCTAAACCTATACATAAATATTAGTTTTAACTTAAAATAATTAAAAGTATTTTCAAAATAGGTTTAGCATATTAATGAGAGACCCTCAAGTTGGTTTGAAAATAAATTTCTTAAATTTGAAAAAAAAAATGTAATATTTAACATAATGTTAAATATTATTTTATTCAAATATCTTTAATTAGTTAAAATTAATTAAGATTTTAATCTTAAAAATAGTTTAAAATTAAAATTCTTAAAATTCTGAAAATTTTAAGGTGTTATTTGATTTTTAATGATTTAAAATTAATTTGTTTGGAGTTTTTAAAGTTTAAGGTTGATTAAGGTAATTATGATTGATTTAAAATTAATTGATAATTAAAATTAATTAATAATAAAAAATAATTTTAAATTAATTTTAATTAAATCTTGAATATTTTCCTAAAATTTTGAAGTTATTTAAAATAGTTTTACTTGAATTTTAGATTAAGTTTATTTTGAAATTAAGAAAATAATTTGATTTATCTTAGTTAATTAATAATCAAATTATCATATTTAAAATGTTTTAAACTTATTTAAAATATGTTAATTCTTTTAAACTGAATTTAATTTTAATTAAGGGGATTTAAAATTCTGAGTAATTTGACATTTTATATTAATTATTTGGAGCTGTATTTAATTTTATATAATTTTTATTAAAAAAAAAGGAATTTAAAATGAATTAAAACAGGTTTTAAAATTAAATCAAATCGGATGGGCAGGTGGCTGACACGTGGCAGCATCATGTTCGTCCAACAAACCGCGCTAATCATTGCTGGCGGCGGCCAATGATTGCGCCGCCGGTAATCATTAGCACTCAATGTGTGGGGTCCACGCGTTTTACTTAACCGAGTCAGCAAAAGCTCGGGACCGTCCGATCGGGCGTGGATCTAAACGTATGATCGAGATCACGTCAGACGGAAGATCCATGCATCGCCTGATCCCGTGATTTGAGATCAACGGCTGGGATTGAGCCGGACCATAGACAGTGCAGCAGGGTTGAATCCGCGGTTATACGAAACCGCGGAAGACCCGATCGGGACCGTTGATCATGAAATCAACGGTCCAGGTGGCATGCAGGTCATGCAGGTTTGAACTAAAACCCTAAACATGTAAAAATGGATCGTTCTCTCAAAATACTTGACGATTTTCAATGAAATTTTAAATGTAGATCTTAAACATGAACATAATCAGTGTGGAGATAAATGTTTGGCTTAAAATTTACTTTTTAAAAAGCTAAATTATCTGGAGTGTCCTAAGCTAAGATTTAGGATTTTCACCTCGATGATGGACGGTTTTAACCGTTTGAGAGCTCTCTGAATTTGTGGTTTGTCCACGCAACTTTCTCTAGTTGATGTCATGGTCGAAGGAGCTACGGATCAAGCTGTAGAAGACTTGGACGGATTCAAAGGTGGTGAGGTCGGAGGCTTGCCGCCGGCTATCACTGACCGGAGGATTGGACCTTGGAAAGTCTTTAAAAGACTACTAGGAGCTCGAACGAATTGAGATTGTGCTCTGGGAGGGCTTGAGTGGAGAGAGATTGAGAGATTGAGAATGATGTTCTAAAGAAGGGTTTTACCCTATTCAATTCCTTCCAAATTGAATCAGTGGCTGGGATGGGTTTGTTTGAGCTCTATGATGTTGCCAAGTGTCCCTAGGGTGGTTGGGAGCAGGAGGCAAGGACAAGGGAAGGACATCCTAGGTGTAAAGTGCCTTCTTGTCCTCTTATGGACACATGGAACCTTGAGGGCTGTTGGATTTAAATTCAATGGTTAGGATAGGCTCTAAGAACCTTCTAGAGTCTGATCTAATAGCTGGAATGGTTTAAGGGAAGAGGGATTAGGCTTAAGATGGGTTTTGACCATCTTTGACCACTCTAAATCCTTGTTTTGACTGTTTGACCTTGGACTGCTGAGGTGGCAAGGGAGTGATATTAGAAAGCTGTTTGGATAAGTTGAATAAGGTTGGAATAGTTTGAAATGGATTTAGAAAGGTTTTTGACCACTTTTGGCCCATTCAAAGGTCTATGTTGACTGTTTGACTGGTCAAACAGTCAACCTAAGCCTAAGTGGACATGGCCTAGGATTTAGACATTGAATACATGCATCTCAAAGCTTTAATGTGATTTGCTTAAAGCTTGAAAGAGGGGGTTTGAAGTGATTTGACCAAGTTTCAATGAGTTGACTTGGTCAAATCAAATTAGATTTAACTCAAAATTGATTGGAGAGTACTTGAATCATGGAATGGACTTATTTAGAAAGCATAATGAAGTCTGAGGATGTTGGTTTGATCATGCCAAGTGATTTGACCTAAGCAAGCTAAAATTGACTAGACTTGGGTTCAGTTGACCAAGTCAACTTTTGACTAGGTCAAGGGTCCAGTCAAATCCAAACTATTGGGGGAAGTGCCCAAATGAATTTGGATAGGTTTGTAATTGATCTTGAAGCCTAATTAAATATGATAAAGCTTGAGGATTGAACTGGTCAACCTGAGTTGACTTGGTCAACCAGGTTGACCCAGGGTTAGGGTCTGGATTGAATCAATTTCAAATAATAAATGGAGCCTGGTAGATGTGTTTCAGGAGTTTAAATAGGCTATTTGGATCAAATGACCCATTTAGGCCTTTAATGGGCCTAATGGGTCAACTAGGTTGACTTTGTCAACCAGGTTGACCCAGAGTCAAGGATTGGGTTCAATCAATTCAGAATGACATTCTGAATCTACTGGTGGTGGTCTCAAAGTCTGGGGAAGTCATTTGGTCAAAATGACCTGTTTGGGCCCTTAATGGGCCTTTTAGGTCAAACATGGTTGACTTGGTCAACCATGTGGGTCCAGGGTCTGGGAATGTGTTCAACAGATTTGAGATGACATTTGGAGACCAATGAAGGTGGTCCCAAGGTCTGATGAGGTCATTTGGTCAAAATGACCTATTTTGACCCATAAAGGCCTGTTTGGTCAAACTAGGTTGACTTGGTCAACCAGGTTGACCCAGGGGCTGGAAGTGGGTCCAACAGGTTTGGTTTGATATTTGAAACTTGCTGGAGGTGGTTGCATTTGATTTGGAGCTCATTTGGTCAAAGTGACTATTCACACCCCATAGGGGTATTTTGGTCATTTTGACCCCTGGTCAACTGGGGGTCAAATTGAGTCCAACAAAATGCAGTTTAATGCTCAATGAGTTATATTCAAGGGTCTGGAAGTGATTTGAGGGTTTGGAGAAGGCTCCAAGGTCAGGATCCACTGGATGGCAGGTCCAGTGGCATAGATTGTAAATATTTGAAGGTTTTACAGCCTTTGGATTTTAATCTAGTTTCTGGGGTTAGAGGCCTCAGAATGAGCTCAAATTTGTAGGGTTGCCTCTAGAGACATATCACATTAGTGTGAAACTAATAGACCTTGAATCAGAGGTCATTTGATAGGGTTTTGAGGTGTTCAAAAATTTGCTGGAAAAGGCTTTCAGGACTTAGACCTTTGGCCTTGGATTTGAATCTGGAAATCTGGTTTTGAATTGGATTTTGAGCTTGAATGATAGGATTTGAATTAAGTTTAGATTGAATTGAAGCTTGGATTGATCTAGAGGAATCCTAGGGTTTAGAATAGGTCCTAGGGTCCAAATCGGCTTAAGGGAATCCTAGGGTCTAGAATAGATCCTAGGGACTGGAGTCTGGGAAGATCCTAGAATCTAGAAGTCCTAGGGAAATCCTAGGATCTGGGGTCTGGAAGAATCTTATAATCTAGAAGAATCCTAAGATCTAGGAATCCTAAGATCCAAGATCTAGAAGGATCTTAGGATCTAGAGTAGATCCTAAAGTTTGATTTCTAGGAAGATCTTAGGGTCTGGAAGTCCTAGGGCCTGGGATCTAGAATAGTCTTAGGATCTAGAAGAATCCTAAGCTCTAGATAGATCTAGGAGAATCCTAGGGTCTAAGAGGATCATATGATCTAGAGTTAGGTAGAATCCTAGGGTCTAGAATAGATCCTAGGGTCTGAAGTCTAGGAGAATCCTATAATCTAGATTTGTCTTAAATTGTGTTAATCTGGGGTCAGGATTGATCCTAAGGATTGGAAAGATCCTAAGGTTTGGATTGGTCCTACTGAGCTCATACAAAAATGAGGTCAACACTAGTGTGTAAAGGCTTGTGCTTCTATCAGAGCTTTTGATCAGGGGAAATGGTCGCATATCTATTTGAGAAGGCAAAGATTGGATTTTGACGTTGTGATTGGTACTGCTTTCATAGACATGTATGGGAAGTGTGGGAGTCTGGCCAAAGAAAAAGAAGTTTTTGAGGAGATTCTGGAAAATGATGTTTTGACTTGGACTGCAATGATATCGGCTCTTGCAGTGCATGGGTGTGGCGAGGAGGCTTTCATTCTTTTTGAAAAAAAAATGTGAGAATGGATTTAAAGCCAAATTATGTCACATTTGGTTCACTTTTAAGCGCATGTGCTCACTCTGGCTAGGTGGAAAAAGGACATTGGTGTTTTGATTTGATGAAAAGAGTCTACTTGATGGAGCCACAAGTTCAGCATTTTTCTTGCATGGTTGATTTACTTGGTAGAGCTGGGTTATTTTCAGAGGATGAAACATTCTTCAGATCAACGCTAATGGAGCCTCATTCTTTAGTTTGGGGAGCATTTCTTGGTATGGGAGCTAGGAAAAAGAATTGCTGGTTATGTAGGGATCCTGAAATTGATCACCAAATCGCAGAATATGTCTCTCACATACAAAATTTTCGACTAAGGACTAATTTTTACATCTACCTCGATGGAGTTGAACTCTTGGAGTATGATGTGAAACATTTTAGTTATAGTTTGCTTAAGGACTAGACCTTTCTACTTTCTAGAATCTTTCATTAGCATGTTACATACTCAGAAGTGTTGTAAGAAACCGGGATATGAAGAATATATCATGCTTTTGAGTAAAGTGTTTGTTCTCTGATTTTTGTATTATTGCATCCTCTTCTTCCTTTGGAACCACTACATCAATTTGCATGAAATATCTAATTTTTTTCATGAAATATCTAATTATTTTCATATTAATTATTCATGTTTATTGCAACCCATAGTAATATGATTTTGTATTTATATAGTTGAATCATATAATATTTCAAACACTTCTGATATTTGATAACAGGATAATATAATGCCGCACTTGGAAATCCTTTCATATGTGGATCCTGACGCTCTTGAACCATCAGAATCAGTTAAAAGAGCAATGAAACCACCTGTCCATATCAGTGCCTGGAAGCTTGTGAAACAAGACTCAAATGAAGCCATGAAAGCTGCAGCCAAGGCCCGAGCATCTTCTTCTTTCTTGATACCAATTAACTCCCCAATGGAGCATGATTCTGATCATGTTCGCTCAAGCAAGAACACTAGCGGTATCAATAGTTATGCAGGGACTCCAACTTCATTGCATCTCAAGGGGTCCTGTCCTCCCAGCAGAGCAAGCATGGAAGACCAAGAAACGTGCCCAAATACTCCAACAGCACTCAATAGCCCTCCTGTCAAGAAAGCACAGCAACATTTAACCACAAAATACTTCAATCCGATATTTCAATCATCAATGAACCGATCTCATTGTCCAAACATAGCTAGTGATGGAGAAAATGGAATGTTGAGCTCTGGTGGTCTTAGCCCTGCTGCGGCGATCACAAGCTCTTCGGTGTATTGGGATGAAAAAGCCGGTCGGTTTGTTTCATCACAGAACGCTATTGGATCCTCTTCTCTGCAATGACAGGCAACCAGACAGAGTTTGCGTACAGCAGGCTGCCGATGCTTTTTGACGGCCCTATCTCAAATGAAAGAACCAGGAATTCTATAAATGATAATGATTTGTTGAATCAGCAGCAGCAGCAACCATACAGGGTGGGTATTGGGAGGGTTTCAAGTCAGCTTGCTGTGTTTGTTCCCAGAGTTGAACCAGCAGCTCGTACTGCTTTATAAAATAGTTTTTTTAATACAAAAATTGTTTGAAAAATAAAATTGTGTGCTGAAAAGCTGTTTTAAAAAAACAGTAAAAAAATTTGTCTCAAATAAAGCCCAAGTTAAGTAGCTTCTGATTTCATTAGGAGGATTTTTGTTGGATTAGCCATTTTTTAAGTGGTATCATTCATCTTTGTTAGGGTTTGCTGCAAAATTTTATTATTCAGAAATCTTCTCATTCAGTATCTCTTTCCTTTCTTCATCAAGATCTGTTAGCCAGTGCAACTCATTCCGCTATCATAGGGTAGTCAAAATTCTTTCAGCACAGCTTCTATGATGAGGGTCTATTTGGGATAATTTTTCTTATAATTTTGCTTTTTAAGATCGCAATCACAATTCTGTTTAGCAATTATTTTCTCATTTCTTTAAAAATTTATGAATTGAGAAGTTACTCATTTCAGTAGTTTTAAAAAATTTATTTTCTCCACAATAATTTTATAATTATTTTTATAAAAACCTGCAGCAATCTCAAACAAACTTATAGTCAGTAGTGCTTTTCAAAATAGGAATACACCAGAATATTTCTTTCAGATAGACACATAAAAGCCTAGATACCAAAGAGCAAGACAAGCAGAATAGTTATACAACTAGTGATATGATAGTTATGGGTGTAAGTGAGCCGAGCTGGCTTGCGAGTTGGCTTGAGCTGAACTCGCGATGCACACGAGCCGGCTTGAGCTCATTTACAGTGGGATGAGCTCGAGTTCGAGCTCTGCTCGCCTGACTGATAATAAGGTCATTACTCGACTCGACTCATTTACACTCCTAGTGATAGTACTATGAGGAAAGTTGGAAGAGATCTGGCTTGTTGTGTGCTCATTTGGAATTTTTATTAGGTCCGGACACCGGACGTAGCTCTATGTTCAGACTCACTAGAATGGCGCCACGTAGCAACCCGAAGACCCGGCGACCCGGTTTCTCCGAGAAGTTCAAATGATGCACGTGCGTTCCTAATTTATGCACGGCCCGATGACCCGACCCATATCGAACGAATTACTCGGTATTACCTATGAATTACCTAGGTATTACTCGGTATTACTGAAGAATTACTCGGTATTACCTATGAATTACCTAGGAATTACCTAAGAATTACTCGGTATTACCAAAGAATTACTCGATATTACTCGGTATTACCTTTGAATTACCTAGGTATTACTCGGTATTACCTAGGAATTACTCAGTATTACCGAAGAATTATTCGGTATTACTTGGTATCACCTATGAATTACCCAGGTATTACTTGGTATTACCTAGGAATTACTCGGCATTACCAAAGAATTACTCAGTATTACTCGGTATTACTCGGTATTACCGAAAAATTTCTCGGTATTACTTAGGAATTAGTCGGTATTACTTGGTTTCTCTATCTATTGTTTTAATCCAATTGTAATCAATTTATTAAACCTAAAAAAGGTGGGTTTTTTTTAATTTTTCGCATCCAATTCGGATCGGGTCGTCGGACCGTGCAAAAGTTGTCATAACACGTGCTAAAAAACCACAATTCAATGGAATGGGATATCGCGTCGACGAATGCTACGTGACACTATTTTAGTGGAGTCCGAACGTAGAGCTACGTCCGGTGTCCGGACCTAATAAAAATTTGCTCATTTGGGATCTTGTTTTAGCATATCCAAGTTCTCAAATATTTTAAATTGAAATAAGACGATGAATAAAGCATTAAATGAAATAATTTTAATTATCAATTAATGATAGTGTATGATGTGGATCAGATAGTATAATGCATGCTTTAATCTCAATAATTATTATTTATTTCAATCAATCATAGTATTAATTTAAGCAAATGTACATTCAAATTGTATCATATGATGCACTATATATATCGTGTTCTATGAATCAAATTAATCGAGATATACGACTTAGATTGTACAGTCTGATAAGTAAGATATTTAAATTTTTATGTATAAATAATAAGCATTTGTTGTTGATTTTGTTCAATTTGGGGCTGTTAATTGATACGATGTGATTATTATGGACCTACCAATAGAGAGTAACATCAAAATATCAATTGTAGATCCTAAGAGAGAAGATCTTTTTTTTTTTTTTGGGACACTTAGGCCAATTAAGTCAAACTCACACACACATCACAAACACAAAGACTCAAACCTAAGACCTCTTAATTGAAAGCCTAAGCTCTCAACCAACAAGCCAAGATGAGCTGTGTAAGAGAGAAGATCTAAAGAGAATTTTGAGACACTTCTTGAATACAAAGTCATCTTCCTCTTAGTTTTGATCCTTAAGATTAAAATTTAAGCTTCATTTGGGACAATTTTTTTATTGATTTCTAAAGTAATTTTTTAATACAAAAATTTTGAGTTTAAAAAATTTTTATACTAAAAAATTATTTTAAGAAACAATAAAAAAACTGTCTTAAACAATAAGAAAGTCGTCTCAAATTAAAATTTTTATACTAGAAAACAACTTTAAGAAGCAATAAAAAAGCCATCCCAAACGAAGGAAAAATTATTCTATCCGGACAGCGGTACCGAGCGGTACCGCGCTCGGTACCAAGCTCGGTAATGATGTGGCGCTTTTTTATTGGTCTCTGGACATGTTCGGTGACCGTACGCAATAATCTCTCTAAACGAAGCCTAAATCACATCATCTAAACCCTTATGTTCATATCTTTAAAATTGTGATAGGAAAAGAAAGGAAAAGTTATATATTTTATTTATTTGATATATGCTACTACCTTATCAACTATGCTACTACCTTATTAAAACAAGCATTTTTTTAATAATTGATCCAACTAAATTAAATTAAATTGAAAAGAAAAATTTTAATTAAAAGAAATTAAAATAAATAAATTCATCTATATTGACCATAGCATTCAAGGAAATTTTTTAAAAGGAGAGTTCTTTTGATAACATCTTCTTTGTTGATCAAAATGGCAGTTAATGTTGCTCTCACATGTAAGATTATTACAAGGTAGATTCTATCTCACTGACTTCTTCAAGAAGCAACCATTGGTGTACTCATTACATTTTTTTTTTACATATTTGTCACATGTGAAATTTTTGGCATCAGCTTTTTGAATAATAAAACCGTTTGATTACGCTTCATCTGCAACGACTTTTTTACTATTTTTTAAAATAGTTTTTTGTATAAATTTTTTTTTATGCTAGAAAATTGCTTTAAGAAACAGTAAGAAAGTCATCTCATTGAAGACTTAGGCTTCGTTTGGGACGGCTTTCTTACTGCTTCTTAAAGCAGCTTTTTAGTATCATTTTTTTAATTTTTATACTAAAAAGTTGCTTTAAGAAGCAGTAATAAAGCCGCCCCAAACGAAGCCTAAAGCTTCGTTTGGGGCGGCTTTATTACTGCTTCTTAAAATATTTTTTAGTACTTAAATTTAAAATTTTTGTACTAAAAAGTTGCTTTAAGAAGTTACAAGAAAGTCATCTCAAATGAAGCCGTAATATTCATGTGAAAAAGTTTTTTTATTTCTTTTTAAAGTAATTTTTGGTACAAAAAATTTTTGAATACAACAAAAAAATAGTGAATAAAATCTGTCTCAAATAAAGCCTTAATGGTAGGTTCCCTATCTGCCAAATGGAAGGTTTTTGAAGCTATATGTATGAATTTAAAATTGTGGCTGAAAAAGGAGCTTTTAAAAATTAAAAAAAAATTGAAAAATTCAAACGGTCTCGAACAAAAATTACAATTTTAATATAAATAAAATTAATAATATGCACGAATGCAATATTGATTTTGATCGTTTGATCATTAATTGAATTTATAAAAAATTTCATAATAAAAACATATGAAAAAAAAAATCTATTTTGATATTAGATAGAAATTTTGAAATTGATTGAATTAAATACATTGATGAAACTAAATTTTTAAAAGGATTTTAAGAAATTAAAATTTAAGAAGGATTTTAAGAAATTGTTTTATCATTTATGTACATTCAACAATTTTCATGAACATTTAAATCACCAAAAAAATTAATCAAACTCGATTCATAAAAAAATATTATGTATTAGATCATAATTAACAGTATGATCTTGAATATAAATATTATATAATTATATCTATTTTTATTTTATAATTTGTAAAGTTCATTTATAAAAATATAAATTTAAAAATATCAGGATTCATGCATATTATAGTCAACAAAATTACATACAGGCCATGACTCTTAATCTATTATTCTATCCATTTCCTTCAAGATAAGTATCTAAAGATATTTATAAATCATAAAATATATATCTCAAAAAATAATCTTGAAAAATAACTTCCCATTTAACAAATGTTGCTTTGAATCTTTAAAAATTAAAAAATAAAATTTTATTAACTTTTTTATATCTTTTAATATATAGTAGATTATTATAATTGGATCAGGTCCTATAATTTTTCTCATTTTTTATATTTTTTTTACATTTTTTTTTTGCATCTATGCTAAATTTTTATTCAAATTTAAAGTTTATAATTTTTTAACATCTAACAACTTTTTTTTTATTTGGACATTTAGGCCAATTAAAGCAAACTCATACACATCACATACGTAAGCTTCAAATCAAAGACCTCTTAAGTTTCGTTTGGGAATGTTTTCTTACTGCTTCTTAAAGTAATTTTTTAGTTAAAAATTAATTTTTTTATACTAAAAAATTGCTTTAAGAAGCAATAAGAAAACCGTCCCAAACAAAGCCTTAGTAAAAAGCCAAAACTTCCGACCAAGAGATCAAAGAGCTGCGTACATCTACCAACTGGATAAACATTGAGGAAATAAAAAATATATATACAAAGCATAAAACAATCAAGTTGATCAAATTGTAAGATCATCATTAAACTTTAGTACTTTGTGAATTTGATTAAGTCATAATCATCATTAATTTATTTCAGAAGTGTTTGGATTTATCAGAAAATTATATGGTGAAGCAGCATCACATTGATGTGACAATTGCATAAGGTCTTCATTTAAATTATGAATATGAAATACCATTACGTGTTTTGGTGAGATTTGGCTGAAATTTGATGAGGTTATAAAATTGTCCCAACCGAATAAAAAATTACTTCTCTAATTGCACCATTTATATATTAATTACTAATAATCTTATCTTTAGTGAACTATACCATTGTAATCTAGCTGAATATATATGAGTAATTTTAGGGGTGTCAATATTTGACACGACACGAAAACCCGACTCGAACCTGACCTGGAAAACCCGACTCGAATCCGACCCGAGTTCAAAACGGGTCGGGTTCGGGTTGACCCGACGGGTTGCCGGGTCAGCCCGAAAACCTGTTTAAACCCCTGCCCGCAAAGCCTACCCGCCCTGCCCTGGCCTGCCCGTGCGCATTGGCGCTCGCCCTCGCGCCCGCGCACTCGCCGCGCTCGCCCGCGCCCTCTCCCCCGCTCGTCGGCGCTTGCCCGCACCCGCGCGCTCGCCCGCACCAGCACCCGCGCGCTCGCCAGCGCCCGCCCGCGCGCTAGCCCGCGCGTCTGTCTTCGCGACCCAGGTAGGGTCGGGTCAACTCGCCAACCCGACGGGTCGGGACCGGGTCTGATTTTCTGACTCATTTTTCTATCCGGGTCTGGTTAGGGTCAACCCGTTTAGGGCGCGAGTCATTCCGGGTTCGACCCGAACCCGACCCGAAACCCGATTTTGACACCCATAAGTAATTTATATACGTCAAAATTTATAGCAGTTGAAAGCTGTAACTGGCAGAAAAAAACATACATTAAGCTCGTTTAATTTTCATTAAGCTCGGACTCGAGCTCTATTTCTGGGCTCGAGCTCGACTCGTTTAAAAAATATCAAACTTGAGCTCGGCAAATCTTCCATCTTTAATTCTGATTAATCTGATGTGAACATGAGAATTAAGATGAAAGACAAATGATTAGTCAATGTTTTAAGAAAATAATTAGAAGCAATATAATGTTATATTTATTAATTGTTGAATAAAATAATCTTACCATACTTTATGATAGGAAATTTTAGCAGAATGATTGGCTGTAAACAAAAAAGGGTGCGACCTGCACATAAAGATAAATTCAACGCAAAATATTTACATTCAAAGTTGATTGTTATATATATGAGTAATACTTTCAACCTCATAAGTTCTCCTGTAATTGGTAAGAGAATCTCCACCTCTTTGTCATCTTCGTCTTCCTACAACAAAAAGAGCACCACATGTGATCAACACAATGATCTCTTAGGGTGAGGGTAATAGGCCTTCCCTTCAATCCGTAGTGACAACGAAGCTAATTAGAACTACATGAAAGAGCTTGTACAATGTCAACTCCTAGTTTGGACTTTGGAGCGATATGTATCAATTATCCTTTTACAAGCATTAAAAGTGGACTTTGAAGTTGCTGTACTTATTGATATGGATAAAATGTCAATAGCCATTCTTGAAAGTACACGATATTTAGTTTGATTGCTTCTCCGCCATGCTATAACATCAAACTTTTGACTTTATTGTTAAATTCTAAATCATCTTCCAAATATTTATTCAATTCAGATCTTATAGGCCTTGCATTTGTTTTTGTTGATACGTACGTAGTAAAATCATGCCATCCACTATATTTTTGAGATTCAGTATGTATGTTTATAAACTTACTTGAACTGTTTGTGCTCCTTGAAGCAACTCTTGTACTAGCTCAAACTCCTTAAACTTCTGGCTCATAACTAACAACATATTCCTCATACAATTCATAAAGTAAGCTTCGTACAAGTGTCATATTTCTCATGCTTTCATCTCCATGATATGTCTTGGGATATGCAAATTCAATTACAACAAATTTCATACGGGGATCCATTACAGCACCAAATCCCTTAAGAATGTTACACTCACCTCAATATTTATCAAAATTTTCTTACATTTTTTTAGTCATCTCCACAATGAAATCATCAGTTGAAGCTACAGCCACATCCAACACCTTCTTTATGATACAAATTTGAGAAAGGAATATAATAGCAGTTGGGTACTATGTGCCTGAAATGATATTTGTGGCTTTATTAAAGAAGCCCAACACCTCACAAACTTTTCCAACTTTTTCCCACTCATCCTCTATTGGACAGTTAATATATGATACTTCTCTTTCACTATTAGAAAAGCATGCTTCTTTTAATCGTAATGCCATAGAGTATGTTGAGTTCCAATGTGTCTGGCAAACCCAGGGGCCGAGGCACGGTGGGGGCACGTGCCCCCACTGGCCAGAGCAATTTTTTTTTATGTTTTATTATTTTAGGTAAATTAGTTTACTTATATATGCGTATAAAACCTAAAGATATCTCTCTCATACAAGTTCACCATGTTGTTCATCCGCCGTCGTTCACTTGCAAGCCGAAACGGTGAAACCTCTCTCCATGATAGCGTGACTCCATCTGTCACGCTGTCGTTGAGTCACTGTTCTCCTGGCCCCTCGCAAGGAGAAATTATTATGTGCGGACACCGGACCGTACAGAGGCGAATCAGAATGTGCCACGTCACCCGGTATACAATGGTACCCAGCAAACGGGTGACGCGGTGCGTTGTGATTTACCTCTGGACGGCGTTAGTATCCACGCACAGAATAATTTCACCCTTGCAAGTGCTCAATCTCGACTCTCTCTCTCACATTCCGACATTCATGAGTCTTGCTCTCTCTCTCTCTATCGCAAAAAAAACTTATATTTAATTATTGTGCTGTTTTTTTTTTTTTTTTAACTTTCTTGTGAACTGGTGGGGCTTGTATAATAATTAAAACAAATTATTCAAAGTGTCGTTTGCTAGATTTGTTTGTGCCCTTCGGTGAGTGGAGGGTAATCAGTTTGTCCTATTTGTGTGTCTTTTTCAAGATCCAATGCTTAATTATTTAGATTTGGCCTAGACCAAGTTAAAAAAATTTAACCTGAAAGTGAATTTAAACTAATTTTTAAATCTTCAAATCTTTTTTGACAGGAATTGTAGAGAAGAGAAACTAAAGAACTAATTATATATATTTTACAGACAAGGATCACAATATTTGCTCTTCATTGAATATATTGGCCTTTTATTCAAATGTGTTTGCTCTTTTATATTTAATTATATATTTATTTGTTATAGATTTTGGAGAGAAAGGCTGAGAATTTTTTTATTATATAATTTATCTTTTTTACATAACAAGTCAAACAAAAAAAGTTTTAAAAACCGTTGATGTCGTTCTCAAGTCCGGATGAAAAAGATTGAAGGATTTTTTTAGTATTGATAATTTGACCCTATATTAAAAAAAAATTTGGCTCCACCACTGGGTAAACCATTACTAATTTTTTAGTAGATAATTGTAATTGTTGAACAACATCACCAAATATTAATAATCTAGCTTCAGAAGCATTTACAAAGCTCATCGTGTCTCTTATCTTCTGAACCACATGCTCAATGCTCTATATCATATCCTTTACCATCAAATTTAGTATATGAGCACAACAACGAACATGAAGAAATCTACCGCCAAAGAATAGCTTCTTCTTAGATATGAAGCTGCCTTTCAAAAGTTTTAAGTCCTGTTTTTGTTCACAGCGTTGTCAACCGAGATGGTAAATACTTTGTTTTCAACCCCCCAATCAGACAACAAATGTGTCAACTAACTCAAATGCAGTAAGTGGTTGATACGTCATCAAAAATTACTTTGATCTAGCATGAATCTCGAGGCATGTACAAGTTGGAAACTTTCAAAAATTAAATTCGGGATCATCTGAATTCCAATTTCAGCAAACTTATAGTCGAACTGAACATCTCAAAGAGACGAACCTAATGACACCAAATTCAGTCCAACCCGAGCCCAAACGGGTCTAAATCGAGGGCTCGAACCACATTTGGAAGGTTCAAAGTATTATTTGGATGACAAAATGATATCCAAATATGACATGCTTATAGTCAAATCGAGCGGCTCGACGAGACGAATCCAACGAGCCCAAGATCTCTGAATTCCGACATTGCTAAGGCACCTAAACAGTTGAAAAACTCTCTATGATCAGGGGAATCAATATGAGCCATCTGATGGAGCACTCCGAACCTGCCCCAGATCTTCTCTATATTTACGGGATATGCCACTCATCAAAATCTATAAATAGACCCACACTCTCTACATGAGGGGGATCTTTTACTGAAGATTGGAGAGAGCTCTAAGTAGGAGTGTCAATTTCAGGTCACGGGTCGGATTCGAGTCGAACCCTGAACTAACCCGACACTGTTCGGGTCAACCCGAACCTGACCCGGTTGTAAAAACGGGTTGGTTTTTCGGACCCGAACCTGACCCGGTTTGGGTTCGGGTCAACCCGACACGACCCGAAAGCAGGTGCCGGATAGGCGGAGCGGCGGGTCCTGGACATGGTCAGCCGGAGCAGCGGAGTCGGTCACGCGGAACTCGGGCGCGGGCTTGGACACGGCAACCTGAGCTCGGTCAGGCGGAGCGGCGGGGCCTAGATGCGATCAGCTAGAGCGGCGGAGCCGTCACGCGGACCTCGAGATATGCGGGACACGCGGGCACGCTCTGTCACACAGCAGGCAGATGCGGTCAGCTCGGTCAGCGGGTCAATCAGGGTCATTTTCGGGTTTTCGAGTGAACACGGACTCGACCCAATTTTTGAAACTGGTCGAAAACTCTAACCCGAACCCGACCCATTTCAAAACCGGGTCCGATCCAACCAAAAATTTTCGGGTCGGGTTCGAGTCGGGTTTTCGTGTCGTGTCAAATATTGACACCCCTAGCTCTAAGGCTTCCGCAGCTCCAGCGCCACCGTCGGCGAACCCTCGTCGACCTTCGTCGAACCACCGCCCGGCCGCCGACCACCGCCGGACTTCAGCCCGACCTTCGTCGGACCACCGCCCGGCCGCCGACCGTCGTCGGGCTACCACCCGGCAGCCGACCGCCGTCAGACTACCACCCGGCCGCCAACTGCAGCCGGACTTCGGCCCGACCTTCGTCGGACCACCGCCCGGCCTCCTACTGCGGCCGGACTTCCACCCGGCAGTTGATCGCCGACCGCCATCGGACTTCAGCCCGACCTTCGTCGGACCACCGCCCGGCCGCCGACCGCTGCCGGACTTCCACCCCGCAGTCGACCGCCGCCGGACTTTGGCCTGACCTTCGTCGAACCACCGCCTGGCCGCTGACCGCCGTCGGACTTTCGCCCGAACATCGCCAGATTTTGCTCTAACTCTCCAAGCCACTGTAATTTGATCACCTCTAAGTTGAGGGACGGGTCAACCCTTGTAATTCACTCAAATTTAGTAGAATCTTTTCATCTGGGCGAGGCCCCGTGGTTTTTCCCTCTTTGGGCTTTCCACGTAAAAAAGATCAGATATTTTACTTCTTTCTTTCTGTTTGTGTGCTGGATATTCGTGCATCGCTAAGACGAAAACTTTACTCACTCTGCCGTCGCGAATCTTCTTGCCCGCAACAGTGGTGATGGCAAATGCATAAAGCTTAAAACTTGTTTTGTAACCTCCAATTGGAATCAACATAATGCAGAGTCACTATCATATACGATATTCTCTGATTTTTGAATTTCCACAAATCACCTGTAAAACTTATTTTACTAATGCTCTGCAAAATATTTTTTTGCTTTTTCTTCTCTTTTTCATATACCAATATGACATTAGTTCGTACGTGCAATAACACAAGAGTACTTTATAAAGTAAGGTGACTTTTTTTTTCCTCCTCTTCTTCCTCTCAATTGCATCATCAATATCATTTTCATCATCCAAATTTTCAACATAATTTTCAATATTTTCATCATTCTTTCTTTCATCTTTATTGCCTACATCATTACTGTCATTACAAAGCTTATTTTTCATCAGAACCTCATTCATCTGCTCACAAGCAATATCGGATTGAGCTTGAGCCTCACACTTCTATTTTCAATATTCCTCTGTTCACTAAGTTCGTGCATTGTGTCCCTTAGGATTGACATTCTAAGAAAATTTCAAAGAGAACAAAATTATACAAAAAAATCCAAAATAATAAGTTTGCAACAATCACGACATCAAACAGTGGTAAAATCTTGAAATGAAAAGGCATTGGCAAAGGCAGCCTGAAATACTTCCTTTGGCGTACCAAAATAGATACAGAATTACATTAAAAAAAATATTACAGAGTTAAACAAATGCAGGGCATAATGGCATTTTTATGAGATAGAAGTGCATGCACATGAAGCCTTGCTGCAAGTCTCATCCTGAAGGAGTAATCCAATAAAAAACAAAAAATAAGCTGGGGTTCTACTTGCAATAGTCATCATACTTGCCGGAAAGCATGGGCGGATCCCCTTGGTAGTCAAATGCCCACCCTAAAAAAAAAACAGTATTAGAGGAAGTATTTTGAGTATTTTGCCTCCCCTCTAAAATTTCTTTTACCCTAATTTTATCAATCATAAGCTTCCTTGTCCTTCCTCCTAGTTCGCACTTCGCAGCTGCTTTCACGAATCTCTTCTTCCTCGTCACATTCGATGTTCTAGGCATCGCCGCCTTCATCTTTCCAGCCCTCTTCTTCCCAGTCACATTTGACATTCAAGAGTTGCTCTCAGTTCGTACTTCGCAGGCTTCTCACAAGTAGCAATTATACATTTTCCAACACACACCATTACGAGCCGCCATGTCCCATCATTGCTTCTCTAGTGAGCTACAATTTTCACTCAAGCTCACAAGTCAAGTTTAAGTCTAAATTTAGAATTCCCCCTCCCTCAAAAAAAAAATATTTGCCCACCCTAAAAATAGAAGCTAGATCCGCCCCTGCCGGAAAGGTCCCTATTCCCCACCAAAAATATGGAGGACAAAAATTATATTTTTTTCTTAAGAAAATGACTATGCTCAACCAACTTTGAGATTTTTGAAATCTTAGAGTATAATAGGTTGTGTGCATTTTTCAACAAAGAATTTAGATATGTAGTATATTGTGAAAAAAAATAACTAAAAAAATGCATAAAAAAAGAGATTGAAGGAGACAAATTGAATAGCCCCTCGACTCACAATTTTTAGAGGCCACAAACAACCTGTTAACAAAAACATCAAATGATTTCATCCAAAAGAAAATAGCAACAATCACAAGTTGTGATTCACAATGGTAAAATAGAGAAATGAAAAGGACTTCTCAGTTCGTCAAATACGTGATGAACTACTACAGTTGTTGAGCAGCGAAGAAGAAGATTAAACACTGAGTGCTGACCGCATCTTGCCCTCGCTAGGGCATGTGAGAAGAAGATGGATGTCGGCCTCAATTGTCCCATCCGTCGCCAAACCTCTCACGAAATTAGGGTTGGGCTGCTTAAGAATCGAATAGTTAATATATTAGGACTAATGTTATAATAGTTTTTTTTTTTAATCGAGTTGCTCAACGAGTTTTCAAGTCGAGTTGGGATGAGCTTAAGCTCGAGCTAGAACTCGAAGCTCTATGAGTTCGACTCGTGAGCTCATTAAAGAATAGAGTTCGAGCTGGCGCGAAACTGCTGTGAAAGGTGGAAATGGATAATCTCAGCGGAAAAAGATGAAGAGTATTTATGACTTTTTACCATATCTGAACCGCCCGATTCAGCCGGCCGCACGAGATGAATTTGGGTCGCGAAAAACAGGCTGCGAACGCCTCAGGTCGAACGCACTACCCAAACAGCCGGAGGCTCGCGTCTTAAAACGTAAAGCAGCCGAGACGTTATCCCAAACGAACCTCGAGTCGTCCTTGATACCGTTACTATAGATTCAAGCAACGCGTTCTTCGTCTTCTCTCTCCCTCTCCCCTCTGCTTCTCTGTTCATGAGGCGCTGAAGATAGGAGCTTAATTAATGGCGGGAGGAGGAGGAGGAGAAGGAGCGAGAGATCTCGATCAGACGCCCACATGGGCAGTGGCTGCCGTCTGTGCAGTCATCATCCTCATCTCCATCTTCCTCGAGAAGAGTTTGCATCTTCTCGGTCAGGTTTGCTTCAATCCTTCTCTTTAATAAACTAAAACCAAACAATAAATTATAGCTCACAAGAAGAAGATTTTTCATAATTTCTATGATCATATGAATTATCTTATATTCACAGGATTATAATTGCAGAACATGATTGTATTCCAAATATTCAGCAAATATGGATCAAAAATTTTTTTTTTTTTCAATTTATGATATTTTTCTGGTTTGCAACTTGCAAGCTTTCAGAAATGCCTGCCTGCTTGATATAGATTTCAATTACAGTGGTTTACAGATAAGCACAAGAAGGCTCTGAATGAGGCTCTTGAGAAAGTGAAATCAGGTAAGAACTTTTGAACTGTCTATTTTCTTGCAGAATATAGTTTTTTGCTATGCTATGAGATATTTACTTTTATTTCTAAATGATGGTGATTAAGCGTAATGCTTACGCTTTAAATATTACTTTTCGACCTTCTCCTCCTCTTCTTTTTACATATTATATTGGGAAGTTTGAACTATTCTCTCGGCAGGGGCGGAACCAGCCTTAATTTTCAGGGAGGGCAAACTTATAAGGCATATAGGTAGGGGGTCCAAGGGGGCAGTGCCCCCTGGCGGGGTTCGATGATAAATTCTCTTTACTATTTGTTGGGGGCAATTACCTAAATACCATAATATTCTAAAACTTTTAGGGGGGCAATTGCCTAAAAACTCTTGGAATAAAGACTAAAAAATGAATAAAGAAGGACAAATTTATCTAAAAAATCATATAATCATTTTTTTTTAATTTTTTGAGGGGGGGGCAATTGCCCCCCTGACCTCTAAGGGGTTCCGCCCCTGTCTCTTGGCATGAAAAAATTTATCTTTTTTTTTTTTTTTTTTTTTTTTTTTTTTTTTGTGAATAAGTAATGATACTGAACAAGTATATTGAATAGTTCAACAATGTTTGGCAAATTTGGCACTGATCCCATTGCCTATATCTGTAGAAGGAGAAAGTTTTCAACTTTCCTTTTGTACCCAAAGAGCTCGATGAGCAAGCTTCAACTCGGCTCATTAGCTCGCGAGCCAGCTTTCACTATAAACGAGCCTGCTTATATGTCAGCTTGAACTCATAGAATTAAACTCGAGCTCAAACTCGATTAACTAATTTAGCTCAGCTCAAATTAGAGATGACTCGAGCTCGATTCGAATCATTTCGTACAATTGTATCCTAAAGTACAATACATAAAAACCCTAATGAACAATTGATTCAAATTATAATTAGATTGTAATTAAAAATAATATTGTGATGCTTTGTTTTCAGAGTTGATGGTTCTTGGCTTTATTTCACTGCTGTTGACTTTTGGTCAAAACTACATAGCCAAAATCTGCATACCTGAAAGTGTGGCAGATACCATGCTTCCATGCCGGCTTGTTGAAACTGATGAGGATGATAAGGAACATAGGAGGAGGCTTCTATGGAACTCAATTGGAGAGTCTGTTTCTACTCATAGGTCACTTGCTGAAGCCTCTACTAATTCATGCCCTAATGTGAGTGCATCTTTTTTACGTAAATATATTTTGATACGCGGTACATTATGATGGACTTTAAAATCTTTGGATTTCATCAAGATTAGTGCGATCATTAGATATCATATGTGACACTAATCTCAGTGCAAATACAATGACTTCGAACTTCATCATGCATAATTTTTATGAATCATAAAATACGTAATTCAATTCATTAATCACTAAGTTTTTACCGATTATGTATTTTTATCAAAATTTATGTTGTTTGGATGTTTTACCAATTTTGTCTATGATGTATGCATTTGGATTTGCAGGGGAAAATCCCATTTGTTTCCATAAATGGAATGCATCAATTGCACATATTCATATTTTTCCTGGCAATCTTTCATGTCATATATAGCGCTCTAACAATGGCTTTGGGAAGATTGAAGGTGAAAATTTTTCACATGTAATTAAATTATTTATTTACAAATATGTCATTTGGACTGTCAAAATTGTAATAAATAGTGAAGCTTCTCTTGTAATTGTTCTTCTGAGCAGATGAGGAGATGGAAGGAATGGGAGAAAGAGACTCGCTCCATTGACTATGAGTTCTCTAATGGTAATATTTTTTTATTTTTAAAAATAATAGTTTAAGATAAGAGACATTTTCACGAATTTCAAAGCATTTATTTGTATTTTATAATGGAATGTTTGATTTTTATTTTTATTTTTTGTTATAGATCCTTCTAGATTCAGATTGGTCCATGACACATCTTTTGTGAGACAACATACAAGCTTCTGGGAAAAGCATCCTATCCTGCTGTATTTTGTAAGCAGATTTCTTAACTTTCAGCAGATCACAGCAATACAAAATAATTATGACAATTACATTAAGATTTTGATATTAATTATAAGAAAAATCCTAAGCTTGAATAGAATAACTAAGTTACTAGCTGAAAAAAATGCAGAATAAAAAGAATACCTTGAAAAATAAATGTAATGTATTGAAATTATTTGAGTTGTTTAGTTGAGTACACCACAAATGCATGAATTTACTTTTTTTGTATTAAGTTTGAAGTAAAAGTATATCTACGTAAACCTCGGTGGCGACAGCACCAAGGAGACTGATCGTTGGTAGTGGGCGCTAGTGGTCGGCCAAGCGGCGACAGAGGGCAGTGGCTAGCGGCCGTGTTGCTTGTGACAGCCGGCGGTGATCAACAAAGGGGGGCAAAGGAGATCATATTAAAGAGTTCCAAAAGTTATTAACAAAATCACATCATGATACTCTAAAGCAATATTGTTAAGAAAAATATACTCAATTAATTCAGAAAAGTTCATTGTTATTTTTATAAAAAAAATCTCGATGTCAATGCTGTGTGAGATTACTGCCATTGAGAGCCAATTTAGATAGTTGACATTACCAACTCTGCAACTATTTTTTTTTATAAACAAACTGATGATATTTTAAACATGCTGATCTCACAGGTCTGCTTCTTCCACCAATTTTTTAGATCTGTTAGAAAGGCAGATTACTTGACCCTACGTCATGGTTTTATCACTGTAAGTTCTCTAATAAAATTCAACTCTCTGCTTTGTCTCATTCATTCTTTTGCATTGCTGCATTTCTGCTGCATTCTTCCAGGTTCATTTGGCTCCTGGAAGCAACTTTAACTTTCAAAACTACATAAAAAGGTCTCTGGAAGATGATTTCAAAGTAGTCGTTGGAATCAGGTACAGCAATTGATTATCTTATTTCACAGTTTATACCTTCTGATTTTTGGCTTAATTGTTAAATTTTTACTGTTTTAAGACTTAATGAATTCGTAATTAGATGTTAGATATATAAATATATAAGTATGCCAATTTTATGGTATATATATAAATCCCCCTATCGTTTCTCATAAAGTTTGATGATCAAAATCTTATATTTATATTAAAAAAAATTGATATTTGAGTACGAAGACTTGCGCGCATGTCAAAATCTTATATTGATAAATTCTAGATGTTCGGTTCAGATATAAAGTTCTATGTCAAGTTAAGGGTGTAAGTGAGTCAAGCCGGGTCATGAGCTAGTTTGAATTTGACTCGCTAAAGAGCTCGTAAGTCGAACTTACAAACTACGAGTTCGAGTTCGAGCTTAAATTTGAACTCATATATTATACGAGATCGAGTTCAAGCTTGGCCCGGCTCGATTAAAATATTAATTAACACATTAAAATTTATATTAACAGAATTAATTATTTTTTGCTCGCATTCAAGATACGTAATTGAGCTCGAATATGTGTCATTCTTAAGCTCTCTTATCAAGCTCGAGCCTCATATTTTTCACTCGAGCCGATCTCAAGATCGAGTTCGAGCTCAGTATAAATTAAATGAGCTTGACTCAATTAAGCAAGAGCTCGACTCGACTCATTACATCCTATGTCAAGCCACCTTACATTATCTCTACAATATTTTATGCATAAAAGTCATAGCAAAATAGATAATGTTGAGCCACATTAAGTAATGTGGAGATAATTTTATAAATGAAAAAATATATTTTATCAGCCACATTACACGTAAAGTCGAGCCACCTTCTCTGAAAACAATATAATTTATTTCAATTCAAATGTAATGAGCATTAGTCAGCGCAGCTAAGGAAAAATCTCCTAATAAATAATATTACTAATATTGTTAGCATACTGCATAGCTTGATTGAAAGAGACTAATGAGAAAAGAGCCACGAGGAATGCTTGTTCTTAAAAGTGTCATGGAGATGGAGCAGTCAAAGAATAAGCAGTTTAGAGACAACATAAGAGGAGATTTAAGCTTTGTTTGGGACAGCTTTCTTACTGCTTCTTAAAGCCACTTTTTAGTATAAAATTTTTAATTTTTATACTAAAAATTTACTTTAAGAAGCAATAAGAAAACCATCTCAAACGAAATCTTAGGCTTCATTTGGGATGGCTTTCATGTTGCTTCTTAAAGCAGCTTTTTAGTATAAAAATTAAAATTTTTGTACTAGAAAGTTATTTTAAGAAGCAGTAAGAAAACTGTCCCAAATGAAGTCTTAGGCTTCGTTTGAGATATCTTTTTTATTATTTTTTAAAGCAGCTTTTTAGCATATAAGTTTTTTGAACTAAAAATTATTGTTTCCTTAAAATTCTCTTTAATAGGCTTAAAATTAGGATCGACTTTATGAAGATGAATGCACGATCATTTACATATCATTGACACAATCAAATTTGAACAAAAAGAGACCATATGCAAAAAGAGCAAGTCAAAAGTACCTTTTAGATTCCAGTATTTATGAATAGCTTGAACGAGATAATTATAAAGCGGTCGACAGCTAGCAGCAGATCCAAGTAAAGCCAGGCTCTAGCCTTTGGCACCATCAGTAACTCCATCTTTATCATATGTGGAAGCTAAGAGTTTAAGTGAGTCAAGTTAGCTCGGGCTAAGCTTAATTAATGGCATGTAAGTCGAACTTGATGAGCTAATAAGCCAAACTTGAGCTGGTCATAACTCAAATCATTAGCTTACGAACCGGCTCGTTTAAAAATAATAAAATAAAATGCATTTAAAATATATTAACATTCTTAAACACAAAATTGTTAAAAATGTTTAAAACATACATCTCATTTTCTCGCATAAAGTGATTTTTATTTATTTATTATTTTTCTTTTATTTTTTCATTCTTTTTACCATTTTATTATAATAAGTGCTTGAATCATAATCACTCTCTTTCATAATAATCAAGGCAGCTCAAACTCGTAGAACAAAATTTGAGCTCAAGTTTGAACTCGATTAATTAATCAAGCTCAAGTCAGAGGTGACTCGAACTCAACTCAACTTGTTTACACCTCTATGTGGAAGCAAAGTATGAGAGAGAGAAGGCAGATGCAATTGGAAAATGGGAAACCCAGAGCCAGAAGAGTGATGAAGAGATAGATCTGCGTTTGGCTAAAGACTGTGTTAGATTTAGAATTCAAAATTGAACAAGGGGAAGAAGTCCCCAAAGTAGGGAAGGAGGATGTTCCATGGCGAGAGAGAGGGCAAGAAACAAAAAACACTTGCAGAAGCTGGTTATAAGAAAGGCTCTCAAGAGGACCCTTTACGAGGAAGAAGGAAGAGGTTGTCGTCACCACATGAAAATAAAGTGTCCTCATATATATAAGATTTCCTAACCAAATATAAGCCTCTGAACTCAACGTTAAATCTTATCTATAAGACTCTTTATTAAAAGTTATTACGTTTTACTTGAATATAATATCTTTGACCCAATTATAAGAATTCATTTGGAGGGTAAATAGCATTACTCATCTCACAAACAAGTATTTGACGCCTAGTGATGATGGTTTGAAAAATTCATCCCACAAAAGTTTTTTGTTACCACAACTTTTGCTTCTTTCTGAACATTCATATGTTTGATTTTCAATCATTTTTTTTTCCTTTCTGATCATATTTTTTTGTTTCATTTTCAGTCCTCTCCTGTGGGCTTCTGCAGTGATCTTTTTACTACTTAATGTTCATGGTAAATACTAAAGAATTCAACTCTCCTGCATCACAAATAACATAAATCCATTCAACTCTAATAATTTGCTGCTCTTCAGGATGGGAGGAATTGTTCTGGGTCTCACTACTTCCTCCAATCGTATGATCAATATATAAACTACAGAACTTCACCAGTAACTTTAGTCCAGCAAAATCTTCTAACATTTCAACTGATTCTGCAGATTCTGTTGGCCGTTGGGACAAAATTGCAGGCTATAATTGCGAAGATGGCAATTCAAATTAAGGATAGACATGCAGTTGTTCAAGGCATTCCTTTGGTTCAACTAAGTGATTATCATTTTTGGTTCAAGAGGCCTCGTTTAGTTCTTTCCATAATACATTTGACATTGTTTATGGTTGGTACATACTCTACTTCCCATTTCTTTTTCATTGAGAATTATTATTTCATTGGAGGATATATATTCCTTTGGTTCAACTAAAATGAAGCTAATGATGGTGATGATGTTCCAAAGTGTTGCTGCCAAACAAATGGTGGTGCTAACCTGTCCATATTTCATTTCTATTACTATAACATTTGCAATTTAACTTTTCCAAACAACTTAGATGATTTCATATCCTACAGAAATTTTCTTTAGTCTGAATCACATGTTATATTCTTTGCAGAATACTTTCCAGTTAACATACTTCTTTTGGATCTGGGTATGGATTTAGCCCTAATCATGTATCTTTTTGTTGCCATGTGTAGATATTGATTTCAAGCAAGTTAATACTTCTTCCCTTTTGTTTTTGCAGTATGACTTCGGCTTGAGATCTTGCTTCCATGACAAATTTAATTTTATCATCGCAAGAGTCTTTCTTGGGTAACTAAAATTGTTCTTTAACTCAGCATTGAAATGTTCTCATAGTTTTGTTTTTTTATATATTAGTTGCAAGCAATGATCAACTGCTACTTCACTTCATACACACACACACACACACACACATATATATATATATATATATATATATATATATATATATATATATATATATATATATATAACAAGCGAAAAATGAGGATTCATGATTACTAACGAGTTCAGTTTGTGAAGTTTGGAACTTTTGCCAAGGTCTTGGGCTCTCGAATATGACCTGCACTAATTAAAATTTTAAAAAAATGAGGATTCATAAAGCTTTTCTTAACTAATTGGAATAAGGCTCATAATGATAATGACGTTGAGAGAAGCACTTGTGTTTTTCTTTTTTTCTTGTAGGCAGCAATTCTACTTAGTATGACATAATAAAATAAGTTGAAAATTACAATAATGGAGAAAATGTTTGGAATGTAAGTGGCTTAAGATTAGTAAATAAATGTTGAGTAAATGATATGCAACTTTAGTGATGTGATGTTAATAATTATCAGCCAAAATTAATAGAACATAAAATGATACCTAGATGTGATTGTTTTCAGTATCTTGAATTTATTATATAAAAGAATGAGAATTATAAATGAGGATATAACTGGGATGCTAAAATAGAGAAATTTCTCAAGAGTGGTACAACAAGAGGACATTATCGAAACTAAAGGTAAATTTTATAAAAGTACAATTTAACCGATGATCTTATGTGAATCCTTGCGTCGGTTGGTAAAAATGTTGATAGTTTCTATGAGTGCGAGGGAAATGAGAAAGTTAAAATGGGTTTATAGAAAAAATAAAAAATTAACCAAGTGACTAAACTAGAGGAATAGTTATAGTGATATATAGCAAAGATAACGTTATTAAAAATAGACTTACATGATTCAAACATAGATAACAAAGAGTAGAAAATGCACCCACTACACAAGTTGATCAAACCAATATCAGAGGATTAGAAAAAAGAGATAGAACTATAGGACAAATGTTGTTTCGAACTCTACAAAGAATAAATTTAATCTCCTATGGCACATAATAGAAATAAATAAATAAATAATAAGAATTTAAAAATAGACTCTAAATCATTAGGATGAGATTAATGATCTATGATGCACCGACACTTCTTCTCAAAGAGATATGCAGTATCTAACACGTATCGGACACAACACGCGTTCGACATACCTTCAACACGTGTTCAACACACCAAAGACATGTCTGATTAAAAAATATTTTAAAAAAATTGGAAATGTGTCTTAAATTTTTTATGAATATTTTTAAATATAATCTTGTACTTCCAATTATATTTATTAAAAAAATAAAAATTAAATTTCTTATTTCCTCTTCATAACCCCAAATCAATTACTTCTATGTACTCAATACCTCATTCTCCAAACATTCCCATTTTCATTTCTCTCTCCCCGTTATGACTAGTGTTTTGCAATAATGCATGATGCTATCTCAATATCTATGTCCAACGTTGTCACAATTTTATTGTTTTAAAACAATTTCAATATCAAAGTCTAATGATGTCTTGATATTGATATTCAGCATTAGTAATTTCAACATCCACATTATGCCCTCGTGCCGTCTTGACATCTCATCTTTGTCCAACGTCATCTCAACATCGATGACTGACATGATCTCAACATTGAGAACCGACACTATCTCCACATTGATGCCCAATGCCCATTTTATAACATTGATGCCTGACTCTCGATAGCATTTTCATCTCCCCTCTCAATGCCTGACACAATATTCAGACCCGACTCTCGACATCCTAATAATAATCATTTTAGGCACATATCATAGTTAAATGATTTATTATTTCTGAATTATTCTTAATATTCTTCTTATTCATTTCTAAATACTATTTTTAATATATAAAAATTATAATACCTTGTTCAACTTGTGTTCTATATTTTCAATAATTGACATGTCACATGTCCATGTCGTCGTATCCGTGTCTGTGGATCATAGTTAATGATAAATATTAGGTTAACAACTTAGACAGTACTCAGTAGGAATGAATGGAGACTGGGGATATATAAAGCTGATCTCAAATAGTTGAGATAATGTTACTAATGATGATGGTGGCGGCTGCCATGTTAATGATGATGGTGGTAGTGGTGATAGTAATGTTCATGATGATCAAAGGAATAGTAATTATTGTGCCAAACTATATGGAAATCAAGAACCGTTCTTTTTTAAGCAAAGGAAAAGAGTTGAAATGCAATAGGTTTATTCTAAGAGATTCAGCAACATAATTTAACAGCATAGCCAGTTTCAATATAACTTTCTATTTGGTAAGACTGGGCATGTAAGCTTTGAGGTCATATGATGCAAATTCAATTATCACCTTCATTCAAACTTCTTGAAGCAATTGTTGGCCATTATAGGACATATTGTCCAACAGTAATAAACCAGTTTTCAGGTTTCAAACTAATCTATCCATTTTGGTTTCTGTAGTAGATTTGGAAACTTTCATTATATCCAGATTCTACACTGAACATTCAACTACACTTAGATCCTAAAACTATGCTATACTAGGAGAAAATAACTTCTGTGCTTACCTTTTTGGTATTGTTTATGTGAAACTTACCATAAAACTTCAGAAGAAGTTGGGGAGAAGAATCCATGTGAAAAGTATGATGGATATCGCCAACTCTGAGTTGGTTCGTTTGTTGAATGCAAACTTATTACTAAGTAGACAACATGGCTATTTGTTCCTAACTTTACTCATCAAGTACAGTGCTTACGGCTGCTAATTTTGTGGTTTTTCAATGCTTTTCAGGGTGATAGTCCAATTCATGTGCAGCTACATTACTCTTCCACTTTATGCACTTGTATCTCAGGTATATTTTTGATCTTCTTGAGACGATATGCTTACTTCAAAGAATATCTACCATTCATTGTTGAATGCCATAAACTCTAAAGATTTGTACAAAATAATTCTTAATATTAATGTAAAGGAGATTTAACTTGCATGCAGTATCAAGCAAAGTTACATGAAAACTGCTGCTTATTAAACTCATCATCTTTAACTTCATCACTATTTGGGATTGACTTTTTTCCATTCATTCATGTTGCATGTTATATGAGTTAACACCTATTCATTTAATTTTTTATCTTGAATTTCTTTCTTAATACTTCTACATTATTTTTACATATCCATCTTATTGATGAGAGTGGATGATGGTAGGAATTAAGTTTGCAAATTTTAATATATCTTGTTATGATTGTCATTTCAGATGCTTAACAATAGATGCCCTTCCATAGAAATCTCATGTAGATGAAGGAATTATTGATGGTGTTATAGCTCATATTATATAACTCTCACTAAAGCATAGAGACCAATAAAACAAAGATATTGCATTGCTCATAATTAGTTCTCTCAAAAAAAAGGAAAATTGAAATTGAAAATTCATTGTAATTTGTGACAATAGTTTTAGTTTTATGAATGGCTATGGATAATAACAATTGTGAAAATTGTGTAGGAAACAACGACTTTCAATAAATGACTTGTTAAATCTAGATGACAGAAAGAGTAAGCACTCGAAAAGAAGAAAGTTGTGCTCAATTGATATTATAGTGTCATTAAACTAGCTTGAGATGTTAAGTTAACATCTGCATAATACAAAATATGTTATATTTTGCAGATGGGATCACATATGAAGAGGTCCATTTTTGATGAGCAGACAAACAGGGCTTTGAAGAAATGGCACCAAGCTGTGAGGAAGCGGCACAAGAAGGGAAATTCCCCTTCTCCCACCATAACCCCAGGCTCAACTCCAAGAACAAGCCCTACTTCATCCCCTGTTCACCTTCTTCATCGGTACAAAACTACAGGGCATTCTGATATGATGCAAACAAGATACTACTTGGACCAGGAAAATGAGAGGTCTGAGATGATAGAAACCACACCATATTTCTCGGATCGAGATAACTCTGAAACTGAGAACGGCTACACCACAATGATGCATATGATCCCGAGCTTCAAGCACAGTGCAGCTGATGCCAACACAGCTGAACTCCGCCTGCATGTAGAAGAAGAGAGGAATGAAGAATTCACCTTTGATAAGCCTACAACAGAATCTGAACATTAGTCACAAGGCCTTCGCTGAATTCACATTTTAGCTTATTTTGCTGTATGAGGAATATGCTACTTGGAACCTCACTGAGCCCTTTACTTCAACAATTGCACTCTTTTTGTTATTCAAATTGCCAGTTGTTTGTACATAACAATTAAATGGCACAAACTTAGGTAATACAACCTGAAAAATATTGTAATAATTAGAAGGGAAATAGAGAAACAATTGTTTTTGGTATATCAATTATCAGGAGTGCTTAGCTTTGAAACCAAAATTAGCACGGAAAAAGTTGTTTCATTTGAGACTATGTGTTGATGTTTTCTATGGAACTATTGCTATAAGCATGCCTTTATATCTTTCCAACCATAAAACAAAAATCCCATGTCTTTATTTATTACAAATGGTCTAGAACAATCACCAGAGAATCCTCTCGAAATCTTCACTGCCACAATGTGAAAAACGGTTCCTGTGAAGCTAGAACTACGGAATGATTCCTTACTAATTGTTCAATCAGAATCAAGCACCAGTGACATCAAGTTAGTTCGATCAAAATCATGTTGTTCATAATGATGTCTTGCAATTAAGATAACAAGTTCGATGGCTGAAGCCAAAAAAAAAAACTTAAATATCTCTGAAACAGGTTGCCTTTCTCCAAGCATTCACAATTCAACCATAAAAAAACTGCAAGACCAAAAATATCTGCAGCTAATAAGCAAAATGGTGCATTTCATGCTGGTCTGGGGCATGTATGTGGTCAGTTATACATGTGATGAACTTTAAATGCCAATCAAAACAGCCAGTTGAATCGTCTGCCATGAAAAACCAATGAAATCCTTGACAGGTTAGTCCTCTTTGACATGAACCGGTCCATGGATGAGAATGAACACTGAAGATGCGAGACCTCCAATCAAATATCCAGCAACAGCACCATAGGTGACACAAATTGGCCATTCCTGCATAAAATGATCTCCACTCATATGAGAACTGAAGTAAAGCTGTATAGGTACAAGCGTATTCAAATGAATCTAAAAACAACAGAAGAATTACATTCTGTGAGCAGCATAAGGTCAGTGATATTCAAAAATAAAGCCTGTAATACTAGAGAATACATGGATAAATATGCATACATATAAAATAGGACTTCCTATTTACGCTGCAGAAAAAATGACTACCAAGTTTGAACCATACAAGCAAATTATAATTACTGTGGCATTATATTGTAGTTAACAAGTTCAGCACATGCCACGGATAGAATATCCGTTACAAAGGAGCAAAGCCACGAACCTGCTGCAAGCAACATTAATGGAGGGCATCGTGATCATCATCATTTGTCCCAAAGTCTAGTGCTCATGTACCCAAGGGCAGAGCCAGAAATTATTATTAGTGAGGGCACAAATTAATAATTTTCAAAGTACTCTCAATTTTTTTTCGATGATTTTTTTATATTGCTATTTAATAGTTCAAAGTGAAATAATATTTAGATCTTTCAAAAATATTAATATTTATTTGTAATAATTTTATTAAATTTTAAAAGTGGAGGGTTGCGTTAGGTAGTCGACAGCCAGCGTAAAACTTGTCAAATAACCATGACATGAATCCTTTAATAAATTGTGTTAATGCTAGGGCGTTCCCTGGAAGCGACGCACTGTATGGCCTGAATACAGTGAAAAGTGTGCAAGGGCCGCTGCATCGGCGCCCGGGTGCAGTGTTAAATAGGCAAGGGTTCCCACATCAAGGACGGATGTGGGCAAAGAAGCTAGTCCATGATACTAATATTAGGATAGGAACTTGGAATATAGGTTCCCTTACAGGAAGATTAATGGAATTAATAGATATTATGATTCATAGGAAGATAAATATTTTGTGCATTCAGGAAACTAAATGGGTTGGAGATAAGGCTAAGGAGATTGATAGTTTAGGATTTAAAGTTTGGTATTCAGGTAAGAGTCGTACTAGAAATGGTGTAGGCGTGATTATAGATAAGAGTTTGAAGGATAATGTTATAAATATTAATAGAATTGGAGATAGAATTATGGCTTTAAAGATTGTTGTTGATGCTAAGATTATTAATATTATAAGTGCTTATGCTCCTCAAGTAGGTTTGGATATGTGTTCAAAATTAAAATTTTGGAATGATTTAGAAGAATTAATTCAAAAGATACCTCTCGAAGAAAAAAATTTTATTGGAGGAGATTTAAATGGACATGTTGGTAGAGAGGTAAATGATTTTAAAAGCATTCATGGTGGATATGGGTTTGGAATGACTAATGAAGGTGGTAAGACCATATTAGATTTTTCTTTAGCTTATGATTTTTTAATTGATAATACCTTATTTAAGAAAAGAGATGAGCATCTCATCACTTATAAGAATGGTTATAATAAAACTCAGATTGATTATTTTCTTATAAGAAAAGTAGATCGTTTAGATTGCAAAGATTGTAAAGTTATTCCGAGTGAAAGTTTATGTACCCAACATCGCTTATTAGTTTTAGACTTTAAGATGAAAGGACAGAAAATAAAAAATAAAGTAAAGCGATTTTCTAGGATTAGATGGGGGCATTTAAAGAATAGTAATAAAAATATTTTTGAGAGTAAGATTTTAGATTCTAAGATTTTATTTGTGCATGAGGATGCTAATGTTATGTGGGAAAAAGTGGCTAGTGATATTAAAAATATTGCAAAAGATGTGTTTGGAGTATCAAAGGGAAAAGCCCCTAATAGTAAAAATAGCTGGTGGTGGAATCCAATTGTGCAAGAAAAGATAAAAAATAAGAAGATTTGTTATAAAAATTGGTTTAGATGTAAAAATTCTGATAATTGGGAAAGATATAAAGAGGCATGTAAGGATTCGAAGAAAGCAATATGTGATGCAAAGATCTTAGCTTTTAATGATTTATATAATAGATTAGATACTAAGGAGGGAGAAAGATATATGTATAAGCTAGCCAAACAAAGAGATAGGAGTAGTAAGGATTTAATTCAAGTGAAGTGTATTTAGGATGAAGATCAAAAAGTACTTTTCTTAGAAGATGATATTCAACAAAGGTGGATGAGATATTTTGATAAACTTTTTAATGAAGATTGTAGGAATACAATTGACTTTAGTGACCTTAGCATCCTAAATGAAAATAAAGATTTCTGTTTTTATCAGCGTATTAGTAAAATCGAAGTTAGAGAGGCTTTAAAGAAAATGAAGTGTGGAAAAGCTGTTGGACCTGATGATATCCCAATAGAGATGTGGAAATGCTTAGGAGATGAAGGAATTTCTTGGCTAACTAAACTTTTTAATAATATTTTGAAGACTAAAAAGATGCCAGATGCGTGGAGAATGAGTGTATTGATTCCGATTTATAAGAATAAAGGTGATGCACAAGATTGTGCGAATTATAGAGGAATTAAGTTAATGTGTCACACTTTAAAACTATGGGAGCGAGTTATGGAGCGTAGGCTGCGGCGTGATACTAATGTTTCTCAAAATCAATTTGGATTCATGCCTGGTAGGTCTACTATGGAAGCCATACATTTATTGAGAGGTTTGATGGAGAAATATAGGGAGAATAAGGAGGATCTACATATGATATTTATTGATTTAGAGAAAGCATATGATAAAGTTCCAAGAGAAGTGCTATGGAGTGTTCTTGAAAAGAAAGGAGTTAATAATGCTTATATTCAAATCATTAAAGATATGTATGAAGGAGCTATTACTTGTGTTCAAACACAAGGTGGTTTGACCAAGTATTTCCCTATTTCGGTTGGATTACATCAAGGATCAGCTTTAAGCCCATATCTTTTCGCATTAGTCATGGATGTTCTCACTAGACATTTACAAGAGGATGTACCCTGGTGTATGCTTTTTGCTGATGATATTCTTCTTGTTGACAAGACTAAAGAGGGAGTTGAAGGTAAACTTGAAGTCTGGAGATCAACCTTAGAGTCTAAAGGTTTTCGCTTGAGTAGATCTAAAACTGAATATATGGAGTGTAATTTTAGCAGTAATAGACCTAGTGAGGGGATTGTGACTTTGGGCGATCGAGTCATTAATAAGAGTACACGTTTTAGATATCTTGGATCTATTGTTCAGAGTGATGGTGAAATAGATGGGGATGTTATCAGTAGAATTCAAGTTGGATGGTTGAAGTGGAGGAATGCATCGGGCTTGTTGTGTGATAGAAAAGTCCCCCTTAAACTTAAGGGAAAATTCTATAAGATGGTGGTGAGACCTGCAATGCTTTATGGTGCAGAATGTTGGCCATTAAAAGAGAAGCACAATACTAAGTTATGTGTTGCGGAGATGAGGATGCTCAGGTGGATGAGTGGATTTACTCTTAGAGACAGGATACGAAATGAGCATATACGTGAAAAGGTTGGAGTAGCTCCAGTGGAGGATAAGATTAGAGAGAGTCGCCTTAGATGGTTTGGTCACATAAAACGGCGGCCTTCCGATGACCCAGTTAGGAAAGTAGAGGTATTAGATTTGACTTATGTTAAGAAAGGTAGAGGTAGACCTAAAAAGACTTGGTTAGAAAATATTAGAAATGATCTTTCTTTATTAGATTTAAACGAGAATTTGACTTTGAACCGGACACAATGGAGAAAAAGGATTCATGTTGCCGACCCCACGTAGTGGGACAAAGGCTTGTTGTTGTTGTTGTTGTATATTTTATTAGTTGTATTAGACAAATTTATGATTACTTTATTTTATCTTAAATATTTGAGTATTAATTACAATGGATGTTCTCTTTGCTCGTTGTGGGTTTTATTTACTGTTTGGATTTTTTTACTGTGGGCTTTTCTATTATATGCTAATGGGCCAGTGGGGGCCCATGCCCCCAGGGCCCCCAGTGTGGCTCCGCCACTGCATGTACCTAGGACATATATGGTTATATTTTTATTTTGATGGAATTGTGTTGTTGGGTCTTTGGGCCATATTGTATTTTGGCCTATATTGTTGAATCATTTCTTATGTTTTGTGTTTTGTGTTATGTACTGTGTCATGCAATGATGGATATATGTAAACAATTGTTTGGCTAGGATCATTAAGTAAATGAACCAAAATTTATGTTAATGTTTTACTCATGTGCTTATCATAGCGAACACAAGTTGTTACTCAACATGAAGCCTATTTAAAAATATTAGATAACTTATACAATATATTATTTCACATGTTTATATTTGAATATGTGCATAAATATATTAATTGTGTACGTTTATATATATGCATATATATTGGGTAGAAATCTGCATTATGCTAATTTATCATATCTAATCGGTTCAACCCTAAGTAGCCAATGTGTGTGTATTTATATATTCTTCTATATATTCATATTTGTGTGTTTATTCATGTATTCTTCCACATTTATGTTTAAATGTGCATAAATATTTTGATTGTGTACGCCCATATATGGAGGAATATATATACGCATACACAAGCAAGATATCTATGCACACATTAAAAGACAAAAATGTGGAAGAATACATAAATAAACTCACACAAACATAAATATATAGAAAAACATATGAATACACACATTGGCTACTTAGGTTCAAACTGTTTAGACCACCAACACATCAATCTCTACGATTAATCACAATAATCCAAGATTATAAGCAACTCAAAAAAGATCAAAGGCCAGCTAAACATGGAATCTTCAGAGCCTCAAATTCAGCAACTCACCTAGATTCAATCAATCTTGATGAATTCAATCGAATGCTTCAGACGAGTTTACCTAAGAGTCAAATTCTCATTTAAATCTAATAAAAAAATGTCATTTTTAATATTTTCTAACCAAGTCAGCCCAAACAAAGCACAATTCACAATAAACGAGTTCATGAAAAATAATAAAACTCAATGAAGCTCGCTTATGAAACTCAGTACCAACAACTTTCAAATATTTACATTGTTGAAACAAACTAACAACTAATTTTTATAATATAGTAAAAAAAGCACACACTATATCACTTTATGTTTGCAGTATACACACAATCTAAAAAGACTCAGGCACTTGTAAATTCGGTGCAAACACTAACAATCAAGCAAACGACAAATTCACAAAGTATAGGAAGCTTTGATTTTACATCTACCATGCATATAGTTGTTGCATAGTACAATGACAAATTATAAATATTATCAGTTGACTAGAAGACTTATTCCTTCATTAATAGAAGCCAAGTGAACAAGTTCCTATGGCATGACTACAATTTCCATGTGTGCAAGTGAACAAACACACAAATTTATATGTCGACTTCAACGATAATGTACAAGTACACGTCACACTTCCTAACTCAAGTACAAAAAAAATGAAAATAAACAATACCTGCCATGGCCTTTCCCAATCAAGTGGCATAGGCCAAGCACCAATCCATGCACCTATAACACTTCCATATGCTGGTAGACAAACCAAAGCATCAAGAGATTCTTCAGGCCTAAAGATAAATAGTAATTGCAAATTAGAATTTTACTAAAGATTCAATAACGAATTTGCAAGTACTTAATGATTCAATAAAGAAAATTATGTTTGAACAAAAGAATTCTTAAATATTAAAAATAAGCATCATCAATATTTATTTGGATGAAATAAAATAGAACAAAAGGATATTAAAACAATTTATAGTTAGATCAATAATTGCAACAATTTGTTGGAAAGAGAAGGGAGTGTTTAGATGGATATATAGCAAAACTAGAGAAGAGAGTGAGAAATGATTATATTAAAGAGACTATAAGAGTTGCAACTATTGAAGATAGCATAGTTAGAGAACTTAGATCATTGGGCATGTACAAAAAGAGGTAATATTAATTCTAATAAGATAGGGTCCATAAAATTATGGTGAAAGAATCGCGAAAAAGAATAGTATACCAAAGTTATCATGGAAAAAAGTTAAGCAAAACAAATTTAGCATAATTAAGCTGAAACATCTTTATATATGGGTAATAGCAAAGATGATGAAGGTTGAGACTTCAAATTCCTTTTTATTTCCTTTTAAGTTATATTGATAATAAGCATGCATGACAATAAGAAATGATGGGAAATTAATCATGCAAGAACAAGATAAATGAGCCAATGTATCAAAATAAACTATTGTACAATAAATAAAATGCTAAGAGCAAAACCTACTTGAAATGACCAAAAATACGATGCCAATCCACTCTCGACGAGCCAAAGACACATGCTGGAGGAACAAACTATCACAACAGAAAGTCAGGTAACATTTTTATGCATAAAACTAGAAGCGTGATTCATGATATCAAACAATCATAAGCACCACACCCCCGCCTTCTCCCTATCCACAAAGCTTTTTTTGTGGAGAAATGCTCCTCAAACTCACGAATTCAACACATATTCTTATGTTTCCTATCATCCATAGGAAAAAAAAGGAGAACAAGAAATTATCTGTCAACATCATTTCTTTTTACTGCGTATGGCATAGGGAAGGTGTTGAAATTGTATCAACTTCATGGGAACAAAAATCATTCTTCTTTTTTATTGCATTTGAATTGAGTCCAATTGAAAATCGCCATTAAACAAGAGCACTAGAAACTCACTGTGAATATAGACATCAGAAGAGACCAATAAGCTGTTCTTTTCAAGTATCTACATCAAATACAAATATGGGTTATGTAAGACACAGAAAATGTAAGTAATGACAAAAAATAATGACAATATCCAAAAGATAGGAAACAAACAATAAGACCACATAATAGGGTTTTATTGAAAATTCATAGTTTCAAAAATACAAACTGAAAATAGCAAGCAGTGATGGGAAAAGTATCAGCCAAATTATGACAGACCTACCGAATCCCTACTGGAGCTCCTAAAACAATTGCTCCAAATGCCATTACTAGAGCCCCTGAAAAGAATAAAAAGTGTAATATCACTCATGATAGAAAGATTGAATCATATCAATAGAAAGAAGAGAACTTTAACAGTTAATGTCAAATAGAAAGCCTATGAATAACTCACCAACAGGAAGCCCCAACAGTCCCCGTGCTACTGCCATCCAATACTGTCAAAACCCTACCTTTCTTTAATAACAAGTTAGTTCAAGCAAAATAAAGAAAGGTTGCAAAAAATTACCGAGCAATGTTGTCGATCTCGTCGAACCAAGCTGTACACGCCAATTACGATAGGTCCATGAACAATCTGTGACATAAATGAAAATGATTTCAAACTAATCTAATAATGGATTGGGGTGGGCTTAAGTGAAGAAATAATGGATAAAGCAAGAAAGAAGGATTGAGGTTGTTCCTTTTTACCAGGCAGAGGCCTAGGGTTTCGGAAGTGTGAGTGATGAGACTCCACGAGTAAAGATTCCATGCAAGCCAATGCACAACTAACAGGCTAATACTACATAGCAAATGCAATGCTGCAGCCTTGGGTGTTGTGATCTCACTAAAAGCCATCGTGTTTGAGCTGTGTAGCGACAGCAAGGAGACAGAGAGAATAGTTCACATTAGAGAATTATAATGAGAGCCAACTATAATATATAAAAAATTTGTCATCATGAATTTGAAAGATATTGTATAATTTTTATATTTTTATACTTTTGCCATCAGGCAATAGGTTTAGCTTGGTTGTGTTCATGTTTCACATTGTGTGTATTAACTCAGCAGTGGTTTGGGTGGGAGGTGTTTGCTATATTCCTTTTAACTGACAATTATATTATGCATAAGCACTTGCAATAGTTGGGTACTGTGGTTTCTCCTTTGGCAGCAGATATTATTTCAAATTGATTGTGTCCATGTTTCATACAACTGACTATTATTGGAGTTGTAATGGAAGACAAAAAATGCTCTAGCTGCAATCACGGTGATGCAGGACTACCATGAGATGTAATGAATGAATACAAATTTGCACGATTTTAAGAGCATAACAATTAAAATTACTAGTGAATCGAACGACAAAATAAAATGTAAGAAGGGTCACCTTCGTTTAGGCCAAATTACATGAAAGATTTGAACTATCACAAGTAATATAGAAATTCAAGACATGAGAATTAAGTAGATATTCAACAAAGATCCCTTCTCTAACAATGAGAATAGCACATAGAAAATTAACTCAAATCCTACATTTACTAAGCAACGAAGATTTAGTGAAACACGATCCTTTGCGGTTCCGTCATCACCTACGAGGTTAGTGAAATCGAAAGATAAATGAACAAGGGTTGAAGTTCACCCTTATTGAGAACCGGAGGTGATGATCCACTGGGCGTTGGTTATTTGCTCGTCGAGGGCTTCAACAAGAGAATCCAAGATGCGCTCCACGTACTCTTCAACCGTGTGATCGATGTTCGGATTGACGTCGAAGAAGGTGGAGTGCATAATGAGGAGGACGCCTTGTTCGTCGTAGGCGTAGTCGAAGTCAACTTCCGGATCCATGCATTTGACTTGTTTGGAAGAGATGAGAATGTCTTCTTGATGCCCTTGATGATCTTCCTCAAGAGAATGAAGTTGTTCGTAAGAAATAAAGTGGAGAAGGGGGTTTGGAGGTGGCCGGCCAAGGTGGTGGCTTGGGAGAGAAATTGGTTCAGATTTGGGAGATTTGGGCTTAAGATTTGGGAGGGGATTTGGAGGGAATTGCTGAAGTTAATTTCCAAATCAATTTCCTAGATTTGGAAATAATTTAAATAAGAAAAAAAAAGGCAAGGGGGAGGGGCGGGTAGAGTAGGACTAGGTTTGGAAGCATTTCCAAAGGTGAGGGGGTTGATTATTGAAAAGAAATAAGGAGGTGGGGTCTTGGGATTTTCGGCCAAAGAGAGAGAGAGAGAGGGATTTAAATTGTTTCCAAGAGAGGAGGTGGATTTTTGGAAACAATTCCAATTCAAACCCCTAGGGGGGCCGGCGGCTTCTAGAGGGAAGGAGGGATTTAATGGGGGTAATTAATACTTACTTAAATTATTAAATCAAGTTTGGAAAGAAATGCTTAATTTAAAATTTAAATAGAAATTGATTTAGTAGGTTTCCTAAAATAGGATTTATAAATTACGTAACTATTTCAAATTCATATTGATTTGAATTTAATCAATAAAAGAGTTACCAAATTTATGAAATCTAATTTAGGAAAGATGTGGTGGCAAGTGGGGATGGGGAAGGGCCAAGGGGAGGCCGGCGGTGGGGATGTTGGCGGTTTGAGGTGATGGGGGAGTCGGCTAGGTGGAGGTGTGGGGAAGAACTCGGCGGTGGTAGGAGGTGGGTTGGATTGGTGGTGGGCCGGCGGTGGCTAGGGGAAGAAGGGAGAAATAGGGGAAACCAAGAGTGCCCAAGGGCCACTGTTGGGTACTACGCTTGCCTCTCATAGGCTCTTCCACAACCCTCACTAGCTCTCAACATAAGAGAACAACAATGCAGGAAATTTTCTTTCAAAATATTCATTAACATCAAAAGAGAACAATAGGGCTATTTATAGCCTCATACAAAGGACTCAAATGTAAAATACAACAATGCCCTCTTGGGCTTACATACGACCTCCCTTAAGGGTAATATCGAAAATAAAAACTAATAAAGCAAGTAACAAACGAATACATAATAATACTCAAAAATATAAAAACTCAATCGTGGTCGTAGATCGATTGCCACGTCGCTGATAAACCTTCCATGCTCTGATGTTTGATCTGATGTCCCCATCATTCTCCCGGGGTGGGAGAAAGCTCGACTCCGTCGAGTAAGCGTCTTGGGTGCTCTCGTAGATCTCTAGTGCGTCAGGGTCAATGTGCTACAGCTCCTCACGATCTAACCATGTGTCCTCAGATTCGGGTTTGCCTCTCCACCTGATCAAGTACCTTTGTCGTCCACCTTCCTTTGTAGAGATGATTTCATCGCTCAGGATCGTGTCCACTTTTTCTGCCATGGGTGATTTAGGAATGTTTAGAAGTGGGGGTAGATTAGGGATCTCACATGGTGGGGTCACATAAGGCTGCTGTAAGAGTGGGTTTGGTGGATTGAAATCCGGACTTTCATATGCAACTAGATCTTCTATGTTAAAGGAGGGATTGATGTTGAAATCCGAAGGGAGATCTACCACATATGCATTATCATTGATTTTCTTAATTATCTTGAATGGCCCAGCACTCTTAGCATGCAATTTTTTAACCGTTCCCTGTGGGAATCGTTCCGAACGAATCCGCACCATCACGGAGTCACCAACCTCAAAAGTTTTAAATTTTCGTTTCAAATCAGCATGTAATTTATAATCATTATTCCTCTTTTCAATTTGTCGTGTAATTTTCTTATGAAGCTCATGCGTATGTGATGCAAATGATGATGTAGACTCGGAAATTCTATACCTAGAACACATAGGAATGAGATCTAACAACTGCCTAGGCTTGAACCCATAAACAATCTCAGAAGGACTTAGGCCAGTGGTTCGGTTCACAGAATTATTGTAATCAAACTCAGCAGTGGGTAGAACGGAATCCCAATCCTTAACATGCTCACCGACTAGAGATCGTAACAGATTTCCTAAGCTCCTATTAACTACCTCGGTCTGACCATCAGTCTGTAGATGAAAGGCTGTGGAGAATTGCAATTTAGTGCCCAATTTCATTCAAAGAGTCTTCCAAAAATAGCTAATGAATTTAACATCCCTATCTGATACGATGGTCTTGGGTAGGCCATGGAGACGAACAACCTCATTGAAATAAAGTTTGGCAATGTGGGAGGCATCGGATGTCTTGGAGAAAGGTATGAAATGAGTCATTTTGGAAAATCTATCAATTACAACACATATGGCATCATTTCTACGGAGTGTCTTGAGCAGGCCTAAAATAAAATCCATACTAGGGACAGGTAAAGGAGTGTAAAGGCCAGTGTTTTGCTTGCGTTGTTTGGCCAGCTGGCAGGTGTGGCACCTACTGACCATCCTACCGACATCTCTTCAGACTGGGCCAAAAGAAATGATACTCCACGGCTTCTATTGTTTTATCCCGTCCGAAGTGCCCAGCGAGGCCTCCGGCGTGGAGTTCCCAAACAAGAAATTCCCTAAGGGAGGTGCTAGGGATGCAAAGCTTTTGAGCTTTGAAAAAGTAACCATCCTCCAGAAGGAAATTGTCCACAAGGCGCGTGCTGCCTGTGGACAAGAGAGAGTAGGTCTCCTTGAAGTCGGGGAAGTCCAAATAGTCCCTCTTTATTTGGTCAAAACCCATAACTTCAGCTCTCATCTCAGTGGTAGTCATCATACGACGACTGAGAGCATCAGCAGCTTAATTCTCAACTCCCGCCTTATGTCTAAGGATATAAGTGTACTCCTGAAGGAACTCTACCCAACGACTGTGGCGTGCATTCAACTTCTTTTAGGAGTTGATATAACGCAGAGCCTCGTGATCCGAGAAAATGACGAACTCTTGCGGGAGCAAGTAGTGTCGCCAATAGCGAAGAGATTGGATCACAGCATAAAACTCTTTGTCATATGTAGAATATCGCTGTCGAATGTCATTCAGCTTCTCGCTGAAATAAGCTACTGGGTGACCTTCCTGGGATAGGACTTCTCCAATTTCGACCCCCGAAGCGTCGCAGGTAACTTCGAAGACTTTGGAGAAATCAGGAAGTCTCATCACTAGGGCTTCCACTATTCTTTTCTTAATCTCATCCAAAGCCCTGGTGGCGGCCGGGGTCCAATGAAAATCACCCTTCTTAAGACGGTCGGTGATAGGAGATACAATAGTGCTGAAATTTCGGATAAATCTCCTATAGAATGTGGCTAGTCTGTGGAAGCTGCGGACTTCCCGGATGCTCTGGGGAACTGGCCATTCTACGATAGCCCTCACCTTCTCGGGATCTGCAGAGACCCCATGGGCTGAAATGATAAAACCTAGAAAGATAACGCGATCTACAAGGTACATTTCTTGGGATTCGCATAAAGTTGTTCCTTCCTTAAGACCTCGCAAACTTGCCTCAAGTGGTCCAAGTGCTGACTTTCAGACTGACTATAAATGAGAATGTCGTCAAAATAGACGACGACAAACTTTCCCATAAAAGGGTGCAACACTTGAGTCATGATCCTCATGAAAGTACTCGGGACGTTACTCAACCCGAAAGGCATGACTAACCACTCATAGAGACCATCCTTTGTCTTAAAGGCAATTTTTCACTCATCACCGGGTCAGATCCGGATCCGGATCAGGTGGCATCCACTCTTGAGATCAATTTTGGAGAATAGAGTGGCTCCCGTGATCATATCCAGCATATCATCCAATCTCGGAATAGGGAAACGATATTTGACGGTGATTTTGTTGATAGCTCGGCTATCAACACACATTCTCCAAGTTCCGTCCTTCTTAGGAGTGAGAACGGCGAGCACCGCGCAGGGACTAAGACTCTCCTTAATGAAACCTCACTGCAGTAACTCGTCTACCTGCTTCTTAAGTTCAGCATGTTCCGTGGGGTTCATGCGATAGTGTGGCAGGTTAGGGAGGGAGGCTCCAGGGACAAAGTCTATGGCGTGCTGAATGTCTCTCAGTGGAGGGAACTGCTCTGGGAGATCATCAGGGAAGACATCAGCAAACTGCCCCAAAATGGATTGGACTTCCTGAGGGATAGGATCATCAGATTCAGTGGGAATCTCACGACCTACTAATGCGTACAGAGGTGCGCCTCGAGTAACCTCAGAGTCCAGAACCTTGGCGGTGACCAGGTTCAGTCCTTTCTTGGACTTAATAGGGTATGATTTGGAATCATCCCTAACCCGGGGCTGTGATGGCAAAAGCTTAATATTTTTGCCCGCATGTTCGAACACGCAGGTGTTCGAACGCCCATAGATGTGGACATCATTATCAAAAATCCAGGGACGACCTAAAAGAATTTGTCCAACATCCATAATCAGCACATCGCACCACACATTCTTCTTATAGTTGGCAAAGTAGATAGGTACGATGCTTCGTTCCTTCACCTCCAAGGCAGTGGAGTTGACCCAAGCTATCTTATACGGGTTGGGGTGAGGAACGGCAGAAAGACCCAACTTGGATACCATGCTGAAGGATACAGCATTTATGCAACTACCACTATCCATGATAACTTTACAGTTTTTGTCTTTGATTTTGGTATAGGTGTGAAAAATTGCAGTCCTACGCCAATTATCCATGGGGGCAGGGTGTGATAATGCACATCTCACCACGCAGATGGGAGAGATATCCAGTTTTTGAAGGTACTGGAGGATAGGGGTGTCATCATCCTCCTCAAAGTAGTCACCTTCATCCTCAACTTGGTGGATATGATCAACCTCGGGCTCAAGATCGTCATCAGTGATCACCTCAATGATAGAGACCTTATAGGGACTAGAGCACTGAGAAGCGATATGCCCATACCCTGGCATCGAAAGCATTTGGTCCCGGGATTGGACCGAGGGGTATCCGGAGTGGGAGGTTTATTTCTAAAATCAGGTCGGGGTGCAGGAGAACCGGTGGGTGGTCGGGTAGTGCTCCCAGGGGTAGGTCGGGTAGTAGAAGTGTGAGGGGTGGAGCTACCAGAAGGTCTGTAAGAAGTCCTAGAGTCGTGGTGACGACTAGGGTTCTGGGACCGACTCTCCTCAAGGTCTAACACTAAACTATAGGCATTTTCCAGGGTAGTGACGTTCCGAGCGAACAGTTCATTGCAAAGATCCTCTCGCAATCCGGTACAAAACATAGATAAAATCCGCGCGGGGATAGTGGAGGTCTCCCCTTTGCAACGGATGAGATAATCGTCAAAGGATGCGATGTAATCCTTGACCAGCTTACTACCCTGAGTCAACATATGCCACTTATCCAAGAGCCTAGGGAAGTACGAGGAGGCAGGTGCTTCTGCTTAAGCTCTTGCTTCATCGATAACCAATCAGTGATATGGTACTCATTTCGGGATTCTCTAAAGCTTTCTAAATTCGACCAAAACTGACTAGCCCTACCAAGAAGTTTCATGCTGGCAAAATTGACCTTCTTAGCCTCGGAGATGTAATACCACTTAAAGAAACTATCCATACCTTTGATCCAGTCCAGAAAGAGCTGGGGATCGAGGGTACCATCGAAAGTGGGTGCATCGACCTTGATATTTTTCATTAGTGGGAGATCAGGGTCGTGGTGGTGATCATGTCCATAGTGGGGAACTCGATGAGGGGCTCGAGGTGGACCCTCATCCAGAAAAGGATCGTCCCCATACATGGAAGGAGGCCTAGATGGGGTGTAAGGAATCGGGTGGCTCCTACCACGCTCTATGGTGTCAAATTGGTCAATAGTGGTCCTACGAAGTTCAGCTAGATCGGCCTGATTTTCCTTGAGTTGCTGACTAATGGTGTTCATTTGGCCTACCAAAATGTCTAAAGTCCTTCCAAGTTGTTCGGGTCCATTGCTAGTCACTAGGGGACACTTAGGGATGAATCTAAGAAGAGGACAGCAAACAAATGCAATGGAAAGACACCCTAAAAGGTCACTAAATGATGCAGGAACTTCAAGGATAGCAAACTACACTAAGGTGTTGAGTCACCTAGGCAAATAGTGAAGTTGTTGAGTTAAAATCAGCACCTAGAAACCTAAGAAACAACCATAATGCTCACTAAACGAGTGCAAAAATTAACAGGACAGCAAACATAAAATGGAGATTAAAATATTTTAAACGATGCTATGCATGCAAAACTAAATAGAAATAGCAAAGCAATAACCTAGGGTGAATTCTAGCATGCAACCTAGGTTAACTATGCTCTGATACCAGATGATGCAGGACTACCATGAGATGTAATGAATGAATACAATTTTGCACGATTTTAAGGGCATAACAATTAAAATTACTAGTGAATCGAACAACAAAATAAAACGTAAGAAGGGTCACCTTCGTTTAGGCCAAATTACATGAAAGATTTGAACTATCACAAGTAATATAGAAATTCAAGACATGAGAATTAAGTAGATATTCAACAAAGATCCCTTCTCTAACAATGAGAATAGCACATAGAAAATTAACTCAAATCCTACGTTTACTAAGCAGCGGAGATTTAGTGAAACACGATCCTTTGCGGTTCCGTCATCACCTACGAGGTTAGTGAAATCTGAAGATAAATGAACAAGGGTTGAAGTTCACTCTTATTGAGAACCGGAGGTGATGATCCACTGGGCGTTGCTTATTTGCTCGTCGAGGGCTTCAACAAGAGAATTCAAGATGCGCTCCACGTACTCTTCAACCTTGTGATCGATGTTCGGATTGACGTCGAAGAAGGTGGAGTGCATAATGAGGAGGACGCCTTGTTCGTCGTAGGCGTAGCCGAAGTCAACTTCCAGATCCATGCATTTGAGTTGTTTGGAGGAGATGAGAATGTCTTCTTGATGCCCTTGATGATCTTCCTCAAGAGAATGAAGTTGTTCTTAAGAAATAAAGTGGAGAAGGGGGTTTGGAGGTGGCCGGCCAAGGTGGTGGCTTGGGAGAGAAATTGGTTCAGATTTGGGAGATTTGGGCTTAAGATTTGGGAGGGGATTTAGAGGGAATTGCTGAAGTTAATTTCCAAATCAATTTCCTAGATTTGGAAATAATTTAAATAAGAAAAAAAAAGGCAAGGGGAGGGGCGGGTAGAGTAGGACTAGGTTTGGAAGTATTTCCAAAGGTGAGGGGGTTGATTATTGGAAAGAAATAAGGAGGTGAGGTCTTGGGATTTTCGGCCAAAGAGAGAGAGAGGGATTTAAATTGTTTCCAAGAGAGGAGGTGGGTTTTTGGAAACAATTCCAATTCAAACCCCTAGGGAGGACGGCGGCTTCTAGAGGGAAGGAGGGATTTGATGGGGGTAATTAATGCTTACTTAAATTATTAAATCAAGTTTGGAAAGAAATATCTCATCCTCTCTTAATTTAAAATTTAAATAGGAATTGATTTAGTAGGTTTCCTAAAATAGGATTTATAAATTACATAATTATTTCAAATTCAAATTGATTTGAATTTAATCAATAAAAGAGTTACCAAATTTATGAAATTTAATTTAGGAAAGATGTGGTGGCAAGTGGGGATGGGGAAGGGCCAAGGGGAGGCCGGCGGTGGGGATGTTGGCAGTTTGAGATGATGGGGGAGTCGGCTAGGTGGAGGTGTGGGGAAGAACCCGGAGGTGGTAGGAGTCGGGTTGGATTGGTGGTGGGCCGGCGATGGCTACGGGAAGAAGGGAGAAATAGGGGAAACCAAGAGTGCCCGAGGGCCACTGTTGGGTACTACGCTTGCTCTCCTAGGCTCTTCCACAACCCTCACTAGCTCTCAACATAAGAGAACAACAATGCAGGAAATTTTCTTTCAAAATATTCATTAACATCAAAAGAGAACAATAGGGCTATTTATAGCCTCATACAAAGGACTCAAATGTAAAATACGACAATGCCCTCTTGGGCTTACATACGACCTCTCTTAAGTAAGGATAATATCGGAAATAAAAACTAATAAAGCAAATAACAAACAAATAGATAATAATACTCAAAAATATAAAGACTCAATCGTGGCCGTAGATCGATTGCTACATCGCTGATAAACCTTCAATGCTCTGATGTTTGATCTGATGTCCCCATCACACGGCCACCCTGCTTTTAGTATCTTCCATCGCAACTTTTACATTTAACTGGTTTAACCAACTCTACATTGCAACAGCAGCTTCAAAAATATTTGATTGCCATCTATATATTATAACAAAACTTCAATTAAAATAAGAAGCTATAGCACAAGATCTACATTAATAAGGTTCAGTAAGTATACTACTCATTATAAATGATCTTCTTTCTAACACAATCTTGAATAGACTATTCAATACATAACTGCATTAAGCAACAATAACATTATTGCTAAATAAATAATACTGTTTGCTATCATAATTTTCATTTGAAAGGTTATGAACTCTAGTTTCCCTTATAACCCTCTCATTTGAAAGTAATTGGAAGTTCACATCACATGTTGTGTTCAACTTTGTCCATCCATTTAAAATAAACACAATCAACTTATAATCAGTTTTAGCCTTTTAGGGACATCTTTAAAATTTTCTATCACGATTCTTTCCTCTATAAGAAGTGAGTTACATATGCAATAAATTTGACAATATTACAAGATGCCTTTTGATGTTAATGAATAATTTGAACTCATTTGTCACAAAATACAGCACATGTTAATCACAGCTGAAGTTGACATCCAAAATTAAGCCACACGAAAGTACAACACCTAAATTAATAACAGGACATGTTGATCACTGATGAAATAACTTAAACATAATAATGAGTGGTATTTCTATATCATTAAGCACATGAAAGTACAACACCTAAATTCAGGAAAGATGATTTCATGAGAGTATAATCTACGTAAACCCTACTAGAATTATGAGCTCAATCAAAGTAAAGTTCGCTTGACAAGAGAAAATTAATAACATGAACCAGCTGCTACTTAAAACTATCGAACCATGAACTGCTCAACCCAATCACTAAAAAAATCACATCTTTTTATTCAAAAAAACCTGCAAAGGAAATCCATTGCCAGTTCAAGAAAGACAAAGATTGTTACTTCTAGCTTTTCATTAACAAACTAAAACATGATGAGTGGCATTTCAAAATCATTTTGTAGGCTCCAAAAATTCGTGCCCCAGCCTCTCCGCACCTTTTGTTTTGTTGACAAGGAGAGTTTTAACAATTTTAGGTTTCGGGGTAAATTTTCAGAAGGTAGATTGAATTTTAGATAAGACACTGCTAAAGATTTTGCACTCATTTCGCGAGGACTTTATGATATTAGGTCTAACTTCTCATATGTGCAAGTCCTTATGGTTAATGACCCCTCCAATAACGAGAGAGCATTTTCAATTAAGGCTGATTGTTAAATAGGCATTGAGTATGCATCGTATAGTAGCAGCAACTTTAGAATTTTAAAATTGGATTTGGGGCTTTTAAATGATCTTGAAATTTATTATCATACACTTAAAACGGATGATGAAAGAATGATGACGGGCCCGATCAAGCATCCCATGTTTCCGTCGTCCCGAGCTGTCATGATCACTAATATACTTAATTAGAGGAGATAGTCGACCCAACCAGACCGAAAGATCCTTGTCGGTAGCCATCGGGTGTATCGTCCAAGGGTACCTTGTAGACTTAGAGTGAATATTTGTTTAAGTGGATAAATTTGAGTCCACCTTAACTAACAAAGAGCTTTGTGTTATATCAAGTATATCATGTGATTCATTACTCAATCATTTAAAGTCATTAGGGAACATACGAGCTCTGGCAGCAACCATAATTTAGTGATACCCTTTGGCAGAAAAACCACCAAGCCAGAGTGTCATTTGGCAGCAATACCGTCGATTAGAGGTAGGGAGTAAGTGAGCCGAGCCAACTCACGAGTCAAGCTTATCGAGCTTCAAGCTCGAGCAAAATTTCAAGCTCATTGGATTATCGAGCTCGAGTTCGAGCTCGGTTGATGCTCAGCTGGATTACTTTCGAGCAGCTCGATTAGCGCGAGCAAACAGCGGGAAGAAGCGAGGAAGCGAGGAGAAGCTCGTAAGGGCGGACGAAGCTCGTAAGCGCAGGCGAAGCACAGGCGAACCGCGGAAGGCGGATCGACGGAGTAGCGAATCGCAAAAGGCTCGCAAGCCACTCGTCGAGCTCATGTTCTGGCACGAGTCTAGCTCGAGTTCGAGCTCAGGATTTGGCTCGCGAGTGGAGCTCGAGTTAGGCCTGACTTGAGCTCGGCTCGACTCATTTGCACCCCTAATTAGAGGACACATGACACATTCTTACTAACGAGAGATGATTCGCCCTTTGTGAGCATAAGTTATACTCAAATTTATCCTCAACAAACTATTGCGGATGATTTTTGCTTTAAGCATTAGGTGATTTAATTTAATTTTGAATATCTTAGGTTTTGGTGATTCTTGAATTTTAAACTTTTATTAAATTCAAAGCCCCTTAATGATTAATTTTGAAATTTGGGGGCATTTTAAAGATAGTCCCCTCCGGTTGAGATTAACTTTCAACACAACCACCATCGCGATGACAGAAATGTCATATATATATATATATAACAAAATTTTGGAGATATTTAAAAGATAGTCCCCTTAAATTGAGATTAACTTTCAACACGGCCATCATCAGGGTATTTAAAATAATTGGTTATTTGAACCTTGTTAACTTTATTTGCCCGCTAATAGAAGATTGGGTTTGATTATTAACCTCGTGAGTTATCATAGGAACACTAATAACTGAGAGTTTAAATTTCAATGATGAGTTTCATTTAAAGAGCCATTAAAAGCTTAATGTGAACTTTTAAATTAAATATCTCAATATATTTGTAATTAGGCATTCGCTTTCAGTCCTGTTAAGGAGAATTGACTTGATATTTAACCCGCAAAATATTCTCAGACCTCAAATTTAGGAGAAGCAATGGTCGGAGCACATGCGAGTATCAAGTTTGAAGATAGGATTTTAAATTGACGTATTTTTAACCCTGCGCGGCATTCTCAAACATTAATGTTTGCAACTTTAGCATATTTACCGGAGCACATGGGGGGCTCCTACGTGGCAACCATTAATGTAAATGCACTTTCGTAGGAGCGTGAAAAATCTTTTTTTTTTACATTTTTAGGATAATTATTATCCGCATTTAGGTTTATTTACGCTCAATTTTACTCACTTGTAAATACTTATGGAATCCATTACAGGAGCCTCTAAATAGGATCTTTACACATTTTAAACATGGATCATAGGCTGGTAGGGCTCGCAAATGTACCTTACATGTATTTAAGTGATAGGATCCTAAGCCAGTGGGGCACGCAAGCATACCTTCCCTGTCTTTTAGTGAAAGATCCTATGTTATTGGGGCCAGCAAGTGTGCCTTACTTGTCTTTTAGTAATATGATCCTAGGTCAGGTGGGGCCTGTAAGTGTGCCTTACCTACTGTTTACTAATAGGATTCTACGCTAGTAAGGTGGTTTGAATTTTTTTGTTATAATAGGAGGGAAAGCTAGTTTATTTTGCACATTCCATTTTGTAAGGAGAGTGTTGCTGGGGGATTTGGGTGTGCACAAGCAAACTAGGAGCAAAAAAGAGAAAAGTTCTAGTTTTTTTTTGTGCTTGTTGGCGAGCTATCATTTCTCCTACAAGTTCACTATAAGTTTTATTTTGTTGCATTTTTGTTTTCGTTCATTCTTGTTTTTCATTGTTTGCAACTTGGATTTCGTGTTTTTTTTAATTTTGTTGACTTAGGAGTTATGTTAGGTTTTAGTTTTCTTAAATTTAGTTTAAATCCTTTATTTTGGTGTAAATTTTGATAGCAAAGGCTGCATCGAGATGTGTTAAACCTTCCCACCACATGAAAAAAGGCGTGCATGATTGGTGTCGGGTGACACCGCGCCGAAATCTCTAATCCCCGCCTATCAAGAAAGACAATCAGGGGTCTTCGGGTACCTGTTTATAAAGTGCAGTATTTCCCCGACTGCCAAGAAAAGCAGTCATGGGTACTTAGGAATTTCATACATTTATAAGTCACGGATACTTAAGATTTTACATGCACAGCAATATTTCCCCGTCTGTCAAGAAAGACAATCAATGATACTTAGGGTTTCACATGCTGCAATTCATAAAATAAAAATAGTGTCAGGTCTGGGTTATACCTCAAAGTGTGCAGCGACAAAAGGGACGGCCACGCACGAGTCTTCTCTCTCTCTCTCTCTCTCTCTCTCTCTTCTTTTTTCTTCTTTTTTTACCTTTTTGTAGATAGATAGCGGAGAGAGGTATGCTAAAGAGAGTCACTCTCCAATTTTAGAGAGAGAGTGAAAAATTATTCTCTCTATAGGTAGAGAGAGAAAAGGAGTGGGTGTGAGAGGGGTGATGGAAGGTGACCTAGAGAGAGAAACATGGTCTTTCTCTCTCTCTCTCTCTCTCTCTCTGTTTAGAGAGAGAAACGAATTTCTTCCTCTAGGTCTAGAGAGAGAAAATGAGAGAAAGTTAGGGTTTTGGTGGAAGAAGTATAAGAGATTGTAGGAAGGGGGTTTTGAAATTGAAGAGATGTTAGATGGAGAAACCACTCTCTTTCTCTCAGATTTTAGAGAGAGTAAGAGGAGGTGGGGGCTAGGGTTAGGGTTAGTTTCTTGAGGAAGAAGAAGATGAGAGGAGGAAGAAGCGAGCAGAAAAACAAATAGAGGAAAGAAATGGGTATGAAAGGGGAAGAAGAAGAAGAAAGGAAGAGAAATGGAGGAAGGAGGGGAAAGAAGAAGAAGAAGACGAAGAGGGAGAGGTGGCGGTTGGACGGCGGCAGCTGCACTACCGGCTACGGCGACATCGGCCGGGTGTGGGGAGCCGGCAGTGGGGTCGGTGGCTCGCTATTCGGCAGACTGGGAGCTCCGGCCAGTGGGAATCGAACAAGGGAGGGGGGTCGGGCTTGGGGACTTTCGTTCGTGAGTGTCGTGAGGGAGAGCGGGGCGAGATATGGTTGGCTGTGGTGCAAACGAGTCTAGTAGTGGCGAATCGGCCCCTTTAGCTCGTACTGAGCTGGAACTCAATTCGTTGTATAAAAATTAAGTTCGAATTTGATTTGATTAAGCGAACTCGTTTAATGTGTTCAAATTTGACTCATTGTATAAAAATTAAATTCAAGCTCGGCTCAATTACTCAAGCTCTGCTCGATTGAAAAGCTCGAGCTCGAACTCGACTCATTTATGAAACCCGAATGTTTGTTATTTTAAGAAAATCTTTAAAAAAATGGTATATAAAGAAGTTTTAAATATATATTTTAAAATCTAGTAGCACAAATGGCTAACGAGTCGAGTCAGACTGAGCTCAAACTCAAACTCATTTAGTAAACGAGCTCAACTATTGGCTCAAGTTCGAACTCGAAACTTGAGAAGCTCGACTCGCGAGCTCGTTAGAAAGTCGAGTTCAAGTCGTCTAGCTAGGCAGTTTAGCTCACTTACACATGAGGGAGTGAGGAATAAGTGTATATATGAGAGGGATTTAGGTTTAGGTTTATGTTTCTTTTGCTATTAACTTGTTTATTTTAAATACATAAAATTAATATTATATAGAAAATATTTATGTATGATAATCATGTATGAATCTGCTCATCAAATCACCATTGTTCGCGCACGTCGATGTCCCCTCAATCCGCGCGTCAGGAGAGTTTTGTGCAACGTCTCGCTCTTTCGCCTTCGAAACTCATCGTGCGCACTTGACTCAACCTCGACACTTGTATTAAGGTTAAAATATTTAAGATGGAAAATGTAATAACCCTTAATTTTAAAAAAAAAATATTTTGACCTACAACAGTCAAAACTTATTTCAAGTGTCATTATAAGTCCAAATCACGACCCGTCTCTATCATACCATAGATATTATGGTGCTTTAATTACACTATTTTTTCCTATTTTCTTGGCACTAATGCAATTCCTCAAAATTTTGGTACTTGTTGGTACAAGTTGGGTTTTTTGGACCGTTAAATGTCAGTTTTGCAAACTGATTTCAGAAGAGTCTTTAGACATGCTTAGTTAATTTATAAATATTTTTTATAATTTTTGGATCCCTAAATTTAAAGATATAAAAAAAATAACTAAAAGTTAAACAATCAGCATAATTATCTATATATCATTTGAATATTTTATTATAAAATATTCTTTCCACTTAAAAAGCTTTTTAAAAAGCTATTCCCTTTTCAGTTTTGGTTAACATAGAGGAAACAGAGGGGAAAAGGAGAAAAAGATAGAAGAGAAAAATAAAACTAGGTTATAGAGTCGTTTTGCAAGTCGACCAAGTTAAAAAATTTATTTGTCTTGAGGTAGGTCACACTATGTATATCTCAATTTTCAAAAATACATAATTTTAATTAAATTTTATGATTACATTTTTATTTTCATTACCAAAAAATGGGGATAACTTTGCACTGATAAAGCTTTCAATGCGTAACTCTTTGGATATTATAGAAATTATGATTTTGAACACTTAGAATATTTTCTAAAAATTTTATAATATGAGTTTTACAATTTATACAGTTTTTAATGAATAGAAGATAATTTGGACTGAAAAATAATATTGCAGTACAATTAAAGTCTTAAAATATGTTCTGTACAATCTCTGATAATTTGATTATTTTCTAAAAATATTTATTTTTGCTTCGTAATATTTTTTGCTACTTGCCATTATAAAAAAATGTACCTGACAGTTTTAATTATGCTTCAATTGCTAGCATGTGATGAAAATGTGTTTATATGACCAATGTGATTGAGCTATGCAATTTTTGATATGAAAATATATGTTGGGAGATATAAAAGGATAGAATCCTTTGGATTTCTGTCTACGACGAAAAATTTGAATCTGAAATATCTGAAAGAATGTTTGTTGGGAGTCATAAGGGGTCAGAATCTTAGATTCTGTTTAAAAGAGGGAAAATTTCTATTTTGAGTTATAAGGGGCCAAAATCTTGAATTATGTCTAAAAGAGAGGAAAATCTACTATGAACTATTATGTGATATGAATTTAACAGCTCACTGGCTTTATTTAAAGCTTTGGATAACTATAATATTTTTAATTACTCTATTTAGCACAGTAATTTATTATATTGTATTTTACTACTTTTTATATATGCTAAAAATATTTAGTAAAAGAAATATTTAAAAATGTATATCGATGTTTATGACATGTTGAGCTGTTGTAGCTCGCTCTAATTTTGCTTCTGGTTTTCAGAATCTATGAAAGAGAAAGAGCCTATTGATTAACAGTTCAGGATCTGATCTAAGTTTATAGATTTTTTTTTTGTTTTGATTTTTGTACAGTCATGGCTAGTTTTTAAATGTTTTGCTTTGCTTTTTATTCAGTGGCCATGTATTTTAGTATAGATCATGCTTTTGCATTTTAATGAATTGAATGAAATTTTATGGATGAGTTTATTTACAGTACTCATAATATTTATAGTTTAAATTGGAAGAAGATTCATGAAATATTTCTAAAATTAAATCTTGGGATTTATCTTCCACATCTCAATATGATAGAACCTGTCCAATTAGTGGGTCTTGTCGGATTGAGTTGTAACAAGCTTTAGTGGTATCAGTGCAATAATTTTGGATATAGATGGGAAAATAGAGCTATATAAATTGATTTATAGGTCAAGTTGAGTAGTTTTTTGTCTGTCTAGGTGTTCAATATTATTAATTTTCATGTGAATGTATGTTCAGTTGTATATTTTATGTGATTATGGATCCATCATTTCTAGACATGACAAATGGATAAAGTGTCAATCAGGCAGCACATGTACATAGTATAGCTTCGATAGTTAATTCTAATACAATTTCTTAGTTTGCTAGTCTGATAGTCCAATTGATGGGTGAGGCACGGAGCAGGGTTCCTACTATTAGATCTAATGATACAGACATAAATTTATAGATGTTTTTGAGTTTAAAGCCTTTGAGGTTTGAGGGCACTGTGCAGCCTAGAGCAATAGAGAACTAGTTGAGAAGGCTAGAGAAAATATTTGATGGTATGTACTGTCCTCCTGAAAGGAACATACCGTTAGCAATTTTTCTATTAGATGGTGAGGCAGAGCGTTGGTGGATGGGCCAGTAAGAAGAGAAATTTTAGGAGAGGTTGAATTCTCTTATCAGTTGAGAGGAGTTCTCAGATGTATTTTGAGCCTAGTTTGCACCACCTTCTACATATCAACAGATGCATGAGACTTTTCTGAGATTAATTCAGAGGAACATTATAGTTATGCAAAATGAGATAGAGTTTATTGTTTTGGATAGATATATTCTGCAGTTGGTTAGCACTCCCTCAGATAAGTGCTACAATTTTTTTAGGTGACTTCAGGATAGTCTAAGATAACTATAGGTACCACTTCATAATTCAGATTTTTTATGAGCTTGTGGAGGGAACTCAATTGATTGAGAATGATCTGATATATACTCAACAACACACGAATTGCTAGTAGGAAGCAGTTCATTGGTGTGACCTCTGGTAGTGGATTTTCTTTGAAAAAAGAGTGTGTTTACATCTGGAGAGTCCAGGGCAAGTGGATAGTCTTTATCTGTGGCAGCTCAGAGTAGGGGCAGTGTTGCTTGTTCTAGGAGTTTTGTTAGTGGGGACCTTTGTTCTAGAGTTGTGGTAGACATCATTTTGATCAGTGTTATAGGATAACTAAACAGTGCTTCAAGTGCAAGCAGGTAGGGCACTATGGTAACAGAGTGTTCTCAGGTAGGATTTGACTGATGCTCTAAACCCTTATCTGAGAGTTTTGTTTGACTAGTAGAGAGACCGATGGTAGTTCCATTTTATGTATTTTCTGAGGGACCATCTGGTCGAGGTAGATGATATGATTTTGTAACAATCTCAGTAGCAAGTATGTCATATAGTAATGGTCAGAGAGAGCTTAGTAATTATGTTTCTCTTATTTTAATTCAGTCACATATGTATAGTTTGACTTAGCGTGAAGCTTGGGATGCTCCAAATGTTATGAAAGATAAGGCTTAAATCTCTTCTCAGTTATGTCATATTTTTATTTAATTCTGGAGCCAATATTACATATCTTTGCATTCGATATTTTTTTGGGCATGGACTAGTTAAGTCAGTATGAGTCTGAAATTGATTGCTTAAAAAAGTGAGACGCTTATTTTTGGGCTTGAGAGTTATGTATTTCATAGATCTAGAGGAGTTCTATCTTCTTTGATTTCTATTATAAAAGTAAATAGATATCAAAAGGAATGGTTGCATGGTATTTTTGGCATCAATTAGAGATATGAGTATATATTTTGGTTCTCATTCTGATGTCCCGATAGAGCAAATTTTTTTGATGTGTTCTATGAGAAGTTAGTCAGTTTACCTTGGAAGCAAAACATCACAGGTAGGGGTGTAAGTGAGCTGAGCTAGCTCACGAGTTAGACTTATTAATGAGCTCGTGAGCTAAGCATATCAAGTTTTGAACTTGAGCTCAAGCAAAATTTTGAGCTCGTTGGCTTACTAAGTTGGAGTTTGATCCAGCTGATGTTCGACTCGATTACTCGTGACTTGGCTCATATGTAAAATGACAAGGGGAGAGAAGTGGGCTTGAATGTAGGCTTAGATACAAAATTGTGAGGGCCGAAAGGCGGGATCACAGGGCGGGAAGGTGAATCCACGGGCGAGCTTGAACCTTGAACGTGCAACCTAGTGTAACACCTAGAATCAAATTTTACTATTTCATACTACATTTTGATTGTGGCATTTGCATAAGTAAGTAGGGGTATCAAAATAGGTTAATGGGTCGGGTTTGGGTCCAACTCGAATTGACCTGGGTCTAAACAGGTTGACCCTAACCCGACTCAATTTTGTAAATGGGTCAGGATTTCCAACATGAACCCGACCCGTGTGGGTTACCGATTTGACCTGACCCAACCCGCCAACCTGGGTATGGTGGCCTTGTTATAGCCTGCAGTGCAGGATCACGTATTCATGTGTGGAGTTGTGCTGACTGCCACGACTGAATCAGATGTAAAGCCTAGGTAAGATCGCTAGGGGTCTGGCCGTGCCACCCAAGGCAAGCAACGAGCCAGATTGGAGGACCTGCGAGCACGACGGGCAAGCCTACGAGCATTCGAGGTGAGCTTGACTGGTGAATGGCGAGAGTTTAAGGTAAGCATGGGCTACACCACAATGGCATGCAAGGTTTTCTCCTTTTCGGGTCAACACGGGTTAATTTTGAGTTGCTGGGTCAATATGAACTAGACCTAATTTTAGAAATGGGTTGGAATTTCAAATCCGAACTCGACCTATATGGCAAACAGGTTGACCGAACCTGGAACTTTTTGGGTCTGGTACGGGTCAAGTTTATGGTCAAATCAAGTTTTGACACCCCTATAAGCAAGAAAAGATGGGTATTAACACTATAAAATGAGTTGGCAGTTAAAACATAATATCCTGTATAGGAGGGTAGACTGACGGGTTTTTCTTTAAAGATGGTTTGCGGTTATCCCGATTGCGCTTGTAATAAATGACTGAATTATGCCAATGGGTAGAGGGTGATGACTCTTAATGATTATTGAAGGCGACTTGTAATAATAATGATAAAAGATGAAAGATAATGATATAAACAAAGAACATATGAAAGTATAAAAATATCAAGTTAAAGTTGGATATCCTGCCTTATCGAACTATATACTAATGCACATATATACTATTAGCATTGATAAATAGAGTAGTAATATGTGTACATAGATAACATATGGATGGATATAAGTATTGATTGCATATAATTGATAGGATAGATGTAAGAGTATAAGACTAATAATATTGACACTTGTATGCATGTGATTCTTGTTACTAATGCTTGAATGATTATAGTGCCATTGTTTCACTTATTTAATGATTCTCATGCCTACTATTGATTCATAAATTAATTATAATAATTTTCTTACTTTCATTATTGATTATTTTGATATTTATAAATGATAAATGATCATTGATGATATTGATCTTATTGACTAAACTGAGTATGTATATTGATTCTTCTAGCCTTATGTCGAAAGCGTGAGTGAGTTTGGTTACTGCTAGACTTTTTGGCTCATTATGTGGATTTTAATGATTTCATGTTAGAGAAGGGGGTCAGGACTAGGTGGAGTGAGATTTGTAGAGAATCCTCAGGTTTTTTTTTTATTTTGTTTATAATTATTCTTTAATAGTAAGGAGTTTGTGATAGAGCAGTAATTGTACTGATCTTCTGGCCATTATATATTAATTTTGAGAAAATAAATATAGTGCAATATTTTGAGGTATGCGATTATTATTTACTTTCACCGAATATATAGATTTATTATTTTGATGGTTTATAGAAGCTCTGGTTGATTAATTAAAAAGATAAAATAAATAATTCTTCTAAATTTAATTATGGAGCGTTACAATTGAATTCTTTTGTAGTTAAGAGTTTGTGATAGAGTAGTAATTGTACCGGTCTTCTGGTTATTGTATATTAATTTTAGAAGAATAAATATAATGCAATATTTTGAGGTATGCGATTATTAGTTACATTCACTGGATATATAGATCATTTATTATTTTGATGATTCATAGAATTTATGGTTGATTACTTAAAAAGATAACATAATTTTTTTTTTCAAATTTTACTTTAGGCATTATAATATGTATCAGAGCGGTTATTAAAAGAATTGAAATGTAACCAGAGCTCTAGAAATTGGTTGTGAGTCGGGTAGATTAAGTAGATTAAGGTGGATTGGTTTGCATCTGCATAAGTGAATGATGCATGATTGAATGAAGTGTATGAGTGTATAATAGGAATTGATTGAGTTTGACGAGTTTTGATTCGTGATTTATTTCAATTCGATTTAAGTTTTAATCTTACAATTTTTTTTTTGTTTTAATTTTGTTCTCAAATTCTTATGAAAAATCTCGGGGACGATATTTTTTCTAAGGTGGATAAATTGTAATAACTTGAATTTTTAAAATAATTTTTTAAATGAAAATCTAAATTTCAGCGTCATGTCTTACCAAATAAGGAAGAGAGAGGGAGAAGAGAGAATGTTGTTTAGATTTTTTTCTTCCGTCTATTTTGTTCAAAGATTTTTTCTATTTGTTGTAAGTAACTCAATCTCATTTTAGTTTTCAATAATTTTGAGTTTAATGGTTTCCTTCTCTCCTAAATTCATAAAAATTTCTTCTAATTTTTCGAGTTTTTACCGTATAATTTTTTGTATGTAATACATATGAATAGTGTGGACATTTTGATAGTAACATTACTGAGTTTCTCTCGGTAGAATTAACACAAACTCTTGATTACAAAAGAATAAAGAAAAATATAAATAAAATCAAAAGAAAATTTGAGGATCTTTGCCAATCTCACTACATCTTATCTTGGTCCCTTCTCTGACTTAAAATAATTAAAATTCACATAATGAGCCAAAAAGCCCTGTAGTAAACCAAACTTACTAAAGCTTTCAACACAATGCTAGAAGAATCAATATGCATACTCAGTCTAGTCAATAAGATCAATCTCATCAATGATCAATTATCATTTAAAAAGCACAAAATAATTAATAATAAAAGTAGGGAAATCATTACAATCAAGGAATCAATAACAAGTATGGGAATTAGTATATCAGTAAAACTGCAATAATATAATCATTCAAGTGTCAGTAACAAGAATGAGTCCCAAGTATATCAGTCTTATCCTCTTATGTCAATCCTATTAATTATATGCAATCAATACTTGTATCCATTCATATGTTATCTATGTACACATACTACTACTCTATTTATCAATGCTATTAGTATTTGATTCAGTAAGGTAGGACATCCAACTTTAATGTAGTGTTTTCATCCTTTCATGTGTTCTTTATTTATATCATTATTTTTCATTTTTTATCATTATTATTACAGGTGGCTTTCAATAATCATTAAGAGTCGTCACCCTCTGCTCGTCGGCATAGTTTAGTCATCTATTACAAGCTACAACTACGATAACACTTGTGGATAAATTAAATGATGATGTACCATTGATTTGAGATTTAATATTTCTGTAGACAAATCAGTATAATTAGTGTTAATTATCCCAAAGAATAAACTTACATTATATTGTCGATTTGAGGAAAGCAATAATTTTTTTTATATTCAAATTCGGCATAGGGAATGTAAAAATTATCCCGAAGGATAAAATTCACATTCATATATATCGTCTTAAATATGAAATTAACTAAGGATAGGCTTTAGTCAACATCCATAAATTTTTCCCTCTCTTAGTGAAATAAGATAGGGTTTATTTTATACTGGGATCTTGGGTTCCTATAAAGGCAAGCCCCTACAATCAATTACATCTCCAAGGAGAAAACTTTCGATTAAAGTGAAGATTAGACTTATTTTGATTTTAAAATATAAGAAAGTTGTCATATATATATTGAAAATACCCATCATTCCATCAAAGATATTATTAAATTTTGTAGAAAATATATTTCAATTCTTCATATTTTTATTATTTATAAGGAATATGAGATGTGTCAACACGTCTGGACTTATGCCTACTTGGAATGAGCTTCCAACTAATAACTTAATACAGACACATTTGTCCCAAATGTAATGCACAATAATGGTAGCTCTATCCTAAGAGATCAAAGGAATAGATCAAACTTTAAATCAATGACTCGAGATGAGTAATTTGACTTTACATTTAAGTGACGCTAATAAGACGACTTGCTAAAGACTCTTAAGTTTTATCTTATTTATATTAACTAGCTAAATTTTCTAACTATCAAATTTTTTTAGAAATTTTGGCAGCATAACGGCCCTATGATAACAAGAAAAGCATACTATCCCCCATGCATAATGGGGATCTTACTGCTATGCCAACGACAGGCATACACTTAGGCTCTACGTATGTACCAAAAGTAAAATAAGCATGTTTATATGTATGAATAGGTAAAAAGGTTGATATCTATAGTACCCAAAGTTATATCATCCTATAACTAATATACATGTTCTTACAAAGTCCAGAATATGCATATTAGTATGGAATGATGCAAAGAAGAGAACTACAACCCCTTAATGCAATCTACTACCCATATGCATACAATGTATGGAATGATGCAAAGAAGAGAACTGCATAAATAAAATAAAATTTTTTTATTTATTAGTTTGAATATATATATATATATATATAACAGATTAAGACTTTACAGAAAAGTAAGGTGGCCAGGCTCCACCAGAACAAACTTGGGTTTCTAAGCCTGTTATATATATATATATATATATATATATATATATATATATATATATATATATATATATATATATATATATATATATATATATATATATATATATATATATATATATATATATATATATATATATATATATGCTTATTATCTTTAAGTTCTAAGTCTATGAAATTTCAAAAGAGATTATCATCCAAATAAGAGGACATTATCTTTTGGTGCCCTACTTACATGTATAAATAGGTGTATTTGGTTCTTTTACAACTTAGGACACTATATAACTCGATCTATATATAAAATATATTTACAGACATTTGTACATGTATACAACAATTTCTATGCACATTCTACTTTGACTCTTGCAGGAAATTTAAAGCATATATAAGAAGCATAAACACTTAAAATAAAATGCAAAGCAATTGTGTAATATTCTAATGCTTCTAATGCAGTCGTTAAAGAGCCAAAGTACACCAACATAAGTACAAATTGCATGACATCCTGAGTGCTGAAAATAAATAGATAAACACAGGGTGCTCTCTAAGCAAAACACCTAGCAATCAAACTACACCACTGGCCTAACCTAGGCTATAGTCGTTTATCCTAGCAAACCATCTACGTGTGCGTAGGAGGTTGTGAATCTTTGATATATCTTATAGAATTTAATGTTAATTCTCTTGATTTTAGGATGCTTGTTCATTAAGGCTAAAAGGGGTCATCTAATTAAAGTTTTTGTTATGTGAGTTTGAATTTTATTATTTGAATTTTAAATGGTTGAGTTGTTTATTTAATTATAAAGAATTTATAAATTAATAATCCTAAAGTGCAAGGGTCACTAACTTATATAGCTTAAGGCTTATAAATGAAATGCAATCATCCCCTATATAGGATAGATGATCATATAAAGCCTTTGAGAGATTTATTTATGATTTATTAGGGATAGAGAAGGGTCCTTTCAATCCAATACACATGCCCTCTAAGTGGAATCAAGCATGATATATAGGGTCAATATATTATTAATGGATGATTAAGGGTTGTAAATCTAATACAATGTCTTCCACAAGTGGAGGCTAGCATAATGTATGACACCCTTAATTGGTTATTTAAAATTTACTAAAATCTCTTAATGAGATATGTGTGTGCCTTCCTAAAAAAAATCAAGCACAACATAAAAGGATTATTGGGTACCTTAAGGTGCATTAGAGGCTTTAAATGAAATGCTAAAATGCCCTCCAAAAGGCATTAAGCATTAACCATAAAAGCCTTTCTATTTATATATACTTAAATTATATTTATTATATTTATTTAATTGTATTAAGAAATTAGTTATTTAATGAATTATTATTACATTTTAATTCAAAATTTTTATTTAAATTGAAATTAATAACCTCTGACTTTTATTTTTATTTTATTTAAATTTATTATTGATTTTTTAATCATATTTATTATATTTATTTAAAGATGTTTGAAATTATATATTTAATGGATTATTTAAATAGTTTAATTGTTAACATAGGTTGGATAATTTGATTTTGGTATCAAATCAACTCGAAACCTTATGAAATTGATAACATAGGTTGGAGATGACCAATGTATCAATCTTGGAAAGTTTGAAGTTAATTTAATTTATATTTATTTTTAATGAATTTATTTAGTTAATATTTAATTAAAGATTAATTAATTATTAGTTAAAATTTTTAATCAAGTTTGGATTTGGATTTTATTTTTTAATGATTTTAGGTTTTATTTAGAGTTGATTTAAGGTGATTTCATATTTTTATGAATTTTATTTAATTCATTGTGAATTATGGAAGTTTTAACCCTCAATTAAGGGTTAATTTTGATTAATTGTTGTTTAAAGATCAATTAATGACAAATGGGGTATATTTAATTCCTAGAATGTATGATGTCATTAAGTTTAAGTGTTTGAAGTTTCATCCCTATTGAGTGTGTATAATTCCAAGAACTTTCCTAAGTTGGCTAGACATACACCTTAATTGTTGTCTTTAAGTGATGTCACTATTGTTTGAATTAGTTTGTACAATGTCTCTAACCCTTGCACATGTGCAAAAACATTTCATAAAAATCATGGTGACCTAAATCTAAGTGCATTGGAAATAATGAATAATCAAACATTTGGGTCAAATCATTACCCAAGTGTTCGGAATTTCAATCACAAGATAATCATCGTATTTAATTAACTCCAAGATAGTATAATAGACTAGAGATACATTATACTATCCTCCAACCAAGTTTGAATCCAAATGGTTAAGTTTATAACAAAAGATCATGCAAAATTGGAAAACAACAATGATGTAATTACTCTATACATATGCAACTTGGTTAGTTCCATTTATCCATGATGAAGCTCTGTTTACTGATTTCATAGAGGATTTACATGCATGCAATGGATTAATAAATGATTTATTTTTAAATTTCTAAAAGAAATAAATGAAATTTTGCTTATTTATTTAAAAAATTATTATTATTATCAAAATCAAGCCCAAATAAACCCAAGAAAATTACTATAGGTAAATTATAGTATGCAATTTATCGTAGCCAAGTTAAGCCTCATTAAATGATTATTTAAAGAATAATTGAGATAATCAAGATTTCTGTATAAATTAAATTACTCCTGAAATACCCATAATTTTTTGCTTAATTTTATTTTTTATAATAGAGAATAAAATTTTGAAGAAAGTAAGGGGTTGTACACAAATTTGACTAAGTATTTTATTTTATAAGAATTTTTAAAGTTTTTTTTTAATTAACATCATTTAATTAAATTATTTTAAATCATTTAAGTCAATTAATTAATCATGAGCAATGATTGCGAGGTGGCGCAACAAACATTAGCAATTAATGCGCTACAACGGTGGTGCGGCTTTTGATTCACATGACTTCCACTTAGCCATGGTAGCAGCAACTACACACCATTCGATCCCATATAGTTTGAAATCAAGGCTAGGATGCAGTCAGATGGAATGCCATGCAATCAAATCTCTCAAGCGGTTCGGAGGCGGGATGGAACTATGTGATCTGAGTCATTGATTCAGAAATCAATAACTCATAAAACGTAAAGTTCATTCATGAGATGGTTTAAACCCTAGGTGGTGAAGAATGATATGAACTTAAGAACCAAACCCTATGAAAATTTAAACAGAGCTTAGGGAGGAATTAATGAAGGACGTGGAATGATTTTTATGGTTTAAAATGTGATTTTACCTAAAGATCCTAAACTAGGGTTTAAGTTTTACCTTGATCCGATGAGTCTCAGAGGTCAACTTTGGTCTTGTTTTTCTCCTTGAGACCTCTAGTATGATCCACTTGAAGAGGTTGACGGCTGAAGATGTCTAGATTGCAGGATGTAAGCCTTGGACAAGGAGGGTGATCAAAATCTTGTTGTTGGTATATTTTGATTGGTCGATTGAAGGTTGGGAATGTAGACGAATGTATGGAAAGGCAAAACAAAAAGGAAGCTTGGATGGAGGAGCTCTAGTTTGCCAGAAAAAAAAACTTGGAAATGAGTGTTGTGAAGCATTTTGTATATTTAAAACTTTAGGGTTTTCTTGGACAGCTTTGATTGATCAAAGCAACTCCTTGATGTTTGTGATATAATACTCAAAAGTTCTAGGTAAAAATACAAAAAAAGTTTATTTATTTAAACTATACCCGAAATATTATTTTCTACGAAAATGTTTGAAAGCTTTTCACATTAGTTTTGAGTTTCATGTTTTCCTAAAGCTTATATGATGATTTCGGTTAATTAATGTAAATTACATCCTTACTATTAATTATGGCTAACAATAATGAAAGTACTATAATTACTAAATTAATTATAGTTACTTAATTTAACTTACTATAGCATTAACTAAATTAAATTAACTTAATATTATTAATATTTCTAGTTACTTAAGGTTAATAATTAAACCTAATATATCAGTAAATTTTATTATTTCATTTAATTAAGTGCAACATTAACTTTCCACTAATATTATTAAAGTATTATAGCCTCTATCAGTAATCAATGCATACAATGGTTGTGATTTCATCTGACAGCTGGAGGTGTAAGTGACGTGAGTTGCTTATGTATAATAAGTAATGTATAGCTTCCATTTGGTCATGCCTTAGGGAGGAGAAGAGAAATTATTAGGTGCGGAGACCGGACGTAGCGCTACGTCCGGACTCCAATTAAAACTGGACATGTGGATTTGCCATGTGGATTTTTTTTTTGTATTTTACTTTTTCTTTATGTCTTGTCAGCTCGATTGACCCAATCGATCCTAAAAATTTTTCTATTAAAAGTCAGGGTTTAGGGTTAGCCCTTTAAAGAAGCCGTAAAAGCTCCAAAATCAAAATATTTATGACTTCTAAGAGCTACTTAAAAGAAAAAAACAGCAAAACTTTATAGTATTTCGAGGAGATGGAATGCTCACATGACACGAATGTCGAAGACATGCATGAAAACTTTTAGCAATCGGAAGTTAATATGGCTGGAACTCTTGTAGGTTTCAACTTATCGATAAATTTCTACCTTATTCGACGTTCTTCTAAGGGTTTCAAAAGATGTGCAGAAATAACAATGTAAAATACCGAGTGTCGAAGATCTTTGCAATAATCTATTGTGCTTTTTTCTATGAATTTAGGGTTTGTGGTCTTTTTCCACTTTACAATATTCTACTGCGCAATTCTCTGCTCTGCTTTTAATACACTTACGATTTTGACGAGAGATATTCTCAAAAACATTCAAAATATTTTGATTAGAACTTTAATTGCGCTTTTACTACGCTACTATTGCCGTTTGTTATTCTTTAATAGCTTTTTTACTGTTTAATTACAATTTCAATGCGCTTTTTCTATACTTTTGCTGCGCTTTAACTGCGCTTTTATTGTGCTTTTATTACGCTTTTACTGCTCATTCACAGCGCTTTTATTATGCTTTTAATACGCTTTTATTGCATTTTTATTACTCTTTCACTTCACTTTTATTACGTGTTTAGTGCATTTTTGTTGCGCTTTTATTACGCCATTGCTTGGCTATTCCTACTCTTTTCTTTTAATGTTTTTTTAATGATCTTTTTCTTTCTTTAGATTGTGTATAAAGATAAAAAGAAGCATATGATACTTGTTGTAGTTATGCCCATATAAGTGTCTTTAGTGTGCGCAATGATCATCATGGTTACTGGCTAAATTTCAGAAAGATAAAAACCAAGGAATTTGTTTGTTCAAAAAATGGTTTCAAGAAGAGTTTTGATCTGAATTCTCAAAAGAAATATAAAAAATATGAGACTAGAACGGGTTGTCCATTTTTGATTAAGTTTGTAGTTGATGAATCTAGAAATTAGATTATGAAAAAATTTATTGCATCTCACAATCATGAATTGGCTAGGCCAGAAGACCGGCACTTCCTGAGATCATGTAGAAATATTGATGAAGAGAAAGCTTCAGTTCTGAAGTCAATGACAGAAGCAGGGATTAGGACCGTTGATGCATTCTCCTACCTTGCAAAGGAAGTTAGAGGTATTCAGAATATTGGTTTCTCTAAGAGGGTTGCATATAACTTCATTCAAAAGGAGAAAAGAGTAAAGATTGAATTTGGAGGTACTAACTCTTTGATTCAATCATTTAAAGATTGACAAGTTGATGACAATATGTTTGCATGGGACGTCAAATATGATGAGTTTGATAGATTGCTAAATTTTTTTTGGGTTGATAGGATGGGTATGATATATTATGACTGTTTTGGAGATGTGGTGATTTTTTATACTAGTTATAGGCTAAATAAATATAATTTAGTTTGTGCCCCATTTGTCGGTGTAAATAATTATTGGCAAAATATTTTACTAGGAGTAGTCTTTTCATTAGAGGAAATAATTGAATCATTTAGAACTTTTATACGAATTATGGGTGATAAACATCCACTGACAATATTTACTAATCAGGACTAGGCAATGGATATGGCCATAGAAGTTGCATTACCCCACACTCATCATAGACTTTTCCAATGGCACATTTCTAAAAAGGTTCCATCAAAAGTTGGGTGCTTTAATAGCAATAAGAAAGTCAGAGGACTCTTTTATAAGTTTTTGAGTAAGTGTGATTCTGAGGAGGAGTTTGAGAAAATATGGGCTGAAATGATCATGGAAGGGAACCTCCAAAATCATGATTGGTTGGAGGATCTTTATAAGATAAGGAAGAAGTGGTCAACAGCATTCAATAAAGACTATTTTAGCTTGGGAATTCTATCGACGCAGCATAGCGAGACTACTAATAATGTGTGTCATGGTATTTCTAAGCCAACAAGTTCTATAATTGATTTTCTTGGGTTAGAGAAGGTGATGATGACTTAGCGTCGGAATGAACAGGATGAGGACTACAAATACAGCCAGTCTGAAATAGTACATGTAATAAAAAAGCAGCTCAATATTAAAGTAAGTTGCTCGATTTTACTCAAAAAAATTATATTCATATTTTGAGGATGAATTTCTACAGGGTGTGGGTGGAATGAGTATAGATTATGCCTCAAGTGATTCTTCAAAGTTTTTAGTTAACTACACAGAGAATAAAGACCAATCCACACCTTGAGTTATCCATTTTGATGCAACATAATGTAGCATTCAATGCACATATAAGAAGATTAAAATAATGGGTTTATTGTGTTCTCACTATATGAGGGTTTTGAGGCAGCTTGATATTATGAAAATCCCTAAGAAGTACCTAATGCTGCGATGGTCAGCAAGAGCTTGAAAATATATATATATTCAGGTCACCTCGGCATAGGTAAAGGTAAGATTACTCCTAAACTTGGTAGTGGATTCATATTAAAAAATTATATCAGCATATTTGCATATCCAATAAGCATACGAGCTCAAGGGAATGAGGAGGTTGAGTAGTATATGTTGGCTGCAATGAAAGACATGGTTGAAAATATATACTTTGTTCTGGACAACAAGATAAAAAATCATAAGTTTATTGTAAATATACAAGGTGGTGGCACATCAAAAATAAAAGATCAAGTAAAGCGTAGGCCTAAAGGCATCTCCAATGCAAGATTGAAGGGCCACTAGGAAAAGAAGAAGACGAAGACTAAGAGTATGATTTAAATTTAAAAAAATTTTATATCCAGCTGCGCATTCACTGCACTTTCAATGCACATTCACTGAGCTTTTATTGTGCATTCATTGTGATTTTACAGTACTTTCACTGCGCATTCACTGTGCTTTCACTTCGCTTTCACTGTTTTTATCTCCTATGTTTCTAACTCAAAATTTTCAACAGAGAAATATCTATTTAATGAAAAAATAATAGAAATAGAAAATCTTTCTTCAACATAGATAAACTTCCCAAACATGCCTGAATGCTTAAGTGAGGAATTCATAACCGGGGCAGTAACCAGAGAGCCAGCGACCGAGTACATAAGAATGATGATGGATTTTATTTCTTCAGAATTGTAATTGTAATATCTTTATATTAAACTCAATTTGCTATTTAATTAATTATAATAAATTTTACCATTGTACTTATAAACTCAATGATAATGATTTCATTGAGTTTCAATGGGCTTTCACCAAGTTTCACTGTGTTCCAATCCTTTATATTTGGATGACAACTTCTATTTTTTGTCATTACGTTGGTTGTGTTGATTCAGTCTTGATTGTCCATTTATTGATGCATTATTATCTTTAGTAGTGATATGTTGACCATCTTCTCTATATAAGCTGGTTCGCAATATTATATTTATTGCACTTTCGCTGTACTTTGATTGCGCTTTCACTGTGCTGTCACTGCGCTTTCACTATTCTTTTATTGGGCTTTGGTTAAGTCTTCCCTGCACTTTATTGCTTTCAAAGCCCTTTTATTGCGCTTTCACTACGCAATTACAGACAACATACAATTATTTAAACCCTGAATTGATTACATATTATAAATAAAGAATATAATATGTACAGTACAATTAGACACAATAAATTCTATTTATTTATTGAAAGAAATAGAGCGTAAGCAAATTCAGCCCTAATCTTTGGCATTTCTTGTTGCCAATTTTTATATTTCATCCAATCTACTCTATCTTTAAGAATTACTTTTTTCATATATTTGTAGACGAACATTCTGTAGTCGACATTGCTCGTTTGGGTTGGAAGTCCACAGACACTTTGTAAATTCCATTGTGTTATGTCACTTTTAAAGTATTCCTTCGTGTCATCATATATGTCATTTATCTGAATAAAATAAATAGCAAATATAACTTCACTGTACATATCGAGAGAATAAATAGCATATTATTATGCTCAAACTTACGACTCTTTAACAAATTTGCTTGTGTTTCGGATTAGATAAGGAATCATAAAATTTTCAAATGTTCTCCTTCAGCCTGCCTACAAGAAGGGTCCAGTGCTTACTGTAGATGATGGATAAAATTAAAAGATTGCTTTCCTTTACTGAATTCTCATTGATATGTTGGACGAATAAATTCGCAGGCAATTTATATTCCTTGTATACTTGCATTAAGCAAACAAGGATTATTCTAAAACATGAGAACAATATGATGAAGAGACTAAATACTACATTAATACTAACCCTGTGCATTAGAGAGATGTATAAGTAGGGTTGAAAGTTGTTACTAAAAAGCTTTTTTTTAAGATAACAACAAAACAAATGCATCTATGTGTTCGTTATCCAAGTCAACATCAATTATCAACTAATCAATATCAGCTCTCATTATTACAATGTTACCAGAAGTTAATATTGGATCGTCCCTACAAAAGAAAAAGTCAAAGCGCAGATAAAGAACATTAAAAGTACAGTGAAAGCACAATCAAAGTGCAGTAAAAGCGTAATTAAAGCTCAGTAAAAGCATAATAAAAGTGTTATGAAAGAGCAATAAAAGCGCATTGAAAGCGCATTGAAAACTCACTTGTAACAATACTTTTTGAAGCATTCATCCATAAATAATAGTTGTTTTGTACTAAGGAATATTTGGCCTTTATATTCCATTGTAGTTAGTGCAGGACGAGGGTTGACTTTAACTTATTCAACACAAATTATTTCACCACCAGCAGGAGGGGCATGTTGTGATATTCGTGTGGAAGCTTTATTAACATAATTTTTCTTATAATCTCTTTTTCTTTTTATATTTTGCCCAAGTATGGAGCCTTGTTCTAAAGTTGGGGGGGCTGTACTAGTGAGTTTATTTTCAGTTGGGGGGACTTGGTTCCCAGGTTGGTGTACTGGAGTTACAATTGTGGTGGCAAGTATAATTTCAGTTGAGGGGACTTGGGTGGTAGCTAGGAGAGCTGTATGTACAGCTATGGTGGTAGGTAAAATTTTAGATGGGGGGAACTTAGGTGGCAGCTGGGAGTGCTGTATGTACAACTGTGGTGGCGGGTATAATTTCAGATGGGGGGACTTGAGTGGTAGTTGGGTTTGTGGGGGGTTTGGGGAGTTTATGATGTACAATTCTGTGGGTTTTGGGGACAGATCTTGTGGGGGGTTTCTGTACAGATGGATTATGTGAGGATGAGGAAGATGGAGGAGTTTTGTCAGGATCTAATTTATATTGGGCATTATGGTAAATGAACTTTTACTGAAGAGAATCAACCTTTGCTTCAAGTTGATTGAAATTTTCTTGAAGTTGATCAAGCATGGTGCCCAAATTTTCTTGAATTTTATTGCAAACTTTTTCGATGGCACCAAGCAATTTTTTTCAACACTAACCCAAATCTCACTAGCCCAAATCTCAACTTGAGCTACTGGGGGGTCTTGATGTGTAGAATGGGGGTGGGATTTAGGGGTAGGAGTAGAAAATTTCTTTGGTGTTGGTGAGTGGATTTGGTTGGGAGATTGATGAGGAGATTGAAGATGGACGTTGTCAATAGCAGTTAAGTCAGCATTTACATTTTCTGCTTCCTCCTAAGTAACATCCTGCAAGACATGAAAAACCTGTAAAGATTTTACATTAATATTAGTAGATTAGAAGATAGGAAGAACTTTTAATCACAGCAAAGGAGCTTTCACTGCGCTTTTATTGCGCTTTTTACTGCGCTTTGCACTTTCACTACGCTCTTACTGCATTTTTTCTTCGCTTTCACTGCACTTTCACCACATAAGAAATTATAATTATTTTCTTTTTTAATTTTCAAATATCAATACGCACCTACCTTTCCTTTTAGTTAGCAAATAAATTCTTGGCCTTATCTGCAGAAAAGAAAATATCTGTATTTCCCTCCGATCTGAGAAAGCGTGGTCTTAAATCTGGGTGCCTAGGAGTATTTACAACGAAGTGCTCCAGGAACTATATATGTATTAGATAATGTTAGGTAATATTAGATTATGATTTTTGAGAAGATTTTATAATTAGAATTAGACTTGATTGAAATTCGGACTCACCAATAGGAGAGGTATAAAACCATTTATGTAACCAATTGGCTTCTGCATAACAATCTTGGAGGCAGTTTTATTAAATTCATGGTTCAACAATTCTCGATTACTCCCGGCCTAATTAATAGATGAGAATTCTTCTATATTACTAGCTATAGAAATGAGCCTTCTTGGGGTTTTATGGTTATTGAGGGGAAAAATAAATTAGAGACAAGAAATATTATAAAAATGTTTAACATAGTTGCTTCATCAGCTGGTTTGTTTAATTCTATCATCTCTTTTTTAATTTCAGTTGATAGAACTCCAATAAGTGACTCGTTCTGCCATATGATCTCAGCACCTCTATTTGGCAAACCTGTTGAGCAGTATTTGGTTAAATAGATTGAAGAAAAAATAAGAAAACATTAAAAAAAAATATTTTTAAATTCAAACATGTCAGTAAAGCCATCTCATCAGCTGTGAATTTAAGCAAATGACATTTGATGATGAAGCCTTTTTTAGAGCTATCTCAGTATTTCAGCAGCTCGTATATTAGAGGTATATTTTGCTGAAATGGTGGGAACATCAATAACTAATGGATGTTTAGATTCCTCAAAGTGTTATCAACAGTCTTGTGAATTATTTCGCAAAATGTATTGTAAATATTTCTGAAGGTTGCAATGTAGCAACGAGAAGTAACTGGATGCGAATAAGGAGCCATTTGCAAAAAAATAAAAACAAATCAGCGAAAGTGCAATAAAAGCACAGTAAAAGCGTAGTACAAGCGTAGTGAAAGCGCAGTTCTTTGCTTTAACTCCTCAGTAAAAGCACTGTAAAAGCGTGCTTAAAGCGCAATTAAAGCGAAGTAATATTGAAATCTTCCACATCAAAACATCTTCGATATATAAAATGATACCATTAAACCCTAAACACAGTGAATCACACTTAAAATCTTAAAAAAATAATGATAGAAAATAACAAAAATATAATAATACGCAGTAAAAGCGCATCATTTTGTACATGTTTGTTGAAGCAAAGTAAACAAATTTTTGCTACCCCCGATTGGTCCTGGAGAATAAAAATGCCAAAGATTTTAAGAAATAGCTTCCCAAGAACCGAACGAGAAGAGAGAGAGTGAAATGTGTAAAAATGCCAGGTGAAAGATAAAAATCCACATTTCGCTTCTTTTGAACCTCCCACATTCAAACTTTTAGGGTTGGTCGGATCGATCGGGCTGACAAGACATAAAAAAAGTAATAAACAAAAAAAATCCACGTGACAAATCCACATGTCCAGTTTTAATTGGAGTCCAAATGTAGCGCTACGTCCGGTCTCCGCACCTAATAATTTCTCCTTAGGGAGATATCTGCTTATACATTTTGTGGGAGCGGAGTAGGAGTTCATGTAGAGGGTTGGAGCGGAAGTGCAATGAGGTGAGGAATTTGTTGCAGTGAAGGGAGAAGTAAAGGAAAGTAAAGGAAGAGGAAATAGGGAAATTGAGGGAATACGAAACTGAGGTAAGCAATTTGATTTTCTTATGGTGGTTTTATAGGATTCCAAATTATGATAAAATTCTTAAAGGAGATTATACCCAATTGTAGGAATTTAATTGATATATAAGGAGGGGAAAGTCTGGTCATGAGGTAAACACTATTCTTTTAGGATAAATAGAATGTTAAGATATTTATTTGAGTAATGAATTGTAAGAATTATAGGATTTGAGCAAATTAGATTGTGTAGGTAATTTACAAGTGAAAATGTGGACGAGGTGTCAAAATAGAGGGGGAAACTCATCGTAGGGGTAAGAAAAACTAAATTTCTTCATGTATAGGCATATATAGTTATAATTGAGCAAAAGGATGGATACAAGACATTAAAGTTATTTCAATTTGGTTGATGAGCTTTACAATTAAATATTCAGGTATGAATGACCACATGCAAATTTTAATAGTTCAAACTTAAAATGAGATAGTATGTGATAATAGAAATGTTTCCTAATTGACAACATTTTAAAAAGAAAAACACTAAGTTATTTATTATTGTATTATTCATCTTGTGCAAGCATTATATTAAGCTTGTTTTCATTGCATATAATGACAAGTCACTTATTAGATTAAAAAATTTTGAAACATAATAAATATCATATTAGTTGATTATTGGCCATAAGATGTTATAATACTTACGTAGGTGGGGCAAAAAGGATATAACTATATATTATGTGAGTCTACATCTGAGATATATAGACTGTTCATTATTTTAATTTTAAGGGTTCTTACTGGCTTTGTAATTATACATACATGATATAAATGAGACATTTTGGGATGCTTCTGTTTATTAAGGAATATAACAAATTATGGCTACACACACACACACACACACACACACATACACACACACACATACAGACACATACACACACACACACATACACACACACATGAGTATGAGTGTTAAATATTGAAGAATGTGATGTTTTCTTTGTTACACCATACATGGCTAGTAAGGTGGCGGCGTGGGGTATGACATGCCATGTGTCTCTAGGCAATTAGGAAGGTAGGGCAAAGGACCATGCCAAGGACAATGACTTGGAAAGGTTGATTTGTCTTCACATGAGCATATGGGAACATTTGGTTAATTCAAACCAAATCAAGGATTAAGACTGGTTTTGAAGTGTTTAAGAAGGCTCTAGAAGGGATTTGAATAGTTGAGAAGGCTTGGGCTAAGAAAACTTAAGTGTTTAGCTTAGTTTGACCAAATGAGCTTACTTGGAGACTTTGTTGACTGTTTGACCAGTCAACTGGTCAAGTTAACCGCCGAGGTGGACATGGGAGTGTGTAATGCTGGTTGAGATGGATCAAAAGATGGTTGAAGCATAGACTTTGGAGTTTAAATGGATGATGAATGAATGTGGAAATTTGACCCAGCTCAAAAGTTTAACCAAGCCAAACTACCTATGACTTAGCTCATGATGAGTTGGAAAGCATTTGAGTCACAAAATGAGATGGTTTTGGAAATTTGATGTGGTTGGAGGAGTTTGAATTGATTGCATATGATGGTTTGACTCAAATAGGTCTAGTTTGATTAGACCTGGGTTAAGTTGACCAAGTCAACTGTTGACTGGGTCAGGCTCACTACTCAGGTCCAATTCACTAGGAGTGATATTTAGAGAAGTATGGTAAAAATCATATGTGATTTGGGGTTCAATTGAGCATGGTTATGCTTCATGATCAATTGGGCTAGCTTGAGCTAGCCCAACTGAGTCAACTTAATCAATCACTGGCCCAGGGAGCCACTAATGTGTGATTTGATGAATGGAGTTCCTAGTGAAGTGATATGGATGAAAAAAGCTCTAAATAATCTTCTGTCTCCCCCTCTCTCTTCCTTCTTTGCAAGGTACGGCACTAAAATTAAGATATTTCATTAAATAAAACATTTCAAAAATTTTGAGTTATTATATGTAGGGTAGAATCTCTTGGACGCAGGAGGTAGGGAGAAAGCGGGTGTGAAATCAAGCTCTAATCACAAAATTTAGTCACTCGATTAGCTCATTTTAGTGGCACGAGTCAAGCTTGAGGTCACCTCCTAAGCTATCACACCACAAACCGATCAGGACATATCCCATCGTGTTGAGCTGTAATAAGCTATTTCCAATATCTAGTTTTGGAATGTTTCAAATTTTATTTTAAATAAACTACAGTCTACATAGCTACTAAAACATCCAAGTACTGAAAATAACTCATCCACCAGATTCTTTCATTTTATCAAAATGTATTTACACTATAATACATAACTACATATAGAAGCTACATAAATAAATTATAAACTAGTTATAACTGTACAAAAATCAAAACAAAGAAATACCTATAAACTTAGATCTAATCCTGAACTGCTAATCAACAGTCTCCTTTCTTTTTCTAGATCCTGAAAATCACAAACAAACCACAGTGAGCTATAGCAGCTCAGCAGACCACACAAACCAATCTAAATTTCCAAATTCTTTTCTTTTATTAGATATTTTTATCGAATATTTCAAAGCAGTTAAATGTAATATAATAAATCACTAAACTGAGAAGAGTAATAGGAGTATAGTAGCTATCAAATTTAGTAAATAACATTACTGAACAGATAAACAGTTTGAGTAGATAAATCATAAAATAATTTATATCACAAAGTAGTTCATATCACTTATCCCAGTTCCAGACAGAATCTTAAAGGATTCTAGCCCCTTATATCTCCCTTTTATGCTTATAGCATCAGAACATGCCCGTAGGCACCAGAATATGACTTATAGCCACCAGAATATGGATTGATATCCACCAGAAGATGCCGTATAGACACCAGCATAATTCCTGACACATACATAATCTCAAAGGCTTCTAGCCCCTTATAGCTCCCAGTATATGTTTTTCAATCATATAAGGATATATCTCATCACATACATTACATAAGCATATATTGTCACAACCCAACCTGACCAGGATAGGTCCCATCATGTTGAGCAGAGACAAGCAAATCCAAAGATTTAGTTTTGAAATATTTTAAATTCACTTTCAATATTCATTTTAAATAAACTATAGACTACATAGCTACTAAAATATCCATATACTAAAAATAAGCTCATCCATAAGATTTCTTTCATTCCATTAAAATATATACACTATAGTACATGGTTACATGCAAAAGCTATATAATAAAATAATAAACTGGTCATGACTATATAAAAATTAAAATAGAGAAATACTTATAAACTTTAATCAGTCCTGAACTACTAATCCACAAGCTCTTTCCCTTTCCTAGAGCTTGAAAACCAGAAGAAAACCACAGTGAGCTATAATAGCTCAGCAGGCCACACAAATCGATCTAAATTTTTAAAATTCTTTTATTAAACATTTTGCTAAATATTTAAAATTAATTAAATACAATCTAATAAATTACTATACTGAGAAATATAATATGAGCATAGCAGTCATCCAATTATAAAAAAAAATACTAAGTTGATGAATAAATTACAATTCGTATAATAAAGCAATTCATATCACATTTCCTATACCCTGATAGAATCTCAAATGATTATGACCTCTTATGACTCTATTTTATGCTTATAGCAGCAAAATATGCCTATAGGCATCAAAATATAGCTTATGACCATCAAAATATATTTTATAGGCACTAAAAAAATTTCTCACACAAACAGAAACTCAAAGAATTATTGCCCCTTATTACTCCCAATAAAAATTATTTAATTACATATGTATATTTTTCATCATATTATAGCAGTTAAAATATAATTGAGCATGTATCAGAATTGCACTGTTTACTCTAACAGTAGGCAGCAAAAAATCCTACTAGGCAAAATACACATTTTTTAAAAATAACTAAATTGCCATATATTATGTAAAATAATATTTTAGGACTTATATTATATTACATCACTATTTTTTAGAGTCCAGATAAATTTTATTAAAAAAATCCCATAAATTTCAAAACTCATGTTGTAAAATTTTCAGAAAATACTTAAAATATTCATAATCTCAATCTCTATGACATATAAAAAGTTATGCGGTGAAAATTTTATAAGTGTAAAGTTATTTACATTTTTTGCTAACAGAAATAGAAATTTGATCGAAAGATTAGATAAAAACTTCTTATTATGTGATCTACCTCAGTCTGGATAACTTTCTGAACTGAGCCGACGGCTGAAAATGACCCAAAATGGCTAAAAAACTTCTTCTTCCACCTGAAATTCTTTTCTTGCAGCTTTTTCCAATTAGGTTAGAGTAGGTCAATCCAGATACTGAATCTGCAGGTGTCACAACTGTCCCCTCCTTAGAGAAATATCATCCTTAATATTTCAAAATTCAGATCTCAGATTACCAAAATAAATCAGAATATAGTTATCAAATCTCAGACTTTTTTTAAGTAGTTTCTCTTTCAACCCTGTTCTTCCATTGAACTTTAAGCATATGAATTTGTTTACTCCTTAGCTTTCTGACATCATAGGCTATAATCATTTATGGTTCTTTCATGTGCTCCGATTCAGATGTAACTCAATATTTTCGGCATATATACTATTTCCAAAATAAAATATCCATTTTCTCAGAAGTGACACATGGAACATATTATGAATTTCTGACATATGATCTGACAATTATAATATTCAGGTAGTTTCTCAATCCTTTCAATAAATTCAAATGGTCCGACATGCCTGGGACTTAACGTCCTTTCCTTACCAAATTTATTAATGCCTTTTATCAACCTGATATCCACATATACAAAATCTCCTTCCTAAAATTCTATAGCCCGATGCTTAGCAGTAAAATACTATAATTGTCTGTCATGTATAACCTCTAATTTATCTCTGATCAAATGAATCTTTTCAATATTATCATCAACTAAGGCTAACCCAATTAGATGACTCTCACCCTCCTCTATCAAAGTCAAAGGAGTCATGTAGTTCCTACCATATAGCTTCGTATGGAGCCATACCTATACTTAACTAAAAAATATTATTATAAGCAAACTCAATCAGAGATGAATGTGGAATTCCCAACTACCACTAAAATCCAAAATATAGAGTCTTAGAAAATCCTCCATTACATGTATAGTCCTCTCAGACTGTCCGTCTATCTGCGGATGAAAAGCCATATTGAAATACAGTTTATTTCCCAAACTTTGCTGAATATCTCTCCACAGTATGGAGGTAAACCTACCATCACTATTAGAGACTATAACCTTTGATATTCATGCAATCTGATGATTTTACGCACATATACCTAAACCAATATGTCTACAGAATTAAACAGTCAGATTAGAATGAAATGCGCAGACTTTATTAGTTGATCAACAATAATCTAGATAGCATTATATCCTTGTCTTGAACTGAGGAAACTTGTAACAAAATCCATTGTCACCTCTTCCCATATCCACTCTAGAATGGGTAACGACTGCAAAAGACCTCCCGATCACTGATGCTCTATCTTTACCAACTAATTGGCTTTATACTTTGATACACAATTTGCCACATTTTTCTTCAATTAAGGCCACTAAAACATATCTTTCAAATCAGTATATATTTTACTGCTTTAGATCTAATCAAATTAATCAACTTCGGATACTCTGTATCTACCTTCTGAGATTCATGAATTATTTTCTTACAAAAAAGGTTGAATAGTCATCTAAGCAAATATATAAGAATCCCAATTAGTAGAAAAAATTACCTCTAATTATAATCTCTCAATATCCTGGATCAAAGATTTATTAGAAGTAAGCTGAAGAAATGAAACTTCATAAGATTTCCTGCTCAGAGCATCTGCCACTATATTAGCCTTACTAAGCAGATACTGAATAGTCAGATCATAGTATTTAATCAACTCATACCATCTCATTTGCCTTAGATTTAAATCATTTTGAGTAAATATATATTTCAGACTCTGATAATCAGTAAAGATCTCGCATATGACTCTGTCTAAGTAATGTTGTTAAATCTTTAAAACAAATACAACAATAACTAACTCCAAATCTTGTGTCAGGTATCTCCTCTTATGTGGCTTCAATTATCTACAAGCATAGGCTATCACTCTACTATATTGCATCAGAAGACATCCCAAACCTCTTAGTGAAGCATTTGAATAACTTAAATCCTTCTATACCAGAAATAAGAGCTAAAATTAGAGCAGAAGTCAAATAATCACTCAATCTCTAAAAATTGGCCTCACACTCAGGTGACCAAATAAAATCTATTGACTTCTAAGTTAGTCTTGTCAGAGGTGTAAAAATATGAGAAAATCCTTTCATGAACTTCCCATAATACCCAGCCATACCTAATAAACTACGTACCTTAAACATAGTAATAGGCCTCAGCCACTCAATAACTGCATGAACCTTTTCGCGATCTACAGAGATACCAACACCACTCACTACATGCCCTAGAAAATAAATACTCCTCTGCTAAAACTCATATTAGAGAATTTGGCATATAGTTGTTACTGCCTTAGTCTTCAAAATAATCCTTAGATATCTGGTGTAATCTTCCTCAAAAGCAGAATAAACTAGAATGTCATCTATAAAAATGATAACAAATTAATCTAGAAAATCTCTAAACACTCTATTCATCATATCCATAAAGACAGTTAGTGCATTCATCACCCCAAAAGATATGACCAAAAACTCATCATATCCATACCATATACTGAAAGTTGTCTTTATCACATCAACCTCTCTCACCTTTACCTGATAGTATTTAGATTACAAATCAATCTTCAAAAATATAGAAGTTCTAGTAAGCTGATGAATAGATCGTCAATCCGTGGTAGAGGATGCTTGTTCTTAATAATGACCTTATTCAACTCCATGTAGTCAATACACATACGCAACATACCATCCTTTTTCTTTACAATTAGAACATGTGTTCTTCATGGAGACACACTAAGATAAATAAATCCCCTGTCAACCAACTCTTGAAGGTAAACCTTAAACTCCTGAAGCTCCTTAGGTTCCATCTTATATGGATCTTTAGATATCAGGGTCATACCCGAAAATATATCAATATAAAACTCTATGTCTCTATCTGAAGGCAAATTGACTAACTCCTCAGGAAATACATCTAAAATTTTTTGTACTAACAGGACATCAGAAAGAGAACCAAAATCTATACTCATATCCTGGACTGATGCTAGATATAACATACAACTCTTCTTCCAAAGTTGAAATCAGATAAGACAAAATGCCTATAGGTCTCTGAATTGTACAACTTTTACTGCCCAAGACTAAAGTAACTCGCTTATGCAAGTAATCAACCTGAGCCTCATACTGACTTAACCAGTCCATACCTAAATAACAATATATGAGAAAATTGATAATAAAATCAAGCTGAATTTTATACTTTTTATCAGAAATCTCAATATAATATAAATAAAATCTATTGGCTATCATACCATTTCCACTTGGTAAGATAATAGAAAGAGAAACAGGCAGTACAATTGAAGGCAAGTGTAATAAATTGAATAAAATATGACATAGTTGCTTTAAAAAATAAATCATACCTATCAAAATATCTAGAGAATCATGAGCCTCCTACTGAGTCAAATTGTATACCCATAGCTGAACTAGAACTAGAGCAATAGTACCACCAGACTCTCCCTAACCACTGCCAGATGGTCTACCTGCTATAGAACCAGATCTACTACCTCTACTAGCAAAACTCTCACCAAATATATAAAGTAGAACTACCCTCAGTCTCCTTGTAGGTCTAACAGAACTCATATTTAGGCTCAGATCGTCAGTCAAACCCTGCTTGTGGACACTCAACCATCCTGTGTCCTGCCTATCCATATTTGAAGCACTAACCAGTCACTCTGTAGTACTAACCAAAGTGATATCTACCACAACTCTAGCACACATGTACTCCACTAATAAAACTAAAATTGGCAATGGTGTCACTGCTAGAGACTACTATATATACGGTGCCACCTCTCCTGGAATTTTCAGGTGCAAATATGCTCTTTTCCCAAAAAAAGACACAACCATAAGTCTCGCCATTAAACATCTTCCTACTAACAATCCATCACTGGTGAGTAGTTATCAGATCATTCTCTATCAGACGATAGCTCTCTACAAGATCAAAAAAATAACAATGTGAAATAGCACCAGAGGTTTTCTCAGATTATCTCGAAGTTCTCTTAGAAATCTATAGCACTTCTCTATGTGAATACTAACCAGTCGTGGAGCATATCTAAAAAAAATAATGAACTATGCCCTGTACTGCATAATTGTCATGCTCTCATGAATTAGCCTTAAAAAAATCTCCTGCCTCTACTGTCATCCAGAAGGTGGTACAAACCAAGCTCTAAACACATTTGAGAACTCATCCCAACTAATCAGATGATTCAATCTCCCCAGAAATTTCTTTTCCTATTAGCCCATCTACCAGCACTCAACCTCTCCATCTAACAGAAAGGCTGCTAATGATACCTTCCTCTCAGGAGGATATTATATACCATCAAATGTCTTCTCCAACCTCCTCCACCAGTCATCTGCTGCTCTAGGCTCACAGTACCCTCAAACCTCAGAGGGTTCAATCTCAAAAATATATGTAGATGTTTGTTTACCTCATCAAATCTCACAGTAAGAACCTTACGCTTTGCCTCACCCATCATCTGGGTTATTAGACTAGCAAACTATAAAACTGTATCAGAACACATTATTAGCGTAAAACTATATACAGGAGATGTCTAATTATCACTCTGCCCATCTATCATATATGGGTCTAGCGGATCCATAATTACATATAATATGTAACTGAACATACATGCACATGAAATAAATAATAATAAACACCCAAACATACTCAAAATTACCCCACTTGACTTATAGATCAATTTCTATAACTCTATTTTATGATCCATTTTAAAATTATTGCTCTGATACCATAAAAGCTTATCACAATACAAACTGACCAGGATATGCCTTATTGTGTTGAGCTATAAAAGGCTAATCCCAATATCTAATTTTAGAATATTTTAGATTCTATTCCAATATTTATTTTAAATAAATTATAGACTACATATCAACTAAAATATCTATATACTGAAAATAAGCTCATCCATAATTTTTTTTTATTTCATCAAAATGTGTATACTACAGTATATTGCTACATATAGAAGCTATATAATTGAATAATAAAATAGCAATAACTGTACAAAAATTAAAATAAGAAAATACCTATAAACTGATCATTCTTGAATTGCTAATCCACAAGCTCCTTCCCTTTCCCAGAGACTGAAAATCATAAGCAAAATCATAATGAGCTATAATAGCTTAGCAGGCCATACAAATCGATCTAAATTTTTAAAATTCTTTTATTAAATATTTTACTAAATATTTAAAAATAGTTAAATGCAAATTAAAAAAATTTTGTACTAAGAAATGTAATATGAGTATAACAATTACCAATTATAAAAAGATAATATTCAGCAAATGAATAAATTGTAATTCATATTATAGAGTAATTCATATTATATTTTTTGGACTCAGATAGAATCTCAAAAAATTTTAGCCTCTTATGACTCCCTTTTGTGCTTTTAACACCAAAATATACCCGTAGACACCAAAACATAGCTTATAACGAACACAGACAGAATCTCAAATGATTCTGGGCCTTTATGACTCCTAGTAGATATTATTTAATCACATATCCATATTTTTCATCATATTATAACAGTTAAAATGTAATTGAGCATATATTAGAATTATATAGTTTTCTCTAAAGGTAGGCAACAAAAAATCCTACTAGGCTGAAATGCACATTTTCAAAAAATAATCAAATTATTAAGGATTATGTAAAATAATATTTTAAGACTTTTATCGTACTACATCACTATTTTTTAGAGTCCAAGTAATTTCTATTCAATAAAAGCCCATAATTTTCAAAACTCCCAATATAAATTTTTTAGAAAATACTCAAAATATTTGTAATCTCAATCTCTATAACATACAAAAAGTTACGCGATAAAAAATTTACTAGTGCAAAGCTATTTGTATTTTTTGCTAATGAAAATTGAAATTTGATCGAAACATTAGATAAAAACTTTGTATTTTTGAAAATCATGATATGCGTAATGTGACCTACCTCGATTTGGACAATTTTTTGAATTGAGCCGACAGCTGAAAACTACCCGAAGCGGCTAAAAAATGCTCTTCTTGCGACTTTTACTAATTGGGTCAGAATAAGTCAATCTAGATGCTGAAACTGCATGTGTCACATATATTTCATTACATTGTAACAATTAAAGCAAAATTGAGCATATGTCAGAATTACACAGTGTTCTATAATGATAGACAACTGAATTTTTACAATGTTAGAACATAACCAAATTATAAATAATTATGTAAAATACTATTTTAAGATATTCGTTGTACTACATTATTTTTTAGTATCTAGATTATTTTCTGTTTAATTAAAAATGCACAAATTCTAAGATACATGGTATAAAATTTCTAGAAAATATTCAAAATATTAATAATCATGATCTTTATAACATATAAAAAGTTATAGAGTGAAAGTTTTTCCGTTGTTAAGTTATACGAATTTTTCGCTAATGGAAATATAAATTTAATTAGAAAATTCCGTAAAATTTTGTATTTTTGAAAACTAAGATAGACATAGTGTAACCTACCTCGACCCGGACAACTTCCCAATTAGGCCGACGGCTGAAAATGACCCGAAGCAACTCAAAATATAGTTTTCCCTATCCAACTCTCTCTTTCTCTCTCTCCTACTTGGTTGGTTGCTCGGTTAAAATGATCAGATTAATGGAATTAAAATATATTTAATGAGCTCATAGTGGCTTAGTGCTGTGATGCTCAAATCGGAGTGTTGTAGAGCTCAGGAACCCATAAAACTCGAGAGCACATCACTGCAATGTCACTATTTATCGCTTTGGCTGAGTGCAGCATCATTGTGCTCTAACACCCAGCGTAGCTGTCCTCCAAAAGTGACCATCTCAAATTTTTTCAAAATTCATACCAAACACTTGGGACTCATTTTTGAGCACACAATATCATTTTCATGCATTAGAACACTCCCAAAGATATATAAATGATTGAAAAACTCAAAAGTTCAAATCTTTACCTTTTTCCAATTGGGTCAGAATGGGTAGAACTGAATGCTGAACTTGGAGGTGTCACAACTCTTCCCTCCTCAAAAAAATGTTATCCTCGATATTTCAAAACTGAGGTCTCAGATCACATAAATAGAGCTTCTCTCTCAGTTATGTACTTCTACTTAACTCTGACTATAGGAATATATTACTCCTAAGCTTTCTGATAGCATTGGCTAGAATCCTTTATAGTTCTTCCCTATAGCTTAGATTCAGATGTACCTCGATGTCTTCGGTAGACACTATTTCTAGAATTAGATATCCACTTCCTCAAAAGTGATACATGGAATACATTTTGAATTTCTGACATATAATCTAGCAACTATAGCATGTATATAGATTTTCTAATCCTTTCAACCGCTTCAAATGGTCCAACATATCTTGGACTTAACTTTTCATCCTTAGAAAATTTGCTAATACCTTTCATTGGCCTAATCTTGGCATATAATAAATGTCCTGCATTAAATTTCACAGTCTGATGCTTAGCATCAAAATACTACGTTGCATATCCCGTACAGCCTTCAATCTATATCTGATAAAATGAATCTTCTCAGTGGTATCATCAATGTAGGTTGGCCTAATCAAATGTATCTCTCCCACCTTCGTCCAAGATAGCGTTGTATGACACTTCCTACCATATAAAGCTTTATAGAGAGCCATACATATGTTTGACTGAAAATTATTGTTGTAAGCAAACTTGATTAGAGGAGTGTAATTCCTAACTCCCACCAAAATCCAAAACAAAGAGTCTCAACAAATCTTTATATACCTATATAGTCCTCTCAGACTGCTAATCAGTCTGAGAATGAAAAGATATACTGAAATACTGTTTCGTTCCCAATCCTTATTAAATATATCTCCACAGTCTGGAGGCAAATCGGTTATCCCTGTTAGGAACTATAACCCTCTATATCCCATGTAATATGATAATCTCACGCACATATACATGTGTTAATCTATCTACTAAATAAGTATGCCAGATCAGAATAAAATGCATAGATTTTGTCAATTAAGCAACAACAACCCATATATCATCATGTTCTTGTCTTGACCTAGGAAAACTCATAGAGAAATCCATAGTCACATCTTCCCATTTTCACTCTGGAATGAGTAACGGCTGCAAAAGACCTCCCAATTGCTGATGCTCTAGCTTCACTAACTAATAGGTTTCACACTTTTATACAAAATCTTCCACATCCTTCTCTAATCCAGGCCACCAAAACATGCCTTTCAGATCACTATACATTTTATTGCTTCTTGGATGAATAATATAACATGAATAGTGAGCCTCATATAAAATCTCTCATCTCAGATCTCCAAAAATAGGAACCTATAATTTATCCTTACAAAAAATAATACCAGAATCAAATACACACAGTTCAAATTTCTTACCATATCTAATTAAATCAATCAACTTCAGATACTCTGTATCTGACTTCTGAGCTTCTCGAATCCTTTCTTGTAAAGAAGGCTAAATAATCATTGAAGTCAAATTATCAGAACCCCCCTTAGCAAAAGAAATCACCTCCAACTATAATATCTTCATATCCTATATTAAAGACTCATCAGAAGTAAGATGAAGAAATAAAACTCCAAAAGATTTTCTGCTCAAAGCCTCTGCTATCACATTAGCTTTTCCAGGCTGATACTGAATAATCAGATCATAGTCTTTGATCAACTCAAGCCATATTCTTTGCCTTAGATTCAGATTCTTTTGAATGAATATGTACTTCTGACTCTGATGATAAGTGAAAATCTTACATCTGATGCCATATAATTAATGCCGTAAAAGCTTCAAAATAAAGATAATAACAACTAACTCTAAATCATGTGTCAGATAATTCTTCTCATGTGGCTTCAATTATCTAAAAGTATAAGCTATAACTCTATAGTGATGTATTAAGATACACCCCAAACCTCTTAATAAAGCGTCACTGAATACCTAAAATCTTTCTGTACCAGATGGAAGAGCTAAAACTAGAGCAGAAGTCAAATAATCCTTCAATCTATGAAAATTAGCCTCGCATTCTGATGTCCAAACAAAAGCTACTGACTTCTAAGTCGGTCTCGTCAAAGGTGTAAAAATATGAGAAAATCGCCTAACAAAATTTATGTAATATCCAGCCATACTTAAAAAATTGCATACCTCAAACACAATAGTAGGCTTCAGCTAATCAATAATTGTCTGAACTTTCTAGGAATCCATGGAGATACCAGTACTACTCACCACATGCCCTAGAAAAAAATACTCCTCAACCAAAACTCACACTTAGAGAATTTTGCATAAAGCACATGTTGCTTCAAAGTCTCCAAAATAATCCTCAAATGCCTGATATTATCTTCCTCATAAGCATAATAAACTAGAATGTCGTCTATAAAAATAATAACATAGTAATCTAGAAAATCTCTAAACACTCTGCTCATCACATCTATAAAGACGGCTACTGCATTCGTCACCTCAAATGGCATAACTAAGAACTCATAGTGTCCGTACCTCGTACTAAAAACTGTCTTCATCACATCAGACTCTCTCACCTTCACCTGATAATATCTAGATTATAAATTAATCTTAAAATATTATAGATGATAGATCATTAATCCGTGGAAGAGGATACCTGTTCTTTATAGTGACCTTGTTCAACTCCCTGTAGTCAATATACATACACACATGATCCTTTTTCATCACATACCTCGATCCGAACAACTTTCTCAACTGGGCCGCCGGCTGAAAACAACTTGAAGCGGCTCAAAATGTGATTTTTCCTCTCCAAATCTCTCTCTTTCTCTCTCCTACTCGGCTGGCTACTTGGTAAAATGATTAGATTAATGGAATTAAAATATATGTAATGAGTTCACAATGGCTAGCACTGCGACGCTAAAAAACCCATAAAAAGCTGAGAGCATGGTGCTGGAATGTCACTATTTAACGCTTTTGCTGAGTGCAGCACTGATGTGCTCAAACACCTAGCGCCGTTGCAACTACAAAAGTGACATTCTTAGATTTTGCCAAAATTCATACCAAATACTTGGGACTCATTCTAGAGCATACACTATCATTTTTATGCATTAATAAACTACCAAAGTATGCAAATGATTGAAAAACAAAAAAAAAATAAATCTTTACCTTTTTCCAATTTGGTCGGAAATGGTAGAACTGAATGCTGAACCTGGAGGTGTCACATGAGTTATACTCGAGTTTGAGCTCAAGTTTGGGCTCAGGATTTGGCTCGCAATTCAAGCTCGAGTTAGGTCTGATTCAAGCTCGACTAGACTCATTTGCACCCCTAATCACAGGTAAGTCTGTAGGCTCATACTCGTATAGATGCAGATTACTAACAGATATGAAACATATAGATAAGAATAATAAGATGAATAACTTATTAATGCTTTGCATACTCATACAATGCATATTACTAATACAACGATCATGATTGCATAGATTAAAAATACTGATATAACAGGCATACAAAAGCACTACAGATACATATCATATTGATATGATATACGAACATTCACGCCTTGTAGAATTGATAGAATGATAGAAGATAATAACTGATTTCAACATTGATAAACATATAGTTTTGTTACAGATTTATAATTATAGACATTTTATAGATTTCATTGCTATATGCTCTTTGACCTTTTAGATTACTATTGGCTTAATATGTTTATTGATTGATTACTACATTTGTATAGACGCTTTTCTACAGATCATATGGGGTGATTGATACATAGTATATTAGTTCTTTGCCTTGCATTATTTATTCTGATAGGTTCTGATAACCTCTTGAGCTTTGCAAGCTCATTGTTTTGAATTAATGGATTGCTGGTTCAAGAAGGGATCAGTTGAGTGAGATTGATTATAGTCATATTTACAGGTTTAGTTTATTATTTTATATTTTTGTTTTATTCTTTTGTAACCAGAATGGTTGTAAGGGATGGATGTTATTAGATTGAACTTTTGGTTGTGGTATATTTAATTTTGATTAGCCAAGTATATTGCCAGATGATTCAATAAAGTAGTATAGATGTCTTAGCTGTTTTATATTGATATAAAAATAAAATTAAAGGCTCTGGTAGATTAAAAAAGAGAAAACATATAATTATTCTAATTTAGGCCTTGGGACGTCATAGGCCATGAATTTGATTCAAGTTGGCTATTAACAAATTCAATTAAATATGATCTAGAAGTTATTCGAAGCAAATTTGAGTCGGAAACTACCTAATTAAAACTCCATGATTGGCCTAAGTTGAGATCATCTTTTTCTCTCTCCACAGGAACTTTTAATTAATTTTGAGTTTTTGTATATGAAATTATTTAGAGGTGATTTTATTGCAAGTATTTAGCATACATGCATATTTCAAATGCAACGTAACTTTGCACTTCATTTTAATTTCTTAAGATTGTTTGGTTGCTTGTAAAATAAATTTACGAAATTTATTTTTTAAATTGATTGGTTGTAAAGTGAAATCAATCATAAGGCATGAGCATGCATACACAAATGATAATGGAGACACAAGTGTGGAGTCATAGGCATGAGCCATATGTGTGTAGTTGCAAGCGGAAGTGAAAAGCCCATGTGTGGTCCCAAGTGTGTGGTTGCATGTGAGAGCAAAATCTTCACATGTGGTCGTAGGTGAGGGAACAACTAGAGCATTGATGTGATGTCTTGCATGGTTGCAGGCATGACGCTGCCAACTTGGTCATAGGTGTAGGCACATGCACATTGGTTATTAGTATAGGTGTAACATATTTGCTTAGAAAAACACAACACTTGATCATCGACAAAGAACTAACTAAGCTTGTGAGGATCGGTGCAAGCGTAATCCGTGGTCATAGGCAAGAGTACAACGAGGTTGCTAGCAGTTGGGTGACCAAGAGCATAATCGGGTCATTGGTGCATGGGTGAGGAATGCATTTTGAGTTCACCTAAATTGGGTGAATTCCAATTTATCAAAAATAATTTTTGTGGAGTATTACAAATCCCTACAAAATATTTAACATTTATTTTACTTCAAATAAACAAAAAAAAATAAAAATAAAATACATATATCATTTTGTTTTACAAATTACAATTTCAATACATTAAAGTCAAAACAAACACAGTCCCTAAATAGAATTATGGAACCGTTGGGGACTTCAGCGACGTGATTTTTTGTTTTCTTTCAAGTCAGTAATACTTTAATGACCCATTTGTCACACAAGCTCATCAAGGTATAATCGCATCTGCTACTGCTCTTACTGGAAGAGACTGAAAAAACCCGACTTTTGAGCTGAAATCCCTAATTCTCAGATTTGATGTCCTGGTTGCTATGTCATATATCTTCAATGCCCCTTCTCTCTTTCCCGCCCAATCTCTAAGCAGCGGCGTAATTTCTTCTTCTATTATTCTTCCTCAATTAGTTCTCGGTTGCAAGTTATGATTGCTTTTGTTCGACATTTTTATTTTAAAAGTTCTTGCAGAATGGGGGTCGAGAGTTCAAGGTTGGTAATGTGGCAAATTTGGAGGTGCTTTGGTTCAGTAAATGTCGACTGAGATGGAGTTTCCGGAAAGCATGTGGGTTTCGGGTGAAGTCGGCCGATAATTCTATTGATTCGACCGGCCGCGAGCAAGTGGAAGGTGGAGTTCGAGTTGATTTTTCAACAAAGGCGTTAGAATCTGATAAAATGGCGGGCTCTTTGCACGGGAGGATTAATGATCCACCTTCCTTTGTTGTTCTGGTGCGGCTGTTTTTTGCTGGTTTTTTCCTTTTTGCCTTTTTTTGGCTCCACACCCAATCGTTTTCTAGTATATTGTATGATTGGCATCACTTCATAAAAGTTCTGAAATACCTTTCGTTTTGAAGGCTTAGATTTACATTATTTTTTGGGGTATTGGTAGTTGATTTGGAGACTTACGGTAGTTTCAACATTTTAACATTTGGCATAATTTATAAGCAATTAATCCTTATAATCTGCGAGTTTCTAAAAACCTTGATAGTACTATTTGAATTTATCATATTAATTAGTTTTTGTTTCTGAAATGCTGACATGCCATTATCGTAAATTTCATGAAAAATAATAATACTCGTGTGTTCAAGAGAAACAACCATTGTAGTTGTTGAATCTAAATTATCTGTGTAAAACAATAGAACACTGCATACAAAATACAATATTCTAAACACTAGAACCCTCCATACAATATTCTCAAAGTACACAAAACAACAAATAAAGAGAAAGAGAGAAGAAAATATGAAACAAGGAAGAATATGAGATCTAGAGAGAGAAACTCCAAGATTTCATTTGGTCATTCAAAGTACAAGCTTGGGCATCTCGGAGTTCGTGTCCTCGGCCTCCCATATGACTCCTTGTTGATAGGTTTGGGCTAGGGTTTTAGTGTTGTAGAAAAAGCTATAAAAATACATAGTATATAATCGGTTTGGTACCCTCATTATTGTGGCATTAGCTAAATATATGAGGAAGGACTCATTATTCATTGGTGGATCATGTGCTGTCAGTTTGGATGAAATCTTGGTATGAAATTGTCTTCTTGCTAGATGAACTCGCCGACCCATTGTATAAGTCACCAACTCACCGGATGAAGTTTCCAATTTGCTGGACAAAGTCGTTGTCTTGTTGGATGAAGTTGCCTACCTACTTAGAGGAAATTATGAATTTATTGTGTGAAGGCACATACTTGCTAGATGAAGATGTTGTCTGGTAAAGCATAGTGTGGGCAAGTTGCCTCTGAGTTTAGGCTAATATATTTTATGAAACCTTGTGGCGGATATGCTTTAGTGAGTTTGCAATTAGCCTAGTGAGCTTATTGTGACCTGGTAAATTTATTACAAGTATAGTGAATTTGTTGTTGTCATTTCTCTCGTTTTGCTGGATCGATTTGAGTTGGGTTGACTTGATTTTGAACCGAACTCCTGGGGTATTTTGATGTACGGTAATATTGTTAGTATTTTATGTGTTTCAAGATATATTTTAAGTTTAGGGTTAGTTGTCATTATTTACAAATGATGATAAACTATTGTCATTATGAAAATTTGAAACTATTGTTTCTTTTACAAAAAGATAGAAGTTTTATATAAGTATCAATATTTTTTAGGACTTTCAGAAATTCTGGATTAACAGAGGTATGGAGAGTGCATATAACACTCTTTGTAGACTACATTGTCCTCACTGAACTGAACTTTCATTCTTGATTTTTTCAGAACAAGTTATGATTTTTGATTTGTATTAATTTGTATATGGAATTCATTGCTGGAAACCTGAAATTCTATTACTCTTTTGTTGCATTGGAATATTATATAGTGATATCTCGATTTCCAGAACTCTTATTATTCATGCATTCCTTAATTTGTTATCTTCTACTGCTTTAGAAATCGTTCTTGTGAATTGTTTTGTAGCTAATAACGCCAAAGTGATCATGATAACCATTTATGGAATCATGTTTCTATTTCACTGCTCTTAACTCAAATTAATACGTCTTTATGTATGCTATTAAAGCTCGGCTAATTTTTTTGATTTTTTCTATGATATGTATCAACATGTGATGATTTGTATCATCATGTGGAAGTTGAAAGTAAATTTGTTCCTATCTTCAATTAAGCTTGCTACTTTCTCCTCAATTGATATAAAGCGTGTTGGGAAGGTTAGCCTCACTCTCCCTTAACAACCCATGGTAGTTTTGGGGTGGCAATTGGAGAGACAAAGATGACTGGAATAGAGGAGGTGGGGAAAGAATAGGGGGTGAAGATATAGATGGGCATCTAAGATGTTTCATATGAAGATATGATGCTAAAGATTGTTGAAGCGGAGGCACATATGATATATTATCAAAAGCAAAGTCCTAGTACTATGAGTGAAAATGAACTTTTGTGTTTATAAAGAACAGGAATCAATCAAGCCTTCATGACCATGGAGTGATTTCCCTTTCTAATTCAAATTGAAACTTTACTTTTGCTTCATTGCAGCTTATGTGTATGATTTCCTGGCATTACTTCATCTAAAATGTTTCTGATGACCCTGTTAGGAAAGTAGATGTATTATATTTGGCTTATATTAAGAAAGGTAGATGTAGACCTAAAAAGATTTGGTTAGAAATTTTTAGAAATGACCCTTCTTTATTAGATTTAAATGATAATTTGACTCTTAACAAAACACAATGGAGAAAAAATATTCATGTAGTCGATCCCACGTAGTGGGATAAAGGCTTGATGTTGTTGTACTTGATATAAAAAAGATTTGCTAAATTGGTATAATGTCGAGTCTAACATTTCAATGTTGTAGGTGCATACTTGCATATGCCCTCACAGGTATTTAGCAGATAATCAATTGGTTGTAACAAAGGGATTCATCCTTAAAGGGGGCCACCTGAGGAACTTGCCTAATGATCTTGGAGGTGCTACTCGCCGGTATCTACCAAGGAGGTTGCCCTTCACAGGGTGAATAGGGGATTTCACACCATGCTAGCAATACGCCACCCGCCACATACTTAGATTACCTCCCTAATAAGTCGTTATCACAACTTGACCCGATATAACTCACAGACTGAACGAGTCATATCATGTTGGATCGTGGCAGGATCAATATCCCAAGATCTAATGCGAGAGAATTGTAAAAACTTTAGATAATTCATAGACTACAAAGTCGCTAATACTTCAATTAAAATATACAAATACTCATTATTAAAAGTTTTTTCATTCATCTTAAAAATGTTTAAAATCAAAATAATTATATACAAATAATATATGACACAAACAGAATATGACATAACAAAAAAGCAATGACCATGACTGTTAAAAATCATTTAACATACCCATGCAGACTTAGATCCTGCAACCCTTATCTACTCAGCCTACCCCTTTTTCTTTTCCTGACCTGAAGCATATGCAAGAAGCAAGCATGAGCAATCATAGCTCAACAAGTTACGTCAATCTACCCGAATTTTCAATAATAATTACTATCAATGATAAAGCAGAGATATTAAGGTAAAGTAAATAGAGGTCCAATCAGATTGTTTAGAATATATAAATATCCACAGAATAGTAAGCAGTGTTTCTAAAGTATCAATCAAAGTAGCAGAATAGTAAGGAAACATAACATAAGCACTTCAGATTTATATCTCAGAACAAACATAATTTTCCTCTGGCTCTTATACCTCCCATTATATATTAGAATTTAGACCTTTATGACTCCCTGTGTTAGTATATTAGATAACAGATTCTTATGACTCCCAAATGCAAAGCACCTCAAATATTCCAAGATTTCAGGCTTTTATGAATCCCAGCATATAGCACATCAGAACTTCCCCCAACCATCAAAATTCACCAAGATTCACATATTTTAGAAATATAAATACGGAAATAAATGCATTCTTATAGTACACAGTGTTAGAGTCACCATAGGATTTCACTGAGTGTCATATTAATAGTCAAACAATTATAAATTCGGAAGAAAATCACATATAAAATTTATTGTTTTTTAGAAATTCACCAGATAAATACACGTTGTTTATAGCTATATTTCAGAACTTTTATTATACTATAATACTGTTTATAAGTGCAAGAATATTTTTTTTTCATATCAATAAAACGATATATTTTCAAAATTACTAGGTGAAAATTTGTAAATAAAATGCCAGAATATGTAGAATATTGCTAATCACGATATACCAAAAGTTATGCGGCGAAATTTTACCTAGTGAATAGATATACCTAGTTTTGTTTAAAAAAATTAATTAAAATATCAGAAAAATTTAGAATTGTTCAAATTATTAAAAACTGAGACAGACAAAAGGTAACATATCTTGGCCTATATAATTTTCTGAATTGCTCCGAATGACAAAATTGACCCAAAATTGCCCGAAACGGACTTTCTCTCGCTAAAAATTTTTCTCTCTCTCTCGCCAGTTACCTAAGGGAGAAAATAGTTTGGGCATTTGGAAATTTGAGTGGATTTTGATAAGTATAAATATCTGATGTCAGTACCGTAGTGCTCAAAGACCTAGCACCTCAGCGCTCCCTCTAAATTCCCAGCCAACCCGAGAACACGGTGCCGCAACGCTCCTAAGGCAAAATTTCATATTTCAAATTTCAAACACACAAACCCTTGGGATCCACTCCAAAACACAATTAATGCATTCATACGTATACAAATGTTCACAAACAAGTGCATAATGAAAATGAGAATAATTCAAACATACAAGATTTACCATATTAGGTCTAGACCAATTCAGAACTCTATAGCACTAGTGTTACAGTAGCGCTCTCTTAGAGCCCTCAACCTTTTACAAACTTGCCAAGCTTAACTACAAGAAGGCACCTACTTGCGGGGCCCTCTTCTCACCTTGCCATGACCACCCAGCTTAGAGCTCTCCTCTCCTGCGGCAACATCTTCATGTGCCTCTCTCTCTTGAGGCGATTCGAGATCTCCCACTCTAGTCACGTGAAACATCAACAAGTCTACCAGTTGCAAGCCCCCTCATATTAACACTCACCCATAGACTCACCCGAGCGTACTTGCTTGCTCGACACTATTAGACTCACAAGTACACACTCTGTGTTACTAAGCTTGCCTAGAGATAGATCATCGAGGTTCTCCAGATCTCGTTTTTCTCTAGCCAACCAGGAGACGACACTATCTAGGGTAGTCCATGTAGCATTGTATTGGCATTCTATGTAGCATTGTACTTTTTACTTTTTTGATGTAACTTTTCTTAAAGTCCTCAGAACCTTATAAATAAAAGGTGATAAAGAGCAGTTTGGGACTTTTAGATTGATTTTGGTGGATTCTCTGCTAGTTTGATACTCATAGCTTTCTTGAGCATTCTACAATTTCTCTCTTCCTCTCCAACTCTCTTTCTTCTCTCTATTCTCATATAGGTTTCAAGTCACTCACTCACAAAGTTGACCTGTTAATATGGTTAGATGTATCACACGGACAAAATTAGATCCAATAGTATGAATTTTAACTTACCATAAGTGCTTGCGTTATAATAATTTGTTTAAGTGGGCCATCGATGTATTTTATTTATTACTGTTTAATACATTGTAACACCTATATAAATTCAAGAGGAGTGTGAAACTCACATTTATACATGAAGACATTGTTTTTTACTCAATAGTTTGTTTGTATGATAAAACTTTCTCCATTTATTCTCACATGCATACGTGCATGCATGTAGACTAGTGCCAAAGACCCTACATGATTTTTTCTTGCTAATGGGACATTGCACTAATATTCATAGTCTTTCTTTAGTCTCTTAATGATTGATTGAGATTGCTCATAGAACGGGTAACTTCGGGGATGATTCTATAGGAACAGACACAACATCTTGAGCAAGAAGTTTAGGTAGTTTGAAAAGACGGAAGAAATTTGCGACAGAAGAGGGAAGAGGGAAGAGAAAGGAGATTTAAAAACTAGAGAAGCAATAGATGGATTTGAAAGAAATCTAAAGTGGATTTGAATGTAAAGTGAGCTGAGGATAGAAGCCCTATTTATAAGGAGAATGGGCTGGTTGGGTTGGTGGGGTTTAACATTATTTACTTGAAATCACCCTTAGAGTAGGCAATTTTAGTTAAATCTTGTGAACCGTCCAATCAGTTCATGGAACTGTCAGTTGATTGTACTGAATCAGCATTCAAACTAGCAATTTTAATGCAATTTGCTAACTACATTGAAGATAGGAAATTTATTTTAAGTGAAAATCACCTATTCAACCAGGGATTTAGTCCTTTTCCAATATTATTTTTTAAAATGCAATGCATTTTATAGTTAAAAAAAAGCTTAGTCCTTTTAAACATTTTTCTTTTGTCACTTACTGTCGCTCCCATTAAATGACTTACTAGCAAAAAGGTTTTTTGTACATATTCGACAATACACACTAGTAGATGCTGGTTGTCATTGTGTTAAAATATTTTACTTAAAGAGAGTGCCCTCTTATTTAAGGGCTGCTTGGTTTGATGAATTTTGGGTATAAAGCATTCAAAATACATGCATTTTAGAAATAAACTATTTGATTTAGTTGAAAGAGGAATGCAATGTTAAATTTTGAATTATTTAGAATTCCCCATTTAGTTCATTTTCAATCCATTTGAAATTTGTCCATTTTTGATTGGATTCCAAATACATCGCAACAATGAAGCTTAGCTAATGCTGTCGCCGCCTATTGCCACCACTCTCTACGTGCTCCTGCTGCCAACCATCGCCACCGGTTGCTTGCTGCCCATTGCCTGTTGCCCACCGCTAGCTATTGCCCAATTGCTGTTGTTGCTCATTGCCATCACTATCGCTACTCTTTGTTGACTGTTGCTCACTATCATTGGCCTGTACCTGCCATTGATCGCCACTGGCTACGGCTCGCCACCATCATCCACCATCACTAAGCTTTATACTAAATTCATTTTACTTCAAACCATATAAAAAAATCTCCAGCATTTGCTCTACACTAAATCAAATGACTATAAATATTTCAAATACACCTCATTTATTTTGCATTGTATTCCATTTTATTTTGTATTTCTTTTTTTACAAAACAAACAACTCCTTAATGGAGTTTTTTAATCTCAAATTGATGTTTAATGCCTAAATATTTTGCCTAGGAGCTGAACTGCATATCTGTTATTCTTTACTCAATTCTAAAAATCTGCGTTTTTTTTTATTTTTTAAATCAGTGTAATTTTATTATGCTAGATCAATGTTGTTTTCCTGTCTTCATTGAATCACCATTTCAATTCAAAAGCCTAATTATTTTGCCTAGGAACTGAACTACGTATCTAGTATTGTTTACTCAATTCTAAAAATCTATGTAATTTTATCATGCTAGATCAATGTTGTTTTCCTATCTTCATTGAATCACCATTTCAATTCAAACGCCTTTCTGCATTCTTGAACAAGTATTCTTTTCAGGTGAAAAGAAATGCTGGATCGAAATATGCTGTGGGTTTTTATATTGCATTAACAATTGTGCTGATAGTTGCGAAGCAAATTTTGTCTAAAAGGAAGATTCAGACCCGACATGGTTCTGTAGCTGAACTTGTTAAGCGGGGCCAGTTGAGATCTAATAGAAGAGGCATGTACGTTTTTTAATTAAATTAGTGACCTACGTTGTTTCTATTTCTCTAAGAAAAGGATATCAAGTTATGTTATTCATACCTTTTTTTTGTGGTGGTGGGTTTTTTTTGGTTGTGTGTGTGGGTGTGGGGGGGGGGGGGGGGGGGGGTTGGAGTTGTTTGAATTCAAGTTTGAAATTGTTGGCATCTATAAGCATGGCATTTGTTGCAGCAAACGTAATAGGCTACTTCATATTTCCAAGCTATCAATACTTCTACTGAATGGCACTCTTCATTTTCGAGGAAGGCTCTCGAACCTTATTTTATATATTTTCTAGATTATTGAAGGTTTTCACATACCTTATAGCTTCTGTATTTGGGCATTTTTTTGAAGCAGCAACTTTTTCTCCTATGATTTTTTTGGAGTCCTTTCTTGTGAACTTCCAGGCTCAATTATGATTTGTGGTTGTCCTCAAAATGTGGGCCAAGTGTCTTTAATTTACATCTCTTTCTGTCAATTTCATGCAATCTCAAACTTAAGTTTAAAACTTCATGCTATTTCTGAGATTGTAACTAAGTTCAGGAACTGACCCAGAATCAGACTGTTTCAAACCCCTTAATTGATGACTTTTGTTTGAAATATTAAGAGAGAGAATCATACCTTATGTTCTGATTTATCAACCAAACCAAACTTTTCCTACTAGAATGTATAAAAAGTGTGCACACGGTGAATGGAGCTTCCTGCCTCCCACCAATATTACGTAAGGGATTGATGTGTGCGGCCTTACCCTTGCTTTCCTAGGGAAGCTATTTCCGTGTCTTTGCGGGAGTACTAACTAGCTGTAGAGCATATCTGGCCAAAGCAGTAAATTCTGTCTCGTACTACATAACTGATCTGCTACCTGAACCAGCTTCAGAAAAATCTCCTGCATCTGCTATCTTGCAGAAGGTGGTACAAACCAGACTCCAAACACATCTGAGAACTCCTCACAGCTAATCAGATAATGCAATCTCCCTATAAATTTCTCCTCTTGTCAGCCCATCCACCATCGCTCAACCTCGCCATCTAACAGAAAGACTGCTAATAGTACCATCCTCTCAAGAGGACACTATTGTTGACTAAATAAAAAAAAAAGTTTCGAATAGATGCGAAGCAACACACCTGCCTCCGAGCCAGCCCCACCTCATGCGGTTTGCTTCCAAACGAAGGAACTGTTTGTTTAAAACAACACAACCATTCGCTCATTTCTTAAAAAACAACAGGCAGGAGCGGTTGGGACAAATATTTGTACTCACATAGATGAAGTCGAAGCCCTCATCTGCTTACCCTCGACCGAAATCCCTTAAACCTTTATTCCACTCCAGTCGACTCCAATCCCGAGCCACACAAGCATCTCCGGCATCCGATGTCTGACCGAGCACCCCACGCACAGGATTGACCTGCGCAGACGCCTGTCCAATCCCTCCTAGCCGACAATCCCACACCGGCCCACTATAAGCATGGCATTTGTTGCAGCAAATGTAATAGGCTACTTCATATTTCCAAGCTATCAATACTTCTACTGAATGGCACTCTTCATTTTGGAGGAAGGCTCTCGAACCTTATTTTATATATTTTCTAGATTATTGAAGGTTTTCACATACCTTATAGCTTCAGTATTTGGGCATTTTTTTGAAGCAGCAACTTTTCTCCTATGATTTTTTTGGAGTCCTTTATTGTGAACTTCCAGGCTCAATTATGATTTGTGGTTGTCCTCAAAATGTGGGCCAAGTGTCTTTAATTTACATCTCTTTCTGTCAATTTCATGCAATCTCATACTTAAGTTTAAAACTTCATGCTATTTCTGGGATTGTAACTAAGTTCAGGAACTGACCCAGAATCAGACTATTTCAAACCCCTTAATTGGTGACTTTTGTTTGAAATGTTAAGAGAGAGAATCATACGTTATGTTCTGATTTATCAACCAAACCAAACTTTTCCTACTAGCATGTATAAAAAGTGTGCACACAGTGAATGGAGCTTCCTGCCTCCCACCAATATTAGGTAAGGGATTGATGTGTGCAGCCTTACCCTTGCTTTCCTAGGGAGGCTATTTCCGTGTCTTAGCTTGTCTTTGCGGGAGTACTAACTAGCTGTAGAGCATATCTGGCCAAAGCAGTAAATTTTGTCTCTTACTACATAACTGTTATGCTCCCCTGAACCAGCTTCAGAAAAATCTCCTGCATCTGCTATCTTGCAGAAGGTGGTACAAACCAGGCTCCAAACACATCTGAGAACTCCTCCCAGCTAATCAGATAATGCAATCTCCTTATAAATTTCTCCTCTTATCGGCCCATCCACTAGCGCTCAACCTCGCCATCTAACAGAAAGATTGCTAATGGTACTATCCTCTCAGGAGGACACTGTTGTTGACTAAATTAAAAAAAGGTTTCGAATAGATGCGAAGCAACGCACCTGCCTCCAAGTCGGCCCCACCTCATGCGGTTTGCTTCCAAGCGAAAGAACTGTTTGTTTAAAACAACACGACCGCCCGCTCATCTCTTAAAAAACAATAGGTAGGAGCGGTTGGGACAAGTATTCGTACTCACATAGACGAAGTTGAAGCCCTCATCTGCTTACCCTCGATCGAAATCCCTTAAACCTTTATTCCACTCCAGTCGACTCCAATCCCAAGCCACACAAGCGTCTCCAGCATCCGACGTCTGACCGATCACCCCACGCACGGGATTGACCTGCGCAGACGCCTGTCCGATCCCTCCTAACCGACAATCCCACACCGGCTCACTTCCGACGCCCCAGTCGACTCCGACGCCTCTTGTCCGCCTCCACTCACACAGCCCAATTTGTATCGCCGAACTAGCCTCCATGCGCTCAAGACTTTGTTCGCCTCCCTGTTCCACCTGCTCCGCTTGTCCGACACCTTCACTCTTAGTGCAATCTCACTCACGACCCAATGCTTCTATCTACTCCTGTAGGTTCGAATGCACCTCACGCTTGTTTGGTTCCTGTCTGCTTGCCATAGGTGAACTGCCTCAGAAATTATACAGGCTTATTGCCTTGTTAACCGAACCCTCAGCCTTAGCCTTTATGACAGTCCATTCCAAAACTATTGCTCTGATATCAGAAAAGCTTGTCACAACCCAACCCGACCAGGACATGTCCTATCGTGTTGAGCCGTGGCAGACAAATCTCAAAATCTAATTTTGGAATATTCAGATTCTCTTCTAATGTTCATTTTAAATGAGTACAGACTACATAGCTACTAACACATCTAAATGCTGAAAATAAACTCATCCATAAGATTTCTTTCATTTCATCAAAATATATCTACACTATAGTTCTCTCTTGCGTGTTAAGAGGGGTAATTTTCAAATTCTTTTATTAAATTTTGTTGAATATTTAAAAGCAGTTAAATATAGTCTAATAAATCACTGTATTGAGAAATGTAATAGGAGCATAGCAGTCATTCAATTATTTAAATGACATTATTGAGCAAATAAATAAATTGCAATTCATATCATATTCCCCGCACCCAGACAGAATCTCAAAAGATTCTGGCTCCTTATGACTCCCTTTTATGCTTATAGCATCAGAACATGCCCATAGGCACCAAAAAATATATTATAGTCACCAGAACATGCCTTACAAGCACCAGAATATTCTCTGACAAAGACAAAATCTCAAAGGATTCTGACCTCTTATAGCTCCCAACAAATATTTTTCAATCATATAAGCATATATTTCACCACATTGTAGCAATTAAAGCCAAATTTAGCACATGTCAAAATTGCAGTGTTTTGTACGGTAGGCAACTCAACTTCCTATTGAACAAATTTTTACAAAGTCAGAACATAATTAAATTATAAAAGATTATGTAAAACACTGTTTTAAGACATTCATTGTACTAGTGCCTTATTTTTCGATGTCCAGATTATTTTTGATTTAATTAAAACCGCATAGATTCCAAGATACCCGATATAAAATTTTCAGAAAATATTCAAAATGTTCATAATCATAATCTCTATAACATATAAAAAGTTACACGGTGAAAATTTTTTCAGTGCAAAGTTATACACGTTTTTTGCTAACGGAAATATAAATTTAAAAAAAAAATTCAATAAAATTTCGTATTTTGAAAACTGAGATAGGCATAATGTGACCTACCTCAATCCGTTCAACTTTTTGAACTGGGCTGACTGCTGAAAATGACCCGAAGCGGCTCAAAAATCCTCTTCTTCGTCCCTAAATCCTCTTATTGCGGCTTTTTCCAGTCCGGTCAGAATAGGTCAATCCAGATGCTGAACTTGCAGGTGTCACATAAACATGGGACCTTATTAACTTCAGATTACAATGGAGGCGACTTAACTACTGCTCTAGACCTTCCCTCTTTTAGTAGCATGAATACTTCAGAACATTCACAATATTCATGCCTATTTAAGCCTTATGATTTCGATTAAACATATATTGTATCTCATGATCCCTTATTTTCATGCTGGTCAAATTACTGATAAACTTCAGACTATGACTGTTTGAGAAGCTCAAAATGTTAGGAGCAACAGATGCATGGGAGAAATACATGCATCATAACTACTAATGATTTTTTTTTCACATTACTTTATATTGGATCTAAAAAAAAATGTGCTGTAATTAATAAAGCATTGAAACTCTTTCCATAAAATTTATAATGGCTATTTTAGCTTAACTTAAACCTGAATCGGAGTATGTAGTTGATTATCCTTGTTAGAGCTTAATCATATAATTTCTATGTGGCTTTTTTACTTTCAGGTAAAATCATCACTTTGTTAGAACTCTATTACATTGTTCTTTTATACCCATGGTGTTTTTTGTAGCTTAGAATATTTTTTTAATCCACTTTTGCATACGCATTAAATGTTTTGTTGACATCTCAACCTCTAGTTAAAAAAAAACAATTATACATGGTTCATCATTTTGTACCTATGTCTAGTTTGCTTATATGTACGTGATTGGAAGTCGCGAAGCTGACTTATAGATGAGTCCAAGTGTTTGTTTTGCATGAAATGATTGGTGTGAGTCTGTATTCTTGGAACTCACCTTCAAAAGGGTGAGAAGTTGTACGCTTGATGGCTTGTATGAGTACCATGTTGGCCTACTCAAGACGAGAGCTGGTTAGTTGGTCAATGCTTGCCAGCTCTAAAGCTAAGTCATTTGAAAATAATATCATTTAAACAAAAAAAAAAACACAAAATGTATTAAAATTTACATATTATAATAATGAATAAAAGTATATATTTTATAATTAGTTTATATGTTTAAGTTGGTAAGAATATGTATATGTTTTAGAACTTAATTATATATTATAAACTAGATCGTATACACGTGTTTTATAATTTATTTGTATGTTACTAGATCATCTATAATATATTGAAAATAATTTGTTTGTCATATGAGAATTTGAATTTAAAATTTTTTTTATCTTAATTTATGGTTTCAAGGTTTTTATTTTATGGATTGTGATATAAGCTTTTCTTATAGGAATATATTATATGTTGATAAACTTTATATGTAAGATATTGGCATATGGAAGCAAGTATGTTTTGCAGCCAATAAATGTTTTACTTTTAGTATAAGTTTTTATTTTTTATTGCATTTAATTAACTGTTTAATTGTTCCATACTTTCAAGAAATATTCATAGTAATTGCTTGTAATAACGCTCCATTATGATTTATATTTATTAGTTATCAAGTTAGTTCATTACCTGTATAGACTGGTGGGGTGATTAGGTCATTAAGGGTAATCCTATATCACTTTCTTCAATATGAATCATCCAAAGCAAATAAGTTTAAGTTAGTTGATTGCCTGTATGCATCAGCGTGATTTATATTTTAGAATGTATTGTTGCCATGTTCCTTGAAAGTTGAATTTTTCCGGTCAAAATTTCATCACAACTTTCAAGCAAAGTGTGTGCGACTGTCAAACTGTCCTCAAACTTGAGGCCAGATGTGTTGGGGTTTCTCTTATATATCGAGATATATAAGGAATTTTGTCAATTTTATGCAACCCCTAATTTTGGCGAAAAATGTGAATACACTGCCACTTGCACCCGCAAATTATATGTCACAAATCTGTGATTTCAATCATTTCATATGCTACTCAAATTATACTGCGAACCTTGCACGCCAAGCTTTTTCACTTGATTCAAACTATTTGTCACTTTCTACCGTATATTGCTTTCCAGTAATCTTTTTTATTCAAACTAGATGATCATAACATTGCCCAAGATTTTTACGCTCTGTTGAAATCAACTATGGCCTGCATGCTATCTTAGAAAATTTCTGATCTCTCCCTATCCTCCTTCTAGTGGAAATAGATTTGACAGGTGAGATGATCTGATTGAAACACATTACCATAATTCAGAGCTGCTGGCATATGTCATCTATCATGGAGAAGTTATATGTTCTTAAGAAAAGATTGCGTAAGAATATCCTGATACAATTTGCATTAAAATGAGCTTAAGAGTTTTTGAATTTGTGTTGAGTAGTGCTTTCATACGATATCATGAACTTCATTAATCCAATGCAAATTCAATGGCTCTTAAACCCTTATGATGCAAATTGCATTAGGATATTCTTATATAATTTTTTTTCCATTTTTTTAATGCCTTCCTTTTCTTTTTACTTTCTCTGATGTTTGTCTCATCTTCTCTTTTACATATCGGTCTATTTAGTATTTAGCCTATAGATTTGATTTTTTCAACATCTAGAACTTTCTTAGTAATATTTAGTCAAATAAGGCAATGGATGACCCTACCCCATTGGCATTAATTAATGACCATATGAAGCATTGTATTAATTTATGTTAACTAAGAACACAAATTTGGCATGCCTGAAGTATCATAAAGAGGACTCCAAGGATTTCTTCTGGCTTCTCATCATTACCTTTCTTTTATTACGGATGCATTCACAATCGTACTGCTGATTGAATACTTATGACTTGGTTATTGAAATTTGACGGTTGTGCTACTTATGGTAATTTATTGGGGGTTTGATCCATCTGAGCATCAGATTCATCCTTCCGTTTCTCATTTTCTTGAACAGCTCAAAACTTGATCTGAAGTATGAAGATCCTTTTAATAACCCACAAGTGAAGATTGAAAAAAACAATTCAAAGATTAAAATGTGTGGAAAAGTTTATCGGCTCGCTCCAGTAACCCTTACACAAGAGCAGCAGTTAACTCATCTGCAGAGAAGATCAAGAGCTTATCAATGGAAGAGACCAACAATTTTTCTCAAAGAAGGTGATCTGGTCCCCCCAGATGTTGACCCTGATACAATCAGATGGATTCCAGCCAATCACCCTTTTGCAACAACTGCTACCGAGTTAGATGAAAGTTTGGCTCAAAACAATGTATTCCAGAAAGATGGTGTTCCATTTCGTGTCAGAGCTGAACATGAAGCATTGCAAAAGAAGCTAGAGGCTCTACAAAGTGTAAGCGAACATTATTCTGAACTCATGTTACCAGGTTTCCACTTTGAAGTACATTGCCACTTCTCTGGTGATACTATTATGTGATTAATCAAAATCTAAATTAAAGAGAAATCTTGATCGGCGCTCACTCTAGCACGCTTCTACTTAATTTAAAGTGAACTTTTGGGTTAATAAATGTGATACAAGCACTTGGCACCTGTTGATTATTGCTAAAATGTCTTCTGATATCAGATGCACATTAGCTTTTTCATATCAGAATTTAAGACATGCGCTAATTACTAAAAGTATATGGTTGTACAAGGCCGTTCTTTTTTCTGCTTTTCTACTCACCTATGCCGACCAAACAGTTAACGTCTTAATTTCATTATTTACTATAATTTAGCTAACTCTTTTATTGCATTATCTGATTGAAGCTTGTCTTCTGCAGGCACAACATGAAATAGGAATCAACCAAAATAACATTCATGAATGGGAAAGGTCAGCTGAGCGATCATCTAAGCTAAATGAACAAGTAGAACCAAGCGATTCTCTTGAAAAACAGAATGACGAATTTAGTTCTACTGGTAACACAAAATTACCTGATAAACTTGACAAACTTTAGCTGGCTTGCAGTTCTTATATTGTGCGTTTTGAGTTAAGATCTATCTTAAGTAGAGGCTTTGTGCAGCTTCTCTTGTTATATATCTTAGAATTTAAATTTTGCTATTTGATTTATCATGTACAGTTTAATGCAAACAATTTATAAGTAGCAAACATGAAAACAGACCTTTAATGCTTCGTTTGAGATTGCTTTTGTTGAATCATACAGCAAGGAAGAGGCTCACGGCTTTGACAGGTTAGCAATCCGTGGGTTGCAGTTGGAGATTTCCTCTTCTGACACGAAGCTCCGTGTGATATAATTATTATAATCAATTAGATTAAATGACTTTCCTCTTCTATTCTATTTATTATAATTAATTAAATTAAATATTTTTCTTTTTCTGTTTATTCTCCTAAAGTGTATGTATATGTAATGATTTCAATGAATAAAATTCGAATTCAATTTCTCCTAAATAATTTCTTCATGGTATAAGAGCTTAGGAAAATCCTAAGCCTTCTCTGAGTGCCGGTGGCAAACCTTCCTCCTTTTCTTCCAACCTTTAGTTGGTGGTAACTCTCCATCATCCTGCCGATAGCCTCTCTTCAACACAAGTAGCCCTTGCCCAAAATTCATCTTCTCTTTCAACCGAGGAAACCCAACCATGTCTATGGATAGCGAAATTTCATCGTCCTACCTAAATATTACCAGTTTAAACACCAAAAATTCTGGATCTGCAGACAACTCTTCTCTTCCTCCTCTCATGACAAACCACAAATTTAATGGGCAAATTTTTTTGTAATGGTCCCATTTGGTGAGAATGTTTATTTATGGGAGAGGGAAAGAGGATCATCTCACTGGTGAAGCCCCTATACCACCGCAAACCGATCCTCTCTATAGAAAATGGAAAGCAGAGGATCATCGGATCATGTCTTGGCTCATTAAATCCATGAATGTAGAAATTGGTGAAAACTTTATTTTTTATGAGATGACCCAAGAAATATGGGAGGCCGTTAAAGGGACCTACTCCTGTTCCGACAATACTTCCGAGCTATTCGCAATTGAGACCATCCTTCACGTCTGCCAACAAGAGGACCTGACGGTAACTCAATATTTTAATTCCCTAACTGATGAGGACATCCGACCATGGAGGGTCTACTAGAGGCTTGGCCATTGATCTACGGCCACGATTGCACCACTGTATTTTTGATTATCAAATGTATTGATGTATTAGTTTATTGAGCAATTTGAGTCATAATTGCATTTTCATTATTACCCTCATTTGAGGGAGTAGTCGTTTGTAGCCCTTGAGAGCATTTGAGTCTTTGGTTTATTATGGATGTTCTCAGTTATTTATAAGCCCCTTCATCTTCATTTGAGGGGATGATGATTATTAATTTCTACATTGTGTGTTCTTGGAGAGAGTTTGAGAGCTCTTGAGAGGTAGAAGACCCTAGTGAGGGCAACAGATCACCCGTTAGCCGCAGGAAGTGTCCGGGCTCATGGTTCCTCATCTCCTTCCTCCCCACCATTGGCCATCATCTTTCTTTCCCCACCAAACCGCTGGCCATTCCCACCCTCCCCCCCCCACCCCACCCCCACAAAATCTCTCCCCACCGCCGGCGGCCAACCCCGTTCCCCCTCCCCCCACCGACCGACCACCCTTCCCCCTCCAAAACGCCACCAACCACCACCCCTCCTCCTCCCTCCTCTTGGCCGAGAGCCAACCACCCCAGCCCAACTGCCAGCCCTCCCCCTCCTTTCCTAACCCTACTTCCCTCCAAAACCCCTATTTTCTTATTTAGATTATTTTTAATTTGGAAAGGAATTTGAATTCAAATTAATCCAGTTTGAATTTTAAATCCTCCCTAATTAATTATATTAAATTTGGAAACTTCCCTCATTCTATTAATTAATCCAATCTAAAATTGGTTGATTAATTAATCCCTAACCCAAATACATTGAATCTAGACACCCCTCTTCCCCCTCTCTCTCTTGGCCGGCCCCATGTCCCCCTCCCTCAATTAATTTCCTTCCAAATTTAGGGCCAAATCAAAGGGATTAATCCCCCTAATTCCTCCCCCTCTCTCTCCCCTCTCTCTACCCGACACCCCTCTCTCTCCTATCACCTTTGAGTTGTTTCCAAAAGGGGGAGATATATTTGAGGAAACCATTAAACCCAAATTCTCTCCCATCAAAACCAATTTAGGGATTCAAATTTCAAATCCCTCCTCATCCCTCCACCTCCAAAATCTGAACCCTAAATTTTCCCTAACTCCCCTAGCTTGGCCGGCCCTCCTTCCCTCCCTCATCTTATTGGAAACTGCTTGGGAAATCCTTTCTCTAGCAAGACGAATCATCAAGGGCAGCAAGGAACCTTCTCCTACCTTACCAAAGCGTCATTCTCTTCATGTATGGCCGACCCGGATCAAGACCACAGATTTGTTTACGATAGCCAAGGATTCACTGATATTCTCCGTTCACCTTTCTTCGACCTTAACCTAGACATTGATGATTCCGTGGAAGAGTACGTTGATCGCATCACCTTCAGCCTTGTGAGCGCTATTGAAGAGCAACTTTCTACTCTTCAGTGGCTAATCATATCCAAGAACTGATAAATGTGAACTCTTCCCCTTATCTTGTCTTTACTAGTTTATTCCTGCTTGTAGTTGTGGTTGATTCCTGAATTGTGCAATGCTCCACTGAAGCTTAGTTAGTTAAGAGTGTGAATAAAGGATTCCGAGTAGTGACTAATCACGTTGTTAATTTAGGGATTCTTGTTGAAATTCACCATATATGCAAAGTATGATCAATTGATTAGTTTGTGGTTTCAACTTCTAGATTGTAACTTGGCCTAAGCTTGTCTCACCCCACTCTTGTTTTATTTCATTGTTTAATTTGCTTTAAGTTAATATTTAACATTACTCCCGTTCAAAGAGCGTGCAAAATCTTACTTTTATTGCATACGCATCTTAGTCCTACATCATTAACCCGTTATTGGGAACAATTAGATATGTTTGAATAATATCAATGAAAATGCTTTGAAGATCACACACTTCATCGGAAGATTGTTGAGATAAAAAGAACATTCAAATTCTTGATGGGTTTGAACAAGAACTTGGATGATGTTAGAGGACGGATCATGAGAACCAAACCTCTTCCAAATCTCTATGAGGCCTTTTCTGAAGTTAAAAGGGAAGAGAGTAGAAGAAAGGTCATGTTTGGAGACCTACAAGGATCTCCAAAGGTTGAAGAAGGAAATGCTCTTACTGCCAGCAGCAATCGAACCCCTCACATGATGAAAATCGACATCAAAAGAAGGGAGGAAGACCATGGTATGATCACTGTGTCAAACCAGGCCATACAAAGGAGACATGTTGGAAGATTATGGAAAGCCAGCTGATTGGAAGGCAAACAAATCAGCACAAAAAAGCAAGGTTAACTCCACGAAGCTGAAGCCATTTCTTTCACCAAGGAGCATTTAGAGATGCTAAAGTTGCTGCTTAACAACATCAACAAATCGTCTCCAGAACCTGCTACCAGTCTACATGCTCACTCAGGTATAAAACAGTCAAAACTTTGGGTTATCAACTCAGGAGTATCACATCACATGACATGAGACATTACACTCTTTTATTACTATCAACCTTATCATTCAAATCAAGTAGTTAAGGTTGCTGATGGCTCAACATCCAAAGTTTTGGGAACTGATTCTGCCTTTGTCACAGAAGCTATCACCCTTAAATCGGTGCTTTTTGCGCCCAATCTTGAGTGCAATCTAATTTCCATTAGTAAATTGACTCGTGATAGTAATTGCTTAACAATCTTCTCCAATAACATATGTATTTTTTTGGAACTGAACTCGGAGAAGAAGATTGACAGTGCTGAAATGTGTTCTGGGTTATACTACATCAAGACACCCAAATTCTTAATTGCTGCTAAGAATCATCTTATTGTGAGTCAGTTTGTTGAGAGTCATTTTAGAGTCAGTCAAGATAGAGAAATTATCATGTGGCATTATAGGTTAGGTCATTCAAATTTCATGTATCTTGAAAAGCTTTTTCCCCGTTTATTTATTTATAAAAATTCAAGTTTGTTCAAATGTGAAACTTACCAATTGGCTAAACATACCTGTTCATCTTACGTAATTTTTCCTTACCAACCTTCTAAACCTTTTGCCTTGATCCATAGTGATATTTGGGGACCCTCAAAAGTTAAAAATGTAAGTGGTGCAAAGTGGTTTGTGATATTTGTTGATGATCATACTAGACTCACTTGGGTTTATTTAATGAAGGAAAAATTTGAAGTTAAAAGAATATTAAAATTTTTTCAACTGATGATTCAAAACTAGTTTGATACAAAAATTAAAATCTTAAAATTAGACAATGGGAGAGAGTGCTTTCATTCTATCATAAGAGAATACCTATCAAGCTAAGGGATAATCCAAGTGAGTTCATGTGCATATACGTCTCAACAAAATGGGGTAGCTGAGAGGAAAAATAGACAACTCCTGGAAGTTGCCAGATTTATTATACTATTGAGTTTAGAGCTTGTTTGTAACTTAAAAGAAGAGGGTTGATTCAACACACACAAGTAGTAAAGAATAAGGTGTATATATATATATCCTCTTGCGGGGTTTATAGCTACATCTCCTTAACACCCTTTGTTAAATCTCAGCCCTAGTTCCCTCGTTGATCTAATGACTGCAATTAGAGATCCGTGGGAAGCCTTCTAGAAGCACATTGAGTACCTTCCATAACTAGACATTTGATTTAGGAAGTATTTTATTTCAGCAATTATTCTGTAGTTATTTCTTTATTAAGACCTCTTGTATAGATCTATAAATAGGGAGTATATTGTATAATGAAAATATACTTTTTCCCTCTCAAATTCCCGTTTTAACATGGTATCAGAGACAACGGCCTTCATTGCCGTGAAAGAAAGATCGTAGGAAGCCGAAGAAGGAAGAAGTCCGACGCTATCAGGCCGACTCCAGACATTGCCGAAGACAGAGGCAGGAGCGACTGACGCGTGCGGAAGTCCGTCTCTAGCTGCGGAAGAAGTTCGCCGCCGTCGTAGAAGACCAACCGCGTGCAGAAGACCGCCCCTAACCGAGCGAACGCGACCCGCTCTCGAAGTCCGATCCGGCCTCCAGTTCCGCGCGCAGCACTCCCGCGCTCCCTGCCGGTCTCGACTCGTTTCCGATCGCAACCCTCAATCTCGCTGTTGCAGGCTCTCGGTGCAGAGGCCGAGTCCGCTGGCATCCGCCGCCGCCTCGTGAAGTTTCCACGCACCGGGTCATCGGAAGCCCGCAGAGCAGCCCAGACCCGACTCCGTCGGCACCCCGCACCCTTTCCGCCAACCGCGCGCCTGCGCCAGGCCAAGCCTCCGCCGCCTGGTCTCCGACCTAGCCAGATCCATCCCGCACCGTGGTGCTCCGAGCCCTTTGTTCGGTTTGGTTTAGTAAACCGAGGAAGAAGGAATAAAGAAAAAGAAAAAAAAAGCCTTTCGACCTTTATTGTCAAACAGAGAAAAAAAAGAATTTTTTTTTTTGGGAAGCCTTCATTGCTACCCAATGTCAGAAATTAATTCCTCCCAAAGCATTGATTAAACTGAGGAATCAATGGTGCACCAAGGACGGGGTGACCTCCAAAGCATGCAACCTTCCTATCGTCTGAATGGGAAGAACTACCTAAAGTGGTCTCAGTTTGTGAAGACCTACCTGAAGGGGAAAGGAAAAATACATCACCTCCTCAAAGGAGGACCAAAAGAAGAAAATCCTAATTTTGGGGCATGGGATGAAGCAGATTCCATGATCATGTCATGGTTGTGGAATTCCATGACTCCAAAAATCAGCGATACATTTATGTTCCTTTCCACTGCAAAGGACATATGGGATGCTGCCAGACAGACCTTCTCCAAAGCTCGTGATGCGGCTCAAATCTTTGAAATTAAAATCAAAGTAGGAAGCACAAAGCAAGGGAGCAAAACCGTGACAGAGTATGCCACCCTTCTACAAAATCTATGGCAAGAACTTGATCACTACAGATGCATCGAAACCAGATGTCCGGAAGATGCTGCGATCCTAAAGAACTTTATTGAAAAACATAAAGTTTATAATTTTCTTGCAGGACTAAATGCAGATTTTGATCAGGTTAGAGTCTAGATTCTCGGCAAAGAGGAGACGCCATCACTTAATGAAACCATCTCTCTCATCCGCGTGGAAGAAAGCCGACGAGGAGTGATGCTAGAACTAAAGGTCATTGAAAGCTCAGCAATGGTGATGAACAAAGAATTATCATGGAAGGAGAAAGGTAAAGATTCCTCAAAATTCAAAGACAAAGACTCACTTTGGTGCAGTTATTGCAAGAAGTCAAGACACACAAAGGAAACGTGCTGGAAAATACATGGAAAACCCCCCAGTAAGGAGTGGAATCAAACAAGGAGTACATTGCATGCCAACAACACTACAAGTCAGCCCAACCTAGAAGTGCAGTCCAGCCTTGGAGAACTCAATAAAGAAGATATTGATAAACTTAAACGACTCCTGGTATCCCTTGAAAAATCGAATGCTTCCTCTTCACTTGCAGTCTCAGGTAAGTTTCCGATTTCTATTAGTTTAAGTGCCTCTAGAAATCATTTAAAGGAATTATGGATCATTGACTCAGGAGCCACAGATCATATGACCCACTCACCTTCCCATTTCATCAATTATGTCCCTTGCCCAAGTAACAAGAAAATCATCACTGCTGATGGTTCTCTTACCCCGGTAGCAGGCCAAGGAGACATAACATTATCTCCCTCACTCACCCTAAAAAATGTGCTCAACGTACCTCAATTATCCACAAACCTAATCTCAATACAAAAACTTACCAATGACCATAATTGTCAAGCTTTATTTAACCCCACTTATTGCTTATTTCAGGACCAGAGATCGGGGAAGAAGATTGGACTTGCTAAGGAGAAAGCTGGACTATACTACCTGGAAGAACTAAACCAATCTAAAAATAGCTGCTCTATGTTATCCCTAGTTGATAAGAACTCTACTATTTGGCTTCATCATTATAGATTAGGACACCCATCTTTTGATGTCCTAAGACACATGTACCCACAACTTTTTCAGAAATTAGAAAATAAAAATTTCCATTGTGAAACTTGTGAGTTAGCCAAACATAAAAGAACTTCCTTCCCAAATAAGAATGAGAGATGTGATACTCCTTTCTACCTGATTCATAGTGATATATGGAGACCCTAAAAAATCCCCAATATCTCTGGAGCACGCTGGTTTGTATCATTCATTGATGATTGCATGAGAGTCTCTTGGATCTACCTCCTCAAAAATAAATCTGATGTTAGCACCATCCTTCCCATTTTTTATACCATGATCCAAAATCAATTCGGGGTAAAAATAAGGAGATTTTGCTCCGATAATGCTAAAGACTATTTCAACCAAACCCTTTCCTCCTACTTCCAAAATGAAGGAATCATCCATGAGTCCTCCTGCGTTCACACCCCACAACAAAATGGGGTTGCAGAGAGAAAAATGGTCACCTTCTAGCCTCCACTCGAGCCTTTTTATTCCATTACAATACACCCAAATCCTATTGGGGGGAAGCCCTACTAACTGCAACTTATCTCATAAATCGACTACCTTCAACAGCCCTTGGACTCAAAACTCCAATGGAAATCATGTCCTCATTTTACCCCGAATTTCGAACCCATCATAACCTTACACCAAAAATTTTTGGGTGCACTGCCTATGTTCATATTCATAGCCAAAATAGAGGAAAACTAGATCTAAGAGCACTCAAATGCATCTTTGTTGGCTATTCTGCTACCCAAAAAGGGTACAAGTGTTATCATCCACCTACAAGAAAAACCCTTGTCTCTGTTGATGTTACCTTTGATGAACAAAATCCCTATTTTTTCAAGCCTCATCTTCAGGGGGAGACTGAACTTGAGGAAGATGAGGAAAATGAACTAGCACCTCTTGACCTTCCTCCACCACCTCAAAACCAGGATAGGGAAACAAAAGATAAAGCTGTTGTTAGATTTGGGAAGGTGTACTCCAGGCGTACAAGTTCAGATTGTGCTCCAAAGCAGATCCAAGAATCTGAACCATCTCCTGGAATTAAGGTAAGCTCACCACCTCCCTTATATCCCATAACTAACTCTATATCCTTCAACAACTTCTCAACCTCACACAAAAATTTCTTGGTGACACTAGAGGATATCCATATTCCTAAAAATATTTCTGAGGCCTTATCTAATGAAAATTGGAAAAATGGCATGATAGATGAAATGCAGGCCCTAGAAAAGAACAATACATGGGAGATCATCAATCTACCGATAGGAAAAAAATTGGTCGGCTGCAAATGGGTATTCTCCGTAAAATGCAAAGTTGACGGCACACTAGAAAGATACAAGGCAAGACTAGTGGCGAAAGGGTACACTCAAACATACGGTATTGACTACCAAAAAACCTTTGCACCTGTAGCCAAGATGAACACCATCAGAATACTACTCTCACTAGCAGCTAAGTACAACTGGCATTTGGAGCAATTAGATGTGAAGAATGCATTCCTACATGGGGATCTGGAAGAAGAAATATTTATGGAAATACCACCAGGATTTAAAGAAAAAGCTGAAAGTAACAGGGTGTGCAGATTAAAAAAGGCTCTATATGGGCTAAAACAATCACCAAGGGCCTGGTTTGGAAGATTCTCAAAAATCATGCTCCTTAATGGGTATAAACAAAGTCAAGGGGATCATACACTATTCTTTAAACACTCAGACTCAGGGGGAGTCACAATATTATTAGTATATGTGGATGATATTATCTTAACTGGAAATAATGAAGAGAAAGTGAGTTTAAGGAAAAACCTTACCAAGGAATTTGACATCAAAGAACTTGGTAGACTTAAATACTTTCTCGGAATAGAAGTAGCCCACTCCAGCAAAGGAATCTTCATTTCACAACAGAAATACATTAAAGATCTTCTAAAAGAAACTGGCAAATTAGCTTGTAAACCAGCACCGACACCAGTGGAACCAAATCTTAAACTGGGGGAAGCTAAAGAAGATCTAGATGTAGATAAAGGGTCTTATCAGAGACTTGTAGGGAAATTGATCTACCTCTCCCACACCAGACCAGATATAGCGTTTGCCGTAAGCATGATTAGTCAGTTTATGCAGAATCCAAAGCAGGCTCATATGCAAGCGGTAGATAGGATACTACACTACCTAAAGGGAAACCCAGGAAAATGGATTCTCTTTAGAAGGGATCAAGGAATAACCCTAGAAGCATACACGGATGCTGATTATGCAGGATCACCAGTAGATAGAAGATCTACCTCTGGATACTGCACATTTCTTGGAGGAAACCTAGTTACATGGAGAAGCAAGAAACAAAATGTGGTGGCAAGATCTAGTGCGGAAGCAGAATATAGAGCTATGGCCTTGGGGATATGTGAGTTACTATGGATCAAGATAATTCTGGAAGATCTAAGGATCAAGTGGAATGATCCCATGAAGCTACATTGTGACAACAAGTCAGCAATCAGCATAGCCCACAATCCAGTCCAGCACGACAGAACCAAGCATATAGAAGTGGACAGACATTTCATTAAAGAAAAAATAGACAATGGTCTAATACGTATCAACCACGTACCATCAAAGGATCAACTTGCAGATATCCTTACCAAAGGATTGGACAACTCTGTCTTTCTCAGAATGATTGACAAGCTGGGAATGACAGATCCATATTCCCCAGCTTGAGGGGGAGTGTTAAATCTCAGCCCTAATTCCCTCGTTGATCTAACGACTGCAATTAGAGATCCGTGGGAAGCCTTCTAGAAGCACATTGAGTACCTTCCATAACTAGACATTTGATTTAGGAAGTATTTTATTTCAGCAATTATTCTGTAGTTATTTCTTTATTAAGACCTCTTGTATAGATCTATAAATAGGGAGTATATTGTATAATGAAAATATACTTTTTCCCTCTCAAATTCCCGTTTTAACACCCTTGATGGCCTCCCTATAATAAGTTGAGACTAGTTCACTATGAAGATTGTTGATGACTCTTGGAGACCGTCGCTAGTCTAAGCCGATGATTGCTGGCAGGCATCGTTTGCTTCTCCTTTAAGTTACTAGTGGTCATGTGTAATGAATAGCTTATTCGAGATCAACCCTAGGAATGTCGAAAAGAGGTGTATTTATAATGAAGGGGGAGTTGATTGCCTTGGTTGTCACACCAATAAAGGCTACACTATGACACATGGAGTAGAGGTCTTTGGTGTCACATTGCACTAAAATGGAAGGGCACCCTACCGCTTTTTCCATCTTTGTGAGATTTTAACATGTAAGAGGAATGTTGACCTCTGCTAATGAAACAAAAAAAAAAAATCAATCATTACCTGCCCGAAGTCAGAAGCCCCATCCCGATATCCTGCTCAAATCCTGTCGAATCTCGCCGCTTCTACAGTACCCATGCCTCTGCGAGCGGCGCCGAAGAGTCCCCTCACGCATACTTTGTCGCTACCTCGCTCCCTCTGTCGTTAAAAGCCAACCGAGCGGGCTGCCTCCTCTCTCACATTCGCACTCCCCCTCTCACTACTCTTCCCACACGCGAGCCTCCTCCGCCTGTGAGCTCACCGAAGCCGACGTCCCTGCCCTAGCCTGCATCCGACCTCCTCCGACTTCTCCCGTAGCCTTCTCCCTCCAGTCGACTCTACCCGAGCCGATCCCGACACCATTCGACGCCTTTGCCTCCTCCCTCTGAAACCGAAGCCAGGCCGGACCCCGTCGCTGCCTCCCGCGAGCCGAGAGAGGGAAACAGAGAAAGAGAGAGAGCGAGCCAGAGAGAGAGACCAACCTCCTTTTCTAAAAGCCCTAGCAGAAGCCCTGAGCCTCCATTCGCCCATTCGACGTCGTTCCCTTCTGTTGGATCGGAGGCAGCAACGGGAACTAGCTTGCTGTGAAGGTGGGGCTCTCCCTTCCGAGCGCTTCTTCGGCCAAATCCTATTGCCGAACGACCCCTTAGAGTAAGTAGAGGGATTAGCCTAAATCTTGCTTAATTTTGATCTAATTATAATAAATTATAGTTAATCTATAATTAGTTATAAATTAGATATAATTAACTTATAATTAATTTTAAATTAAGTATAATTAATTATACATTATTAATTATATTTAGTTCATTATTAATTATAAATTAAAATAATTAATTTTAAATAAAAAAATAATTAATTAGAAATAATTAATTATTTTTAGTCTATTATTAATTTCAAGTTAAAATGAGCATTTTATAATTAATTCTAAATGAATTATAATTAATTAGAAATAATTAATTAATTTATTATTAATTATAAATCAAAATAATCAATTTATAACTAATTTTAAATTAAATATAATTAATTATAAATTAAGTATAATTAATCATATTTAGTTTGAAGTTAATTATAAATTAAATTAACTTATAATTAACTTTAAATTAATATAATTAATTATATTTTAAAGATGATTAATTATAGGTAATTTATAATTAATTATAAATTAAGCAAGTTTACCTCGACATGCGTGTCGGGCCGGCAAACCACCCATACACGCTTTCTTAAGCGTAGTGGGAAGGGAACCCGGCGCGACACCTACGACGAGGTAAGTAAGCGATCCCTTAACCCCAAAATCCTATCCTCGGCGTTCGTGTCGAGCCGGCGGACCGCCTATACACGCTTTCATAAGCGTGGTGGGAAGGGAACCCGGTGCGACACCTACGGCGAGGCGGGTAGGCCCTATACACGCTTTTTTTAGCGTGGTGGGGACGATCTTAAGTACCCGCTCGCGGGGAAACAAATGCTTTTCTTTTTCAGGTACGTTGAAGACCCATACACGCTTTCTTAAGCGTGGTGGGGGATTGAAGACTTTACACGGCCGCGGTGTCCTCGAAAGAGGGCATCTACCATACACGCTTTCTTAAGCGTGGTGGGAAAGGCCCAGTTTTCCGTTATTTCCCCTAAACGGGGGAGATGTCGGAATGCTGCCGAAATTTCGGGTGATCACATGACTGTACTCGGACTCGTTTGAACTTAAAAGAAGAGGACATGGACTATATTTGGACATTAAATGAATTAAATAAAGAACTTGAAATTCCACATTTAATGACAAAGATCTGAACTCAACAAACTTGAACTGCACAAGGGGTTCATGAACTTAAACTCAGATTGGACTTTGAATTTGACTGATGAATGACAGGAGAAGACCAATGTTGAGTCAGATTACAAGGAACTAAAACTCAAACTTAAACAAATGCAAGGATTCAAACCCCATGCAAGCAAATGAAGACTCGTGATATATGGAATTCCTAATGTCTCATTCATGGACAATAAAGTTAGGATGATTTATAAATGAGCACATCACATCTTTGAAGATTCATGAAACCAGTGGATTTGGTGAGACACCAAAGTTGAGCATATCTAACCTACAAGAGATGAAAGTGAGGTTACAAAAATTTAACTTGATTGCCAATGTTGATTCAAAGTCTCTTCGACGAACATTGTTGTAGTAGTGATTGCTAGTGCTACAAACCTCTCAAAGCACCCATGATTCAGGTTCAGACTTGCCCCTTGAACGAATCATAAAGATTTGAACTCAAGTGAGGATTTGATTCGAATCCACATTGAACTCAATTTGAACTAAAACAAAAAGACTTGAATACTTGCTGAAGTCCTAAACTTGAATCAAATGACGAAGACCTGGACTGGAACTTGAATTTACAAGGACTACATTTGGACCGAAACTCAATTGAACTAAATACGAGGAATTTTGGCTTAAATGAACAATGAAGAGACTTGAATTTGGACCAACAAGTGCAAATCAAATTTGGACCTAAATGTGCTATAGAGGACTCGATTTGGAGAATGAACTGAACTCAAATCTAATTGACATCAAGCAAGGATTTGAACTTGCAGAGGATAACAGAGGACTTTTGAATTTACTTGAACAACTCGAGCATACAATAGAATTTTCAGTTACAAGGAGTTTGACATATAAGACTTGAACTAGAAATAAGAGACTGGAACATTAACTTGAGGCTAAGTGGATACTAATCAAACATAATTTGGACATTTAATCTCAAGCAAGAATATGAACAATGGAATCCAATGGGTTTGAACATGGTTGAATCAATGATCAATAAAGGATTTCAAATTATTAAAGAATTTTCATTTCAATACGAATGTTGATTGGAAGTGCCACTCAAACCTCATGCAAACAATGACACTGAAATTAAGTGAAGCTTGAACTTGACTACAAAGGACTCTGATTGAATCGAGTTTGAGCTCATGAACTCGAACTTAAAATATGCACTCAAACCATACAACATCAAGTGAGATTTGAATCAATCTCAGGACCATAAGGAACTTCATTTGAATGATTCTGAACTCAAACTCAAGTCAAGCAAACTCAGATTGAACTCAATTTGGAACAAAATTCGAACTGCAGGAAACTCGTACAGTGGATAGAGACAAATTGAACTCAAATGAGTTACAATATGAATCCAATTCAAACTGGAATATAGGTAAGATGAGTGAGCAATGAGGAATTTCATTCGAACAATAAAATAACATTTCCAATGGAATGTTGATCATTTCAATCGGGATGAAGATGCTGATGACATCAAGTTCATTGCGAATCACAAAGAACTTACAAATTGGTATGCCGAACTCTTGTAAATTCACTCACAAAAATACAGTTTTTGGTGACTCAAGGCGATCGCAAATGCCAAGCATTCGAACAAAAGTCAAATGAAAGGCTTGTTATGTACGAAAGCATCTCAACAACTAGTGCAAATCATATACAAATGATGAATGATAGATTGAATTACCTAACTAGATATCAATGAAAGAACAAAGGTCTACAAAGGAGGTCCAAGGGTCCACAACAAACAAAGATTCTTATGACTGCATATAAAAGACATGTAGTGAAAGAGATAGTTGGCTTACAAGCATGTAATCAAGGATAAAGATCTGCAATACATACAAGTCCCCTATGAATACGGATGTACGTACCACATGTCATCTGTGGGTAGAAATAAAGAGATTTCAGTAAATGCAGTATCCTGAAGTCAATTCCAATCTATGAATGAAAACATCTACCTGCCTACCAGCAACAGTTGTGGAGATCGTACGACGCCACGCCACCGGATCCGCAACTTTCATGCAAGCGGACAGAAGGCGTGTACAAAGATTCCAAGAATACCCCCACACGTGTGCACTTTAATTTGTATACACATAGGTACACTAAAAAGGGGAAAATATAATCATGAACCCGCATGGGCCCCGGCGAGCGTGTTATTGGTACACACGTGACGTCTAATGATGCTGCGCGGATCAATAAGTGAATTCTAGTTCGAGCCCGATCCTCCTGTACGGGTAGAAAGGGGTTGACACGGCTCGAACCATTAAATAAATATGCGGTCGCGAGATCGACCGGAATATTTATTTTATAGTTCATATTAGGCCTTCAAGGCTTATAATCAAGAGAATTCACTAACAAAGGCTCAAAGCCTATGAAACCCGATCCTCTATCGACCAGTAGATAGAGTCGATAGGGTCCAATCAACAAAATAAAAATGACCCCAAACACCCCGATGATGGCCGTGTTGGATGCAGATCTCAACCGGAGGGGTTTCCAAACACTCAAAATATCTCCTACATTCTCAAACATTTTTCAAACACCCACAAAATCCAAAAATCGTAAAATTATTCCAAAATCTCGATGTTTAAAATTGAAATCCAATCATCAAACCACTTAAAGCAAAATTCATCCATCCTCCGCAACAGTTTGCCGAGGTGGACAAATCAAAAATTACTTCAGCTCACATAGAGCCAATGCCTGGTCGAAAATATCACTAGGATCCATTCTCAAACAATCTCCTGCCAGCAAGGACGTGGTACGAGTCCTCTAACCGGCAGTTTCGCCGCCAAATGGCACTGCAGGATAAACGGTTATGACTCGGGGCCCTCTGAACCAGGTGGTCGCCGCCAAATGGCACCATTATATTATGGTTATGGCCAGAGCCCGTATGCTCCCCAATGGCATCAAATCCTTGAGATATGAATTAATAGGATATGATCGATAGGGCACAAAGCCCTCTGTTAGCTAAGGTGGATTCAAATTTGGCCCCTTAGACAAATATTCACCCCAGGTCTACGAGGTACCCTTGGACGAAGCAACCCATGGCTGCCGATAAGGATCCTTCTGTCAGGTTGGGTCGACTACCTCCTCTGACTAAGTAGACCAGGGACCATGATGGCCTGGGACGACGGAACCATGGGATCTTGATCGGGTCTATCATCCATTCCCCCACCATCCGCTTTAAGTGCAAGATGGTGAAAATTTCTGTTTTAAATATTAAGATCTTCAAATTCCTAAAACCCTATGCCCATGCTGCTACTATATGCAAGATCCGTATATTTCTACGTATCTGATTGACGACTAGCCTTAATCGAAAGTTCTCTCTCGTTAGTGGGAGGGGTAATTAACTATAGGGGCTTGCACCTATAGGAAACCAGAACTCAGATCATAAAGTCCTCGCAAAATGAGGGCGAAATCTCTGGGTAGTGTCTTATCTACTATCTCATCTGCCTTCCAAAATTTACCTCGGAACTTAGTTCGTTAAAACTCCCCCCTCGAAAAGTAAAAAGTGCGGGCGGAGGCCGGGGCCGAATTTTCGGAGCCCTCAAGGAAAGATTGCACAGAGAAAAAGATAGAAATGCTTGATTTGAAGTGCATTTCAATTAGTGTTGATGTCTTCAAAATCAAGAGAAAAGACGTTGGCAAAATGTTGCTCAAGATGTCAACGCACCATAGGAGACAGGGATAAATATTGGTGGGCTCATTGAAGAGTCAAGCCATCCGCCTATATAAGGAGAATTCTCCTGGGACAACATTACTGAGTTGTCAGGAAAGATCAAGTCTCCAGGAGATGATTAACCACGAGACATGGTAGAGCTATTGGCCAATTCAACCAAGGAGACATCAACTAAGCTTAACCAAGGCATCGACCTAGCTACTAGAAAAACATCAATAAGGACTAACCCATCGTCAAGTCCAAAAAGAAATTCAACAAATAAGGTCCCAATAGGCATGATGCTTAGTGAGAAGTGCCACACGCGTTGACATTGACCATCCCGATAGGTTCTGTCTAGTTTTGGAGCTAGAACATTTAAAAGTTTATAGTCTTGCGGAGACTTAACCAGTTTTAAGGATTTGCTGGACTAGCAACAAAGCGTAAAGGATGGGGTAAAAATGTCAAGCCATCGTTGACCAAGGTGGTTGATGCCTTGATATGGACAATAGAAATGATGTGCCAATTTGTTAGTTTAAGATCATTTTTGGCCAGCAGCTTGCTGAGCTTGCAATGATAAACTGCTAGGCATATTAGTTTTTTTCTAGTAGTCTTCCCTGATCTATGTTTTGCTATGCTGACGATAAAAACATAAGTAGTTAAAGGCCTTGCAAAGACGGACGACTTATTGAGGATTAGGGACTAAGGTTTAAAGTAATTTAAAATCTTGCAGGGACTAAGTTGTTTAAAGTCTTATAGGGACCATGTTGTTTAAGGTCTTGCAAAGCCATAATTGTTTAAGATCTCTTAGGGACTGAGTAGTTTAAGGTTTTGTTAAAACTAAATTGTTCAAGATCTTGTAGGTACTGACACTTAATTATTATGTAGGGAGTTTGTAATTTAAAGCTATGTGAGGTGTTGACAATTTATAATCATGTAGGGACTTTTGTTAGTTTTCTAGCAGTCCTCTCGAACTGACAATTTACTGACCTGGTGGTAGAGTGAGGCACTTTATAGTCATATAGGGACTTTTGTTAATTTGTGTAGAGGTCTTCTAGGATCAGTGGTTTGCCGAGCTGGCGGTAAAGCACAATGTGCTAGTTATTGTAATAGTCTTCCTGAACCGGTGGATTACCAAGTTGCCAGTGAAGCGTGGTTTGTTAGTTATTGCAACAGTTTTCTTGGGCCAATGATTTATCGAGTTAGCAGTAAAGCATGTGGTCTTCCTAGACTGATGATTTATTAAGGTGGAGGTAAAGCCTGTGACATCAGTTTTTATAGCGGTCTTCCTAGAGTAGTGGTTTATAGAGCTAGCAATAAAATGTGAGTGAGCTCCTTCGAGGAGGAGAACTCATATCGAGTTATTGCTGGTGCCTGGTGATTAGCGGGTAGCTCGATATGAAATATGTTAGTTTAAGGCTTTCTTGGTTGATGATTTGCCAAACGGGTGGCAAAGCACAAAGAGAGCACTTGCATTGGGAGGAAGTGCATCATATCAAGCTATTGTCGACTTAAGGTTGGTTGATGGGTTGACATAGAGTAGTGCCTTAGCAACAAGGAATAATACTTCATCTTGTTTTCACAGTCATATGGTAGATGGAACACTTATCATATCCATATCATCGACTTTGGAAGTGGGTAATGCTAGTTTAAGGCCTTCTTTTATCGACGATCTACTAGGACAACAAAAGATCATTAGGGGATACTTTTCCCCAATGAGCTAGGCATGTCAAGATATTGCTCGTTACGGTAGTTGACGACTTAAGATGTTGGATGTTAGTTTAAGGCCTTTTCGGGTTGATGAATTGTTAGGTTGACAACAGAGTCTGAGGAAGGATAATTCGTCGTGTTGAGCACTCAACAATAATGAGCCACTACCCTTGTATACGTGATGAAGAGTTGCACCTGATTTGTCAGCATAAATCATGTTGGAGGATCAATGATTATGGTTACCCAGAGTGCATTGATTTTTCCTAATATAATATTTTGGGACTTGTACTTGGAATTAGCTTCTAGGATTAGTTCTTTAACTCTAACTTCTCTACTTGTTGCCATTAAGGTTAGTATGTCTACCTAGGTCCACATGTTTTTGCCTGTGTGGGACGTGTGCTTGAGTTTTGAGCTTAAGTCTAATTTCTTAACCCAAGCTTCTTTGTTTGCTGCTAGCAATGAGTTTGCCAGGCTTCCCTGGTTGTCTCTGAATTTAGAATTCAGGACTTATGCTTGTGTTTTGAGCTCAATACTAGTTTCTTACCACTTGCTCTACTTGGGTTTAGACCCCACAATTAATATTTCATCACCCAAGCATCTCCTATTGTGCATAATTTTATGATTTGTACTTGTGAAGAGTATTCCCAAGGTTAAGCTTTTTTGGTTGTGCTTAGGTGTGATCTAAGATGGGGATGATCCTTATAAGTATATGATTGTTGTGCGGCTTGGCATACACAAAAAATGCATGAGGAAATTTATTGTCAAGCTGTTCATTGGTTGATGTGGTCAATAGATGGTTCGACAGGATGATGATGAGTTTAAGGTATTTTTAGGCCTATGGCTTGTTTTGGCCGCAAGGCGTGTATGGAATATGAGTATGTCAAGCTATTGCCATTGTGTAAATCGACAGCTCGACATAACATGGCACCTTGGTGGCACAGTGTGATTATTTTTAAGCCTTTTCGTTCCAACGGTTCATTGAGCAGGCAAGGTAGTGAAGAGGTGGTCATCATGTCAAGCTGTAGTTAGTTATGGAGTCGATGATTCGATATAAGAGGGCGATTTGGTTGGACAAATGTTGATTTAAAGCCATTAAAAGCTGGCTGCTTGCCAAGCTAGTAGCATGGCCTGAAGGAAGTCATGTGAATCTATCATTGGTTATGGAGTCGAAGGCCCGGCATATAGGAGGGCGGTTTGGTAGCACGAAGGTTAGTTTAAGGCCTTTTGGGCCAATGGTTTGCTAAGTGGGCAGCGAAGTGTCATGGATATGAAACTGTATTTGATTATGGCCGACGACTCAACATGAGAGGATGCTTTGGTAATTTGGAGGTTTTGACGTCTTTAGATAAGCCATTTAATGTCAGGGACTCTTGGACGTGGAGACTTTGATCCCTTTGACTACATTGCTTATATGGACCAGTGAGAAGACAACGATCCCAAGTCTGATGGGCAATAATGATGATCGCTTACTTTTGTTTGTTGGTATTTATAATTTTTGTTTAAATTTTGGCGCTTTGATGAGTGTGCCTAATGGCAAAAAATCATATAGTTTGTATACTTTTGGTTTGTTTGGGACAGTTTTCTTATTATTTTATACAACAGTTTTTAGTATAAAAATTTCTTAAAAATAACTAAAAAATGATGACCAAAAACTGTCCCAAACGAAGCCTTTGACAAATGACAAGAAATGAATATTTTACTTTTGAGTATAATGATCATCCTCTTTTGAACGTAGTTGTTTGCTCTTTCTTTGTGACTTAAATAATTTTAGGATGTCTTTATATCTGGTATGTTTTCTAGGCCGACAGAAGATATCTGTAAGTTGGCGATTCATAGAGATGGTAATAACCTTTCAGACGACGATGGAAGATTTCCAACCTCTGAGATGATGACACAAGGTTGCAATGACATACCAATAGCACGGATCAGGTGTCCATGAAAATGTCGGGCTATTCTCTTGTGACTTGGAAGAATATAATTTTTTTTTTAAATTGTCTTTACTTCAAGGCATCTTCAAGCCAATGGTTGAAGGAGACAACAACGAGCCTTTGATGCAAAGGAAGTGACAACAGTTTAGGAGGATATCGGCTACATGGAGTCGATCACCAGAGATTTGATATGGCCGGTGGACATATGTCAAGTGAAGAAAGACGTTTGGTCCAGGCAAAGGGATGATTGTGGGAATGTCTCAACTAGTACTAGGAGTCATTAGTATGTTGGTGTTGGATGTGGGATGCAAACGGCTTGCCAAGGCCAGTGAGAACCTGTTAGGTAGAACATCAACCAAGAGTACGACAAATTTAGGTTTTGTTAACTCAGATCATGCATAAGGAACAAACATAAGATTATGTAAGAGAGACAATGAACCTAAGGATATATGATACAAAGAAGCATAATCCCCTAATCCTCGAGTGGGACACATAAAGAGGAGGAATTGTACTACTTCGGAATGAAGATAGCAGGTCTCAATGCGGACTCGAAGGTAGTAGTTTGTGTGATTGAATGAAAGCGTTTGAACACAAAAGTTCTCTGGATTTTTTTTTTTTTCAATCAATGCATTCTTAATTTTTTTGAATTCTAATCAGTGATTGTGTTATGCACCTCATTGCAGCCCTTACATGATGAACAAAATGATCAACATCTTTAATCTCGTCTTGCACAATTAAATTAACAATATGAACAATGCACCTCATATTTTAGAACTCCAATCAAGAATATTTCCTCATCTTTTAGCAAGCTTCTCTTAAAAATGACCAATAATTTATCAAGTCTTACTATAAGAATTGCATCAATATTAATAAACTAAGCGTTTCTCTGCTCGTTGATACTCGTTGTACATCCAATTCACCTTTGTAAAATTATGGCTTTTATTCAATTTTCAATACGCATTAAAGATGGATAGAATGTGAGTCTCCTTAGATGGTTTTGTCACATAAAATGGCGGCCTTCTGATGACCCGATTGGATTGGAAAAGTAGATGCATTAGATTTGACTTATGTTAATAAAGATAGAGGTAGACTTTTTGGCTTGGTTAGAAAATATTAGAAATGACATTTTTTTATTAGATTTAGATGAGAATTTGACTTTTAACAGGATATAATGGAGAAAAAAGTCGATCCCACATAGTTGGATAAAGACTTGTTGTTGTTGTATTAATGAAATGTATAATATGACTTATAATTGAGTCTCTGATTAAACAAATATTTTTATATAAAATATTCATAAAGAGCAGAGTTATAAGTGGATGATCATGATGTATTGACTTGTGGATCGCCATGATATATTTTTTTCACAATAATTTTATTCTCTTTTTTTTTTATCATTTGGTATGTACTGAACAAAATAATCTTAAATTTCAGGCCTTGGTGTTACTATCTTTTTTTGTTTACAATAGGTGGTTGCTACTTGAAATACTTACATCACCAATAATATTGACTCTAGCAATATTATCACTCTCTCTCTATAATGTGACATTTAGGCTTTGTTTGTGATAGCTTTCTTTCTGTTTTCTAAAGTAAATTTTTAGCATAATTTTTTTTTTGAAATAAAAATATTTGTACTAAAAAATTGCTTTAGAAAATAACAAGAAAGTTGTCCCAAATGAAACCTTAAAATCAATAAACAACTAGAGAGTAATTAGAATGTATGATAAAAAAAATGAATAAAATAAATGAAATGAGAAGATAAACATTAATCAAATAAATCATTAAAGCTTACACATTTACACATTGAAATGTAAATCAATTTACTGCTGCTTTTAAGTTAGAAAACCTTGTGAGCTTAAACTTGCATAAATTACTACTTTAACTTATAAATTGCAATTGGTCAAATCTTGTAGGATCAGTTGATGAAATCATTGTATATTATGTCTGATATGTGTGAAGGCATTTGATAAATATTGGGTGCTGTGAAACCCCATAAGGCCTTAGTTATGAGGATATTGATCAGCAAATTTTGAGCGACAAGTAGGGGAAAGCAAATGCTCAAGAATTGGAGAAGAGCCAAAAGGCAAGTAACTAATAGCGACGGTGCCACTAGCTAGAGTAAGAGATGCGTCCCATTATGTTAAAGGATTTTATGAACTCATGTATGGTGCGACTTTTTGCGATTGTATGAGAGACAATAAGTTATGGAGTACTTAGCTTTGGGTTGCTTCTAGTTTTCTTAGGGCTTTTGAGTGAGAAGATCCATCGAACCTTTGAAGCTCTAGCCGACATTGATTCCTCATTTTTACCCCAATTCTTTGAATAATAGCTCATGGTCGTGCAATTTGTATCTTTGAAATTAGGGTTTAGGGCTTCTCCAGCTATTCATGTTATCGACATGTTTAATTATTATGAATAAAATTAGATACAATAAATAACAAGTACTACTCTTTGCATTTTGATTTAACCAATTATTTTGAAATACAAATCAAATCAATAACCCTAAACAAATAACTTCACTATTTAAACTAATATTCTTATTAATATTTTATAAACCATACTGAATTACCCTAAATGATGAACACCACCATACATTACTACTACTATTTAAAAATGACTTATCTTGATATAACATGCTTTGCTTCATCTAGCATGTACTATTAATTTATTCTTAGAATTTTCTTTTGGATATTACAGAAAATTTCAGTGAGCGTTGAGCAAATTAGAAGCTTCTTGACTTCCATTGGAAGTTTACAGGGGCGGTTTTTCCAATCCACTGTCACAATATTATTATTATTTTTCTGTAAATTGTATTGTTCAATCTTGTAATTTGTTTTTTTTTTTTTTTTTAACCTGATGCTTCATAGAATTTTACATCTCTCTCTCTCTCTCTCTCTCTCTCTCTCTCTCTCTCTCTCTCTCTCTCTCTCTCTCTCTCTCTCTCTCTCTCTCTCTCTCTCTCTCTCTCTCTCTCTCTCTCTCTCTCATGTCCATCTTATCAACTCAATTGGCCCATTAATGTTTAGTAGACATGCTTATTAGTGAATGAAGTCAAGATTATGAGAAATTATTCTGTGCAGAGTCAGGACTGGAAGAACCGCATGGATATGTGAGTGTATATACTGTATATATATTTATACACAGTGTGTATCAAATCAGTGTACACAATATACACTCACAGTCCGGATGGTTCTTTCTATCCGGACTCTGCACAGAATAATTTCTACAAGATTAGGATCTATTTGGGGCGACCGTAGTATCTTATAAAATTGGTATGAAGTTATTGTGGAGAAAATAACTTCACCATCATGGTTGCAAAAAAATAATTTTCTATCATAGAAATTTTTTGAAAAATAGTGAGAAAGCATAAAAAGAGTAGTAATCAAATAAAATTATGGTTGTTGTCCAGAAAGCTTGCTCAAATAAACTCTAAAAAATTATTTGGGTTGGCCACAACTATTTCTATGATAAATTTTTTTATAATCATTACGTCATTTAAATTTCAAAAACAACAACAATAAGATTTTATCCTAATATTGTGAGGCCAGCTATATCAATCTTTTTTTTCTTCATTTTATCCTGTTAAGAGTTAAATTCTTATTTAAATTTAATAAAGAATATCATTTGTAATACTTTCTAATCTCGTAACAGAATAATCGAACGATTGTTGCTTTATATGACCAAATCATTTAAGGCGAGTCTGTCTAATTTTATCCGCCACTAAAATTACTCCAATATTTTCACGTGTATGCTTATTTTGCATTACATCATATAAATTTAATTACAAAATTATTTTGCTTCATTAAATTAAAAGAATAATAATAAAGTAGAAAAAAAACTTATTCCAAATGGACCTTAGAGAGATCTAATCCCCAAGTTTTAAGTTCATGAGGACTCTTTTTGTTTTACAGTTGCTTGGAGACTTCAAGCATGATGCTGAACTAAAATGCAAAGAATTATCAGCAGACTTCAAGAAAATGAGTTGGATTTTTTCTTAACTAAGGTTTTGTTTGGGATAGCTTTCTTACTGCTTCTTAAAGCAGTTTTTTAATACAAAAATTTAAATTTTTATAAAAAAAACTACTCTAAAAAATAGTAAGAAAGCCATCTTAAACGAAGCCTAAGTTATTTTAAAATAAACTGGTTGTTATTCTCATCAATTTGTTATTGCGCTAAAATATGATATAAATCATTCATAATTAACAAATATGGACAATTCTATTGGATTAGATTTATTTTTGAAAGCATGTCATTATAGCTCATCTTTTCATAATTTTGTCTAAACACAAATAAATTAGAATTTAATTTAAAATAAATTAGGGCTAAATAAGTCAAATTTATAGAGAATTTACTAACTTTTTATTATCTAATTGAGTTTAATAACCTAAAAAATATCAGAATTATTTGAAGTCTTGTTTCAGCAAACTTAAAATCAAATTGAGCATGTTGATAAGGCGAAGAGAATGACGCAGAGTGTTATGATCCGACTTAAGTGAGCCCAAACTAAGCAATTGAAGTAAAGTTGAAAGCTTTAGAATATTATTTGAAGAATCTAATGATTTTCAACATTTTCAAATATTAATTGAGGAATCTAATGATTTTCAACTTTTTCATGATTATAGTATTAATTACCCCGAAAGATAAACTAACATTACATTATCAACTTGAGGAAAGAAACAATTTATTTTCATATTCAAACTCGGCGTAAAGAATTTAAGAGCTACCCCGAAGGATAAAAGTCACATTTACCTATCGTTTTAAATACTAAATTGACTCAGGGTAAGCTTGATCGACGTCCAGAGATTTTTTCCCTCTCTTAGACGTCCAAAGATTTTTTTTCCCTCTCTTAGCAAACTAAGAGAGGGTTTATTTTATACTAGGATATTTGGTTCCTATAGAGGCAAGCTTCTACAGTCAATTACATCGCCGAAGAGAAAACTTTCAATTAAAGTCGAGATTAGACTCTAAACTTATAATACAATCAAATATCAGTAAGTTGCCTTAGATAATTGAAAATACCAATCATCCCTTCCAAAATATTATTAGATTTTATAAAAAATATATTTATAGTTAACATATATATGCATTTATTATTTATTAGGATAAGAGGTGTGCAAATACAACCAGGCTTATGCCTACTTGTAATGAGCAGCCATCTAACAACTTAATCCATAAGCAACATCCTAGATAAAATGCAGGATAAATATAACTCTATCCTAGAGTTCAAAAGAGTAAACCAGACTCTAAATTAGTGACTCAAGATGAATCTTCACTTTAAGTTCAAGTGACACCATCGAGAAGACTCACTAAGAACTCCACATTTTATCTTATTTAATTAACCTACCTAAATTTTCTAACCATCAAAATTTGGAAGAAATTTTGATAGTGTAATGGCCCTAACCATAGGAGAACTACGACAGCCCTATCTCTTAGGCCCCTCATACCTTGCCGTTGGCTTGTGTGCTGGGTTATTATATGTTTTAAAAAATAAAATGCATGTATGTATGCATATAAGGGTAAATGTGTTCGTATATATAGTACCTAGTACTATATCATCCTAGAACTAATATATGTATTCCTACAAAGTCTCGAACATATACACCTAGGAAAACCTAGAAAAATTTAACTCACTAATGTAATCTATCACTCATATGATGCAATGCATGTATGTAATAAATGAAAGAGAGTGTAATATAAAGAAATTTTATTTATTTAATAATTTGAATATTTACAAGACTTTGACTAAAGAAAAAAAAGGTGATCAGGCTCCACCACAACAAATATGGATTCTAAGCTTGATATATATATAAAATTAGATTATATATATATATTAGATACACCTGTTTAATCTCTTCAAGCTCCATGTCTTCTATGGAATTTAGAAAGAGATTATCCCCCAAAGACAGGGATATCATCTTTTGGAACCCCACTTATATGTATAAGCAGGTGTATTTGACTTTTTTACAACATTGAACACTGCACTACGCAATCTATATACAAATATACTTTTTTACATACTCTGATACATATACATTATACTTCCTAGGTACATTCTACTGCTTCTTGCAGAAATATAAAGGACTGTAAAAGAAAGAACATTGTAATATATATATATATATATATATATATATATATATATATATATATATATATATATATAAAGTGCAGTTGAGTAATATCCTAATGCTTCTAATGCAGTCTTTAAAGATGCCTAAGTGCATCAATAGAAATCAAATGTATGACATCTAGAATACAAAAATATAAATAAACAGGCAAAGGGTTCTTTCCAAGCAAATCACCCTTGTCTTTTACTCATATTAATATCACATTTTTTTAATAGTAATAGCAACCAGCTATTACTCAATCATATGTCTACATTCACTCATAATGTTTGTATTAATAATATCTTAAAGAAAAATACTTACTTCTATTAAAAAAATTTATACAAAATTCAATACCTTCTATTTTACCCAATGAAATTAAGAAATATTATAGTCAAAATCTCTAACATATAAAAAATTACATACTAGAAGTTTAATAAATCCAAAAAATGCAATAAATTAATTCTACGGAGTATCAAACGGTTGAAATTAAAATATTTAAAAATTAAAGTAGGATCAGAGTCACCTACCACAATATGAGCAAGTTTCATAAAAATGGTGAAGCAATCCAGCGGCTAAAATTAGTTTTTTCTCTTTTTCGCTGTTCTTTTTTCCTTCCCTTCCTCCTCTTCCTTCTTCAGTAAGGCATGGTGCTGAAATTTAAATTTTTCATTTAAAAAAATCATTTCAAAAATTTGGGTTATCATAATTTACCTATCTTAGAAAAATATTGTCCCTGACATTTTCCTTAAAGATTTGGGCACAAAATCAATACAAAAAAAAATTGTATGATCAAAACTTAAATTGAGTCAAAATCAAATCACGAATAAAAACTCATTAAACTCAATCAATTCTTATCATACAGTCATACATTTCATTCAATCACATGTCATTCACTTATGTAATAAACTACGAATGCAAAATAATGCACCTTAATCTACCTAATCTACTCGATTCATTATCAATTTTCTATAGCTCTGAAACAAATCAATCAATTCTTTCAACAACTGCTCTGATACTAATTATTACACCAGAATCTAACTTGAAATTTTTTTTCTTTTATCTTTTAATAACAACACCATAGCTATTTAACTTTATTTATCAGAAATAAATAATGAAAATAAATTCTATAATTTAAAACATCAATACACATTTATATTTATTGATAAAAAAAATAAATCATATACAATACTTATGAATCATATAATCATAACATATTCTTCCATTCTTGATTACAAAAGAGTAATTAAAATAAAAAGGAACAAAACTTGAGGAATCTTGACCAGTCTCACACTCTTAAACCTCTTCCCTGATCTAAAATTACTTAAATCATATATAATGAGCTAGAAAGCTTAGTAGGTCATCCAAATCCTATAACTAAATTTAAAGTACGATAAAAGAGTAATATAAATGTCAGCAGTCAAATTATAACAGTAACATTTATGTGATCATAAATTAGTACAGAGATATTAGAACTCACATACCATAGTAGTAGAGTTGATAAATAGTAAAATAATATAATACGAAAACCAATAAAATAATACAGTACAAAAACCAGTAAACCATACCGGTGTTAAAACCATAAGGTAATCGTTGTATCAATACTATCAATCAATGATAATCAGTAAAGGAATCATATAGATTGGTAAAACTAAAACATCGATAAAGACATGTAGTTTGGATAGCATGCTCCGATCTGTGTTGTATGTATAATTTGGTTAGTTTTAATTTTTTGTAGGCTTAACTTTTATTTTGTTATTCTCTCTATTGTCAAGCACTATTATAGATAGACTTTTGATTGTATATATTTTGGATGATATATAAAAAATTATTTTGAGATTCAGTAGTCTTCTGATTTATGTTGCATTAAATAGTGGCTTTGTGTAGTATATAAATTAAAAGTTTTGTTTCAGTAGTTCTCCAATCAAATCTTGGGGCCAGTTTTGCCACAATTAGATACGGTATAACCTGTGTGATATTAGGTTATATCAGGTCAGGTTGTAACATATGCTCTTCTATTCCAACCCACACCAAGTTCGACCAGATATGTTGGCGCACCATTACTGACTACCTTTATAATAACCCCCAACGGCGCCCAAGCATAGTGGAATGGAAGGCTTCAATGTAATGCCCCAACACCTAAATTGAAAGAATTACATCTTTTTATCTTTATAGTCATTAACTAGATCTTACTAAATGCATAAAAAATATATAACAAAAAAAATACAATTACATTTTTATTCATTCAAAATTTATACCTTGATCTAGAGTACCAAAATAATATATACAATAATCATGATGCAACCAAAATAATCCATTATTAAAACAAGCCACATATTTCTTACCCTTACCTGAAAATATATACAAATTGTATAGTTAGTATATAGCTTAGTAAGTAACAAACATATATAACTGGAAATAATGCATAAAATAGAAATAATATACATGAAATCATAATCATATGAATAGTGGTCTCATCAATCAATCAATCAATATAACCAGTGAATCAATCATTATATATCATATATTATGTGTTATCAGTCTCATTAGTCATCAATCATCATCTACTTTATCATCAGTATTATCTATCATCGATCATATCTATCATCTGTCCCATCTATCATCTATTGATCTTATCAATCATCTATCGTCTGTCTTATTTATCATCCATCATTTTTATCATCTATTATATATATTATCCATCATCTCAATCAGATTTATCATCTATCTTATCTATTATCTATCATCATTCATATATATTATCTTTCATATTTATCATCTAGTTATCAATCGTTAGTCATTAATTTTCACTCATAAGTCTTATCACTTATCAATCTTCTTAATCATGTCAGTACCATTCCCCTCTATTTATATAGCACATCAATTCATTCATTTGCTTATTCTTACACTAATTTCATATCATGTACATCATAAAAATAGGCATCATGTACACATCATATGTAATGACTATATTATATAGAGCTATCGAGTATGCTCATCAATATGCATGTATTATACCAAAATACATGTTATACTAAATGAAAAGTAATTATATGCATGTCATGCATTTTATATTCAGATTTAGTACATTAGCACCTGATCATTTTTCACTCAATATTTCCCTACTCATTTCAATTAAAATGACATATAAGCCAAACCACCTAGTGAAAATTCAATATAATCCAATCAAAATATTCAAAATAACGATATCTATCATATACTAAAAGTTACAAGGTAAAAGTTTACTATAATGAGAGATATTATATTTTTATTAATTTTAGGAGAGAGAAATATATTAAATTCAAAATCATTGAAAAAAGATGTACAGTATATATCACTTACCATGATCAAAATAAATTTTATAAAAAAAGCAATAGATAAAAAAACCTCAAAAGATCTTCTCTCTCTTATGATCTCACTCCTCTCCTCTCTCTCTCTCTTCTCTTCTCCTTCTCCTTTATTTTCTTCCCTAACAAGGCAACAAAGTGAGGTAAAGATCACTTAGGTGGTGAGGGATATTTATATTAAATATATTAAAAATATTATTCAGTGCCCATTGCCATGGTATCACAAACTTTAGTGATGCTACACTGTGTGAACCTCCAAAAGGTCACCACCGTGCGGGGGGAACATATCACAAATGGTACGACCGCACTATCCCAGAAGACAAAATGATCGCAGGCCTTTGCGCTCTTTACAAGCGGGCCAATGGAAGGGCAAATTAGATCATACATACGATTAACCATTGAGAATAGCGGCTCTCGCCTATGCATCTCAATGGGTAATAATATGTATGACCTGATCAGAGTCACGGGGTTTTCCCCACCCGATACATCAGCTCAAGTGGGGTTTATTTAATGTAGAATTTAGTTTCCCACGGGTGCAAGCCCCCATGGTTAATTACATCTTAAATTGGGGCCTAAAAAGACTCTCGATTAAGGATCCTATATTATTCTCTCAAATGGGATTGACACATGGGGAATAGACTAGGAAGTTCCTACTCAAAGGGAAAGAAAGGTTCAAATTGGCTTAGTCAATATATATGGCTCACACCAATATCCGGAGGGACTAAGACGATGGAAGAAACTGGAGAAAAAGAAAATCATGTATTCAGAGCATATGAGAGAGAAATATAGAGGTGGCGTCATCCATGTGACGTAAATATGTGGGATTTATAGCCTCTAAAAGATAGAGAATTTACCTACTGATGAGGCATACTACAGGACACCAATAATAGTAGTCTTGAATACTAAATCTAGTGAGTTTAATATTTTACACATAATACTAACACTCGTGTCCTAGCTAATGCAGTGCAAAATATGGACTTACCCCAGCCTGGATTGGGGAGCCAGCTAACCACTTAGTCGATTTAAAATCGTGAGTCCAATCATTTTTTTATGAAAGAGTGGTAGGAATATTTAGAGTTTTTGAAAAGTGGGACCGACATTTAGAGATTGTCCTAAGTGGTTCCTTGACTTATGTTGGGTGAAAATGCTAAAAAAAATACAATTAAAGTTTTAGATCCACTTTAAATTGATTTCTAATGCAATGCATGCTGATCGACTCGATTAAATATTTGAAATGTATATGAAATAATTTAAGAAAAAAAGGCTTAAAAATAAGTTTTATCCTAGAGTGCACAGGCTCCCCTTGACAGATCTTCACCCTCATAGGCTAGGTGGTTTGTTAGAACCTACAGGCGGGGAGTGGCCAAACAAATGGAAAGAATAATGCAATAAATATGCTATGAGAACTTCCAGCAGTCCCGAGCTTACTTTTTAAGAGCATTAGAGTTTCAATGTTATCTTAAAAATTTTAATTAAGTTTAAGTAGAAAAATTTTGGGCCTCACGAGCCTTCGATCAAATCCAGGCTAAAATAAAAGCGGCACACAAATACCAATAAACTAAGAAAAGCAGGCAAAATTAAATCTCAATTAATTTAAATTAAACATATTAAATAATTAAATTAATCAAAATAAATATCCATAAGCCAATTATCGTTTATTACAATTTAGGGTCTGCAGAAAAGTAAAGTGGTCGGGCACCACTAACAACAACCCAGATTCTGATCCTGGCACTGATGCAAGTGACTTTGAATATGATACTTTTTATCTTCAACTCCTCGATCTTCTCTTCTTCATGCTCCTTGGATTCGTTGTAGATGGATACCCAAATGGAAAAGAAAACTATTCCCCCAGATCGAAGGGGAAGGTTATTCTTTTTGCTTTGGGTAGTAAAAAGGATCCAAATTTGGACTTCCAAAGGAAAAAAAGGACTATCCCCCTAAAGGGTATCATTTCCACTTTAGAATTCAAACTTTGGACCTGTGTATCCCAACTCAAATGTACACTTTCACAACTCAATATTACAAACAAATTACATTAATTAATATAAAATGCAAATTCTAGACTCTCCTGTAAGATTATCCTAATCATTTAAATATCAGATCAGTTACATATATGAAAAGTAAAATACTCATGCCAGTCACACTTGGTCATGCTCTTATTTATTTGAGGGCTAAGCGACTGAAGCACCTGTAACAGTTATGATTTACTTATTTTTAGCCCTTATTTATCTGAGGGGACTAAGCAACTGAAACATCTATAATGAGAATTTATATGACATTTATTTATATATTTTAGCCCCCCTTTTATTAGCGCTATATGAGCATGGTCACCTGCATAAGACATTGTTAGTATCAAAGATCGTTCCTAAAATATGAGTAATATATCGCCCATCACATCAATTCACAGAGTACAGTAAAAATAAATAAATATATCAATCAATTTTCAATCACAACATACAATAAAATCTCAAAAAATCTAGCATATTGTAGTAAAGTAAACATTGGCCTAGCCTAGAGCTAGAAGTGGTGCCATAACAAATAATTCTATGTGTGTATAACAAGGCTGTGTGGTTTGGATGTGTCCTATGTAGGGGGTTTAGTTAAAGTTGCTTGTGATCCAATTGGTTGAAGGTCAAAAAGGAAAAATTTTGGTTTAAGTTTAAGTATAAATATTTTAGGGTTGATTCTAAAAGTTTTATTTTCAATGTTTAGAGTATTACTATCTTTGTTGCTCACCGAAGTCGTGAGATTTATTTTACCCTCCTTGGGGCTAACTTAATAGTCTCGTAGGCCTGGGTTACCCAATAGTAAATAATTTTATTAAATTAATTTAGTTGGTTGGTTGATTTTAATACTTAGGGCAATATTTTATGGAGTTAGGTTAGATTAGTAGATTTTAGAAGGTCCTGTCACCCTGCCTGCTAAGTTAAGGGGGGTCCAAAAGGTTACTTCTAGAAGCAAGCTAAGTTTAGGAGTTTTAGTATTTTTATAAAATATTAAACCTTACAAGGAGTAATTAGACTTTGAGTTTGCTAGATTTGAAGTTTTCTACGCAAAATTATGATCTTCCGAAGTTTGGGCAATTACTAAATTATTAAAATTATTTAATTAAAGGTTGTTTTAGGGGTTTTGATTCAAATCAGCTCCAAACCTCTTAGAATCACCTCCAAAGGTCAGGAATGATTTAATAAAGAGTTCCCAAGTGTTTGGAGAAATTTTAGAATTTTTACTAATTTTTAATTATTTAATTTAATTAAAAGGGTGATTTTTAATCAAAATTAAATTAATGTTCAAATTGATATCCAATAAAGGGGGTTTTAATTTTTTGAGATTAAGAACTGAATTATGAAGAGTTTAATATATTATGCATAATTTTTAGATTTAATTTGAATTTATTTGAAGTTATCGGAACTTAATTAAGGGGTTAATTAGGGTTTGTTAATTAAGGGGTTTAAAGGGTCCTAAAAATTTCTAGAAAATTTCAGGGGATTTAAGATGTCACTAAGTTCAAGTTCTTCAAGTTTCAAACCATTCGGGGGTGTACCCTAGCTCCTAAAATTTCTCTAAGTCTGCTAGACACTTAATTATTGTCACTAGGTTAAATAGGTTTAAATCAAATGTTGATGTCTAACCCCTTGGGATAACATAAAGGAAAATGCATAAAAATATAATACAACATGTCTTTAGACCTAGGAGAGCCTAGATTAAGTATTTGTGCATCCTACATATGCAAAATATAACTAAATAAATAATTAAGCATGATTATCAATGCAATTAGTGAATGATTGGAGTCCAATCATCCACTAATCCTGTCCCCATGAATGCTATTCATATACATAGCCTATAATTAAAATTCCATAAAGTGGACCTCCCAAAATTAAAGGGATTTAATAATATATAATTTTAAAATAATAAAAAAAAGAAACATATATATACCAATAAATATATATATAAATAAATAGATTTATATAAGTTTCAAAATAATATAATTAAAAAAATAATTTCACATTCATATTTATGAGAGGTCCACTGGCCACATAAGGGGGGGGTTTAAAAATAATTTTTAATTTCAAAATAATTAATATATTATTTATTTAAATGATAATTAAATATGAGAGATAATTAAGTAATAAATAAATAAATCAGAAGAATAAGTTTTAATATTTGAAAATAATTTTTAATAAAAATATAAAATTTTCTGAAAATTTTAAGGTATTATACATATTTTGTAGATTTAAAATGAATTTACTATGAATATTTAATGTTTACTGTATTTAAAATAATTTAAGATAATTAATATCTAAAAAAATTATTGAATTAAATTACATGAAAGATTAAAAGTTTCTGGAGTTTAAAAAAAAATTTAAATAGTTTTGCTTAAAATAAAATAAAATTATTTAGATTTAATTTAATTAAATAATAACTAAATATTTAAAAATATATCATTAATAAAAAGAAAATTATTTAAAATAATAATATATCTTTATTATTTAAATTTAATTTAAAATTAAATAATAAGTTTCTAGTTTTAAAGAAAATAAAATATTACATTATATATTTTTTACATAAACTAATAATTAATTAATAATAATAATAAAACTACTTAAATATTAATTATATATTAATATATAGTAATTATTTAAAATAATTAAATTTTAGATTAAATTCTAAATTGAAATATGTTAAATATTTATTTGAAATTATAAAATATATTTTAAAATAAAATTTTAAATTTTTATGAAATATTTTAATTATTTATAATTAGTTATTAATTAAAATAGTAAATATTTAATAATTAATATAATTTAAAGTATAATAAATATTTTTAAATTAAAGATAATGATTTTATGAAAATAATGATATAAAATATTAAATTTTTGGATTTAAAATAAATTTATAGTGAATGTTTAAACTTTTAAAACAATTAAAAAGGAATATTAAAATAATTTAAAATAATTAATGTTAAAAAATAATTATTAAATTAAATTAAATCAAATATTGAAGTTTCTAAAATTTAGAATAATTTAATAAAATTAATTTTTATAATTTTAGAAAATAATAAAATCTTAATTTAGATAGTTATTGATTAATAATTTAAATATTTAATTAATTTAAATTACTTAAAGTAGAGAAAATATTTCTTAAATTCTAATTAATTTAAAATTAAATAATCATAAATAGTTTTTTTATTTTGTTAAAAATAAAATAAAATAAAATAAAATAAATATTTATTATTATTTAAAATTAATTAATAATTATTACTATTTAGTAAATATTTAAATATTTAAGTAATTAAAATTATTTAAATAATAATGAATATACCATAAATAAATTTATTTTTGAATTAATATATTTTAAGATAATTATTTAATTATTTAATATATATATATATAATATTTGATATTATACTAAAATAAATATTAATTAAATATTTAAAATATGTTTATTTAAATAATTTTAAAATATATAATATTTTTGAAAGTAATTTTAATTTTAAATTAAAGAGAATAAAATTCTAAAGATTTTGATATATAATACATAATTTTCTGATTTTAAAATAATTTTAAAAGAAATTTTAAAGAAATTAGATTTAAAATATTATTAAAATTAATTTAAGACTAATATTTAATTAATAACAGCGGCGGTGACCACGCGTTTACACGGGATTGGATCCCGTAATCGTGGGCAATCATTGCATGGCGACGTGATGATTGTGCCGCCGACAATGATTGTCGCATGATTGCCGCAATCAACGGACCGCGGATGCGATTTCATTAACCATGTCAGCGACTACCGCTGTTCATTGGATCACGCATCATTTCGAGCAGATGGCCAGGATTTAGCCAGACGAGAGATCTAACCGCTGGATCAACTCGCATGGTCGAAGAGAACAACGGAGTGGCGAGATCCAAGCCATTGATCGTAAGATCAATAATTCGGATCATTCATAACATAAATAATACGTTAATCGAACCTTAATCTAAGAAAATGCATCATTCTCGGGATCGGGTGAATCAAATCAAATGAAATTTTAAATGTAGGTCCTAGGAGTGAAGAGCATTCATGGGGGGGCCAATATCGCGGTCAAAAACGCGCTATAAGAAAAGTTATATTGATATAAGTGTTTTAGCCTAGGGTTAGGATTTTACCTTAATCCAATGGATGGATTCAGTAGATCTTGATACGATTGGGCTTGTAGACTGTCCTCATATAATTTCCTAGTTGAAATCGAGCCTTGATATGCCTTGGATCGATGGGAATCTTCCTTGGGACGTTTCAAGCTTCGGGTTGCCGGAAACCCGCCGCCGCCAGCTTTGACCGGTGGTCTTTGGCTTGGGGAAAGTAGAGGGAAGTTATGGAAGCTCTCACACCAAATCTCAGGGGCTGAGAATGTTTGGGGAGAGAGAGATTGCAAAAAGTCCCCATAAAAGAACCCTAATACCCCTATTTATATTCCCATGCATTGAATGGACGACCTAGATCACATCTAGGGTTAATTAGGAGGGAAAAAGGTTGGGTTGGCCATGGTTTGAGTCTAGGGATCAATAGGAGGGGTTTAAATGCTTTAAATAGGGTTGATTTGACCTAAATAGGTCAAATTTGACCAAGGGAGCCTGGGGTTGACCAAGTCAAAGCTTGACCTAGTCAACTTGGTCAAATAGACCCAAATGGGTGAGGGATTGAGTCCAAGGAATGTTTGAAGTAGGTTAGAACTTGAATTGAGCCCATTTGGGCTAATTGGGTCAACCTGGGTTGACCTAGTCAACCAGGTTGACCGAGGGCATGGGTCTGAGCTCAACAGATGTGGTCTGACCCATAGAACCCAAGGGAAGTGGGAGATTGAGCCCAAGAAGTATTAGAATGGATTTGAAACTGAATGGAAGGGGGTTTGGGTCAACTTGGGTCCACCTGGGTTGACCTGGTCAACCAAGTTGACCCAGGGCCTGGGTCTGGGCTCAGCAGACCAGGCTTGACCCACTGAACTCAGTGGAAAGTGTCTTAGTGGAAAACAAGGTCAACACACTGCATGTTGAATCCAGAGTTACTATAGAATAGAGACTTCAATGCCGCGGCGGTGCTTTCTCGATACCACTGCGCTTGCAAGTATAACGTCGTAGCACTGTAATACAGATTTTTCATATTTCAAATAAATTCATTTTTATGCAATTCCTAGTTGTTTTATTAGATGCAATCATGCAATTAGATCTTGATTTTAAGATAAAGCTGTTCTAATTAGATCTACGATGTTGTTGTTCGCCCTCCTTTATGTAAGGATTATGTTCAATACTCTCAGGACATAGCCAGGTAGCCTAATCCTATGGCTCCACATGTAGGGGCCTAGTCTAATCAACACCATTGAATTAATAATTAGGAAAATTAGGTTTTAAAATTCTGAAAGCATATAAAATTCATAGCATATTCATCTCAATTCTCAATTTAGTGAAAAAATTGCTTTATTTTCCTAAAATAATGTTCTATATTTAAAAAATTATAAAATGCATAATTAGGTTCTAAATTTTGATATTTTGATCTTATAGCTTGGTGACTGACCTCCTCCTCTTTGGGTTCTTCTTGGTGGAAGACATAAGTGTTCTTCTTTTACTTGCTTATCTCTCTCCCAATCTCTCATAACATCTTCTCCCATCTTCCTAGTATCATCATATATTATTTCTTGAAAAATTATAGACCTAAAAATTTTATCCTTTTGGAAGTTGTCAACTAAACTATTAATCCTATTGAAATAATTTTAGTTCTCCTTCCTCAATCACCCCTAAAGCACCTTAGATCTCCAACATCTACTCCATATCTACCTTTACAAATTCATTTAACATTGTACATCCTTTACGGTCCCACAAGAAACTCTTAAGCCCCTCCAACGACACAATATTACATGACTACTCAAATCTATCCAAATAATATCACCTTAACATAATCTTAATTTCCCTCCTTCATTTTGCCTCTAAACCATTTGGGATTTCACCAAAACCCTTTTGCTCACATCTAATAAAATTAACCTATTATTATTATGTGGTTCTATGTCTTGAATCCTCCATCATAAGAAATCCTAGATCCATGTCCCCAAGGAGAGCCCTTTGGTTCTCCATGGCCTGACCACTTATTTGACCCATTCCTTTCAACCCTCACCTCAAATAAAATTATTTCAACCACTCAAGTGTGTTCCTACATCCTCGGTACCCTACTACAACAAGAGAAAGCGTATGATCACCCCTTCTAAGGTCAGATCAATCATCTTAACTAGATATTCATCTTTGTAAGTGCTTGGTGTATCTCTATCCACTAAAGATTCTCCTTCATCTTGGCAGACAATATCCAGTAGGGCAAATGCCCCCTAATGGACCCCTATTTTTGTAAACAATGTCTACTTAAGCAATGCCCATTCCCTTATTAAACCCAATCCATCAGGAGACATTTTCTCATTTGTGCATATAATATCTACATGGATCATAATCGACATTCCTTATAAAATCATATATGATAGGAAAATTTTCTTTTCTTATTAATGATGTATATAAGAATCATATCCATTTATAGTGGATTTTTTTCTAGTTGGAACCCCCTTTGTTGGCCAAAGACATCCTTATCTAGTTTCTTTGCTTGTTTAAGAGTTTGGATCCCTCAAAATACTTAAATATTCTTCTTACTCATCTATGCCCTTACTTAGATTTCTATGTCTAATTTGAAAGATTAGTGGGGTTCCCTCTTCACTCAATCATTAGGATGCATTTACATTGAGAGTTATGAGTTAGCATCTAAACTAGCTAATGAGTTTAACCCTAGGCATTGGTTTGACTAATGATTATGATATATTGATCATCATTATACGTGAGTGTTCTTATCAGATAATTATAATCAATGTATTATATCTTATATGATAGTGCTAAAAATACAAGTAGTCAAGGATATGTCATCTTCTATATTTAGATCATATGAAAAGTCAACACTTTGAAAACCCCATCTTTATATCATTTTAAATTATTAAAAAAATTACTATTTCTAAAACCACAAAATATTTTAAAATTTTTAGATTAGATGATATATTCTAATCAAATTGGATGGTGACGATGATGCCATACTTGATGGCCTTACTTAGATAACATCAAGTAGACCCTTTAATCATGGTGACCTCATACACATTATGTGTTATTTTAGGTACACATAATTAAGATTTTGAACTTATAACTATGATGATTTGTATTATTTATGCTGACTATATTGATATATTTTTATTATATATTATTATTTTCATGTTTGCACTAGCAATTAGAATGGCTTTTTAATTTCAAATAAACTTTGAATGACTTTGATTTTGATAAATAATTTATAAATACACCTTAAAATAAAATAGAATATCCTTTATTAGAAAAATAAAAAATAATAAAAAATAGATAGTCAAATTTTGTCCCTTTTTTTTGTTTTGCCGGCTTTCATTAAGCTGCCCCAAACAAAACTATTAGTTCTTAACTTTTATAGTCAAGCTTTTACCGCTGCCGCAGTCACTCATTATCAGCTCCGTTCGCATCGGGAGCAAATATTTTTACGCTTGTCTAATTCTGCGAGAATCCATCTATCTTCTCCTGCAGCTCCTTTCTTCTGAGTTGCAACCCTGAGAACAGGTCAAGGAGAAACTGAGAAGAACAGCCATGTCCTCTCCAAGCAAGCGCCGAGAAATGGATTTGATGAAACTGTGATATTCTGAGACTTCTGCTCACCAGTTCCGTTGGAAATATTTAATTTTGTTACTTATTTTCTTTGTTAATTTGATTTATCGTAGGATGATGAGTGATTATAGGGTTGAAATGGTAAACGATGGGATGCAGGACTTCTTTGTGGATTTCCATGGACCTAAAGATAGTAAACTCCCCGTGCTCATTTCTCTGTTTTAGCTAAGATTAGGCTAAATAGTTTTTTTGTATTGTTTGTGACAACTGGTCTTGTTACATTTTTTTTTTTGAGCTAATCAGATGATGGAATTTAAAGATTTTTTTTTATTTTTATTTTTATTTTTTGAAATTTCATAATCCGCTATACATTTTTTCTTGATCGCCCATGGCTTCGACATGTTCCCTCGGACCTGTTCATGGGAAAAATGGGCAGCAAAGATGACCTCCTACTCAAAGATGTTTCCTTTTATCGTTGATGCAATAGGGTTATAGGTGTTTCTACCTCTTGGATCATCAACACATTAGTGTTATACCAACTATTTGGGGTCCGTTTTATGAATGCTCACTTTCCATTGCTTCATGCTATTCTCACAAATCATTTTAAGCAACCTCTATTCATTTTACCTTAGATGTACACCTTTCTAATACTCATCCACTAGTTTAGTCATTCATTAATTTATTCTTTCTTATTTTGCTGCACGCCCATCTCAAAATTCTCATTTGCTGCATCTCAACTTAGCTATCAGCAGCCTGTTTTCTACCTCTTGGATACTCTTTTTATTTGTTTTCTAGCAATTAACTTTTGCAGACGCCTTTTCTGTTTATCTCTGTTCTGCATTTCTTATTTTCTTGGAAGTGTTGGAGTTCGTGGATGGAGGCAACATTTTTGTTGGTATTTTTTTGCTATCTGCGTACATTTTCAGTTTGAAGTATAGTTTCTTTTGGTTCAAAAATGTCAACAGGTCTTTACCAAGGAGGAGTGTGGAGAATCAAGGTTGGGCTACCTGATGCTTATCCCTATAAATACCCATCAATTGGTTTTGTGAATAAGATATACCATCCAAATGTGGATGAGATGTGAGTCTTTGATTGCTTGTTTTTGCTATTTCTATCCAGCAGTTACACTTAGTTAATTTGGTTAAAGTTATTTTGGGAGCTTCTTATAGAATTTTTAATGTAATAGTTCAGGATCTGTTTGTTTGGATGTCATTAACCAGACTTGGAGCCCCATGTTTGGTAAATGCGCTTACTACTGATTTTCATGTTGAAGATGAATTGGCTAGTGTATAACTGTGTACAGAAAGCAGAATCTTCTTCTAGTTAGCATGTCCTAAAATTTTCTTTTGCCCTTTGCAGATCTTGTGAATGTATTTGAAGTTTTTCTTCCACAGCTTCTCTTGTATCCAAATCCTTCTGATCCATTGAATGGAGAGGCTGCAGCTTTAATGATGCGAGATAAATCTTCCTATGATCAGAGAGTGAAAGGTTAGTATGCTGGGATTTCTTTGTTCCATACATATAAGTTCTTTTCATAGTCTTGTACTAGGTTATGAGTAAAATGTTATGTTGTTAGTCTATTTATGTTCCCTTATTCTGATGAAGAAAGTGGATTTCAATTGCTTACATATCTTTATTTATGAAAAGCTACTGGTGCCTCTATTTTAAACCCATTATGTGTTTTAGCCACCCTATTGACCACTTTCTATTGGGATTTTGGTGCTTGACTTTCATGAAAGTAGAGTTGCAACTTTTATTGGTTGTTCACGAAATTAAAGTTGTAACTTTTTATTTAGTTTGAATGGTAATGGTAACAGGATTTTGGAAGTGAGAGTTGATTAATATATGCAAAATCAATATTCAGCTACATATATTTATCAATGTGGTGTAATAGATATCGAGTTTTGGTCGGATGTTGGTACATGGAATATATATATATATATATATATATATATATATATATATATATATACATACATACATATATACATTGCAAGAGCTTGGTCTAAGTGAAGTTAATCCGATTTAAGACTCTTTGACATAATAAGAAGGGTGAAGATAGTGAAATCGCCAGGCTCATGGTGAATTTGCCAGGATTTTGTTATACTTACTAGGCTCATAAAGAAATTTTTCAGAGCTTACTCAACCTAAGGTTTAGCTAGGCTTATTTTTTCAAAACACTGAAGCTATTTGCCCAAGTTCAAAAGCTACTCGATTGCAGTCCATTCGAACAAGTCAACAACTTCATCCAAACACTCAGTAGCTTCATCCAATAAATTGGTGACATCACCTAGCAATTGATTCAATCAATTTTTTATGTGTACTTCCATGGATTATAGGCTAAATGCCTTATATTCAATAGTTATTTATATTATTTTTATAGGCCTTCTTGTAGTTCCCAAACCCTAGCCTAGACCTATACATAGAAGTTAAATAGAGGACCCATGAAGATCCGGGCACTCAACTTGTGTATTCTTGTACATCTATTAAAATTCCAAAACTTCTTTCTAAATTCAACTTCCTCTCTCTTCCTTTGTTTTGGTCTTACCTTGTGAATCTTACTAGTAAGATCTTGGCATTGCCCATGGAGAAAATTGGTTCCAACTTCTTCAAAAATGCGGTGAACGTGGATTAATGTCAGGAACTAAAAATCAAGACTTCAAAAAGTAGAGTTTAAAATAAAGGGATTTGTGAACATGGAGAACCAAGATTTTGTGATGAACAAGCAACTGATAGAGATGGAATAGAGAATCACTAGAATGATCTAAGGAGATTTGGAGCATTTTCTCATAGCTGTTTCAAGGGAAGGGTGGAGATGCTAGAAGGATACTCATATTCAATCACTCAAAATGACTCTCAAGAGAAAGAACATTAATGTCCACCCAACAAAAGTGAAAACTTACTATATAGATAACAACGAAGAATCCACTTCTGTTTGTGGTGAATCAAAAGAGGTAACCATAGCTGATGAATGAGTTTTAAAAGGATATCTTGGAGACAAAGCTTTCAGTGAAGTTCAAACTCCCCCCACCTCAACTCCCACGAGGGAAAGGCAGATCCTATCGACTATGTGGTTTATTTCAAGTTAGCTACCTCACTGTTAAACATCAATGGCGCTTTGAAGTGCTTATTATTTCTAACCACTTTCAATAATTATCTCTTACGCGGTTCTTATGTCTTTCACTAGGAATAATAACATCTTCTGCTGAATTCAAAAGGATGTTCCTTACGCAATTTTCAAGTGTCGAAAAGTCATTAAAGTTCTTGAAGATCAGATAAACCCAAAGAGTCGCTATGAAAATTTATTACTCACTTTCAGCATGTGATGCTAACGCCAAAGAATTAGAGCCCGTAGTCACCCTTACTCTGCTAACCTAAGGACTTACAAAAATACCATTTGGGTATGCACTTGGATTGAAGCAAGACATTAGCAAAAATATTAGAACTTATTAATAATCACATAAATGTAGAAGAAAATGATCATGAGGAAGTTTCAAATCCTTGACATTTTGAATATTAGAATTTGTGATGGCACAACATCTATTGATTAGAGACTAAGGTGACTTCAATATAACTAAATTTAGGACTCGTCATGATACATTCTATAATCAACCATTACACCATTATTTTGAGTTGTGAATTGAATGTGGGAGCTCACAGGCGTATTTGCCACTAAGGATTGCACATAATTGCTGGAAAGGTTGCTCATACCTCTTTACGAGTATCTTAGATCAAGTTAGTGAACACAATTAAAGATAAAACATATTTTTGTTAGCCGTCTTCATGATCCTCGCCACATACTCCGAACCTGATAAGATATTGCGCTTTTCATAAGGTTAGGTCATGGCATTGAAGATTGTTGATACCTTCATAGAATAGTTGAAGAATTCGCCAAGGCATAAAAATTTTAAGAGTTTCTATTTGTTCAAGCTGAAAAACAATTATAAACAAAGAAGAAGGGATGAAGTTGCTTTAGCACGAGATATCCAAATAACATGAAGTATGCTATAAGTATGAAGCATTTTTGTAAAATTTACATTTATATTGCTCTTCTTATAATAGAAGGTACTAAAACATCTTTCTGTTTGGATTACTTTACAGCACAACAACGTATTTGATCATACTTACTCCTCATTGACAGCCATTTTTAAATTGGTATTGGTAATACTCAAGGAATTAGATCATTACTCATAACATAACTTGGGAAATTAGAGATATTGCACTTTGGCCTAATAGCCTTACGGTTTTGTCCCTTTGATGTAATTTTCTAGGATGTCACCTATCTTAGGAGTGCTTCGATATGAGCACGCTTAACTTTGGAGTTTCTAATGAAACTCCAACGGTTCCTTGATGTTTAAAAGTTTAACTTTATTTTTATAAGAGGTTTCACAGTTTAATGGTCCAACTCATTTGGAATGTCATCTCAAAGAATTGAAATGACTTCTTTGAAAATGTTTTGTTGACCTCCCTGTTAGAGCCAAAAGAAAGGAAAAAAAAAAATATATATATATATATATATACCCAAATGATTACCTCTGCCGCAAATCCAACCGATATCTCGCTTTGCTACAGTGCCGTAGTTTGCAAATCGGCACCGATGTTAGTAACCCATCCTTGTGTGCGCAGGAGCTTCTCGATCGTGCCTCCGGATCGCGTTAATAAAATGGAGAACGACGCTCTCATTCGCTCTCCCTTTCTCACGCAAGCAAGTTGAAGCCCTTCTCTGCTCTCCCGTCAAAGTCCCCTCCCACGATCTACTCTCGCAACTCCCGCTCTCTGCTCTTCCACGCATGCGAAAGCCCCGATACCTTTGTCTCCACTGAAACTCCACTCGACTCCCTCTCAACCGAATCCATCCAAACTCCCTTGCTCTTGCTTCGATCCACGACTAAATCCCTTATCCCGTTGAAGCCCTTGCTTGTGCTGACCTCGTACGCAAGCTGAGAGAGAGAGAGAGAGAGAGAGGCCCTAATCTCCACCTCTTTCGACGACCCTCCCTCGCCGTCGGATCAGAAGCTACAACATTTCGATCGGAAGTAACGAAGGGAGCCCGTCGACTGTGAAGGAAACTTTCTCCCATTCGAGTGCTTCTCTGGCCTCTCCATGCTGTTCGACTTCGCTCCTTGGACGACCTTCCCTTCTTGTTTGATCATAAGCAGGCAACGGGAGTTCGCTTGCTGTGAAGGTAATCTACTCCCTCTCATGCGCTTCTGCGGCCGAATCCAGTAGACCCGTCAAACTCTAGGGATTTAATTCTCTATTAGACTTAATCTTGCTCTAATCCTACTTTTCTAATTAATTAAAATTATTATTATTTAATTATATTTGATTATTATTAATAATCATTAAATGTAATTAATTAAAAATTACTTATAATTATTTTTTTAATTATATTTAATTATTATTAATAATTATTAATTATAATTAACTAAACTTAATTATGATTACTTATTTTAATTGTCTTTAATTATTATTAATAATCATTAATTATAATTAAATAAAATTAATTATGATTAATTATCTTTAATTATAGTTAATTATTATTAGCTATAATTAATTAAAATTAATTATGATTAATTACTTTAATTATATTAAACTTTTTTATTTTTAATTATTAAGTGCAATTAATTATAATTAATTATCCTTAATTATAGTTAATTATTAATTAATTAGTTATAATTAATTAAAATTATTATAATTAATTATTTTAATTATAGTTAATTATTATTAATAATTATTAATTAATATTAATACAAAAAAATATATACAAAGATCTCTCCTCTTGCCTCGATCCACGAGCCTCCACCACCAGTCCACCTACGCGAAGGTATATGTTTCTAACTTAAACATCGCTTTCGACGCTAGCGACGAGTCTGCAAACCCCCTATGCGCTCACGTAGCGTAGTAGGGAGGGAAACTGGTGCGACGAGATGGGTAATCCCCGGATCGCTCATGTAGCGTGAGGGGGACAAAATTAAGTACCCATACATGAGGAAATCCTTGTGCTCTTTCAACAGGTGCCCAAAACCCCTAAGCACTCATGTAGCATCTTAGGGATTGAAGAAAATGCAGCCGTGATGTCTACGGGCATCTACCTGAAGCGCGCACGTCACGTTGAGGGGAAGGCTAGTCTCTTGTAGTTTCTCCTAAACAGGGGAGATGCCGGGAGGCTGCCAAAATTTCGCCTGAAAAGCACGAGGACTTGAAGAAATCAACAAGGGACCCTTGAACCTGATTTGAACATCAAATGGACTTAACTTGAACTTAAACTAGAGCCTGAATGAACACTAAAATGAATTGAACTTGAATTAAAATTGAACTCAAATGACTTGAACATTTAAACTCAAGTCAAAATTTGATTTGGACCAAAGGGGATTTGAACAGAACTTAAATTGATTAATAGAAACTTGAGATCAAACTTAAACACTAACTTGAACTTGATTTGGGTACTAATTAAGCATAATTTGAACCTCAACTGAATTTGAACAAGGACTTGGACAAGTTGATAGCGGACTTGTGAACTTCGACATAACTTGTGACATATTTGCAAGCAAGGATCAAATGAGAAATGACATTGATATGAACTTCAACTTGAATGAATGGAACTCGGACTCGAACTTGAGTTGGATTGTAGAGAACTTGAGCTTGAATGAACTACAAAGAGATGAATTCATAACAATCTAGAACTTGAATTTGGAACAACAATAAATTTAACTTGATTTGGAACAAACTTGAACCTCATGTGAACTTAAGTAAGCTTGAACTTGAACCAAGATGATGACAAGTTTAAACTTCACTTAAAATGAAATCATGATCTCTAAGAATAACAAAGGATCTCAAATTAAATGCAAGAGAACGCCTATGAACCTTGAGGTGAATAAGAGACTTGCAAATACTATTTGTTTGCAAGTAATGACGAATTGTGGACAACACAATCAGGCTTCTTGCTATGATGTCTTTAATGGATAGCAAAATTTGCATGCGAATGATAGCAACTGATTCATGATACTCATCTCAACCACACAATCATATGATGAGTGTAATTATATCCCTATATCCAATATCAATATACAAACAAATGATAGAGGAGCCCCATGAACATTGAGAGGGAGCATACAACAAGCATCGTAGGTTGTTGACAAATGAATGTGACCGGAAAAATTATCAATGACTGTGTTTCACCCAATAGTCAACAACAACCTACAAATAAACACATCAATCTCTTATGGACTATTGAAATTCATGTGCCATGAATCCAATAAGCACCAATGAAGAATAATGGAGGAGTTGTATTAAACATAACTCACCTATGAATCAGTCATGTGAGTAGATGCATTAGTCCCCCGCAGACGTGAGAACTTGACATACTACAAAAGTAACAAGCTGTAATGCTCACAGCACATCATACAAAGGCAGAGATTTCTGCATTCGCAATGTATACAACACAACCCCAAGCAAACACATTCGACCATACAAGAAATGGCGAGCAACCATACAATGAATTGTCAGCTAAGAGGTGTCTTGAAGAATATGAAGCAACTGTAGCTCGTATGCAATTAGTGCTGTTATGATTCCTATGCAAGAAAGAATTGAGGACCTGCCTATAAACAACAATATGAAGACGACATATAGAATGCAGAAAGATCACAACATATGTGAACTCCTACAAGCTCCTGCAAGAAACCTGCTATAAATATTACATGCCATCTACGAGCAAATACATGCCACATTCAAGCAATGATGGTAAGAAAGTTGCAAGTATGATGGTACCTCTACAAACATATACAATGTAACATATGACATATTCTTAGCACTTGTTGATGATGACAGAAGATTCTTCATAGAGATAAGAGTGGTAATCAGCAATAGGTGATGGATACTACCACACCCCTGCAAAACCACCATTCAGTGCCGAGTGAATATGTTGGTTTCCCCACAATCACGAGGGTTGATGTGTAACAAATATAAGTACATGTGGAAGTTCCTATGAGCAGTTGTAGGAGACCCATAGTACACGCAAAATATCCTCTATGAACAAAGTGTCAAATGACTACAGCAGATGTATTAAGAAGACCAAAGACCATAGCAAATGCATAAGTAGTGCAGCTCACGCAAGTACACCTACAGACCATCGTAACATTTATAGAAGATCCATCGTTGTACATCCCATGTATCATCCATAAATAAAGATACAAAGTGATTATATCAAGTGCAAATACCAATAATTTACTATTAGAAATTCCTCGTGCATTCAAAATACCTCCTACAAATAAATATCAAAGTACTACGACAATGCAAACTTTTACGAGCTGTCGTAGAAGACACGTCGGATGTCCAAAATACCCCCACACATGCACCGTAGTTTGTATGCACATAGGTACACAAAAATGCACATGTAACTGTAAACCCGTATGGCCCCGGCGAGCATGTTATTGATACACACGTGACGTCTAGGGATGCTGCGCTGGTCAATAAATTTGAACTCGATCCTCCTAAGCCGGTAAATAGGAGTCGACAAGGTTCGATAAATATTTATAAAATACCCCCAAACACCTGCATGGGCCCTGGCGAGCGTGTTGTAGGGACACACGTGACGTTTAGGGATGCTACGCGGGTTAATAAGTGAATTCAAATCCGAGCCCGATCCTTCTATGCAGGTAGATAGAAGTCGACACAGCTAGAACCATTAAATAAATATGCGATCACGAGGTCGACCAGAATATTTATTTTATACATTCATATTAGGCCTTCAAGGCATATAATCAAGAGAATTCACTTACAAAGGCATAAAGCCTACGAAACCTGATCCTCTATCGACAGCCTGATAGAGTCGACAAGGTTCAACCCATAAATACAAAAGACCTCTTTCCACCTCGATGATGATCGTGTCGAATGTAGATATCAATCAGAGAGTTCTATTTCAAATAATTCAAAATGCCACCTAAACACCCAAAAACCCAAATCTTTAGAAATACCCAAATTCCAAAATATTTAAAACTGAAATCCAATCATCAAATACTCAAAGCAAAACACAACCATCCTCCGCAACAGTTTGTCAAGGTGAACAAATTAAAATTTACTTCAGCTCACATGGAGCTAATACTTAGTCGAAAATATCACTAGGATCCATTCTCAAATAATCTCCTACCATTAAAGACGTGGTATGTGTCCTTTAACCAGCAGTTTCGCCGCCAAATAGCACTACAGGATAAATGATTATGACCCGGGGTCCTCTGAACCGAGTGGTTTTGCTGCCAAATGGCACCACAAGATAACGGTTATAGCCAGAGCCAATGCGTTTCTTAGTGGCATCAAATCCTTGAGATATGAATCAATAGAATATGATCGATAGGCCACAAAGCCCTCTATTAGCTAAGGTGGATTCGAATTTGTCCCCTTAGATAAATACCCACCCCAGGTCTACAAGGTACCCTTAGACGAAGCAACCCATGGCTGCCGACAAGGATCCTTCTGTTAGGTTGGGTCGACTACCTCCTCTGATTAAGTAAACCACCAGGGATCACGATGGCCCTGGACGATGGAACCATGGGATCTTGATCGGGTCCATCGTCCATTCCCCCACCATCCGCTTTAAGTACAAGATGGTGAAATCTTCAATTTTAAATGTTAAATTCTTAAACTCTTCAAAACTTCCAATACCTAAACCCATGCTGCTACCATATGCTAGATGTGTATTTCTACGTATCTGATTGATGACTAGCCTTAATCGAATGTTCTCTCTCATGATCGGGAGGGGTAATTAACAATAAGGGCTTGCGCCTATAGGAAACCAGAACTCAGATCATAAAGTCCTCGCAAAAATGAGGGCAAAATCTCTGGGTAGTGTCTTATCTACAAACCCATCTGCCTTCCAAAATTTACCCTGGAGCTTAATCCGTTAAAACTCCCCCCGAAGAAAGCACAGCGGGTGGAAGCCGGGGCCAAATTTTTGGAGCCTACATGTTTTCTTCAATAACTTGTAACAAATTTCATTCTGCTGCTCTACAATTTATATCAACCTCTATATTTTGTTTTTAAGAATAGTGAAACATATTTACCGGTCTTATTAGTGAATGTAAATCATAAGATTGCTTAACTTTAAATTAACCCATAACTTATCACCAAATGTAAATGTAGAATCCCAACTACATGCCAAGGAAATTGTGTTCAGTTCCTATGTATGCAATGCAAGCACAAGTGGTGGGGTGGGCAGAATGCTAAAACTTCTTATTCAAGTAATGATCGATCATGAATAACCTCAACCAAATTTAAAAATGGTGCCTCAAATAGCCAATTCTCTTATCATCCCAACTATTTGTTTCCGAATGGAAATATAAAAGACCAACTACATGTCCTGGAATTTGTGTTCAATTCTTGTGTACACAATGCAAGCTCAGGTGGCTAAGTTTGGCATTGAGCTATATGATATCAAACTACTTTAGGTCATCGTGTCTCTTTTTCATGATCTCAGTCAATTGGACTCTCCTGTACTTGTATCTCGTTGGGTTAGTCTCTTTAATATTCATGAACTCAGAAAAGTTGTTTTTTGGTGTTCACAATTTTGGTGAATTTTTTAAGTTTTTTACCATTTTGATGTACCTTTTTGCAATTTGTTTTTCTTTTGAAAAAAATGGCTACCCTAACCAAACATGGAGAGTCCTCTTCCAAACTTTTTTTAATGAAATCTTGTAGTGTCATCTCAAAATCCTTCCTTCTTTGGCTTTTGTTTGTAGATATCGTGCATGGCCTGAGGAGATAAGGGAACTTGAAATCTTAATAAATGAAATTTCTTAGCAAATTTTAAAATATTGGAAAAGTATTCAAGGTGTTGCATCACCATGCTCAATTCAAATAATTATGTAGCCAATAATTCGGATTTTTGATGATTTCTGGAGACCAATACCCATGTATTGATTTAAAGGTCCTCAATGGTGTGTGATGGCAACAAAGGGTACTTTAAGGATGAGAGAATTTATGTTTAGATATTTTAACACTCTCAATAAAGATGAGAAAAAAAAAGGCAAATATCTTCTTTAAGAGAACCTTTTTATTTAATGTTATTGACTTTGTTATTGTTTATTTCCCCAATAGGACTAGATTAGCATACAGACATGCTACTTACCTCACTATTGAAGCAGAAGAAGAGCTTGCGTCACATTGTTGATGGAAATCTAAAAATGTATGCTCATCAAATGCACAAAAGTCTAGAGCACTATGAATTTTAACAAAAAGTGATGGATGTTATATAAATGGGGTGTATTATTTAATTTTTTTGAGTATTTTATTAGGATGGTTCATTTGTGCAAGTTTTCAACTCATCCTATTGAATTTCAAGTTACCACAATATGCAATTAATGTAATGAGAAAAGTTGGAAGGATAATGTTAAATAAGACATTTAATATAAAAAAAAAGTTGGAAGGATACTTGCTTTTCTGTTGATCCACAGGAATCCAATACTCATGTTCTCACCCATGTAATTGTTCTCGCTTTTTTGTTTATCGCTATCAACTTGTTTTCCCACTAATGTGTCGTTGCTATCATTGTGATCCGCTTCCCAAGCTTATGCCTCTCTTTTTCTACTTTAGCATTCTAGCTGATTGGAGTTCTTGTGGTATCCTTCTTTATCACTTATGTCAGTTCGTTGTTTTCCTTGATCAACTCTGGTACGAACCCAAGAAGTGCTATAACCAAGAGTTGAGCTTTCTATGTAAGGATTTATTTTATTGAAATTCATGAAGGATATATTGAATCCTGTTTTGACATAGATGTAGAAAGATTTTGAGAAGTTTCTTATTTTAGGTTCTTTGTGGGCTATAAATAAGCTTTGCAAAAATTATTGGACATTGAGTATTGTGATAGTATGCTTTTTGCTGATGATATTCTTCTTGTTGACAAGACTAAAGAGGGAGTTGAAGGTAAACTTGAAGTCTGGAGATCAACCTTAGAGTCTAAAGGTTTTCGCTTGAGTAGATCTAAAACTAAATATATGGAGTGTAATTTTAGCAGTAATAGACCTAGTGAGGGGATTGTGACTTTGGGCGATCGAGTCATTAATAAGAGTACACGTTTTAGATATCTTGGATCTATTGTTCAGAGTGATGGTGAAATAGATGGGGATGTTATCAGTAGAATTCAAGTTGGATGGTTGAAGTGGAGGAATGCATTGGGCTTGTTGTGTGATAGAAAAGTCCCCCTTAAACTTAAGGGAAAATTCTATAAGATGGTGGTGAGACCTGCAATGCTTTATGGTGCAGAATGTTGGCCATTAAAAGAGAAGCACAATACTAAGTTATGTGTTGCGGAGATGAGGATGCTTAGGTGGATGAGTGGATTTACTCTTAGAGACAGGATACGAAATGAGCATATACGTGAAAAGGTTGGAGTAGCTCCAGTGGAGGATAAGATTAGAGAGAGTCGCCTTAGATGGTTTGGTCACATAAAACGGCGGCCTTCCGATGACCCAGTTAGGAAAGTAGAGGTATTTGATTTGACTTATGTTAAGAAAGGTAGAGGTAGACCTAAAAAGACTTGGTTAGAAAATATTAGAAATGACATTTCTCTATTAGATTTAAACGAGAATTTGACTTTGAACCGGACACAATGGAGAAAAAGGATTCATGTTGCCGACCCCACGTAGTGGGACAAAGGCTTGTTGTTGTTGTTGTTGTTGTTGAGTATTGTGATAATAATTTCTTTCTTCAATTGTTGTGTTTGTGCTGATTGGATGTGCAATTTTTTTAGCGCTCCACTAGCGTTGACAGTTACTTTAAGGTGTGTGTCTCCTTGTATTAGTGTGAGGCCTAGTTATGGTTTTTCTTTTAGGTGTTGTTTATCATCGTTTTTTGTTTCAATTTGTTTATTTGTTGGGTCTTGTGCGTGTGATTGAAATTTTGTCAAGTGATATGTTTCATATTTCTTTTTCATTGTGAATTTGGTCATGATTTAAACTTTATGTTCTTTCATTAATCTTCTTTTAGAATTTTAGATTTTGGCGACTATTATTATAATTTTAAATGAAAAGAGTATTTGTTGTTTTACATTAAAAATGATTGATTTTTACTAAAGATAAGAGTTGATAACATGTGAATGGTCTTTTATGTGTTTTCATCGTGATCTCATTCTTGATTTTTTTATTAACTTTAGACCATTAACCATTCTACATCAAATTGATGTCAGAGCTTAGATTAGTGTCAATATGTCACTCATCAGTGAGTGAATTACCTGGGTCAGCTAACATATCCTTAGGATGATGATTTTTGCAAAACAACTAAAAGATTTAGTAATAACACATGATCAACTAAGCATAGTCATCAATTAAATTAACGAGCAACATAATACATTGGAAACTAATCAACTATGTTCTTAGGAACTTTACAGTAAATTTAGCCTTAACAAAGGACATATTCACAAAATCATTACGAGACAAGAAACTCATCAGGAAATAAATAATCAAGATAGACATTATAGGGAATACACGAATAAAAATTATAATAATAATAGGCGACAACTTTTTGCTATTGGTGATGACAAAAATAAGGAACTTAAAGTTGTGTGCTACTTTTAATGGGATAATAGATTTTGAAGCTTTATCTAATTAATTTCTTTTATCGATAAACGATGTTGGAGTAAGGAATGTGAAGCTAGAACTTAATGGGAAAGTAAAAATGTATTGGATGGCTGTTGAGAGATAAAGGGGAAGATTGGAGTTAGAATCTACCATTAAATATGTTAAAATAAAATAATTGTTAAAAAATATGTACCCTTATCCAACCTTTGATCTGCTGGATTGATGAATATAACTTACTAAATTAAGGCACAAGGGCTACAACTAAATATGTGAATAATTTTGAAGAGTTATTTTTATGTTTTAAAATTAGGGATGATCCCATACATGATGCTTTTTATGTTTAAAACTGATTTAAGACATGAATTTAAAAGAGAGTTGACCCCACATACCATTAATTTGTTTGAGGATGCTTTTCAATTTGATAGGAATTCCTCTTTTCTTCAAAACAGTTTACTCAAATGATTGCATCAAAATGTGGTAACACTACTTTCAATAAAGATCCAAGATTTATAGTAAGGCTTATTTTAGATGTCACCCAATGGATCATATTGCAACTGAGTGTTATAGTAGAAACTTATATGTCAATTTTGAAGGGGAGAGTGCATGAATTTGATGAGGAAATAAATGTTTCAGAGAATGCTTCGGTTGAGAACTCTTTGAAGGTTATATAATGCTCCATTGCCACACTTAAGGTCCAATCTAATTGAAAAAGAACTTCAATTCTTATTCATTCTCCAACATGAAAAATTTTGTAAGCTCATCAATGATGGCGGGAGTTGTCTGAATTTTGTTGCTATTTCTACCCTTGAATGCATGAAATTAAAAGTTGAATGACACCCATAACCTTACAGAGGAGCATGGGTAGATGAAATTAAAATTTTCCTAATCCAACAATGTTTGAGGCCCATTCAGATTGTCATATATATTGATAAGATCTAGTGTGATGTCTTATTGATTGATGTTGTACAATTTATTCTAGGCTTACCTTGGTTGTATGTTTTCATTGACTCATTTTGAGAAGTGCGACACATAATGTGTTTAAAACCAATGGTATGAGGATCATTTTAAAACTATCAATCATAAAAAATCTTCCATGCCAAACATGTCAGTCGCATTTAATGAATTAAAGGATCCTTTGCATATTATGATCTAACATGCTTTTGAAAAGGAGAGCCAAGTTGAGGGAGTAATTTATGTTTTGATAACTACCGAATTGAACCGATATATGAGCAAGACCATATCATGCCTGTGGATGGTAATTAGTTATCATACAAATTTAAGAGTTATCTTGGTGAATTGCCGTATGAATTGCAACTGCTCAGTGATATTTAACACGACATTGATTTGATCATTGTGTTATTATTGCTCAATGATGCATCGACAATTCTCCTCAATGAGGTATGTAGTGTTTGACACATGTTAGACACTGATATGCGTCCGACATGCCTCTAACACTTGTCAGACAGGATGATGTGTCCAATTAGAATAATATTTTAAAAATTGAATATGGTGTCCTAAATATTTTATGGGAAAAACTATTTTAAAATATAATTCCATATATTTAATTTTTATTTATTAAAAAATAATAATAAATTTCTTATTTCCTAATGATTACTGCAAATCAATCGCTCGCACTCAATACATCGTCCTTGAACATTCCCATTTTCACTTCTCTCTAGCGGGTCGTAGCAAGGTTTTCACATCGACGCTATCTCAACATCAATGTTTGAAATCATCTTGACATTAGTGTTCCATGCCGTTTTGACATTGATGTCTGATATTCGTAATCTCTTTACCCATAGTCACGCCCTCGCTTCGTCTTGACATCTCATTTTTATCCAATACCATCTCAATATTGACAGCTAATGCCATCTCGACATCGAAGCCCAATGCTCTATGCACTACATTGACGCTTGACTCTCAACATCACTGTCATCTCTCCTTTTGACGCCCAAAACATAACATCGACGCTCGATTCTCGTCATCTTAATCTTAATCATTTTAAGCATAATTCTTAGTTAAATGACTTATCATTTCTTGATTATTCTTAATATTCTACTTATTTAATTTTTATGCATTATTTTTAAAGTATAAAATTTTTAATAACATGCCCAACTTGTATCTGTGTCTTATATTTTCAATAATTGATGTATCTCTTGTCCGTGTCATGTTGTTGTGTCATCGTTTGGGCATCCTAGTTATTACCTAATTTATCCCATTATAGGAAGAATCCTACTGAACATGCAGAAACTAAGAAGGTAAATAAATGAATTATTAATGAAAAAATTTATAGAGTGTATGAGTACTTATATGGTACTTGCTTTACAGCCACCTAAGATGGATGAGATTTATAGAATCTGTGTGGATAGTCAAGCAATGAATAAAATCATAATCAAGTATTGATTTTCTATAGCAAGATTAGATGATAAGCTAAAAATAATGAATCGAACTATAATTTTCTCTAAAATTAATCTAAGTGTTACCGTCAAGGATGAGACAAAAAATTGAGTCGAAGACTATTTTAAAATAAAAGGATGGTTTATATGAATAGCTAATGATGTCTTTCAGATTATTTAATGCCCTGAGCACTTTCATGAGAACCATAAATCATATTTTATGATCTTTATAGGAATTTTTTGGTTGTATATTTCGACGATGTTTTGATTTTCAATAAATTAAGGGAAGAATATTTAGCACATATTAAGAAAGTCTTTGAAAAATTGTAATTGAAAAAATTATCTTAATCGACAAAAGTGATTCTTTATATCCAATCTACTATATTATTAAAGATTTATAGTGTTATTGATGGGCGGTCTATTATTTTGAATAATGTTAAAACAATTAGATATTTGCAAATGCCTACCAATATTCATGATATTAAAAGTTTCTTTGATTTGCCTACTTTTTATATGCAATTTATTAATTGATTTAGTATTATTGTGGTGCCAATTACTAATTGTCCTAAAGTGAAGAATTTAAATCAATGAAATTTGATGATTGTGCCTTCAATGACATCAAAGAGAGACTTGAAAGCAATTGTGCTAAGATTGTTTTATTTTAATAAATTTTTGGAGGTTTCCTATGATGCATCTAGCGCAGGATTATGGGGTTGTCGAGTCAATATGAACTCCTAATCACTTATTTTAATGAGAATTTAAATAATGTGAAATTAAAATATTCTAATTATCATAGATAATTTTATGTTAGTAAATTGGGGTAATAAGTTTGTTTGTGATGATTCATGAATTACTCTGAAGGAGGTACGTTAGTCATGCCTAGATTTTTTTGATAAATACCAAATGATCAATTTGTTGGAGCCAAATTTTTTCAATTAATCAGATTTGATGGAAATATAAAGGTATTCCAAGTTTGAGTTGAGTCAATTGTGAAAGATTTTGAGTCAAATTTCAAGCTGATTCAAGTTATATTTATTAAATTTATGAACAATTTTTATCACTTATCATGATTAATTTGTGCTATAAAATATATTAACTGTCTATACTTAAATGTGTGTAAATATATAATTTTGTATATTACGTAATTATGAATACATTTATATATGTATGTGTATATATATGCATTAACACACATAAATATATGCATATATCTTATATCGACTCAATTTTTAGTTGAATCAAATTTATTTCATGTGAGTCATCTTCGAGGTGGAGCATATTTATTTCAATTTTGATTTAGAGTCGATTAAAATATAAATCATTACTAATTTTTTGTTTTATATGTTTTGATATAATTTACACATACATATCATTCACTAATTTCACATTATAAATTTTTATCCATAGATTATTCACGTTTGATCAAGTATAATTAAATAGATAAAAATTAATCTTTTATAATATATAATTAAATAAAATAATGAATTAAATAGATTAAAATTAAATATTATTAATTAAAAAATAAATATTATTCACATCATAAAAAATTAATTAAAAAATATTTTAAAAAATATGTATTACATGTATTGTGAACTTGAGAATTTTAAATTATTTAGTCCCACATTATTAGGAAATTTTGTTTCAATATTATTTATATAGCTTTTTTGGCTTCTAATGCATGTGTTCGGAACTCACATGAGGTGATGAGATCATATGAAATTGTTTGGTTGGTTCTTGTTTGTCAAATGATTATAATAGGAATTTAATGCTTATTATAAAATTAAAATATATTAAATTTAAATTGATTTGTTAAGCTTAATATTGTATTCAATAGTTTATACTTAATTTATTGAATTGTTTAAATGGGATAACAATTAAACTGTCGGGTTTAAAAAATTAGGAACCGATTTGACGATTCGGTGGTTGAACTGCTGGTTCTGCCAGTTCTTGCTAGTTTGATGTCGTGATGGTTTTTAAGGTAGAATTGGTCAATCTACTATATTTTTCAAAGCCATGATTTTGATAGTTTAAAAATGTTTATATGAAATGAAGCTATAACAACACTATCACAACTAGAGTTAGATTGCAGGTTGGTGTAGGTCAACACTGAAAGTTCGATAGGGATGTTAAGCCCTAGTGAACTAGTCCCGAGGCTAACCAAGAGGGGGGGTGAATTGGTTATTTAAAAATTTCACGATAACAATGAAAATCTTTTTATAACGTGCAGCGGAAACGAATTAAAACAACGATAAAAAGATCAACCACAGATATTCACCCAAGCAGTTAATATCAGAAAAGTAAAGTGCAAAACTGAATCAGAAAAGCAAACCAGATTTTATAGTGGTTCGGTCAACTTGACCTACGTCCACTCCCCGGAGCCTCCCCTCCGGGTATTGCACTAAACAAAAGTGTCTCTCCTTTTGCTCCCACAGTAAGGCGAAGAAGCCTGTACAAACACCTCCTTTTCACCACACAGTGAGGCAGAGAACCCGACCTCCTTTCGCTTCCTCCTGAAGCAGGCAGAGAACCTTCGAACTCCTTTCGCTTCCTCCTGAAGTAGGCAGAGAACCTTCGAACTCCTTTTGCTTCCACCTGAAGCGGGCAGAGAACCCCGGATCTTCTTGCGAACGATCCTCCCACGACGAACACCGACTAGACGAAAGACGACCAGCGGAGAAGACGACTCTGATCCGTGCTTGGAGCAACCTTAGTGAATCCCTCACTAACTCCCCCTCACAAGATCTTCTCTCTCTCTCCCAACTCTTTCTCTTTAGGGTTTCTCAGGGAAGGAAGGCAGCAAAAGATTTTCCTTAATTTTGGAAAAAGTTCTTTTAAAGGAGGGCTTAAAATTTGCCCTAAATCTCAACTGGTCGGCCAAGATCGTCCAGGATGATCGGTAGATCGTCCTGTACGATCAGTTCAAATTCAGCTGTTTCAGCCTGGACGATCTGGCTCTTCTGGACGATCAGTAGAAAAAATTGTTCATATCGTCCCGTACGATCCTGCGATCGTCCGGGACGATTAGTGCAAATTGAGGAAAATCGTCCAGAGGACAGTTCAGGTCGTCCAGAGAAATCTGTGCTGGACGACCAAAAAATGACTTGATCGTCCAGGACGATTAGGACATCGTCCTGTACGATTAGTTCAAAAAGGCCCCAAATCGTCCTGAACACAGTTCGGGTCGTACAGCTGAAATGCATTAAACGATCATGATCGTCCGGGACGATATGATCGTATCAACCAAAAATAAATTGCTTTCCTTAATTACCAGATTAAATTAGGCATGATTGTACTGGATCGTCCAGGACGATACACGTATCGTCCGGGACGATCAGACCAAGTATCTAAAAATAAGAACTTGCCTAACTTGATCTGGCGGCTGAGAATTTCTGATTTGGGCATATCGTCTCGTACGATCCGGAGATCGTCCAGGACGATCTGCTCAATCAGACCCTCTTAACTTAGTCGCCCTAATTAGGGTTTCTGTTTTAACTGGATCGTCCAGGACGATGTGGAGATCGTCCAGGACGATCTGAACAAAATTTTTAACATAAACTCTAATTCACTCAATCTCTCTCCCTGAGTGTGTGTGTGCAAGGTTACTTAGCTAGGGAATCAGTTACATTACAATTGACTCAATAAAAAGAAAAATCATACATTTGACACACTTGGACCCGATCTTGAGTTGGCTTGAGTGGCTCGCGGTCTTTTGTGCCTGAAACAGATTAGCCAAGCAAAACACACTGGAAATATGTTTGTCATCATCAAAACCAGATTTGCAACAATCTCCCCCTTTTTGATGATGGCAAACATTTGTAAAGTAGTCTGAAACTAAAAGTAAACTAGGAGATCAAACAAAACAAACATTTTTTAAATTTTCATTTAACAGCTAAAACAATACATGAAACATGACTCAGAAAACAGAAACAGACACGACTACAACTGACTCCTCCTTTTGACATCACAAAAAGGAGGAGGAAAACCATAACACGGAAATAAAACATAAAATAAAACATAAATAGAACAACTACAAAACAGAAAAATCAGAATTTTTCCTTGATTTTAGATTCAAAAACCAATGACAGGACGATTGACAGCGCTGAAATCCAGAAAAGGTTGGAAATAATCAACTTTCGTAACTCCGACCCCGGGCACCTTATCGATGCAAACCTCTTTCAACACAAAAATCCGATTCAAAAGAAAAGACATTAGATTTGAAAAGAGATCCTTTCAAGCCTCGTTCCAGAAAAATATCTGATATAATAGTGTTACAAAGTAAAAAATCAGAAATCGGGATTTTCAAAACTCAAGCTTTTTGAAAATATTAAGTGGCGCACAGATTTCTCTAAGACATTTAACAATCTGAAAGGGAAGAAAGCTTGGTTTGGGCTCATTTTGTGCCTCTTTTTCAAATTAGTTGGCGCTTTGCGAATCTTTTGATTTTTGATACACTTTGTGTATCCAATTTGGCAATTTCGCATCTTTTCAGTTTTGGGCTTATTTTATGCCTCATTTTCAAATTATCTGGCGCACTGCGCATCTTTTATAAGCTTTCTCCTTTTCATAATCATTAAAGAGTCTCAGCTGTGAGATTATCTTCCAGACATAGGAGATGACTCTCCGCAGTAAGGAAGAACGATTCACAAAACAAAAGCCATACAACATATGATAAATGCAATCACTTGGTTTAGAAAATCAAACTAATGACTCAAGACTTTGAAAAACACTATTGATATGAGGCAGATTACTGTAGGAAGATAAAATAATCTCTATTTCAAAAACTAACATTTTAATTTTGAAGAGGATTTTTATTCGAAAGAAACTACACACTAGTAAAGGAGTTAGAGGAAGAGAAACAATTATTAATGTTTCTTCCCTTTAACAGATTCAGCGAAGTCAATCACTGCTTACCAGCTTCCAAACCAAAACAGGGTAAAAACTCCCAGTCAAAAATTCAGATCATCAGAAGTAGTGAGCGGTGATCAGATCTTGAAAAGCATAAAACAGTAAGTGCAAGATATGAACCAGTAAATAAAAACAGGTAGAAAATCACAGCAAAGTAAATACTCAAATCAAACTAATAGTAAGGCTAACACATAAATCAGTAGAAGAAATAAAATCAACTGAAAGCAAATAATCCAACAAAAAACTAACTAACAGAAATCAGAAATCAGAATACCAAAACTAACTAACAGAAATAAAAAATCAGATACCAAAACTAACTAACAGAAATCAGAAATCAGAATACGAAAACTAACTAACAGAAATCAGAATACCAATCAGAACAATCATAAATCAGCAGTCATCAGACTCAAGCATTTATATCAATCACTCCTAATCTGGTTCTCAAAATGCTGAATGAGTCAAAGGCCAGTGGTTTAGTGAATATGTCAGCCAGCTGATTTTCAGTTGCTACGTGATGTAGCTCAATGTCCCCTTTTGTAACATGGTCCCTAATGAAGTGATGCCTAATATCAATGTGTTTGGTCCTAGAATGTTGGATTGGATTCTTAGAGATACAGATGGCACTAGTATTATCACACAGAACAGAAATTGTGCCAACAGGTACTCCTAAATCCAAGACTTGTTGCTTCAACCAAAAAACTTGGGCCACACAACTTCCTAAGGCAATGTACTCAGCTTCAGCAGTGGAAAGTGCAACTGAGTTCTGTTTTCTACTGGACCAGGAGACTAATGACTGTCCTATGAATTGACAAGTCCCAGAAGTACTCTTCCTATCCACCCTACACCCCGCAAAATCAGAATCAGAATATCCAATGATCTCAAAAGAGGTGCTGTGCCTAGGGTACCAAATTCCTAAGTTTGGGGTTCCTAAAAGATATCTAAGAATTCTCTTAACAGCAGTCAGGTGGGATTCTTTAGGATCAGCCTGAAACCTAGCACAAAGACAGACACTAAACATGATATCAGGTCGGCTAGCAGTCAGGTAAAGCAGTGAACCTATTATCCCTCTATACTTCTTCTGATCAACTGATTTTCCATTGAATCCTTATCTAACTGAACTGAGGAGGGCATGGGAGTATTGATTGGCTTGGCTTTGTCCATTTCATATTTCTTCAAAATGTCCTTAGTGTATTTTGATTGATTGAGAAAGGTTCCATCATCCGTTTGCCTTATGCTAAACCCCAAAAAGTAGGACAATTCTCCCATCATACTCATCTCAAACTCCTTACTCATCGTTTTAGAAAACTCTTCACATAAATATTTATCAGAAGATCCAAAAATTATATCATCAACATAGATCTGGACAATGAGTAAGTCATCCCCTAATCTCCTCAGAAAAAGGGTGGTGTCTACGCTCCCCTTAACAAACTCTCTTTCTAACAAGAATGTGCTAAGCCTCTCATACCAAGCTCTGGGTGCCTGTTTCAATCCATATAAGGCCTTTTTTAATTTATAGACATGACTTGGATATTGGGAACTCTCAAAACCTGGGGGTTGTTCTACAAAAACATCTTCTTTAATTACCTCATTTAAAAAGGCACTCTTAACATCCATTTGAAACAGCTTAAATCCCTTATAACAGGCAAAGGCTAGTAGCACTCTAATGGCTTCCAATCTAGCTACAGGTGCAAAAGTCTCCTCAAAATCAATCCCTTCTATCTGATTATACCCCTTAGCCACCAATCTTGCCTTATTTCTCACCACCACACCAGAATCATTCATCTTATTCTTAAAGACCCACTTGGTTCCCACAATACTTTAATTTTTAGGTCTTTCTACTAACTCTCAAACATCATTCCTTACAAATTGATTCAATTCTTCCTGCATAGCTAAAATCCAAAATTCATCCGACAGGGCTTGATTGATGTTGGTGGGTTCAGTCATTGAGATAAAGGCAGAATGGTTTACTTCCTTCCTAAGTCCATGCCTAGTCCTAACACCTTCAGAAGGGTCTCCTAAGATCAGTTCTTTAGGATGACTCAAAGAATATCTCTAATCTCTAGGCAACTCGGTTTGAGGTTCTACCATTTCCTCCAAATTTGTATTTCCAACTCCTTGGGTAACCTCAATAATCTCTTCATCTTCAACTTCAGATCTAGACTCCTTGGGATCAGATTCCTCAAACACTACATGGGTTGTTTCTTCCACCACCAAAGTCCTATTGAACACCCTAAAGGATTTCCCCACACTTGAATATCCTAAAAACACTCCTTCATCAGATTTGGGGTCAAATTTTCCTAAGGGTGACTTCCCGTTGTTCAGAATGAAAACCTTACAGCCAAAGACATGGAGGTGGGACAGATTTGGAGTTCTACCTTTAATGATCTCATAAGGTGTCTTGTTCAGTTTGACTCTCACATTCACCCTATTCAACACATAACAGGCAGTGTTCACCGCTTCAGCCCAAAAGTATTTTGGAAGTGAATACTCGGCAAGCATGGCTCTAGCGGCTTCCACGAAGGTCATGTTCTTCCTTTCAGCTACCCCGTTCTACTGAGGGGTCCTAGGAGCTGAAAAATTGTGACTAATCCCATGATCCTCACAAAAGCTTTCAAACCTTTCATTTTCAAACTCCTCTCTGTGATCACTATGGATGGTAATAATCTCACATCCTAACTTCTTCTGAATCCAAGTAGAGAAGGATCTAAACTCATCAAATGACTCAGATTTATGTGACAAAAACTTAACCCAAGTGAACCTCGAATAATCATCTACAATCACAAAACCATAGACTCTCCCCCCTAAGCTGGCAGTGCTAATGGGTCCAAAGAGGTTCATGTGAAGAACTTCTAAAGGTCTAGAGGTGCTAATGTCCTTAACAGAGTGAAAAGAGGACTGGACTTGCTTCCCCAACTGACATGCATCACACAGGTGATCCTTAGTGAACTTAAGCTTGGGCACACCTCTAACTAAGTCCTTTTGGGTGACTCTCCTAAGGGTTTTCATACTGGCATGACACAATCTCCTATGCCATAACCAAGACTCATCAGCAGCAGTTTTTAAGCAAATTGAATTATCAGATTTAATGCTACTTACATCCAGCTTGTAGACATTGTTGATCCTTTGCCCCTGCAAAACAACTTCATCATTTAAGCTTAAAATACAGCCAGTGGGCAGGAATTTGATGCTGTATCCCTTGTCACTGAGTTGACTGATGCTCAGCAGGTTGTGTTTCAGTCCATCTACAAGCAAAACATTATCAATCATAAAATTCTTTGAATCACCAATTATACCTGTGCCTACCACCTTCCTGGTGGTGTTATCTCCAAGTGTAACCTTGCCTCCAGCTCTGGCCTCCAGCGAAATGAACTGATTTGCATCTCCAGTCATATGTCTAGAACATCCGCTGTCCAGGTACCACATGCTCTCACGAGGTCTTGTGTGAGAGCACACCTACAAAAGTATCAAACGTCAGTCTTAGGAACCCAAACAGGTTTGGGTTCCTTATGAAAAGAAGAATGCAATGCATGCGTGCTGTGCTGTGAAACAGGCAGTTTGGGTTTCCACACCCAATATGTACTATGGTGAACAGTGCAGGTGTGAGAAATATGTCCTAACATGCCACATGAAAAATATCTAACACCAGGAAAAGGGTTAACTAATCTACGTGGATGATAATGCCTCTTCCTAGATGTATATGAAACATGCTTTGAAGAACTTGCAACAGATTTTTCAAAAGGTGACGGTGCATAAAACTGTTCAAAAGTAGGCGGTGTTTTGTTCTTTTCAAAAGCACTGATCTTTACTTTAAAAAACTCTTTTTCTTTCTTTAAACTTGCAATTTCAAATTTCAAGGTTCTATTGCTACTTTCTACTTCACATGCTATTGTATCTAACTCTTTAAAAGCTCTTTCTAAGTCCACATGCGTAGTTTTCAATGAATCATGCTCAGACACTAAATCAGAATATTTTTTATTTAACTCATCGAATTCATCAAGCAAAGACATGTGATTGGAATCAAGTGTGGAATGATCTTTAACTACAGAATCATGCTCTTTTTGCAAAGTTAAGTAATCTGATTTCAAACTAGCATGAGTTTTCTTAAGCTTCCTATACGATGTATGAATTCTTTCAGAAACTTCAAATAATTGATCGTAAGTCAGCTCACATACCTCTTCCTGGTCCGACTGACCAGGGTGATCATCAGCCATCAGACATAAGTTTGTTTCCTCCTCTTCAGCTTCAGTCTCAGAAGAGTCGGATGCAGAGTCTGCCCAGAACGCCTTCTGAATCCGCTTCTTGTCCTTTCTGAACTTTGGTTTCTCCTCACCCTTCTCCTTGCTTGGGTGAGCTTTAAGTGTAGGACAATCAGCCTTAATGTGTCCAGGCTTCCTGCATTCAAAACAAACAGATTCAGATGAACTCTTAAAATTTTTATTGGACTTACCCTTATTCCACTTCTGATAGTTCTTATGTTTCTTCCTTAGAAAGCTTTTGAATTGCCTTGTGATTAAGGCAACATCATCGCTATCAGACCCGGAAGTGCTAGCATCTGAATCCTTGGCCTTTAGTGCCACTGTCTTCTCTTTCTTGCGTTCACCTGCATCAAGTTGCCTTTGGTTCACCCCTTGCTCGTAAGCAATAAGTGATCCAAGTAAGCTGTCAATAGAGTAAGTGTTTAAATCTTTAGATTCAGTAATAGCAGTAATCTTAGCATCATAAGAAGCAGGCAAACATCTTAGAATTTTGTTCACTCTTTCGTAGTTAGTAAGTTCTCTACCTAGAACATACAAAGAGGTAACAATCTGAGTGAACCTTGTGTATATTTCTGAAATAGTCTCACTAGGTTTCATGCGAAAAAGTTCGTAATCATGTAACAAGATGTTTAACCTAAACTGTTTGACTTCAGTTGTACCTTCGTATGTTATGCATAATCTATCCCAGATTTCCTTTCCCGTTGTACAAGTAGAAATACGCATATAGTCTTCAGATTTTAAAGCACAAAAGAAACAGTTCAAGCATTTTGCATTTAACTGTGCTAAATCACGATCATCAAACGTCCAATCAGCAAAAGGCAATTCAGTTTTCACATTGTTAATCAGTCTAAAAGGTGGTTCGTATCCGTCCTTAACTAACATCCACATGCGATAATCAATAGATTACAGAAAAGTAGACATGCATGTTTTCAAAAATCAAAAGGAATATTATCAAACAACGGTGGTCTTGTAATAGAATATCCTTCAGCAGTATTACGATTGTTACAGTTAGCCATGGATCAAATTCAAAAGTTTTTAAACCTAAATTTTGAATCCCGCTCTGATACCACTTGAAAGTTCGATAGGGATGTTAAGCCCTAGTGAACTAGTCCCGATGCTAACCAAGAGGGGGGGTGAATTGGTTATTTAAAAATTTCACGATAACAATGAAAATCTTTTTATAACGTGCAGCGGAAACGAATTAAAACAACGATAAAAAGATCAACCACAGATATTCACCCAAGCAGTTAATATCAGAAAAGTAAAGTGCAAAACTGAATCAGAAAAGCAAACCAGATTTTATAGTGGTTCGGTCAACTTGACCTACGTCCACTCCCCGGAGCCTCCCCTCCGGGTATTGCACTAAACAAAAGTGTCTCTCCTTTTGCTCCCACAGCAAGGCGGAGAAGCCTGTACAAACACCTCTTTTTTACCACACGGTGAGGCAGAGAACCCGACCTCCTTTCGTTTCCTCCTGAAGCAGGCAGAGAACCTTCGAACTCCTTTTGCTTCCTCCTAAAGCAGACAGAGAACCTTCGAACTCCTTTTGCTTCCACCTGAAGCGGGCAGAGAACCCCGGATCTTCTTGCGAACGATCCTCCCACGACGAACACCGACTAGACGAAAGACGACCAGCAGAGAAGACGACTCTGATCCGTGCTTGGAGCAACCTTAATGAATCCCTCACTAACTCCCCCTCACAAGATCTTCTCTCTCTCCCCCAACTCTCTCTCTCTCTAGGGTTTCTCAGGGAAGGAAGGCAGCAAAAGATTTTTCTTAATTTTGGAAAAAGTTCTTTTAAAGGAGGGCTTAAAATTTGCCCTAAATCTCAACTGGTCGGCCAAGATCGTCCAGGACGATCGGTAGATCATCCTGTACGATCAGTTCAAATTCAACTGTTTCAGCCTGGACGATCTGGCTCTTCTGGACGATCAGTAGAAAAAATTGTTCATATCGTCCCGTACGATCCTGCGATCGTCCGGGACGATTAGTGCAAATTGAGGAAAATCGTCCAGAGGACAGTTCGGGTCGTCCAGAGAAATCTGTGCTGGACGACCAAAAAATGACTTGATCGTCCAGGACGATTAGGACATCGTCCTGTACGATTAGTTCAAAAAGGCCCCAAATCGTCCTGAACACAGTTCGGGTCGTACAGCTAAAATGCACTAAACGATCATGATCGTCCGGGACGATCCTGCGATCGTCCAGGACGATATGATCGTATCAACCAAAAATAAATTGCTTACCTTAATTACCAGATTAAATTAGCCATGATTGTACTGGATCGTCCGGGACGATACACGTATCGTCCGGGACGATCAGACCAAGTATCTAAAAATAAGAACTTGCCTAACTTGATCTGGCGGCTGAGAATTTCTGATTTGGGCATATCGTCCCGTACGATCCGGAGATCGTCCAGGACGATCTGCTCAATCAGACCCTCTTAACTTAGTCGCCCTAATTAGGGTTTCTGTTTTAACTGGATCGTCCAGGACGATGTGGAGATCGTCCAGGAAGATCTGAACAAAATTTTTAACAGAAACTCTAATTCACTCAATCTCTCTCCCTGAGTGTGTGTGTGCAAGGTTACTTAGCTAGGGAATCAGTTACATTACAATTGACTCAATAAAAAGAAAAATCATACATTTGACACACTTGGACCCGATCTTGAGTTGGCTTGAGTGGCTCGCGGTCCTTTGTGCCTGAAACAGATTAGCCAAGCAAAACACACTGGAAACATGTTTGTCATCATCAAAACCAGATTTGCAACAAACACACTCACTACCATCCATCAACTTTCTTGCTTGGCTGGAGTTGAATTCCCAGATCAAAATAGTCTGAATTCACACCATCAGTCTTATTATTATTGCATTTAGGTTTGAGGGTTTAGATTGGTATGTTTGAAGCCATGTCACTAATCTTGCTGTTAGAGTGTAAGGGTGGAGCTACAGTGGGGGCCTTAAGGTTATGGGCTCCACTGGCCCATAGAAAAGATGGGAATTAATTTTTTAAATAGTATAATTTAGGAAACAATTCTCAGCTTTCAATTTTTTTAATTAAAACACCAATTTTGAATCCTTGTTTGGCGCCGATCTCCTTCGTTGGCTGTGCTCCCCTCGACGGCTACTTTTAGTCCCCTTCTAGCCTATCTCTCTCCCTCTCTCCTGTTTCAATCTATCCTCTTCTCCTCTCTCTAGTATCCTTAGCAGGTTTTTAAAAACCAGACCAGACCTGTTGGTCCGACCTATTCAACTGTGAACCAATTTTAAGGTCGGTTCGGTTCACCATGAAAACCGTTTTTGTATCAAACCAACCTAAACATGCAAGAATCGCCGGTTCAACTGGTGAACTGGTGAATCGGTCCCGATTCTCTTGAACTGGCCTGTTCAATTTCTGAATTATTTAAATAATTTTATACATTAAAAATAAAATATTAAGTAATATTTATAATTTAAATTTAAAATGCTTAATTTTTAAATAAAAAAATTCCAACTAAGCATTTAATATGTCTTCATCGCTCTATGTGAGTTCTTACCCCATCCAAACTCAAAAGGCAATATAAAATATAAACATTACCAAGATGAAGTTTCCTAAGTGATGTGGAACTAAATAAGTTGAATTTCTTACTTCTTAAATTTACAACATATATTACATATTTTAGATTTTTTAAATAAAATTTTCATAATGTAAATAGCATTTATTTTTAATTAATAATATTAAATAAATTATATGCTTCATTTATTATTTATGTATCATAAAAATTATTTATTTAATTTTTTATTAATAATAAATAATCTAACCTTAATAATTTATAAATATAAATTTATAATATGAATTTAATATATAATTTATAGATGTAAATTATATCTAAACATATAACATAAATTAATAATAATTTATATTAAATTTATAAATTTATATGTAAGCTAATTTTTTTTTAAATTTGAATTAAATTTAAAGATTGAATATGTTTAAATTTAAAATTACATAAGATATTATTAATGTGTAAATTCAATTTATTTTTTAATAAAAAAATTACATTATTACATAATTATTCTATCATTTAAATTTTATTTAAATAATTTTTATATTTATTACGTCATTCAGTTCAACCCCGATTTGACCCCGGTCCAATCATTGAACTATGAACCTCTCCTTCTGGTTTTATGTCTGATCCGATTTTCACAACCTTGATCCTTAGTCTTATGTTATCTCTCAAACCTCCTCTCTCTCTCTCTTACCTTCTCTCTCACACCTTCTCTCTCTCTAATCAGCTATCTACCATAAACGAGTTTCATTCCATCCATCTCATTTTCTTTTTAATTTTATTTCTCTCGTCTCTCAGATCCCCCACGTAGTCGGATAAAGGTTTGATGTTGTTGTTGTTGTTGTTGTCTCTCAAATCCGTGACAATTAATTTTAGTATGCAACTCTCTTTTTATACCTCACTCTATTCTTAAGTGAATCTCAATTTATTTTATCTTTTTTATTTCTTCCTTTTTTTCTCTCTCTTAATTTATATTCTTTTACTTTGAAAACTATAGATATCATTGAAGTTTTTTTTTTTTTTTAATTTTGAGAATTCAAACCTCTTTCATAGGAATTTATGAATTTGAAGCAAATAAATTGCAGTCTTGTACATTGTTGAGAGGGAGATTGTAATCTTTGGTTCAAGTAAGTTAAAATATTCATATTAAAATTATTATACTTTTTTATTGAATGTATTATTATATTAATAAAATATTTCTCTTCTTTTTATTTCTTTAATTGCTCTTTATAGAATATAGAAATTATAGGAGAATTTGAAAATTAGATGTCGTTTGATGTTTAGCTTATAGAGTTGCCTGTTAAAAAAATGAAGTTTGGTGTAGCCCAAAGTTAGATTGAAAAGTCACCTATATGAGGTTGTAGATTGAAAAGTCAGCCTTATCACCATTTCTCACTAGTTCAAGTCCGGTCAAAGTTGCCTTTCCTAAGCTGGATGGTGTTGGTCAGAGCCATGCCAATGTTGTGCAGGTTGTAGCCAAACTGTAGAGTTGATTGTTTGATATGTTGATGACAAGGTAGGCTGATGCTGCAACACAATTGCCTGGGCCAGATTTCGCAGTTGAGTCACACACTCGAGGCTGAGTACTAGTGTAAGTGAAGCCAATACTGTACTGCAGGTTGGAGCTAAGGAAGTTATACTTTTCCCGTTTGAGGCTAAAGATTGGTGTAGAATGACACCCCACCATCAAATTTTCTTCTCATTCCATAATTTTTGTACAGGTCGCAGATACGGCCTTGCCACTTGTTTCTTGAGCAGATTGTAGGCGAGTATACTTGGTAACTCTTAGGTGAGGAGTAGTGTAGGCCTAAGCCACGCCATTGCCTTATCTATTGAATAGGTGATTATTTTTTCTTAAAGAAAAGAAAATATTCTCATATATTATATAATGAAAGGGGCAGAATGCCTCTTACAAAGAGAGACTGAATGGGACAAAATTTTTTATGCAAGAGACGATGGGCGACACTTGAGATTTTTTTTAATAAGAAAATAACAGCTGAGTGGAGTAGGGGCTAGAACCCATGACCTCAAAGATAGAAGTGAACGTATGAACCCAATTTATCTTATAAGTGAGAGGTGAGTGGGAAGTCATACTACTGTCATTGTCTTTGTATATTAGAGTGGATTTGACTACATTCCTATCGATCTGGATCTGGTTTAGCTCTCATGTAATTCCAACTATGTTTTATCCTCGTACATTTGATGTTCATCTTAGGCTTCGTTTGGGACGGTTTTCTTATTTTTTTTTAAAACAGTTTCTAGAATTTTTTGTACTAAAAAGTTGCTTTTGAAAGCATTAAGAAAACCATTCCAAATGAAGCCTTAATCATACTATTTTCTAGAAATTTACTCTTCCTGTTCTTCAATGCTTGCTTTTCTCAACAGAATACTGCGAAAAATATGCAAAACATGAAGCAACAGGGGCTCCCCCAGAAGAGGAATCGAGTGATGAGATGTCAGAGGATGAATACGATTCTAGTGATGAAGCAGTTGTTGGTAAGCTAGATCTGTAAAAGGGCATAGGCCTATCGAAATCTGTACATGGAATTATTAGCTTGTTGCTTCATTGCTTTACAAAACTTGTAAGTGTAAATATTTTGTATTATGGTTTATTTTATGTCTTCTTTACAAGTGTTGGATGTTTGGATTCTGAATAATGGATGGATATCTGCACATTCATGAGTGAGTGCATGGTAATTTATTTGGAAATGTAGATGACAAGTCTTTGTTTCACCATTAAAAATGCTTTTAGTTGGTAAGGTTATCATCTGGCTCCATGTTTGATTTTAATTCGTTGAAGAGCATGATGAATTCATTGTTTGGTTTAAGTAGGCAAACCTATTTGAGATATTGAACTTTGTATCTGCCCAATGACTATTTAGTCCATGAGTCAAAGTAGTTAATTGATGCAGTGGATCGACCGGGAAAACGGACCAGGTAAGAAGGTCTTGAATGTTTTCCCAATCCAGGGAATAAACACACAAGAAACAAAGCTTCAAGAGCTTCAAAATAGAAATTTCATTGATTCATTGATCCCTCTTCTCCTACTACAATTCTTGTATATATAAGCATAAAAGGAATATTCTAGAAACTAGTGGTAACAAACTTATAACAAACTAAGATAAACTAATCCTAAGGAAGACTATAACTAAAATGCTCCGCATCATTCTCCCCTTGTGTAAAAAGAGCTCAACTCCGTCGAGGCTCGTCATCAGGAGAAAGATTATGATCAATCCTCTTGGGTCGAAGACTTTGCGTTTTGCAAGCTCAATCATTACTCGCATGAAAGTTTGATGCAGGAGTGATTCTCTAAAAAATGAGCCATCATTTCCATCTCCAGCTAGGACTATTATAGCATAAGCTTTAGAGACTGATACATTCTTAAGATCTGCAAGAATAAGAGGGCTTCCACTCATGCATATAACAGATGTGCCTCTAAAGTCAAACTCCATCTTAGCAATATCAAGTTCCATTTCTTCTTTGTCCTGTTCAGCCATCACGACCACAATACTAGCGACTAAATTCTCATTAGCAATTGCCAGTTGATTCAGCAAAGAACCCAACTTGTCACTCCAACTAAGGATTAAAGTGTGATATATTTTTCTCTATCACTTCCCTTCTACCCTTCCTCAAGGAATCAAACTTCTCTGAGATTGCTTCAGAAACTAATCCAAGCATCATAGCAAATGTAGGCATTCCACCAAAAGTTATAGAAACAGACACTAGCTTGGGACCAGTGTCGAAAGATCCTGTAGTGACATTTCGTCGAACAGTTTGAGAGCATTGCATTGGATCGGCTTTGACAGTAGAATTCTGACCAGACCTTTGCACACCTGCAGTATAAACATCCTCAATACGAATATTGTAGTTGTCATTTAACTCAGCCTCCCCATTTCCATGATCCATCAAATGCCGTTCAATTCGCTTGGCAGCTTCAACCGCTAATGTCTCAAGGGCATTAGTCTCACCATAGCCAAGCTTCTCTATGCAGATACCTTTGGGTGCAAAGTTCACTGAACTATTAAATGAAGCAGATTGTCCATCAAATGCCTCAAGGGAAACTCTGCAGTACTGAATGGAGCTAACAAAATGTTTGAGTTGCACAAAACAGGAACCATTCCAATGTTTGGTTCAACGGTGACAATATCTGCTGAATATGGATTACATTTCATTTCCTTAAAAATTTTCTTCACCTGCCATGGCCTTCCAACTCTACCCACCTCCCAGAACTTTTCTCCGATCTAGTTGACGTACTGGCCACCCTGGGCATGAAGAATTTCACACATCTACGTAGACTGGTGGTGAGGGTTTGTATCTTCGTCTCTGTCTTCACGTGATCTTGGGGACTGCTGGGCTGGTTCATATCCATCGAGACATTCCCGTTTGACACTTGGTCTGCCGGACAGACCGTGAGTATCTACACCAACTTTCTCTTCTCCTTTGGTGGAAGAATCGCGATGGAGCGGATCTGGAGGGGGAAGGGGCCCAGTGAATTGTTCTTCCTCGACAATGTTAATGTCAGCGGCTGCTTCTTCTGCTTCTGTGGCAAGGGTCGGCCTCGCTTGGATCTTGGATCGTTCAAGTGAAGCATGGATTATGGGTTTCGTCTTGGCTGAGGGAGGCGGGATTTGGGTTGTATCTTGGGAGGTGTTAGAGGGCAAGGGCTCAATGGATTCGAGTGCGGGGTCGGGCGTAGGATCAAGGGAGTTAAGCGGGGGAAGTAGCGGGACTGGGGGCGACAGTGGGAGTGAGGTTCGGACGAACGTTGGAGTGTCAATCGCGGAATCAGCGACCATAGGCGATGGTTTGGCGTGGGAGTCACGATTATGTTCGCGTGCTGGAGGCGGTCGGCCGATTGCGGCTATATCTGGTCGGTAAATCTCATCCTGGAGTGGAGGTGGATTGCGTCTCCGGCGAGGGAATGGATGTCGTCGGCACCTGTGGGTGCTCGCATCGTCTTCCTCCGAGTCTATCAGATCCAATTCCTGCGGCATTTGAGAATCGTCGTTGGAATTACCTCTTGGTTGATAGTTAAAACGTTCATCTAACAAATCAAAGTGAGTTGCGATATTTACCATATTTGCTAAATGAATTTGCACATGTTTTAAGTTGCAGGCCGTCCCAAAGCAGTTGATGGAGACTTCGGCTTCGTTTGGGATGGCTTTTTTACTACTTAAAGCAGTTTTTAGTAAAAAATTTAATTTTTGTAATAAAAAAACTGTTTTAAAAAGCAGTAAAAAAAAGTCGTCTCAAACGAAGCCTTTATTAGAACTAATTAATTCTAACTGAAGTTGGCAATGAATTTACTTATTCTTGTAATAAATAATGTGTCTTCTATGTTATTAGAGAACTATAAGTTTGTTGGATTTTTTTTTTTCATTTTATAAATGCAATTTTATTTATATTATTTCTAGAAAAAAAAAATATTTATATAAATATAATCTTTTTTTGTAACTTTGTGTCTCGATACAAATCTCTGTCTCCATAATCTCCCTTTCTATGATGAAGGCATAAGAGACTAAGAATGTAAATCCTCCCATTATTGGGTTATAAGATAGCAGAGGCCTTTTCTCCTATAATCAAGCAGGCCAATCTCTCCCTCGTTACAAATGCCCCTCCTCTCAGCTTTCCTAATGATGGCAAATTCAATGCATACAATCCTCACTCATGATCCCCTCAGATATTTGAAGGAAAATGAGAAATCCCAACTTGGTAGCCCTCAACTTATATAGGTCATTAGCTTTGGAAATCTTTGACCACCCTCTCAAAATGTCAACCTCAACTTATACAACAAGGCTATAGATGGCGTTGACAACTCATGACTGTTGACCCTTGCGAGAAATGTAACACTAAAACACATTTCTTTGCATTTATAGTTCGGTTTTAACTTCATCATCTAGTCATCATCGAGCCTTTAGTTCATGGCCATTCTCTCAGCTTTGTCCCTATGACAAGCTCGAGAAGGGTCGACGTCCCCTTACCCCATCACTAGGCTCTCATTTAAGCTGAGTATTCTAAACCCTGATGTCGAGTCCATGTGCCTTTTATGGTTGTTAGAAAATGCTCTTTAGTGAGACCTAGTCCCTCCTTTTTTATAAGCCATATGTTAAATTGCCGACCATACATACCCTGCAACTCTAACAATAATCGACTCCCTTCGAAATCATCGACCTTGTATAAATCAAGCATGTCATATCTTGCAAGATGATTCAGTCATGCCATGTGAAGACATTATGTCTTCTCTATCTCCTTAGTGACATTTTCACTTGATAGTGAGTGTACCCCACCAACACATACTAATGACTATAGTCAATGCTCTAAACATCCATCAACTTTAGCCTGATGTAACCCTATATCAATATATATAAGATTGATAGCGCAGTCATCGACTTCCAAACTACTAGCTTTGGTCTCGCTTGTCCTTCCTATTTACCCCATAAGCTCAAGTGATTAATATGTGGTTAATTATTGATTTGCTTATTACAAACCAAATATGATGTATTATCTAATCTGGTTTACCAAATATTTCTACATGTTACATTTTACTCATACGATAGCAACCATGATGATGATAATATTGTGTCTTAGAGTAACTTAAAGATTTATTCACTTAGAAATGCATCAAGCTAAATCTTTATTTACTTAGGGATAGATCAAATTAGAGCTTTGTTTACTTGGAGAGGAAATAACAAATTTATCAAAGTGTAAAGATCAAAATGTCTAGTGTATAAGGACTAGGTTGTATAGCAAAGATGTTTAAGATCATATTTATAAAACATGCCAAAGAAAGATGAACATAATTATTTAAAATATACCAAAATATTTTATATACAAATAATAATTTTAATATTATTTAAATTGATAAAACTATATTAAAATATAATAATTCTTTGGTAAAATTATTTATGTAATGCTAATTGATAAAAATTATTTGAAAATATTATTATACCTGATAATTAGATCATTCATTAAAAAATATCGGAATATATTTTAATTTCATAAGTTTGGCAATATCGTACAATACTATCATGATCGTATAATTGATTGTACTGAGAATTAGTCAATATAAACATACAATACAATTGATAATGGTACATTTTGATCTAATTCTAAAAATAATAATTGAATGTTTAAAATTGAAATATTGGCATATATAAGTTGTATATTACTATCTAAACATATAGTACAATCATCATATAATATGGTGTGAATCATACAATATTATCTATCAAATAATAATTGATTATGAGTTATTTGTGAAGTATAACAGCCATTATTGCTTACTTAAGATACCCCTAGCGCCTATGTGTTGATTGATCAAATTAACAATACAAAAGACTATATATCTAAGGATTCATAAGGGCAACAAAAAATACAAAAATTAAGAAAGAAAACTTATTTTGTGAAATATTTTGGAGAAAATTGCAAGAAAGTTTTAAAGGTTCACCGTTAACATAAAATCTCCTTTGTTTACATATAAAATATTTTTTATCAGAATCTTTTAGAAGTATTGAGGGATATATCTCCATTACTTGTCAAGGAAAAAGTTGGTGTAAGAGATTTCTCCGCCTATTTGTGAAGTCGGGTTATTTTGTCAGTAAGGCTTAGTAGAGATCTTAGTGTCAAGTTGGGTTAATCATAGATATAGAACAGAAGATCGAACCACATAAAAATCATTTGTGCACGTTTCCTTATTATTTATATGTTGTTATATTCATATGATGATCTACATAATTAATAATTTATATTCCAAGTCATTGAATAAATATAAAAAATATGCTTAATTAATACATTATTCTTTTTTTACATAATTCTTTACATTACGATCATAATTTTATTTTGGACACTTGTGTGTTAATATGTAGTTGAAATAACTTTATAAGTGGGTGTAGGATAACAAACTTATATAGTGGGTCTTAAAATTAGTTTATTTATCAACACTATATATGTTGCTACATATGAAAAAACTAGTTCAGTTGAATAGGAATTTGTGTAGTTGTTGTTGAGAAATATAGTAATATTATTATGCACAAATTAAATTGCCCACACTTTAAATCAATTTTTCTCCTACACTTGCATGAATACACTAGTGTATCCAAATATTAGATTGGTGATATCATTAATTTATTTGATTCACTAATAACTTTAGTTAATATAAATCCTTTTTTTTATGGATATTAAGTTGTGAATATTTTTGAAAAACTTTTGCCATGTATCACTTCAAACACAATTCACTTGTAGCCTTCAACTTAAACCTCCACCGGCTCTAAGATAATAAGTATATAAGTCCGTCAGAGAGTCATCAAACCCATAGCCCGTGATGATTGGGTTGTTCACCAAATATTATATGGATGAGCTAGCTTCCTTACTGCTAATCTATTAGTTCGAACCATCAACTATGCCAGGTTGGAATCTAGTCGACTAATCATTTTCTTGGTGTGTGCTCTTCATAAATCATAGCCCTAAGATTTACATTGTAACTTAGTAGGGTTTATTCATCTTCAAATCATATAATTGTTCTTAATGCGATAATAAAATTAATATTTCATCTCTATATTATCTATTTACTTTATTTGTATTATTGTCATTATTTTTGCTACAAGATTCTCATTTGAGTGTACATCACATCAGACAATGAATCCCATAGGATGAGAACAATCAGTCCTGATTTAGAGTGTTCAACAAACATCATGCGTAGGATGTAATTAAACATAAGGAATTAGATACCTATAAAGCTAGTATCTCAAAATCAAAATAAACCATGGTATAATCTATTACATAGGGGCAATATGTTGTCATGTAAGTTTATATTCTTTGAGCCTTGCTCAAGAGAAAGAGGCACGCATAGCCTAGTCTTGACATCCATTGAGTCTTGATTCACCATCGACTAGACACCATTTCAATCTCAACAAATTGTAAAGTTCAAAAACAAAAGAAAACTGCACAGTTTGCTTGTGTCACACCCCGTGTCCGGAAGGTGGTACACCCCAGCAACACGGGACGCGATGAATAAATAAGAAAATCTATTTTGTACTCAGAAAGAGAACATGCATATTCAAAGGATACATATATACATCAGAGTAAACAGAGGAAGTGAAATAAGGATCCAATTTATTACTATACCTTCAAATATCCAAATCATTTAATAACAAGAGTTATGATATAAGCTAATATAAATAGAACGAAATGCATGAAATAAACTACCCAACCCACATAAATCATAAACATAACATAATAAACTACTATAAAATAATAAATACCAAAAATAGTCTACTGCTGGTAACCCTGCTCCTGAGATGGCGGTCCACCAAATACGTATGTAGGACCTGTTTAAAAAGACAACGGGTGAGTTTAATAAATCAAACTCAGTAAGTAACTACTATCTATCAAAGCATAAACGAAAAAAGGAGTGAGACATGTAATATGGACAACCAAAGGGTAGAAGTAACAACTTTAAGTCATCAAAGCAAATAGCACTGACACATGCCATGTTTCCTATAACAGAGATCTAATATGCTAGTGACATTAATATATGTGGCAAATCACTATCAATGTAATTATTTTAATGCCTGAAAATGCAATCATATTAGATATCATCATACATCAAAATGACCTACAGTCATTTATTATTTCCAATTCACATTTGATTTCATTTTCTTACATTTAAACATACATATTTATGGTCAATTCATCATATACCCATACTGGGAAGGTAAACACCAACCCAAGGAAATCCAGTGATTTTCTGTAGAGTCGTCACTCTGAGGGCCCGTCGACCCCGGCTAGCCAAAAACCAATAAGGCTCCATTGACGTGCATACGATCATACAAGATAATTACTTTTATGAATAACCAACAAATATTATATAAATCAACATGTCAAATACGATTTGTATATTTGCTATGATTTGCAGGAATGAGGTTCATTTTATTTTACAAAACTAAATTAGATAAATTTAACTTTTCCAATATATAAATTCAACTTACATGAATAAGAAATAATGAGCAATAAATTAAGGTAAAGTTATGTTTATCCCCAAGCTGATTTTTTATGAACGATAACGAAGATTACTACATGTATGATTATGCTAAGGAATTCAACATCGGACTGACAATCTAAAAAGTTATAAGAGTACCTATTACAAGTGGCACGGATTGCACCCTTAACAAAGATTAGTACGTTTACACAAAAATAAATAACAATACTTATCTCTAGGTGAGTGACACAGCTCAAAGCCCAAAAGATGCTTCACTGCTCACGCCTCGAGGATAAAACTCAAAGGGTCCTACAAACAATAAATTGTACTTTAACATTCAAGATGATGCTAAAAGGAACAAATGTTTGAAACATAAAACTTATAAATCAAACCTAAAAATACATTAGATATTAATAATCATGCCTGTAAGATTTATGCCGTAAACAACGAAGTTTGAAAATATCCAAGATAAAATAGGGTTAGGTTGATTCGAAACATCAACATAAAGCTTCTTCCTAAAGCAAGCTAAACTAGTTAAAGTAAAATAAAACTAAAATAAAATTTAAACTAAAACTAATTAAATGAGGGAAGAAAATATGATTATACAACTTGATAAACACAAAAAAGTAAATAAAATAGACGGAGGAGAGAAGAGAAGATGAAGAAGCTTACTATTGAAGGAGAAACTTGATGTAGGTAGCTGTTGCGAGAAAGAAGCAAGGAAAGAGGAGAAGGAAGGTTTGCGGCGGATGCTACGAGGGAGAAAAGAGGGTGTTTAGAATAATGCCCTAGGTTCCCTTATTCAGCTTAAATGATAAAAAGGAAGGTGCCGGCATGAGGATCTCATGAATATGGAAGGAAATCACGATTTGAGGGAGATTTGCGGCCAAAAGAGGTTGTTCGGCCCGCTCGCGTGCTAAGGAGGGGAGCTCGGCTTTGCTTCACGCAGAAGAGAGCGGGGCGGCTTGCTTGCGTTCGTGAAAAATCCCAGACAAGTTCGGTCCGGGTTGGGATATAACTGCTTGTTTGCTTGCATGAATACATTCATTTTAAAGTATGGTAATGGAGTAGATACCAAACAAGTTTAAGCTTAGTTGAGTTTTACATCCACTTAAAACTCTATGCCTTTGATTTTTAATTAATTGAACAATGTCAAAGAGGCCACTTGTCCCAATTTTTACATTATTTATAATGACCCTAAACTTATACTTATATGATAGTATAAGCCCATCTCATTAATGCTTTAAATTATAAATTTGAATTAATTGCTTGTTGCAGTTAGATGGATGGCTCGGTTTTTTAGTCACTCAAAGTGGAGGATAGGGGTGCAGATGAGTCAAGCTGACTCATGAGCCGGCTCGAGCTCGACTTATTAACAAGCTCGCGAGTTGATCTTATCGAGTTTCAAGCTCGAGCAGAATTTCGAGCTCGTTGGATTATCGAGCTCGAGTTCGATCGAGATGATGTTCAAATTGATTACTCGTCGAGCGGCTTGAGTGCGGAAGTGGAACCGTGAAAGTCGAAGGAGGAAAGTGGAAGGTGGAATAGCGGGGGTGGGCTCAGACGCGAAAGGCAGAACCGTGAGGGCAGGCTTGGAAGGAGGAATCATGGAAGCTTGAAGCAAAAAGCATACACGAAATCGAAAGCAGGCTTGGACGCGCAAGTGAAACCCGTTCTTCATATGCCTCGTGAGTCCGCATCCACTACCTCAAGCCAAGCTCAAGCTCTCCTTTTGAGCTTGACCGGAGTTCGAACTCTGGATTTGGCTCAAGAGTCAACTCATTTGCACCTGCTCACAAGCTCCCCTCTCCCTCTCATAAACAGTCATCAACCTCGTTGAAGATGCAAAATTACCTAGTAAAAAGAAGACTGAATAAAATGCAGCGAGCAAAAGTTAAGGGGAAGCATTCCATCAATTTTTAAGAGTCGGTGAAGGGTACCAATCAAGCATTTAAGTGGTAGGTAGTAAGCCCTCGAACAACGTGAATTCGAAAACAGAGCAAACTCATACGTAGTTCACAAATAAGAGAGAGAGAGAAAGAGAGAGAGAATACCCTACCGGCCGACAAAGGGTGGCGTAACTGGCCGACAACAGCCTCACTACTCTCCAGATCTCCTTCCAGCAGATGACGCCAGTGCAAAGACGACCTCTCCTCTACCGATCTCCCTCCCACTGTCCCGCAGTCAACGCAACTGTGCAACGTATGTATTGGGGACTTAGCTTATGAAACCTACGTTTTCCTGACAATTGGCGAACTAAAGGCTGAGATTGTAATTCATACAAGTTTGCGGTGTTCTCTGCTCCAAATTGTGTTGGTCATGATGCGCTTTGTAAGCAGGTTGTGTCTGTGTTAATCGTCGCGTTATCGATTAAGATTCCTACATAAATAACAAAATCTAAGACTGCAATGGTAAAGCAGGAATTTTTGAGTGGCAGATAAATCACAGTGGAATCCTACCACTGTAGATAACTTTTACTTGAAATTACAAGTCAGAAAAACGCAGTTATAAGTTAAGAAAATGCACCAAAAACCTCTACTTCAGTACTCTTATTAATCAAATTACTGACAGTAAGGACAAATGTTAAGAAATAAATTCACAATGTCCTCCAGTGAAGAAAAAGATAAGTGAATCATTCAGAGCACACCAATTGCCAATGCTGAATTGCCATCATGTTGTGTTGTGCTGTATTCGGAATGGCAGAACTGCTCTAAGACTCAAGAGTTCAGGTCTTTTTTTTTTATTCAGGTCATGTATCCACAGGAAGAAAAAGAGAGGAGGAACCCAAAAAAGTACAAATCAACCAGGAAAAATTAACAGAAAAAGATAAAAAATGTCCAATAATTTTTTGTGAGGGGTCAAAATAGTTCCTAACACTTCTTGTGAGGTATTGATCTCTCGACTCTTTAATATGAATTTTTTTTATCTTAATATTTAATGTTAGAGTTAATAGTATTAAATATAAGAATATTTTGATCATTTATTAATTAAATATTTATTAAATATAATTTTAAATATTTATAATTGTTCTAAAAAATTTATTAAATATTTTTTAATAAAAAAAATTATTAATTATTTTAATTTAATTTTTAAAATTTTAATCATATTTTATAAATTTGATAAAAATATGTATAACTAAGTTTAAAATAACATTTATTTTCATTTGATTTCTCTAATCAATAAATATCATAGTTTATAAAACATAACTAAAATTTTTTATTTAAAAAAATTTTAATAAAATTTTTTAGAAAAATTATAATTATTTAAAAATTATATTTAATAAATATTTAATTAAAAAATTATCAAAATAACTTTAGATTTAATACTATTAATTTTTAATTAAGTAGCTGTAACAGTGATATCACTCGCGCTAATTTAGTCAACTGCGCTAAGTGCTACGAAAAAATAAAGAAAGAAAGCTCAAACGTCCAAAAAAATATTTTTAACATTAAGAATTAACAACACAATGAATAACCAGCATGAATAGCACACAGTAAATGTAGGATTCACTACACCACTCATCCAGATAGATAATACCCTGTGATTCTTATCAAATGAATAATATTGGTAACTGAATACAAATATGAGATCCTAAGAGAAGAGTTATGCTTGCCATTGAATAAGAGATAAAAATGTGATCTTTGATTTCACAATAGCATGCATATATTTAAAAAAAAATAGGCCAGTGTTCATTTGAGGAGAGATTATTACGTGTGGAGTCCGAATCTGAAAAACCGTTAGGTTGTGTGACTGAACAGTAAAAGTAACTGTGCTTTTACTGTTCACAGTCACAAAACCGAATGGTTCTCTGGGTCTAGACTCCGCACATAATAATCTCTCCCATTTGAGGCAGCTATAGCTCTTTGTAAAAGTGTTTGTAAGTTGTTGAGGATAAAATAAATTTTATAAAGATATTATAGGCATTATAAATATTTTCTTATTTAAAAAACAGAACAACTTTCTTATATCTACTACATTCTAGTATAATTGGTTATTAAAAACAACTTCACTCCACATAATTTTTTAAAAAACAGTAACCAAACGAATGTATGACTGCAGTCTGAAAAACAAAACAAATAGAAAGTTACCCCTTGAAGAGTCCAAACATATATCACACATAAGAGAATTGGTGGAGGAGCAAAAAGGTTCAAAGGATTATTAAGAGAAAAAAAAAAACATGAATTTAAAGAGTGACAAAATGACCATTTTCATCATCATCATCATCTCCAACAACATTAGAGAAGATTAAAAGTTGTTGTAATGTTAGAAATGTTAAAAATAAAAATAGAGTTAGGATAATAATTGACAAAGAGTTAGTAAGAGGATAATTGTTGTTCAAATAATTTAATCACAAACATATTTCTTCATACTTAATAAAGAATGAATGCTAATGTTGGAGTGATGTGAACAAATGACAATTGTCACTAACAATAAAGAATTTTTTTTTTACTATTGGGTGATGCTTAAGAGAAAAATATCAAAAATTACATATTTTAATATAACAAATTAATAAAATATAACTTTGTGTCTATGATATGTCATATCATATTTTTTTAAGTTATGATGTTATGTTATGTTCATGTCATTGTGCATGTGCTTGTGCCTGTGCTTCATAGAGTTGTCAACAAAAATTACTTGATAATACCCTAAATGTAGGCTGTAAATCTTATTAGCCATCACATGTGGCATATCGTCATATCATTTTCATAGCATATAGTTATGATCATAACATAATCATGGTCGTATTCTTAGATATCTAATTAAAGATTTAACACTTTTAATAATTATTTTAATATAATATTGAAAAATGTTAAGAGCTTAATTAATAATAAATGATCAAAGACAAAATTATTATGATTCATATTCTAATAATATTTATATTGATATAACCTATGTTTCCACTTTTAATGCTTGGTAAATCTAATGTTTTATTAGATTAATTACTTGATTTATAATAATGTCTTCATTAAGCATTATATGAGTGATGAAGGAAGCAATAAATTTTCTTATGTTAAATGAGTAGGTTATACTCAAATCTTTAGTCAAAAGTTTTCATAATAATGATAATCCTATGCTAACATGAAATATAAACTTAAATAGAAATATTTATCATCACAACACCTCAGGGAATCAATTGAAGAACTTCTAAGCCTAAGGAAAAAAAATCCTTTTACTTGTGATGGAATACTTTTTAAAAGACTTGGAGAGTTATTCAAAAAATACTATAAGATAAGAAAATAATGGTTTAATACAACTAGATTCATTTATGATCTTAAGAAAAATATTAGGCAAAAAGTAAGGCTTTGTTTGAGACAGCTTTCATACTGCTTTTTAAAACAGCTTTTTAGTTAAAAAATTTCAAATTCAAAATTTTTTTGTACTAAAAAACAGTTTTAGAAAGCAAGAAAAAAGCCGTCTCAAAAGAAGCTTAAGGCTTCGTTTGGGACGGCTTTCTTAATGCTTCTTAAAGCCGCTTTTTAGTATAAAAATTTTAATTTTTTTACTAAAAAGCTACTTTAAGAAGCAGTAAGAAAATAGTCCCAAACGAAACCTAATCTCTCCTATCATGAGATGAAAAAAACTTACTATGCAACCATAAAGATTGAATTACATGTTAACAATCCTACCACTTTTACTGCCACATTCCTTAATAACTCTAGAATAACAAAATTTCCTTATAATCCATAACATATTAAACATTTACTATCAAAAGGATTATATAAAAACTAGTATGATTCTATTAATTAAATTTTAATCCATAAAATGTATAACCCTCATGATGATAGACTTGGAAGAAGATTAATAGATCAAGAATAACATTGTGGCATGCACTTATAAGAGCCTGTAACTACACATTAAGCCCAAATAAGAGTATGAGTCTAATATTGAATTTCATAATTACCATTTGTTTAATAAACTATTGTTCCAGCTCAAGATTTTTTATTTTTCCCACCTTATCACTGCCTGATATATTTGTTTAATTAAAATAAGTTATTAAATTACTAATTAATTAAAATAAACTATAAAATTTTAAAATTAATTAAAATAAAATATTAAAAGTAATAAAATAAACAAAAAATATTATTAATTTTTAATCATTTTAGTTAAATATTTAAATAATTAATTTAAATTAGTTAATATTATTATTTTATTTCAATTAGTTTTAATTCTTATTTTGAAATTATGAATTTTTTTCAGAAATTATTAAAATTCGTCGGAAAGCGGTCGGAAAATCTGTCGGAAATATTTCATTGAAATTCATCGGAAATTGGCCGGAAATCTGCCAGAAAATATTCTGTTGGAAAAATCCGCCGGTAATGAATGATTTTCCTGTAGTGATTAATCTTATCTATTGCAACTAAAAGGTGGACACAATGTCTTTAAGAAGGTTATTTAATCCATGGACAAATATTTAAGAAAATCCTAAATGATTCTTGGGAAATATAATCTAGAAATTAGAATTTTCAATTACCTACAAATAATTTTACTTATACAAAGTCTACCATTAAGAAAGCACTAAAGTATACCTAGTCTAATAATTAGTTATTTTTGGACATCATTAATTCTCCTACGCATGCATCATATTTTGTTGCAACATTCATTGGCCATATACATGAATTACATGTTAATTATAGCATAAGAGTTCATATACAAAATGAGAATTTGAAAGTTGTCATGATTGCTCTTGTAGTGCTTGTTGCTATAGGCGGACCCACGCTAGGCCAAGGGTGGGCAAATGCCCACCCTAAAAAAATAAAAAAAGGGCAGCGGGGGGGGGGGCAATTTCGGAAATATGCCCCCCCTCAAAAAATTTACTTTGCCCTAAATTTTGACATTGCCCCGCCGTTCCCAATTCCTTCGCTATTCCTTCGTTATTCCTTCGCTGCTTCGCATCTCCCTGTTCGAAACCTCCAAGTTTGCAGCCCTCTTCGTGAAGAGGTTGCCGGACGGGCCGCAGGCGGAGCACTCACGTTCACAGTCGCAGCCGCCTTCATCTTCGCGTCTAAGCTTCTTCGTGAAGAGGTCGCCGGCTCCTTGCAGGCCTCTCTTCCCGTTTTGCAGCCGCTTCATTGTTTTGAAGGTAAGATTTTTTTTTATGGCGACTCCCTGCTACTACACTTGTTCTATTTTTTGAGATCACTTCAAGAATTGTCAATACTATTGCTTCATGCAAGAGAAACGATAGCCTAAAAGCTATTCAGCGTGATAAGATAGTTTTTCATTTAAGTTGTGGAGATTTACATAGTGGTCGTGGTTTGAACCAAGAAACAAATTTGCATCATGCTGGTGAAACTCGTTGGAGTTCACATTTTCAAACATTAATCAGTCTAACCAAAATGTATGCTTCTGTACTCGAAGTGCTTGAAATTGTAAAGGTAGAGGGGATACATGATCAACAATCAGTGGAAGCTGGCGTTTTAATACATGCCATGGAATCATTTGACTTTGTCTTGGCACTGCATTTAATGATTGATATTTTAGGAATTACAAATGAATTATCACAAGCCTTACAAAGAAAAGATCAAGATATTATAAATGCAATGAAATTGGTACAAGTGTTGAAGCAACGATTGCAGATGATAAGGGAAAATGGATGGGTGCCTTTACTTGAAGAAGTGTCACGATTTGCAATGTTTTTGAAATTGAAGTCCCCAATATGGATTCTAAATTCAAATCTCGTGGACGGTCAGTACGAAAAAGTGCAGAAATAACAAAATTTCATCATTATCGAGTTGATTTATTCTATTCGATTATTGATATGCAACTACAAGAATTGAATAATCGATTTTCTGAAACTAGTACCCAGTTACTTCTTTGTGTGACATGTCTAAATCCAAGTGATATGTTCTCTTCTTATGATAAGAGAAAGTTAATTCGTCTTGCAGAGTTATATCCAGCAGATTTCTCTATGGTTGATATTGTGTCTCTTGAACATCAACTATCTACTTATATTATTGATATGCGTACGAGCGATGAATTCACATCATTGACTAGCATTGCTGATCTTACAAAACAGATGGTAAAGGACAAAAAAAATATTGTGTATCCTCTGGTTTATAGACTTATTATTTTGGCACTGACTTTGCCAGTTGCTACTGCTACAATGGAGAGAGTATTTTCTGCAATGAAGATTATTAAGCATCGGTTGCGTAGCAAAATGGGTGATGCTTGATTGTCTAGTGCCTTATATTGAGAAGGAAATATTTGATTCTATTTCAAATGAAGTTATTATGCAACATTATCAGAAAATGCAAAGTAGAATGCAAAATTTGTAATTTTCTTTTTAATTTCATAAATTATGATGTAAGACAATGTTTTGCTTTGAATTTTGCTAGTGAAAAGTATATAATATATATATATATATATATATATATATATGCAAAGTCATTGTATTATGAGAAATTAGGACCTCATATGTATGTATTTAATTATTCAATTCACATGACCATTAACTCTACTTTATATAGTAAGGATTTTTCACCTACTTGAGTATTTGACCTCAAGTATTTTGTCTTGATGTTTGCATAGATGGATTTTTTTCATTTTGAAAGGGTAGCTCAGACATAGATTCTTACACTGCAACTTTCATATGAGCTAGCTAATGTTTCTTCAAGATTATGCCATTCACTAGTACATTGATAACAGCATCCACCATTTGATCCATAGTTGATGGGACAGATGCATACTACTATTCTCTAGATTGGTGTATTTTGTAGCCAAGAAAATTGATGTGGACATGCAGTCTAATTCACATGTTTTTGGAGATTGTCTTGACATATGCTTTGGTATTGGTAATCATCATCTAGCCTGTATTATAAGTCCAATTGAGTAAGTCACACTCGTATAGTTGAACTATCTCTTTTCGCTCTTTATGTAGACTTTTCCTTTATTCTTGTAAGGATTAAAAGACTTATGTTCTTGTCATAATTATAAAATGACTTCATATAAATTTTTGTTTTTTGAAATTTCTAAACAGGAGCATTGCGGCGTTGGAGTGTACGACACCCCAGCACTGAGCTCTATGGAATTTGAAAAAATAATGGAGCGTAGTGGCACACGCGTGCCGGGGGGTGGGGGGCACTGGATAGCATGCAACGCTATTTAGTTTATGGGTTACTCAATGCTGGACAACATGCAGCACCGAGTCCAGAGTACTGGGCACTAGGCACTAAATTGTTTTGAGAATAGAAAGGGAGAAGAAGAAGAGAGAGAGGGGCTTCCGGGGTTTTACCATTTGTCGCTCCTATTATGAAAATGATTCTAATCATTGTAGGTGACATATATCTTACATATGTTTTCAAAGATTTTGATTTTAGGATTTATTCTTTTGCCTAAATCGGTATTTATTTTATTTTCTCCTGATTTAGTGACCTATATTGTATAAATGTTGGTTAGATACTGTAGTACTGATTGTTTTGGTCATTTTAATTGGAGAGTTTAGTATTTTTCACTTGAAAATATTATTTATGTACTTTATATGATTTGAATAGGAATAAGATATAGAGTGATTTTGGCATCCTGATACGAGAATACTGATGAAACTGACATTGTGAGTGAATAATTACACTGTGAATGAATAATTGATAATTATTGTTAATTATATAAATTCATGTATTGTGTATAAATAAGAAATGCCAATTATTAAGATAAATTGGCTGGAGATTGTTTCTACCTTGTATAGAAGGGTGAACCAATGCCTTAATCAAATCTCCCAATTTTATTGAATCCGCATAGTTATAAATGATATTACTTTTTTCTTTGTTATAAATTTCCAAAAGTTGTATAGATATTTGACTTTGATGATTGTTGTGATCTTTTTTCCTTATATGATCTTATGGATTTGCAAATCTTGCATGAATGATTTTCCCAATTTAAGACTTATTGTTATAACATCCATACTAATACTGTTTCTATGACTTATGTTTAACATATTCACTATTTTGTATAGATTTATGATCATACTGAATGTTATTATTATGATTTAAATAACTACATGCATGTTTTTTCTTTCCATAGTTTGAGTGCAGTTATAGGCTTTGGTTACCTACCAAGCATTATAGCTCATTATAAAAACTTATTTGATTTTTAAGGTAGGGGAAAGGATCTAATGCTGTAAGATTGATTAGACCCTTTTTTTTAGGTTTTATATTGTTTTATATTTTTTTTTTTTTTTGTTCTTTTATAGTTAGGATCTGAAAAATAGAAAAATGTATTAAAAGATCTCCTGACTATTGTAAATTTAATTTTGAAAGAATGAATATATAAATATATTTTGATGAAATTGATTTGTAGTGACTTTCACCGGAATTATTAAAATTAATGGATAATTAGTAGCTCTAGTAATAACTAAGAAGATAGAAAAGATATAATTCTTTCAATTTAAATATTGGAGTGTTACAATTCTGCTTAAACATGTAGGGCAAATTTATATATTTAGCATAACAACCTGAAATATGAAAAAAAAAAGTATTTTAAAATGAAATATGAATTTATGTTTGAATTTAAGCGTTGTGGCATTGAGCTTGTAAGTGCTAAAGTGCTGGTCTTTGAGCGCAATATCACTAGAAATCATCATCGCAGCATTGAAGCCTCTATTCTATAGTAATTCTGGATTCAATATGCGACGCTAGGTCACTAATAGTATATAATAATAAAATACTAAGTATTAAAAGCCTCCCGAGCCGCCACCTCCTCCCCCATTTTCGATGGCTTATCATGGAAGAAGAGAGGGAAAGGGAGAGGAAGACGGGAGATAGAAGAGAGAGAAAACAAGTTTTAGTAATTTTTGTATGTCGCTTCTGTTATAAAAAAAGTGTTATGATCATTGAAAGTAACTTGAATCTCACTTTAGTTCTCAATGATATTTAACTTGATAAATTTAATCTCTCCTAAATCGATAAAAATATATTTTTGTCTAATTTATCAAACTTTTATCTTGTAGCTTTTTGTATATAATAGTTACAGATTTTATGAATATTTTGATTATAATATTATTAAATTTTACCTAGTAAAATAAAAATTATAATTTTTTAAGCTATCGGTTATTATACAGATTTTTGTGGATTTATAGATTTCAATATTTTAAATTGCATTTCTTATATGAATGGGAGATTGATACAAGTGATATAAAATAAATGTAGTATTTACATGTAAGCAAGGAAATCTAACTGTTAACACTATGATTAATACGGTTTGGCTCTTAAAAAATAATATCATATACATAAGGGTGGGTCAATAGGCTTTACTTTAAAGATGATTTGTAGTGTTATCCCTATTATAGCCTATAATTGATGTCTGATTATGCTAACGGGCAGAGGGTGATGACTCTTAATAATTTATTGAAAGTCACCTAAAATGATAAAATAATAAAGATGATGGATGATAATGATGAGTATATATGAAGGAATGAAAACACCATATCACAGTTGGATGTTCTGCCTTGCTAAATTATATACTAATATTATTATAATCTGAGAGTCTGACCTTGTATTTTTATTATTATAAATATGATTAGATGTTTATTTAGTTTCTCCTATTTATATAATATATAATTTTCTATGTGCAACACTAATATTTTAGGTTCAGCATACACAAAGCATTGTCAAAGAATCATAGCTTAAGAATGTGTTGCATATGTTAGACTTATTTTGAAAAAGTTTATAATTTTATTTTTTTTTCTTGTCAATATTTGTAATAAGGTGTATGTCAACTTAAGCAACCGTGAACATACACATAATGAAGAATGAAAATTAAATATTTTAATTTTTCTATTAATTGTACTGCACGATCAATAACGTACTGCATGATTAGTTCAACTAAAAATTAATAAAAATATTTAATTTAAATGAGAGAAATAAATTTGAGTTATAACTAATCGAATTGTTCGACCAGCACATCATACTAGATGATTAGCTAATTTTATAAACCCCATTGTCGAATCCAACTTAAAATTAACTAATTTGAATTTTAAAAATTGAATTATTCATATTATACGATTCTATTCGTTCTATACAAAATTTAATTAATGTTATCTAATTTAAGTCTAGAGATTAACAAATTAAATCAAATTTATATTAATTATAGATCGTATAGTCTGATCTTGCATCATACTATATGAACTACCCAAGGATACTCTAAAAAAACTTTGGTTTGTCATGAGCGATCGGATGCTTGATTGAACTAATCATAATAGATGATTTCTAATCATATAAGATGATCTATGATGCTGTTGAACTAATTATACTATATGATCCATAAATCATACTACACGAATAGGGTCAACAGAATTGAATGATTAGGGTTTTTAGAAGCCTAGTATTTGAAGTCTTGTTATAACCTAAGAAGAAGTCTTTTGACATTAAGAGGAGTGTTTCTTCTTGAGATAGTTTAAAGAGAATGCATTGAGCAAAGAGAGTGAAAGGGTGAGGTTGTGTGAGAGTGAGAAGATCCTTGTGGATTTCACGGGAGTGTGAGAGGGGTTTTCACATACTTGGTACGGACAACTTGTACCTAAGTTCCTCCATGTGTCAGTGTTTTTCTATAGAAAAGCTCTATGAAGAATCCTTTGGTGTCAAAGGCCATCAGCTACTATGTTGCCTCGAGGAAGTGAAAGGGATTTTGGCTCTCTGCTGCATCGAGGAGGTGAAAGAGATTTCAGCTACTCCATTGCACTGAGGAGGTGAACGGGATTTCGGCTCTCCATCACAATAAGGAGGTGAAAGGGATTTCTGCTCTCCACTGGACCGAGGAGGTGAAAGAGATTTCAGCTACTCGGCCGCACTGGGGAGGTGAAAGTGATTTGAGTCTGTAAGGGCTTCTCTGTTTAGCCGTGAGGCAAAAGGCGAGTCGTTATTGATTAGTGCAATACCCGAAGTGGAGGACTTTGAAGAGTAGAGGTAGGTCAAGTTGATCGAACCACTATAAAATTGGTTTGTGTAGTTTTTACATTTTGCATTTTACTTTTTGTAATTTACTTGTGCGAAAATTAATTTTTAGTACTCTGGTTGGTAGTGATTGCACTTGTGAGAGTTGATTATGATTCAAATATTGGCTTGAAAATAAATAAAAAATTTATTATTCAACTTTTTAATAAAATCTAAAAATACAAAATATTATTATTTATTTTAATTTGTAATTTTGCTTCTACATTAAAATCTATTTTTAGTTTTTAAATTCAAAAAGATCAATTTTTTAAAAAGTTTTCAAAACACCAATTCACCTCTCTCTTAGTGTGTCATTTCAATGTTCAATTAGTTTCACAATCAACTATTAAACATTTAGATGCAATTAGTATATCGATTGCATTGATAGCACTGATATATAGATAGAGAAATGTGTGTGCATTAAATGTATTGATTTCATAAGAATAAATATTGATAAGTCTGATTACATTGGTGATATTTACACATACATGTCCGCAGTATAGTACTGATTTATTGATTTTCAATATATTTATGTTCTCGCATCTGTCATTTATTTATGAATATGAATTTCAGCATGATGTTTCTCACTTCTTGTTATTGATCATATTGAATCGTATTAAGGATAATTGATAATTGATGATATTGAATGCCACATATTTTATTGATTAAGATAAGCATACATATTGTTTTCTTAGATATTGTATTGAAAGCTATAGCGATTTTTTGATTTTTAATGCGCTTTGTAAGCTCATTATATAATTTTACTGATTTCAGGTCAGGGAAAGGGTTAGGACCATATGGAGTGAGTCTGATTGAGATTCTTAGGTTCTTCTTTTAATTTTGTTCTTTTATAGTCATGAGCTATTGATAGATTAATAATTATTATTGATCTCTTGGTTATTATAAATGTGATTTTGGTGAACGAATATGGTAAAAATATTTTCTAGTGTATGATATTCATTTATTTTTGTTGGATATTGAGTGCGCTTTATAAGGTCATTATATGATTTTTTTTTATTTCAGGTCAGGGAAAGGGTTAGGACTGTATGGAGTGAGATTAATTGAGATTCTTAGGTTCTTTTAATTTTTTTATTTTATAGTCAGGAGCCATTGATAGATTAGTGATTATTATTGATCTCTTGGTTATTATAAATGAGATTTTGATGAATGAATATAGTAAAAATATTTTCTAGTATATGATATTTAATTACTTTTGTTAGATATTGAGTTATATGGATGATTTATAGAAGCTCTAGTAAATAATTAAAAAGAAAAAATAGATAATTCTTCTAATTTAGATCTTAGAGCATGATAAATTAGTATTAGAGCAGTTGTTAAAAGAATTAAATTGTATGTAGAGCTATAGGAATTGATCATGAGTGGGGTTGAATTTGGGTAGTACAGATTTTTCATCTTTGCATTTAATTGATCGATATGCATATATATATGTATGTTGAGTTTGTCGTCACTTTGAATGACTTCTAAAAGTCCAAATAATAGGGACATATATCCTAGGTTAAGAAATTCTATATGCGAGGAATTAGGGTAATGAGCTAGTGGTGTTGGATATTCTCTAGCCAATTAAAGCGCTAAGCCAAGAGAGTGGCCATTGAATTTAGAGTCCAATTATGAGAAAATAGCCTGCAATCAAACACAAAAGGAAAAGGAGAATGTGTTTAGAAAATATTATTTGTCACAAGGATACAATCGTGAGGAATAATTGGAGCAACGACTAAAAATTACTCCAAGATCTCTCTCTCTCTCTCTCTCTCTCTCTCTCTCTCTCTCTCTCTCTCTCTCTCTCTCCCTCCCCTTCTCCCTTCTATTCTTCCTTGCTAAGAGATCAAATGGCTTAGGGTAGGGCTTAAGTATACATATATTAGGGATATTTTAAAAAAATAAATTTTCAGACCCAGCTTCGTAGCGCTCCCCTTGAACACCTAAAATCTGAGAGGTTGGCCCAGCAATTCCCAACTCCAGTGCCGCTGCACTCTCACAACCAAAACTCAATGCACATAGAGGCCAACGTTGTCGCATTGGCAAGCATAACACTTTAGTGCTCCCAAACAGATTTTCATGCATGTAAAAAATTTCATAGGGATTATTAATAAGTCATTTACAAGTCTTTAATCATGCAAAAATTGAGGTCATTACATTTACTTCCTTGATCCTTCACAACACTAAAAATTTAGCCAATGCTTCTTAGCTCTTGACGACATAACTATTGTGATGTACGAAGGGTTGATATTCTTCTAGAAATTTGGGAGTCATTAGATCCATTGTTAGGAATAGTCATTCAAGGGGCACCTCTAGCTTGCTTCAAGGCACCCTGGATCATCCTTTTAAGCATTTCCTCTGTTTGGATGAGTTGTATGTTAGTGACAAATATTAGCTCTCCATCTTAATAGATGCCTCCCTCAAAATTTGCCCTATTGGTCATAAATTCAACACTTAACTTCTACTTGTTGACATGAATCCACACTTTCCACATCTTAGATATTATTGAATCCAAATTAATTCTATACCTTACTAGCAATATTGGCTGGAGGAAAAAAAAGAGTAAAAAAAAGAGACAGAGAGTTAGGAGATAGTTCTATGATTTCTTAGTGCCAAAAAGTATATAATTGATATGATGATCTATGTATTCGACCTATTCTTTAACTTTCACATTCATAGATGTGGATAGAGACATAACCGTAAGAAATGCTACATTTACCCCCAAAAAAAAAAGCATAAATGTATCCTATGAATGTTTTCCATAAAATAAAGACACCTTTCATTACTCTTAGATACACTTTAATAGTTTTCAAATATAGAGCATACTCACCTGAAGTCATTAGCCGACTTTACCTTCTTTGATCGTATTACAGTGAGTTGCCATGCAAAAATTTTTGAATAATTTTGCTTATTCGGCCATTAGGGCCGAGCAAGTAGGTAAGGTGTTTTGATAAGTTCAAAATAAATAAATAAATGTTTAAAATTTTTGTTTTACTGTACATAAGAGAGGTTATACAGTCAACTCTAGTAAATAAGCGTGACAGCTATTTTCCTTGTTATTCTTGTCTTCCATCTACCTTTCTGTCTCTGTTTCAAACTCCCTTATCCTCCCTTTATATAATCCTCTTTGTCACTCTCTATTGTTACTCTTTCTCGTCATCAAAGTGCTCATCGCCTCTTCCGGTGACGGAGCGCTGTCCTCCGGCCACTAAGCGCCGAACGCCGGCGACTGCTGTGCTCAGTAAGTCTTCATCCTTCCTCTCAACCCATCATAAAAATCGTTTTCCGCTGTCGCATTCGCTTACATTGAAAATTTTATCCTGATATTCAAATAGCTAATTCTTCCTATGATTTGTGAGCTACGGGTTAAACTCTGCATCCCTCCTTAAAGAAATTTTGCTCACTTCTCGAATCCATCATAGGGAAAACAATTTGCCCAAGGCAATGTAAGCAAAGGGGAGTTAATTGTTTTTCCTTTTCTTTGTTTCCCGCCGAACACGACAACCCATCTCAGCCGGTGTATCTTCCTCCACCCCTTCCCCCTGTTTTCCCTTTTGATTCTTCCCCAGACTACATTAATGACAAGTTTAGACCAAAATGCAAGGTCCTTCTCTGCAATAAATTTGCAATCAATTTGTTCGTGGATTCACTGCAATGTGTAGCTAGGGTTTATTTCTTTACCATAGTAAGTGCTGTTTCGATGTGTGCGTCGGGATTCGTGCTGCCCTTTCTTTTCCAGCTTTTCACCGATTGAACTGTAATATTCTTTTTCTGTGTACGGGCGTCGAGCCCCTACCCCATACCTTGCGTCACCGTCAATTAAATGATTCGTCCTTTAACGCTGATGTGTTTTTGTCTTTGCATATGATTTTCTCCAACCGCAGGGTGATAAAGCTACCTGTATGAATCTCTCAACGGATGCAATGTCGTGTCGTGTTCGACCCGCCTGGCTCCAATCTGCTCTCACAGGTCTCTGAGCTCTTCTCTTCTCTACTTTTACCATGATGTCTCCGTCAAAACTTCGTAATTCGAGAACAATATTTTTTAGGGATAAACAATATTTTATTTGCGATTAGGGTTTGCTATTTTTAGTTGTTTGTAGGCTAGAATGGAAGTGCTGTGGAGGTTTTTGGCTTTCGCGTTCTTCTTTGAATGTATAGCGTGCTGTTCGCTTTCTGAGACGACTCTGCCTTTAGGGAATAGTTGTAGTACAGCTACTGAATAGACGGGTCACGGACGAGCGTTATTTGAATTCTTTTTTATATGTTTTTGGGACTTTGAGAGAAAATTTAACGGCTAATCCACATACATGGGCTCAAATTGCAGAGCTCCCAACAATTATTTGAAAGTGTTCTTGCAAATGACCAAATTCAGTAGAGAAATTATTAGGTTGGATGGTATAAAATTTGTATCCATAAATTATCCGCAACTAATTCCTCTATATTTATGAGGGTAGTTTGGTTGTTAAACATTTTAGAATTGTATTATCAAAATTCTGTTCATATAAAATTTTATGTTTAGACGGTCAAATTTTCAAATTTGAAATTTTATTACTGCGTGGATTTGTTATTTTTTAAATGAACACCGTCTTCATTGCACTTGTAATGATAAAGAATAGTTTTTTTAACTTTGGAGTCAACAGCTTCTAGTATTTTAATTATGGAGATATTATAAATAAATGGCGGTGAGAATTCTGTGTTTTTTTATTTTTATTTTTTGAAACAATAAATGCATAAAGTATTAAATACATATTTATTTTATATTAGAATTTAAGCAAAATAGAAATAAAATGAATTGAAAGGAAAAAAATAAATAAACTAAAAAAAGATCGCAGAAGCCCTAAGAGTTTTTCAAAAGCGTGGGTTTTCCTACCTGTACTAATCATGTGGCGTGAATGAAGTCCTGTTTAAGATTGTTGATGATCCGACTCTAGCTGGACCTGATCTTGATCTAAGTTAAATCTGGTTAGTGACGAGCTCTAGCTCATTAATTTTGATTTGATTTATATGTATATATATATATATATATACACTTTCTTTTTAGGAATATTCGGGATGAGTGAAAATTGAACTGATCCCCTTGCTTATGAACTCTTCTTTTTCTCTATTACTTATCAACTTTCAAATCATTCTTGTTGGGTCATAACAATTGGTGCTTCATTTCTCATAACAGTTGGTGCTGTCATAATAATTGGTGCCTCATTTCTCACCCCAAAAACAAAAAAAAAAATCTAAATCCCTGCCATCTGAGATATCATTCGCTAACTTCGTCACCTTCCCACCGCACGAGACCCCCATCTCCCACCATCCGTAACATTGTTAGCCTCAGATACATAAAACCCCAATCTAATTTACGACATCCGTCAAAGATTTCAGTGTGCATCCATCCAGTCTTCCTGAACATAAATTCACCTCCTCTTAGATCTTGTCCAAGGCTTTGTGACATCTTGGTTTATTAGCTCCTTGCTAACTACTCGATAACCCTTCTTAGATGATCTACCTTTGTTGTCAAGATCTACCTCCAGCAATTCATTTGCAGACTCCCCTTCCCGACTCCTTATCTGTTATGACATCCATCATCACCAACCTCTTAGTTCTATCACATCTTCAAGCTACCAACACTTCTTTTAGACCTCAGCCACCTCCTTAACGCCATCTCTCCAATAGTGTCGTCACCATCAACATTGCAAGCAGGTAGATCCTCAAACTTGCTGAGCAGCCAACAGCCCTCTTCTGCTAATGTTGTCCAGATCCTCATCATAACACCCCCGTTTCTAGACCCAACGCCCATATCCTAATTATGTTCTTATAGTAGCGTACCTAACTTGTGCCCTGCCATGTTGCTCTGAGACACTGCTGGCTGGCATTCTCCTTTGCGGAATTATAAATACTCGAAAAGCATATCACTGCCTAAATTTCAGCCACTTACATGAGCTTCGGAGGTTAGTTCGTAAAAAAACATCTTTAATCCATGAAATGTTCTCGTAATATGAAATTTTATCATCGTGATGTACTCCATTTGTGGCCAAAAGTGTGATATGTTACGAAGGTGTTCAATAAAATGCCAGTTAACAACAACTGATGATATGGGTGGAAATGCATAGGTAGTAGACTGCCTTAACAATTAAAAAAAAACTTATTTTATTTTGCGAGATTATATGCGATATCAATCAGAAGATGATTAGGCTTGAAATAAAATCTGCGCAACACTCAACTCCAATATATCAACTTGTTGAAAACGAGCCCTAATGACTATGACACTTCATCAAAATCTAGACCTCATTACATGGTTTTGTATTTTGACTTATGCAGGAGCATTATAGTGCATTAGTGCAACCAATAGTCCAAGCATCAACGTCTGATCAACAATCCAGCCATTAAAATTTGGTTCACTTAATATTTTTGTGCATGACAATTTGAGCATAACAAATTTGGCTTTAACTACGATAGGGCAATTACATGACACAAAAGAATGGATGGAGGAATGGCTGTTACCTACATTTCGACCAATAGATCCTCCTTAATCCCTATGCTACATTATGATTGTGGTAGTTAGGACTCTATTAAGGAACTGAAAAAATAGTAAATTCCCTCGACTTTTATCTCAGTCCATGTGAATGAAACAGTGAGATTCTTATTGTCTCCATCTACCATCCTGTAAAATCTTAAGCAAGATAATATAATTTGTTTATTAATAGAAGTAGAAGCTACTGAGTTTGACTTTATTCTAACTATACTAAAAACCGCCCTATCCCTTTGAACTTAGTATAATGGAAGTAGAAGCTATTGAGTTTGACTTTATCCCTCAAGATAATATAATGCCAATATACTTCAAGTTTTTTCACTCTGTCCAAAGCAATTTGGACAATTAATCTCGTACATCGTACAAGTTGATGTGGACCAAACCTCTTATAAAATAGAAGTATATCACTCGGGCAAATGACTAAGAGGGTAATGTAGAAAAATACAAGGACATGAAGTAATTCGTTCTTATTCATGGAAGTATTTAATCACGGCAATATATAAATTGATCAAGGATGAATTAAGGAAATTATTATAGATTTACAAATAGGCTTTAGATTTTCTTGATGTGAAGCTATGGCATTGGCCATCCAAAATTTCTTCTTTGGCATGACTATGGGATTTTGATTTCTGTTTTTTTGCATGAATTCAAAAGATCCTTATTTCTTTCCTTATCATGAACTCATGTGACCTTGATTTACATCATTGAGATTAATCTTTAAGTATCAACAATAAGAACTATGGCATATGCATGTGCTATAATAATTAAATGAGCATTTCTTTTTCTTTTACAATTATTCATTTACATGCCACCCTCAAAATAGAGCTATGATTAAAAATCTAAACCTTGGTGCTTAATGTAGGGAAGTGAGTGCATGAAACTCGTTTAGTGCGAAGATCTTGATTCTCATACAATATATGGACCACATAAATGGCACTATTTTGGATTTATTTATAAATAAATTATAATCAATAATCATATATTTCATTCGTGCGTGTAATGCATCATTAACATAGAGAAGAGTTTTGCACATTTACAACAGAATATCGGGGCCTGAGGAAGGAGGATGCCAACATCAGTGATTAAGGAGCGAACCCACCTAAGCTTAGTAGCTGTGGTGGCAACAGAGCATTATTCAACCTCGGTGGAGAGTGGGCTATAATATTTTATTTATTAGCACTCCTCGATTTTCAGCCAACATTTGCAGTATGGCCATTTATAGAGTTGAAATCATCTTTGTTACTTTTTCAATCAACATCAAATCTCTGACAACCTCAAAAGATGCAGGAAGTTTATAGGGTGAGTCATTGTGAAGAAGAATGCCGTTATTGGTAATGCTACATAATTATGATTGTAGTCATTTTATTGTAGTACTAGAAACATTTGTGTGGTGGTGCATAAATTGTGATAACTTATTCCCTACTATGGTTATGTTTAGTTGTGTAAGAGCTTTGTATTGTAGATTGCGCCTACAAGTACTATGTAATTAGCCAGATTGTTGAGCGCAAAGCTAGAGTGAAGTGTGAGTGTTGGTGATGTAGTAAGTGATGTTGTTGTGCTGGCATCTATCATCTTAGTGTGGGCAAGGAGATCAAGGATGTATCAATGCTAATATAAAAGAAATCTATGTGGATGTGAAACAATTTCCACACCAACAAAATTGTATAGTGACCCATGAACATTTTTAAAAAACCACTACATGACAATATCAGAGTTAATTATGATAATGATGTCAGCAATATAAACTATAAAATAAATAAGTGTATCACCAGTGTTTAGGACAAAAGATTTATTAGTTAGAGATTTGGTGAAGTTGGAAGAACTAAAAGTTATCATAGCTTATGGTGCAAACACGAAGTGCTTGCTTGAGTCCATAGAGCTTGTGAAGATTGCACAAGAGTGGGATGGTGTATGTCATTGAAGCCTGAGGTTGAGCGTTGAAGTCATCCTCTGGGAGATGGTCTTAAAGAAATGCATTATGAACTTTACAATCATAGATTAGTTTATTCGAACCTACTTCACAAACAAATTAGTGAGAAAGAGCTTGATAGATATATGGTTAAAAAGGCAAAATTGGTATGTGAAAGTAAGCTTTATACATATTTGGGTAAAGAAGGGCATTTTTAAGAGAAAATTGTGAGAGGTAATACGTAAATAGCTAGAACCAACATGGTTTATGAGTTACTCTGTCATTCCAATAATACCTTCGTCTGAGCCAGCATACGGAAATTGAAGCAAGATTTTTCTTAAGCCTGCAATGAATGATGCAGTGAGAAGTGTCGTTTTCTAGCAATTAAGTGGAAGTGGTAGGACTGTTCTTGGTAGCATACTATGCTCGTGATTGTCGCACCCTTAAGAACAAGATGACAATGAATAAAAGCAGGTGGCGGATGGAGAGGCAACTTGTTGATAAGTGGGACATCATTTGACAGCTTGACGTACTCTGATAGAAATAGGCTTCGTTTGGAACGAAGCTTTTTAAACAGAGTTTTAACACAAAAATTTTTGTACTAAAATTTTGTTTTAAAAAGCAATAGGCTTCCCTTGAATGCTCACATAGTAGAAATATGACAATTGATACTTTTCACCAGACTTACATAGCAAATCCTCTGCTGCAATTCACACTTCATAAATTTTTTTCTTTTATTGAGTGCCATTTATTTGCTATGTGTGATTGAATTATTAGGATTTAAGATGCTGGAAGAGCTTATCCCAAACGCTCATTCTGAATATAACCGTTATATAATTCATAGATAAAAGAAGATGGGAGCCACATATTATCCCCCTGTTTGTTTGAGAGTTGTGATAAGCTAAAAAATTGGGAATAATATAATCTACTAAAATGTATTTGCTTATTTGATGGAGGAAACATGATTGTCTGCCATCTAATTGCTGCTGTGTTTTTATCTGATAAGAATTATTTCACTACAAAACAATAGCGATATTCTAGTTATTGCAAACCGAAATGAAAATATTGCTAGCTGCCAGCCTGTTCCCTTGCTAACAGCCATGGTACAGGAAATAAAGATGTCCTATCACCAAGTGGGCTCTACCTATTGAAAACACTATGTGACAGCTTATAATTGAAGCATTTAAAAACTTACAATATAATAGTTATAATTCAAACTAAGGGACCGTTTGAGATTTTTCTTTGTTTTATTTTTTTTAATGTCTTTATTTTTACAATCAGTTAAGCTGTTTCTTAAATACTAAAACAGATTTATTTTTTTACAATTTTTTCTTAAACAAATCACCCCGCTTACCACCTGCTAGCACACTAGCTGACTGGCACTACTTGTCCGTCATCTGCCGTTATGGGATGTTAAAGATGTTTTTATTTGTATTAATCAAGCTTTTTTTATCCAACTATGTGGGGTCGGTTATATGAAATTTTTTTCTCTATTATGTCATTTTAAAAAGTCAAATTCTCATTTAAATATAATAAAAAAGGTATTTTCTAACTAATTCTTTTTAGGCCTACCTTAACCTTTTGTAATATAGGTTTGATCTAATATATATACACTAATTTGATCATCGAAAGGCAAATGTTTTATGTGATCAAATGATTTAAGGCGACTCTCTCTAATCTTATCTTTTCTCATATAAGTATATTGGCTTCGCATTATATCTCTAAGGTTGGGATTGATTTTGTACTGCTTTTTAAAATAATTTTTTAGTATGAAAATTTTTTGGACTGAGTTTTTATATTAAAAACTGTTTTGAGAGAGTTGATGGCTTGTCGAGGATCACTGTTTTACTTGTATGTTATAACTTTTTTTTTAATATATTTGTTTGAAAACTATATTGGAATATGTTGGAATAAATTCTTGTAATTTTAATGACCAATTTCAATTAAGTTTTGCTAATTTTGAAAAAAAAATTTCAACTTAAGGGGCTGTTTGGTAGCACCTTGGATTTAATTTAAGTAAGATTTAGTAAATCATCTAAATCTGGATTTTGGAAATCCTGAGGGGCTTAAATCCTGAAAATTGTTTGGTAACATTTATGATAAATCCTGTTAAATTTTTTGTAACTGTTTGGCTATAAAGCAAGATTTATCCGGCAAACTCTTTCTCTAGCACCTGGATTTCGTAAATCTGGCAAAATAGAGGATTTCGGAAATCCGGGATTTAACGCGAATCGACGGAATTTTCCGTCTAGGAAGGATTTCATTTGTCGTGAGATTTGGTTTTGCATTTTAGGCCGTTTGGCTGGATTTCACCGAAATCCGGCTGAAATCCTGCTACCAAACAGCCCCTAAATTTTGATAGTACAAGGTATTAATTAGCTAAAATTGGTCTAAATTGAATAGATTTGGTCGGCTGAAATCTTTTCAAAATCATCAAAATGATATTGGCAATGGCAATTCCGTGATTAAACAGATATCGAGCAGAGAGTGAAGGCAATCTCTCCAATCTACCATACGGAGACACAGGATGCGGACTCCTTCGCCACACGCGCCGAGAATTACTACCACAAACGGCCGCAGCTGTTCTCTCTCCTCCACGATCTCCACAGCCGCTACCTCTACCTCGCCGATCGCTACACCCAAGCTCTCGTTCCCTGCCATCGCCGCCGCCACTCTGCGTCCGAGCTCTCCGACTTCGAGTCCGCCTCCTCCGACGCCGAGAGCTCCCTCTCCTTCGATCGGCCTCCGGCCCCAACTCCCGCCCTCGACGTCTTAGGGTTTGTTTGAATTTAACTTCACACATATTAATCAAAAATTTGATTTTATAAAAGAAAATATTAGCAAAAGTATTTTTTTGTTTGATTATAATTCCGCAACAATTATCCACAATTTTCTTTTCTAATTTTCCTTAAAATCCAACAGAGCCTTAGTTGCGGAGCTAGTCGGCACAGAAATAGACCGGGAAATACTCCTGATCGAGCTGGGCGGGTCGGATCGGGCTCGGGCCGAATCATCTCGTAAAGCGGAGCTGCAGGGCAGCCTCCTAGAGGTCTTGGAGGCGGAGCGGCTGGTCCTGCTAGGCGAGAACGCGCGGCTTGGCTATGAGCTGACGGCCGCGACAGAGGAAGCGCGGCGCCTGGCTTTGGAGGCCATGTTCACACGCCAGAAGGCAGCAGAGCTCGCACGATGCGTTGTTAAGATTCGCGCGGACCACCGCGTTTGCTTGCTGGGGAGAAAGATCGACGAGCTGCAGAAGCAGGTGTACGGGCTGGAGAGGAGGAACAGGGAGTGCTATGACGCAATGGCGAAGAGGGAAGTGGAGAAGGTGGAGGTGAGGATGGAGGTGGAGAGGTTGCGGGAGGAGAATCGTAGGTTGGGGGAGATGGTGGTTGGGAGGAGGAGAAAGGGGAAGGAGGTTGTGACGAGGTGGTGGGCAAGGGTGAGGAGTTTGGAGTGGGTTCTTTCGCCTTGTGGGCCGGAGATTAATTACAAGGGAGAGTAGTTTCCTTCTGTTTGCTGTTTTACTCTTTTGTAAAGTTTTGTTCTCTGTGGTGGTATGGTTGATTAGAGAAGAGATTGTTATAAGTCTGTTTGTGGCAATTTTTGTTTGTGAGAGAAATGTTGAGTTTTGGCTGGCCATATCTTATTTAGGAATATGTGACTGTTTATAAATTATTGAAATTATGTGTACTCTAATTCCTTTTTCAAGTATTGTTAGTGCATTATTCAAATTTAATTTTTTTCTAAGTCATAATTTTGATGCATTGTAAGTATTGCAGACTTCACTAAATAAATAAAAAACCATTCAAGTATTAGTTTTAATAAACTTTGAAATTGAATTGAACATCTCAATAAGACAAAGGTAAGGGATTAAAGGTCGTACAATGTCATCGTCAATTTATAGCCATTTAAACACTATGGCACAAATGTTCCAATCCATTTATCACCATAAAATTACTTTCATCTAATTGTCTTTGTTCAATTACTATCATTAATAGGAAGTCAAACTTGTATTATATATTTTGTAATCATGGTTTATCTTGTGAGTGGAAGAGGAAATTTCTTAGTTTTTATTTATGTAGTTGAACATTTCATCTAGATTATGATCCATCTTATTTTTCCTACTCAGATTTTCCTCATAAAAAACACTATATTGTTGAATCAATTTTTAGTAAGGATCAAGCTTGATTTACATTAAATGAAATCAATTTTAGCTCAAATTTCGATCGTTCGGGCTAATATGACTCAATTTTAAGTTAGGAACAAATATTGTTGAATCAATATCTAGTTGGGCTATGTGTGCGATAGGATTTCGAAAAGAAGTTGGTAGATAGAAATTTGATTATTTGAATATCATTTTTTTTTATTTTCTATCATTTTTCGGACTACATTCATTTACAAAATTTTTATTTCGCAAAATTTTTATTTTATAAATTACAAATCATTTGTCTTGCCAAATAGAAAAGTGACTTTTCTTTCATCTTTTATTTGGCACTAAGGCTTAGTTTGGGACGGCTTTTTTTACTAAAAAATTGCTTTAAAAAGCAGTAAGAAAGTCGTCCCAAACGAAACCTAAATTTCTTTAAACTGCTCTCAATGCCCACTAATTTGCTTATAAATTGAAGGTATATTTTACAAATTAATAAATTTATTTTTAATATTTAAAACAAGAATTACATTGAGCTAATTGAAAAAACAATAAAAAAGATTTATAAAATTTATGTTTAATATTGATTTCAGTTTTCTACTATTGGAAGATGAAATGAGATTTTTAAAATAAATCTACTAATCAAAGCAAGCAAATGGGCCGAGAACCCACAACAAGATTGGGCTTGCCGCCTGTTGGCTAAATCCCTTTTAGCTACCCAAACTAGGAATTCCTAAAAATATCAAAATCGCTATATATATAATTTTTTAAAATTGAAAATTAACCTAACTCCATGGGCAAGTCAAATCAATTTGTTCGGTTGTTTAATTTTACCAAGTTCATCATTAGTGCTCCAAAAACTTAACTTGTAAAACCTCTCTTTACCAGGAAACCTAATCATCGGACACTAAGATTTTCATATTGATCTTTACACTTTACACTCGAGTTTCTACTATTCCTTCTCCACGTAAACAAAGCGTTAATATTTTTCATCTCTATGTGAATAAGTCTAACACATAATAAAAAAGAGTCTAACACATAATATTATCATGACTATAATTGTTATTATATCAGTAGCATAAACTATATAAACACTTAGCTTACATTTGATGAAACTCCATACTTATTCTGTCAACATCATTAGGGGCGGAATTAGCCTTATTTTTTAGGATGGGGGACAAACTCATTATAAAAAATTATATATATATATATATATATATATATATATATATATATATATATATATATATATATATATATATATATAAGCTAAAATTCTAAGCAAAATATTATATTTCATTATAAAACTAAAAAAAATATTTGAGCCACACTTCATAGAAGATTTAAGAGAAACAAATATAGAGTAGATGCATTAATAATTCAAATATGTAAATCAGCTCTTTTTTTCCGTTCATTTTCCTTCATAGCACTTAAAAAAAGTTACAATGAAACTCATGAAAAACAAAAACAAAAAAACTATTCCATTGCCAGCACAAATTACAGAGATATGACTTTTGCTAAAAAGTAGGAATTATAAAGGAAGCAAACCACCATGCAAAATTAGTGGCAATAGAGGAGTTAAATGTCACAACTCTCACAAGAAAAGCAAGTAAACACATGAAAAATATAGAAATAGTATCCAAATCAGTAAATCATTAACTCAAATTTGCAAGAAATGGGAATCGTAATTCCCCAACAAGGAAACAAATAAGTGAGAAAATCAATGTTTGAACTACCTCACACCAACATTGGAAGTTAAACCATGCCAGCATAAATTACAGAAAAAGAATTAAGGAAACTTAAGAAACATACCTTACAGTAGGACTGTAGGACAACGGCAAGCCTGAAGCTTGAACGAGATTAGGTGCGTGAACATAGATGAGATCACGAGAAGCCTAACCGGGAGGTGGGAGCAACTTCGAGTTCAAGACCTTGCCTGTCTGCATATCACGTGCATGAGGCTAAAGTGGAGCGATGAGCTATGGGAGTTGGGCAAAATGGCTTATATTAGGGCAAGTTTTTTTTTTTTTTTGGGTGAGGGACAGGGGCAAAGTTCATAAACTAACCCATTATTATTCGCTTTTTATGATTTGAGTCGGTCCTTCCTGGTTCCGCCAGTGATCATCATCTAAACAGTGAGCCACACTGGGATTAATTGTGCTCATGGGTTCAACATTCATGTTATCCTTTGAAATCTTGTATTTTATTCTATTAAAAATTTGATCTGGTGAAAATAAAATAAAGGTGAGAAAGTTAATTTCAGTTGACAACGCTTAAGATTCAACATGCACCATTATATCGTTTTTGCAGTTTTGTACTAAAAAGTGAAAACACTTCGATGGGGTAAAACATAGGTAATAGGAAGGCATTAGTGCCATACATCATGTAGTACTTTCTTACATAAAGTAATATTTCTCTTAACCCTAGAAAGATGTCTCTTCATTCTATTAATTCCTCCAGCTTTATAGGTAACTCCAAATTATAAAGACTTGTATTATTTTTTCGTCATCAACACTCTTAGACTCATTAAAATGATTCCATACTTAATCAATTTTTCATGGGCACCATGTGTTGATGTTAGTGATTATATGATTCTATTCTAAAAGAAAATATTACACTAATTTGTCTTAAAAGATATAATAATAAATTTAAAAATGAAGGGAGAAAAGCATTAAGAATAAAAATTGTTTAAGTTTTATAGCACTTAACCACAATTTTACCCCAAAGCCATGAATGCATTTGAATATCAAATATCCAATCATTTGGATACAAATAAACTCTAAGAGAATTGGAATCAAGAAATAATTTAAAATATGTTTTTTTATAATTTTTTTGCCAGTGACAACAAATAAAGAATTGAAAGTTTTTTTTCAAGAAATTGCATGGTATTATTTATAAGAATAATAAGTGTGAATTCACAAAGCAAGGAAGAATAGACTTTGCATGCAAAACAAATATTTGAAAATGATATGAATGTGAGAAATATATGATGTTTGCAAATTAAGAAGTCCAATCACAACCAATAATTTCAATTAGGAAGACTTACAAGAATAATGAAATAAAAATTTATTTTTCGCACTGCAACAATTGCCTGAGGAGAGGATGCACCCTCTCTCTCTTTCTATCTATTATATACAAACCTGATAAGATCACAAAATTTGGACCATTCATGAGTGTAAGCTAGTCATAAGTCTATGGCAAGCCCAACAAAAGAAATTTTGGATCCAAGATAAAGAAGAAAGCCTCTCTCTCTCTCTCTCTCTCTCTCTCTCTCTCTCTCTCTCTCTCTCTCTCTCTCCTTGTGTGTTTTGCTTTGTGGCTAACCAAGCCCAATAAAGCCATAAATTTTTGACCATTCAAGAGTTGAACTCCATCATAAAGCCAAGGCAATACTAACTAAAGAAATGTTGGATCTAAGAGGAAGGAGAAAGTTTTTTTCAAGAAATTGCATGGTATTATTTATAAGAATAATAAGTGTGAATTCACAAAGCAAGGAAGAATAGACTTTGCATGCAAAACAAATATTTGAAAATGATATGAATGTGAAAAATACATGATGTTTGCAAATTAAAAAGTCCAATCACAACCAATAATTTCAATTAGGAGGACTTGCATGAATAATGAAATAAAAATTTATGTTTCGCACTGCAACAATTGCCTAAGGAGAGGATGCACCCTCTCTCTCTTTCTATCTATTATATACAAACCTGATAAAGTCACAAAATTTGGACCATTCATGAGTGTAAGCTAGTCATAAGTCTATGGCAAGCCCAACAAAAGAAATTTTGGATCCAAGATAAAGAAGAAAGTCTCTCTCTCTCTCTCTCTCTCTCTCTCTCTCTCTCTCTCTCTCTCTCTCTCTCTCTCCCCCCCCCCCCCCCCCCTTGTGTGTTTTGCTTTGTGGCTAACCAAGCCCAATAAAGCCAAAACTTTTTGACCATTCAAGAGCTGAACTCCATCATAAAGCCAAGGCAATACTAACTAAAGAAATGTTGGATCTAAGAGGAAGGAGAAAGTGATCATTATATTCATGAGGATGAATAAATAAGAGCAATCGCTTACATCCTTTGGCTTATATGGAAGAGGCGAAGTTAGGGAAGTTGAAAGATTAATAAAGCACGATTTAGAGAGAGTAGGAGAGAGCCCGCTTGCAAAGAAGGATGTGACTTGGAAGCAAGAAGGAACTTAAACTCGCACTATGACTAACTAGAGAGGCCGACAATCCCTTTTCTCGAAGGTCCCATGCATGCGAGAGCAGGAGGAGCCTATGGGTTTTGCCCAATGGTTGAAAGTTTGAATATGGAAATGGGGTTTTGTGGTATTTATTACATTAATAGATTATTAAAATTTATAATTTTAGCAATTAGATCAAAGATCGCTAGTTATTTCATGATCTTCTATTAAACAGGGCAATTTCATGGAACAAACGTTGGTATTTTAGTTCATGAGTTAAAACGACGGTTCACACCAATTCTTATAAGTTAGATATAAAAAACAGTTATTTCCATTAACTATATCAACCTTTAGACCAATTCATGTTTGAGTCGGTCAAACCGACTCGTCCAATCTTTTTTTTTTTTTGGAGGGGGGTTGGGGCGCTAGGGTCAATCATGCCCAATTTTCATTAAAATAATGAAAGATACAAAGAGAAGATTACAGATATGTAAGAAAAACTTACAAATTCTGAATACTAGAAACTAAGCTCCAAGCTACATAAAAACAATCTTATAACCTGCCCAAGCAAAAACTAAAAAGAAGACTTGAAAAAACCAATTTCCAAAATGAACAAATAAATATTAGTCTTTAAGTCCCAAATAATCCACTAAGCTAATAAACAACAAAGATATCCATCCAGCCCAAAGGGATCCAAAAGATGATGCAGACAAATATTCTGGAGATCATCCAACAAACGAACTGAACGCCCTTCTTAATTCTCTTAATTAGATACCAATTCTAATGCAGGTCTTCACTATCCAGAAAAAACCTTCCAAACATAAGGTCTTGAGACAACCAACAAATGAACCAAAAGCCAAGCTTAAACCTCACAACCAGCTGACAATTCCAAAGAAGAACTCCACTATCCAGAACTTCCTCTAAAATAACAGATATTATATCCAGAATAAATCACAGACCAAGAATTTGAGACTATACTTCAAAAGCATCAACACACCCCAACTCCATGCTCAACCAGCAGGATATCTAGCAAAAGTTAAGGGCCAAAAATAAATCACAAAAAAGACTTAGGAATGTTAAATTTTCATCTGATTCCTCAAAGAGAAAAATGAACCGGACAATCCCAATTTGAAACGGGCATCCAAGTCCAAACTGAATGCAATTTAATAAAAAATCAAAAAATGCAGTTGCTAGAAAAGACCGTCCAGATGAACTATCGGTTATCAAAACAGTCATCTAAAGGTCTAAGATTAAAATTTAATCAACACATCATAGTTCTTCCAAAATCGAACAAGACACCAAACTTAAGACAAATAAATTTTACCTCATTAAGAGATTTTCAAAAGGAAATCTTAGCAAAATAGCATGCTTAATCAACCAAAAAAATCAAATCCAAACTATTGCAATTACCTACAAACTTCTTTTCATTTCTTTGCCTCAAAAAAAAAAAAAAATACACAGAGCAACAAATAGTCAAAAAGAACATATTCTTACCATCCTTAGGTACATCTAAATCAAAAATAAAATCAAAAACTTGTAAAAGATTAGGCTTAATAGTGAAGTGGCTTAAACAAGGAATTAACTTAGAAATAGTGGAAAAAGTAAACTCACATTCAGAACATAAATGATTATAAGATTCAGCAGAATTATCACAAAAAACATAAACCAAAGAAACACTTACATTCCTTTTGAGAAGAATATCTGTTGTTTTTAACTCATTTAAAACAGCCATCCAGGTATAACAAGAGTAACACAATGCAAACCTCTTATGCCTAATATAAGAACACCAATCAATCTTAGAAAAATCATTATAAAAATTAAAATGCCATTTTTTAAAATTAGGCAACAGCTCTCCATTCCAAGCAATATAAGAAGTAGAAGAATCTTGAATTTGAATATTAACAATATTTAAAGAAATAAAATTATCTAAAGAATCAGGTAAATATCATCTTCCACCAAAAATAACATTCTTCATTAAAATAGAATGCCAAGAAGAGCTTAAATTTTTAACTTAATCATGCAGAGACCTACCTCCACAGCAAGGGTCCCAATAAAAAAAAAGAGAGTTATTATCTGTAATAATAAAATAAATCTTATCCTTCATAAACCCAGCCATAATGCAAAGATGTTTCCAAAAAAGCGAAGCCTTAGACGAGGAGGCTTCCAAAGAGAAATATATTTATGCTTAACCGAGCTGGCCAAAAGATCATTCTCATTTAAAATTCTCCAAACAATAGAACAACTAAAAGCATAATATAAGGCATTGAGGTCAGGAATACCTAATCCCCCAAAACACTTAGGCTTGCAAACATCTTTCTAAACAATAGTATGCATTTTCTTAGCATTAACATTACCATAAAAAAAAAGTTAGAGCAAACCTTTCTTATAAATGTAAGGCAAAACTTAGGTATAATCATACCTCTAATCCAATAAGAAATGTAATTTGAAATGAAAATTTTAAAAAATTACAGCCTTCTCACAAATGAGAGTACCTTAGCCTTCCATCCAAATAGTAAATCGGTAACTTTATTCACCAAAGGTTGAAAATCAGAACTAATAAGCCTTTTTGTAGAAATAGGAAGACTAAAATATTTCATACTCATCTGAGAATTAAAAATATTTAAAACTTGATAAATATTGTCTTCCTCAGTGGTATCCTTAAAAAACAAGGCTAAACTTTTATTATGATTAATAAAGAGACCATAGCAGCTAGAGAAATAATCCAAAATGCATGCCCTTTAAATTATTAGCACAAGTAACCAAAGTTTTACTAAAAACTAAAATATCCTCCGCATAGAATAAATGAGAAATATATTATGACCAACCACCAATCCCTAAAAATTAGAGTTACAATATATATCATCTATCAAGTTAGATAATGCATCCATCACGATACAAAAAAGTTAAGGAGAAACATGCACCATTGATGAAGACTAGAAGAGGAACTAAAAAAACTTCTAAGGAACCATTAAGAGCAATTGAAAAGAAAGACTCCTCAATACAACCTTTAATTCAAGAAATAAAGCAAACCGAAAAACCTTTTTGAGCCAATCTGGATAAAAGAAAATCTCGAGAAACAATATTAAAAGCCTTGTGAATATCAAGTTTAACATAGAAATATTTTACTTTAGCATAGTTAAAGTCTCTCAATAATTCAAAAGCTAATAAAATATTATCCATAAAAATTCTCTTTTTGATAAATCCGAACTGACTAGGATGAGTAATATAAGACATAATAATTTGTATTCTATTAGCGAAAATTTTTGCCATTGTTTTAAAAAAAAATATTGCACAAAGAAATAGGTTTGAAATTAGTAATCAAAGAAGCATGAGTGCATTTAAAAATAAGAATAATAGCAGAAACTTTGACAGCCTTAGGCATTTTATTATAAGAGAAATAATGCAAAGTAGCTTTACATAAAAACGGACTTACAATATCTAAAGAATTTTTAATAGGAGCCCAATCATAGTCCAAAAAACCAAAACAGAACTAAAGGCAAAGAAAGAAGCTATAAAGCCCCTAAAAACAAGGACTCAGCTACAGGGAAAACCTTCATCAATTTTTTAGACCCTGAAAAAATTTTCGGTTGCTAGACCCAACCATCCAAAAAAATCTGGTTGCTGATCCAGCCATCCAAACAATAAGAAAAAATTTAGAAGGAGCCCAGACATCATAGTCCAAAAAAATCAAAACAAGCCACATTATACAATTATATGATGAATTTTGGGGAAAGAAGCCCAGTTAAAAACTTTTGCTTGAATCGCAAACTTGATAAACTTACAAATAAAATCCTGACTGCTGAATTTATTTTCCATCTTTCTGCAATTTCTTTCTTTCCAAACATAATAAAGAGTGCAGCAAGTATAGAGAAGAAAAAGATATTTTGCATCAGTAATTCAATTAGAATTCCATATAAATTCAAAAATTTGCATAAGATTAGATCTAAGCATAAAGAAATTTAACCCAGGCACAAAATTAGAAGTATTATTAAAAGAAAAATCACATTCAAAGAATAAATATCTATGATATTCAGGCCCTTTATTACAAAGGATATAATTATCAGGCACTATAATAATCCTTTTAATTAAAAGATCCGCAATTTTCAAGCCATTTAACATAGCCGTCCAAGAAAAGCAAGAGAATATTAAAGCATATTTCTTATGCCAAACATATTTAAACCAATCCACCTTATTAAAATTATTAAGAAAAACAGAATAAAAATTCTTAAAAATAGGAGAATTAACCTTATCCCAAGCAATATAAGAGATAACCTGATTATGAATCTGAATGATTGAGATAGCCTGAGCAAAAATTTCTGGAATATACATAGGAATGTCCCAAATATCATTACTAATCCAATCCCCAACTTTCTTATCATTAAGTAAAGTAGCCTCATAGCCTCATAAGATAAAAGAATTTCCTGAAGAGCTTTTCTATTAAGCCAAGGATCCCAATAAAGAGATAATAAACAATTGGCAGCCAAATTAAAAGAGATATTGCTTTTAATATCTCTAGCAATAATACAAAGGTCTTTCCAAAATATCTAATTCTTAGGAGAGCAAGGCTTCCAACAAGAAACATACTTGAATTTAACCCAATCAGCAAGAGGTCCCATATTATTAACAATGCGCCAGATAAGAGAGCACCCATAAGCAAAGCATAAACCATTTAGATTAGGAATACCTAAACCTCCAAACTTTTTAGGTTTGCAAACATTCTTCAAAGCAATCATGTGAATACTTCTAATATTAACTTCCCCATTAAAAAAAAATTAGAGCAAGCTTTTTTAAAAAATTTGAAACAAGGTTTAGGTAACAAAAGCCCTCTGATACAATACGAATAATATTATAAATAGTAAAGTTAATATATTGAACTATACTAGCAAAAGATAACAACCTAGCTTTCCAGCCAGTAAGAAGATCAATAATTTTATTCATCAATGGCTGGAAATCAAAAATCAAAAGCCATTTACAAGAAACCGGCAAACCTAAGTATTTCAGAGTGTTCAGAGAAATAGGGATACCTAATATCTTGAGCAATAATACACCCTTTAGAAAAAATAATGGAGCTTTTTTCTTAGTTAACCTGTAGCCCAGAAGCCTTATGAAAATAATCAAGAATCTCTTTTAACTTGTCAGCATTCAAAATAGAAGCTTTCCCAAAAATAAGGACTTCATCCGCATATAATAAATGAGAGATAGAATGCTCACCAGCATTAATGCCCTCATAATTAACCACATTAGACTTATCCTCAAGAAGATTAGAAAAAATATCTATAATAATACAAAAAAGATAAGGAGAAAGAGGACAACTTTGACGAAGCCCTGAAGAAGAATTAAAGAAACCATTCAGAGATCCATTGAGCATAACAGAGAAAAAAGTTTCATCAATGCATCCTTTAACCCAAGAAATAAAAACTTGCAGAAAACTTTTTGAACTATTCTATTAAAAAGAAAATCTCTAGAAACTAAATCAAGAACTTTGTGAATATCCAATTTGGAGCAAAAAAACTTTTCTTTATTCTGGCAATTAAACCCTCTAAGTAATTCCACATCCAAAATAATATTATTAGTAGAAATTCTCTTTTTAATGAAACTAGATTCTCTATTATGAATAATAATGGGCATAACATCCTTCATTCTTAACGCCATAATTTTTGCAATCATTTTATAGAAAACATTACAAAGAGATATTGGCCGAAAATTAGAAACCCGAGAAGCATTGCATTCTTTGGAATAAGAGTAATAGCCGTAGCTTTAGCTGCTCGAGAGAAGTAAAAAACTACATTGTAAAAACTAGGCCCTACAATATCCCAACTCTTCTTAAAGAAGTCAAAAGTAAAATGATCTGGACCTGACGTAGAAGAAGAAGAGCCAGAGAAAAACACATTCTTAATTTCCTCCATAGTAACCAGAGTCACTAAAGAGGCCAAACTAGCATCAGGAATTTTCTTCCAAACCAGAATGAAAAAATCAGCAGAAAAATTGGCTTAGAAGCATTGAATAACTTCTTAAAATAATTAACAAAAACCTCAGCCAACTCTTTGGGATCAGAAATAACCCCATTAGAGAAATAAATGACATTAATATTATTAATGTTATGCTTGTGTTTGATTTTAGAATATAAAAAATCCAAATCATCCTCACCATTAGATAACCACAAATCTTTAGCCCTTTGCACAATCCAAGAAGACCATAACAATATATTAAAGTTATGTAAACCATTAACATTCTTAAGAGCCGAATTAAGATCAATATCAAGAGGACTAGCTTGAATACTAATTAATAAACCTTCCTGTTGTTTTTGAAGAGAATCAATGTTGTTCCAAATAACATTAGAAGAAATCCACTCTTGCTTTTTAATCTGACTTTTAAGATACCGCAGTTTATCATAAAAAATATTAACAGGATTCCCAACAGAAGCTTTAGAAAAATAATCAATAAGAAGATCTCAAAATTCATGCTTTTTACACTAGTAATTCTTAAAAAGGAAACACTTTTTAACAGAAAATAAATGATAATTACAAATAATAAGAGGAGGATAATATGAACACATAGGATTATCCACATGGTAGAACGAATTAGTAAAAACCTTCAACCAATTGTAATTGATTAAAACCCTATATAGTTTAATATGAATAGGGGAATCCACTTGCTGATTATACCAAGTAAAAAAATGCCCGATTGAAGAAAGTTCTTGAAGACCAACATTAAAAATGAAGTTATTGAAATCGACTACTTTAGAATTAATAACTAAAGAACCACCATATTTCTCATCAGCAAACCTATAACAATTAAAACCCCCTAAAATAATCCAAGCGGAAGAAATGTTTTGAGCTAAATTTAGAAGATCATTCCAAAGAGAAATTCTACCAACAACAGAATTAGTCGCATACACCACCGTAATAAAAATCGTAATAGAAGAATCAACAACCACCGATCCATGAATAAATTGATTAGAATGGGTAATATAGTTAAAATTAATACGAGAAGCATCCCACTTTAACCAAATTCTACCAAGTAGAGAGCTAAAAAATTATGATAATTCCCTTAATGAGAAAAGATTTTATGTTTTGTAACAAACCAATGATCCAACACCTGATCCAAATTAACGTTCGCTTCAAGAATACAAAAAACTCAACATCATATTTAGAAATAAGCTTTTTACAAGCAAGAACTCTATCTAAATTATGAAAACCTCTAATATTCCAAGAAACAATATTAGGCATAATCATTGATTTTTATTTGAATTGATAGTTGCCTTTTTGACAAATTTGGATCTAGTCAGTTTTCCAGAACCTAAAGAAACCTTAGAAACACGTTGATCTGTGGTAGCCGCATTCAATAAGTTAATATGATTCTTTTTAGAACTTACTAAAGAATATTCAACATTACCATCTTGAGATTCAACCATATAATCTTCAAGCCCATCCAAAGCCTGGAACATATTAGCCAGATTAGTATCCTTCGAAAAACTAACATTGTAAGAACTATTTAAAACCCAAACAGGTTGCTCTAATAAATCAGAAGAAGGATATTCTGAAGGAGAATTAAGCTTCGGCAAAACCTCTTTCATACCAAAGGAATTAATTTCTAAATTATCTAAAATGACATTACCCGGTATAATAATCTTATCATGCTTATCAGTAGATAACTTACCTTCCTTGAATTAATCACATCTGCAGGAGCCATGAAAATAATATTAGAATCAGTTTAAAGAATTAAATCGGAACTAACTTGAATATTAGAAATATTCTGATCAGAATAAAGAGTCTTATTATGTTGAGGTTGAGCAAATTTAGAAGAGAGAAGACTTTATCCATTTTCTAGTCCTACTGCACCCTCTATCATTACCCACAACAAATTTCTCCTTATCTTGTTCTTGATTTTGCTCTTTCCGATCCTTCGATTTAGACGGACAAAGAGAAATAGAATGAACCAAAGAACCACATCCCGAACAAGAAGATGGTTTCCAATCATAAACAATTTTTAAATAACAAATATGTCCATTAATTGAAATATTCACTTCCTCTAGAAGTGGTGAATCTTTATTAATCAGCACACAAACCCCAGCAAAGGTCAGCCTCTTTTGCTCTGCCGTTAAAGCATCAACAGAAACAGGGACACCCATAAGACTAGCAATCATAGAAATCCCCTACGACGTCCAGCAGACTAGAGGTAAATCCATAACTTTAATCCAGATTAAAATAGAGGTAAACTCCTCTCGCTTCGGCCGAAATAAAGGCGACCACAATTGCAAGATAAAAGATTTATCGAAAAAGAACCATGGTCCTCCGAACCAAACCATGTCAAAATCTTCAGAACATAAAAACTTCATTAAGAAAAATCCTTCACTTAAAGCAAGAAGTGTTAGATTTCCTTTCAACTTCCATGTTTTAAGCATTATCACACGTAATGCTTCGAAATAAGGTCTCTTACCCAAAGAATAACCAACTAAAGTTAACCCCCATTTTTTTGACACTGATGCAACATCATCCTCAGAAAAATGGGCAAGATTATCCAAAGATTGAACAAAAGAAACAAAAAAAAGTTTGGAAGAAGATTGACGAGATGTCAATACTCCATTCCAAGATTTCTTACTGTTCGAGGAGACCCCGGATGAGGAATCCAGTTCTTTACCCGAAGACAACGGAGGAAAATATTTCGCAAGATCCATTAAGGCTGAGAAGAAAGCCGAAGAGAAAGAACCCCTAAGGGAAGCAAGGAATCCTAATCACCAGAGCGCTCAGATGCTCTCGAAGCTCTCATCCCGCCAGAGTGCAATCACGATTCTAGTAATCAGACAATATGCTGGCAAAGACAAACTCACACACACATCGCATACATAAAAACTCGAATCCAAGACCTTTTAATTAGAAGCGTAAGCTCTCAACTAATAGGCCAAAATGAGCATTGTGCAACTCTTTACTTAGAGACCTTGGTGTTATTTATATAAATAATTAAATTTAGATATTAAAAATATATATCACATAACAATGTGCACAGATATATTATAAGATTAAAGTCGTTATTTTCCAAGGTCACGCTTACGCCTTGATAAGCGGTCGCGTATCATCTCCGCGAACAAAACCCTAATCCGTCAGGATTGCACTGTTTTGAGATTTCGCAAAACCCCATATTTCAAGGTTACAGACCCATTGCTTGCTTCGGCGCAGGTATACGTTCATCATCTTCAATTATTTCTTTCCAGGAAAAGGAAAACCATTAATCAAGAGCCATTAGGGTTTTCTAGTTCTGAAGCATGAGGACGCGGAAGACAGATTCGCCCAAATCTGGTCCTGGGAGGAAGGCGGCCCAAGCCAAGAAGGAGGTGGCGGCTGCGGAGAAAACACCAGAAGCGACGCCCAAATCCGCGCCAAAATCGACACCTAGAGCATCGGGGACGAAGGCGGCCAGGGGGAAGCAGTCGACTCCCAAAGCTGCCGCGGTCGCCGAGGCCACCGAAGCCAACGTGGTGGTCGCTGCCGTTATCACTGACTCTGAAGGTGCGTTGTCCTTTTTTTATGTCACCGCTGACTAGTCTTAGCGTGCATACCCTAGCTTTTCGTTTTCTGATTTACTTTTTGGTTGATGCTAAAGAAATAGAGAATACTGTTGAAGTGCCGGAGAAATCACTTGAGAAGAAGGTCCGTGCTAAAGCAAAGCCACCGCAGGGTGGGAAGGTGGCCGGTATTTCCACCCCCAAAGAGACGGAAACTACGGAAGTGACCTCCGCTAAAATAGAAGTGGAAGAGATCAAGGAAGATGTAGAGGAGGGTTTGCAGTCTGTCGATACTGTTTTTTTGCAAGAAGAGTTGGTAAAGCTTGAAGATACATCCGATAAGAAGTATGAGGCAGACGATATGGTGGTTTCTGGGGAAGGGCCAGAAATTGAGGAGAAAGATGCTACGATCGATGCAGAAGCTGTTATAGAGATCAAACAAGAAAGTAGGACGGCCATAAAGGATGCACCTGAAGCTAATCCGGAAGTGAATAATAATGAAACTGTAACTTACCGAAATGTCGATGTGAATGATGAATCAGATTGTAAAAATGAAAAAGATGCTTTTGAGGACCAGCAGATAGAGGAAGAAATAGAGCGGGATAACTTGAAGGAAACTGGTGCGGAGTTTCCATCTGCAGAGACAGGAGAAGAAGAAGTAGAAGGAGAGGGTTTGGAAGGGGTGGGGGATGAGGAAGAAGGCCCCAAGCTAGACATGGAGGAGCAGATTCAAATTTCTGATATGGCAAAAGCAAGAAAGATAAAAAAGGAACAGGAGATATTTGTTGGCGGTCTGGACCGGGATGCTGTGGAGGATGATTTAAGGAAGGCGTTTGAAAAGGTTGGTGAAGTTGTCGAGGTGCGGTTGCACAAGGACTATGCTACTAACAAAAACAAGGGCTTTGCTTTTGTTAAGTTTGCTAACAAGGAACATGTGGCCAGGGCTCTTGAACAGATGAAAAACCCTTTGGTAAGATTTGCACGGATGTTTTCTTCATCCTGTTTTGCACATACTTCATCAAGTGATTTTTGGTTGATTATTGCGTAAATAACTGCCCGGCAACATTAGTGTTGTTTCTGTAATTTTGCAAGTCAGTTTATTCAGTGTGAAGGATAAATTGTACAAGCCTTCGTGAAATTCTGACTAATCTTAATGCGTTGTATTGTCGATGATAATTTTGGATTTCAGTGGGAGTATATTTGTTAATTACATTGTCTCTAGACGGATTGCGGGCTAGTTCATTTTCTTACAATTTGTCATTGTGATATTATTCTTCAGATACGCGGAAAGCGCTGTGGCATTGCACCCAGTGAAGATAATGACACTCTCTTCTTAGGGAATATCTGCAATACTTGGACTAAAGATGCTGTATGCCCTTTCTTTCCATTGTTTTTGTTGTTATATTTTATTATTAATTGTAATGCCAACGATTCATAATCTACTTTTTTATGAATAGGTCAAGCGCAAGCTAAGGGAGTATGGCATAGATTCAGTTGAGGGTATAACACTTGTTGCAGACACACAAAACGAAGGCTTGAGTCGGGGCTTTGCCTTCCTTGAATTTTCTTGCCATGCAGATGCAATGGCTGCCTACAAGAGGCTACAGAAGCCAGATGTGATTTTTGGCCATCCTGAAAGGACAGCGAAAGTAGCTTTTGGTGAGCCACTACGTGAACCTGACCCAGAAGTCATGGCCCAGGTTTGTCATAGCATATAGACTGATAAACCTTGAGCATTATTTATAATTATTCAAATCTTTCTTTGAGCTATTAGCATATATGAGTAAGCTGTTTTTTATATTCGATGCAGGTGAAATCAGTGTTTATTGATGGGCTACCACCTTACTGGGATGAGGACCAAGTTAAGGAGCATTTTAAAAGTTATGGAGAGATTGAGCGGGTTGTCCTTGCACGAAATATGTCGACGGCCAAACGAAAGGATTTTGGGTTTGTAAACTTCACAAACCATGAAGCAGCTGTAGCATGCGTTGAGGGTGTTAATGACACTGAACTGGGTGATGGAAAATCTAAGGTAGTTTGTTTGTTTGTTTTTGTTCAAATTTTGTGACATTTATCTTCTTCCTTTATTGGAATCATAATTTAGCTTTTGTGGTTTTTCCCATGAGTTGTGAACATTGTGCGTTTAATTTGTCTTTTTATATTGGACTAAAAAATGAAATGCTCTATCATGGCATTCATTCTGTTTTAATCAAGGTAAAAGGTACAGATTAAAACTGGTATTAGTGGTTTTGAATTTAAGATAAGGTGCTAGAGTCAGAGTTGAACCTGATGTATTTAGTTAACTGGAGAAAATGTTGTGGTTAAAGCTAGATGTTGAGTACCTAATTGAAAGGTTTATTTGTTAGATGATGTAATAATACAACTCAACAACATCATCATTATTAGCCTTAACAAACTTTTTTGGGTTGGCTTTGTGAGTCCTCATTTCCTTTTATTCCTATTCAGCATTGCAATAGTTGTTAAAGTTATTATTTGCAAATCAGTTTGATCATCTTTTATCCACGTTACTTTAGTTTTCCCTATTTCTTTTCAATCTTCTGTCATTAATTTTATCTTCTCATATGGTTGATGTATTTTTTATTGTTCTTGTACATGTCTAAATTGCATAGGTCTTTTTTCAATTATATTACTCTAATAGTTCTTATAGTATAATCATCCCTTAGTTAACCTGCTTAATATTCTCATTTTTAGTGCATTTAACTTAGATAACAAAGACTTCTTATTGCATAATTCTCAGATCCATACAACATCTCCTCTGTAATTGTACATTTATAAAATTAAAACTCCTTAGGGAAATTAATTTGTATGTTCTCAAAATGTGCTCCAAATCATTGGTGTAAGGTGTTTGGTGTTGTCAAAAGTAATAAAAGCTAAAAAATGATGGAAAGCACTTGAAGAATCTTTACCATTACATGGCCGTGAGAATACATTTAAACGTGAGTGGCTAGGTATTAATGATATCCCTTTCAGTCCAAGCAAATGCAGCGATGATCTGTTTTACATCTTTGAGTTATATAAAGTAGGTGAAGCTTGAGAGCACTATGTTTTGTTTCACCCCGTGGCTAGAGGATGATGGATTTTAACTCAGGAGATCCTAAAATCATTATGCTCTATTAAGAATCTATTATCAATTACTCGTTAATAGATTTACCATTTGTAGAATATTTGAAAGCACTGTTACTTTGTACAAATTGCAGTGATTTAAACTGCTGTAATCTATTTATACCTGGTGCAAATTTACTTGCAAGTTTACAGGGAAACTACTGCCGCTGAAGAGCATTTTGGTATAGAATGGTTCTAGAAGATTGCAGTGGTTTTATGGTATTCTTAAGCATTCTTGTATAGGTATAATATAGAAGTTTGCATTGGTGTTATGGTTTTTATTTTTCTTATGGTCTTTCTTTCAGGATTTTATGTCAGAAGGTAGGAAAATGTATCGATTGATTCCCTTGACATGGAAAAAGTTGGGAAATAACAATTTTATTAAATATTAATCATTTTAATATTTTTATTTATTTTTCATATTCTTCTAATTCTATCTAAATCTTTTGCCAATAACTATTTCAAATATTTGGTGTCTAGTTTTAATTTTTCATTCTTAATCTGTCAATAATTATGCAATTACAGAATGCTTGAACATGCCAAATCAAAGTTATATATTAACATTGCTTGATTATGTGTACTTGTTGAATTCTAAGATGAAAGCTAGAGCTAGGCTCGCAAATCCTCTGCCAAAAACTCAGGCCGTAAAGGGTGGAATGAGTGGTGGGTTTCGCATTGGGCATAATGGCATTGGAGTTTATTCTAGATTTGGTAAGTTGAAAGTAGTTAAACTGTGGAAGTATCCTGTAATTTCATCTTTCTGATGGCCTATTTATGTGGATTACAGGTAGGGGCTTTGGTAGGGGCAGGTTTCCTTCCAACAGGGCAGGGTTTCAGGGTGGCAGGGGTTTTTATCCACGTGGTCGTGGTAGGGGAGGGAGGTTTTCTCATGCATCTGATGACGTTGAAATGCCATATCCTGAATTTCATGGCTGGAGGCCTTACGGAGTTCGAGGTACTAGATGGTTTGCCTATAAATCTTGTCTCTCGTAATGTTTGAGTAATGATGTATTCTATGATATCATTATTGCAGGAGGCAGAAGAGGTTCTACATTTGGAAGGGTTGGTGCTTTTGATAGAGGTCACGGCAGAGGATTTCCGTCTAGAAGGCCACCTTATACCCCAGAAGGGGATTTTGGTGGACATTTTGGTACTACACAATTTGGGGAAGATCCTTACTATTATGGTGGAGGACGTGGAGGACTTAAGCGTCCATTTTCTGTGATGGTTAGTAGATGACATAATTTTTTATTTATTTAGATGATGCTTTTTTTTCCTATGATGGTTAGCAAATGACATTTTTTTTTCACTCATTTAGTCGATATATATATATATATATATCTCTGTAACTCATTTACGAATAAATTTTGCAGGAGCAAGATTCTAGTTACCTTGAACCTACTAATAGAATTCGGCCTCGTTATGATCTTCCTGACCCACTCTCTGGTGTTCCTCGTTATAGAGGTTTCTTTTTTCTTATTGATGTTTTAGTTTGCTTGTTTTAAGTTGCATTATATTTCTTTTATGCATTAAACTTTTTCCTGGAGGATCAAGTTTGTACGTTCTAAAAAAATATGCTTATTTAATTTAACTAGTCCCTCTATTCTGCAGATTCTCTGGGAACGTCTGGTTTATATTCACGTGATTACTATGGTTCTGATGTAAGTACTTAATTATGCTTTTCTCTGCAAATATTTCTCAATATGCAACTTTTTCTTGCAACTATGCAGTACGGTGGTAGCTCATATTCATCTTTCTATGGAGGAGAGCCTTCTGGAGGTGGTTATTATTATTAGATGGTAATAGTTATAAGCTTTAAACATCTTATTGCTCAGGTATTTGTAATATAATGTGTGGTGACCTCTAAATTGTAAATTCACCTATTTTTGTACTTTTCAGAAATCTGGAGATTCAGAGTGTGCCGGCAGATGAAGGGATATGAGGGACTCCTTCAACGTCAAAACCATCACTTTTGTTGATTGCCACGCTTATTTATTATTATATATTATATTTGAGTCGTTTCTTCTTCTATCATGAATATGCTAGTGTCAGTTAGTCGCAGGTTATTGTCCTATGAGTGACTTAGGTTTCAGATTATATGATGACTTTGATGTCTGGAATAGGACTTCTATCATTATATGATGACTTTGATTGGAATTAGAGCTTTTACATGAAGTTTTTGGGTTTGTACTTCTGGAGTCAGTCAAACATAAGATGACATACATGTGGCTTCTTTATGATATTTTTTTGGGAAAACTTATAACAGATGATAATACTGATATGATGGTGTTCATTCAACTATTTAGTTATCCTTTTGGTTCTTGATTATGGAGTGGTGATCGAAAGTTGCATCTAGTGTGGTGAATTCCTTGTCATTTACTGAGGTGATACAGGGAATGACTAATTTTATGCTTCTACAAGGACAAATAATAGGAAGATTTCAATATTTTGTAATTATTGTTCAGCTGAGAAGAAAAATATGTAAGATCTCCATCATCGGCAGTTGAGGCCTTTCACCAAAGAGGCTTATATGTGTGAGGCAAAACCATTGTGATGTTCTTGTGGCTTTTAAGAGGACTTAATTTTTTTGAAGGCCATTATAAAAGTAAATTATTCCTGCATTGGTATTTGATCATTGGGATGACCTAGGCTATTTGCTGTAGATTGGAGTAAATTTGTATGCAATGTGGAATCTCTGATGATCATCTTTCTTAATTCAGTTTTACCTGATACTTTGTTACTTTGATTTGTTGTTGGAGCTAGAAATACCACTTCGTTCTGTTGGCATGACAATCTCATTGTATTTTGGACATCCTTTTGAAGGAGAAATATGACTGTTTTTATGTTAGGGTTTTGACCATCATGGAATACAATTTCTCTGTTCAAAGTTTACTGGCAGGTGTTTAATAGATGGGCTATGATTTTAGCTTATGGAATTGTCATGTGTTAAAAGGTGTGGGTGATGATTAATTTGGAGTACGTGCAATTTCCAGTTTTCACTTGGAAGGATAATTTTTTAACCAAGTTTGACTGTTATACTGGTTGGATTTATTCCTCTTTGGTTATGCGGCTAAAATGTTTTTCGCTGAATCATTTAGCATTACTTAATTTAAAATTTCATTACAATTCTTTTTTTTGTGTACTTCAACAACAGTTCCAATTACATCTTCAAATCTTATTTGGACTTAAATTTCATCTGTGGTTATCTCCTTCATGCTAGCGTAATTACTTTTTTTTGATAAATCTATATTATTTTTTTCTGTTTTTGCTCATTTTGCATTCTATAGTCCCTTATAGCTCTCTTTTATTGATTTCTTAAATTAACATTTCATCTTCTTTGATATCTTTGTCTTCAAATCGAAGTTTATTTCATTTTTTTTCTATGACCTTTGTTATTTTATGTATTTTTCTTTTTCTTTCCACCTAACCTACATGCAGATGTTCTAGAGCTATAGTTGGACTATATGATTTCATCTTCTGGTGCTCAAGCATATGCGCAGCATTGTGTTTGGTGACAATCTGAAGTACGTTTAATTTCTTTTCACTTGACAGGATATGTTTTAAATAAAGGTATCAAAGCACTTACATGTTGGTAGAGCCAGATGATTTAAATGGACATGTTGGAGGAGATTTAAATGAACATGTTGGTATCAAAGCACTTAATGAATACTTTTAAAATCATCTGCCTCTACCAATATGTCCATTTAAATCTCCTCCAATAAAAACTCTTTTTTCAAGAAGTAATTTTTGTATTAATTCTTCTAAGTCATTACAAAATTTTAATTTTGACATATATCAAAACTTACTTGAGGAGCATAATTACTTATAATATTAATATTTTTAACATCAACAATAATCTTTAAAATTATAATTCTATCTTCAATTCTATTAATTTTTATAACATTATCCTTCAAATTCTTATCTATAATCACACCTACATCATTTCTAGTACGACATTTACCAGAATATCATAGTTTAAATCCTAAACTATCAATCTCCTCCTTCTCTCTAACTCATTTAGTTTCTTTAAAACATATAGTATTTATCTTCATATGAATCATATTATATATTAATTCCATTTGCTGGTAAGGGAACTTATATTCTAAGTTCCTATATTAATTTTAGTTTCGTTGATTAGCTTTTTTGCCCACATTCGTCTATGATTTGGGAATCCTTGCCTATTTAACACGCACCCGGGCACCGGTGCAGCGACCTTTGCACACTTCTCGCTGTATTCAGGCCACAACACGTTGCTTTCAGGGAATGACCTAGCATTAACACAATGCATTAAAGGATTCATGTCATGATTATTCGACAAGTTTTACGCTCTAAGACAACCCTTCATTTTTCTCATCTAGAATTTGGAACTTGACGACGACAGTGTTTAACTATAAAGAATACATAAATATTTATATAACAATAATAATTAAAATAATACAACAATATTTCAACGTTTTGATAAATAATCACTATCACCAAATGCCATAATATATTATGCTCAAATAATCCAATCTCTATTACTTGGCCATGAAATTTGTCTACGTATGTAAATAAGAAAAAAAACTCTTTCCGGTCTCGATGGAGAAATAAGTCAAGTCAGAGCCGTCTAATAAACGCTTCCACTATGCCATGATTGCTTGCTACTATGACGGTAAAATAAAAGTTCTAAAATGCTAATATTAAGCTTAAAAAATTGTGAACGAAAAACTCTGCAAGTTTTGTTTGTTTGGGTGTATTTATGATTCAATCATTTTTAAGGATTTTGAGTAAAATAAAAATAATGTATTTTATTTACCTAAATTTGTTTGGCTGAATGTGAAATAACATTTAGAGTAAAATGAAAGTAAATACTAAAATAATATTTCAATGTTTTGATAAACAATATTTTATTTACCTATTTTTTTTTGGTTGGAGAGATTTGGAATGATTGTGTGGCCTTGGGGTGGTGAACTGCTTATTTTGGGATATGCTTGGGTTATGGAGGAAGATTGAGGAAGGTTTGGAGCAGGTGTTTAGAGGAATGATACTTAAATTTAAAGAGTAAAAGAAGGGTAACTACCTATTTCACTGAAGAAAGACACATTTTGAAGCCATTAAGAACCAAGCAATGAGAAGAGAATTGTTTCACTAAAAGTTTTATTCTAAACTAAAAAAAAATACAATGCTTATTAGTCCATTTATAAGTATAAAAAATACCTTTGAATTACCTTATTATTAGGAAAAAATTTAGAGAAAGAAGTGGGGACAGCCACTTAATGCATAGAGTGGAATTATGCCATGTACTAAATAGTTAATCTAAACAAGCACAAGTTTGTTAACTCTTTAATGTTATAAAATATTTTTCAGCCTTAAGCCCATATCTTTTTGCTTTACTCATGGATGTTCTCACTAGACATTTGCAAGAGGATGTAACTTGGTGTATGCTTTTTGCTGATGATATTCTGCTTGTTGATTGTTGATAAGATTAGAGAGGGAGTTGAAGGTAAACTTGAATTATGGAGGTCAACCTTAGAGTCTAAAGGTTTTCGGTTGAGTAGATCTAAAACTGAATATATGGAGTGTAATTTTAGTAGTAATAGACCTAGTGGAGGGATTGTGACTTTGGGTGATCAAGTCATTAATAAGAGTACACATTTTAGATATCTTAGATCTATTATTCAGAGTGATGGTGAAATAGATGGGGATATTATCAGTAGAATTCAAGTTGGATGGCTGAAGTGGAGGAATGCATCGGGCTTGTTGTGTGATAGAAAAGTCCCCCTCAAACTTAAGGGAAAATTTTATAAGATGGTGGTGAGACCTGCAATGCTTTATGGTGCAGAATGTGGCCATTAAAAGAGAAGCATAATACTAAGTTAAGTATTGCAGAGATGAGGATGCTCAGGTGGATGAGTGGATTTACCCTCAAGAGGCAGGATACGAAATGAGCATATACGTGAAAAGGTTGGAGTAGCTCCAGTCGAAGATAAGATTAGAGAGTCGCCTTAGATGGTTTGGTCACATAAAACGACGGCCTTCCGATGATCTGGTTAGGAAAGTAGGGGTATTAGATTTGACTTATATTAAGAAAGGTAGAGGTAGACCTAAAAAGACTTGGCTAGAAAATATTATAAATGATCTTTCTTTATTAGATTTAAACGAGAATTTGACTTTTAACAGGACACAATGGAGAAAAAGGATTCATGTAGCCGACCCTACGTAGTGGGACAAAGGCTTGATGTTGTTGTTGTTGTTGTATTGATAGCTGATGGATTAGCATAGCAGTAGATAAATCAATGTGATAAATATTAGTTTTAATTTTATCAGGAATTTAAAAGAATTTAAGCCCTTTTATGTAAGCTCTTATACTTTGTGGTTTGGTAATGCTTAGTGTAGATTTTAATCAAAACTTAATCACCTTTTATAAATTCTTTAGTTGGACAATAAGATTTACTTTAGAAGTGTATTTGTCGTTGTTTATCGTAATTTGTTTTCTTATATTATTGTGGAAGTTTTTAAAGTTTTTGGCTAATAAGAATGCATAATCATAGAAGGCATGGGATGGTAAATCGGTCATGTCAATTGCCATCTTAGTTTTGACCATACACAATGTTGAAAGGTGACGTTTTTGGGGTTCTTGAGAAAGTATTATTGTAAGTAAATTCTTAGATAGGCAAATGCAAATTCTAATTTTTTAATATGCCCAAGTAGGTTTTTTAAAATTCAATTGACTAATTAATTTGATTGTTTGTTTGAGGATGAAAATCATATGAAAATTTTTAGTTTAGTAATTTTTTAGAAGTAAGAAATAAACCTAATATCTCATCAATTTGAAATAATTGGTAAAGGATGGCCATATAATTGCATGATTTCCTTGAAGAATAACTTAGTGATGTGAGAGGAGGTATCGGTAGTTTTAGAGTAGGGTAGTAAATGAGCCCTTTTGAGAACTTATCTACAATCACAGACATATCATGATATCCTAGAGCTATTCTGGGTAATCCAAAGACAAAATCATTGGACAAATCTTCCTATGGTTGATATAGAACAAGTAAGGCAATATATTACGGAATTTTGTTTGATGGCTCTGGCTTGTTTGTAAGTTAGACATCAGGTCTTTAATTTTTGAACATCTCGCTTAAAAGAATGCCAAAAAAAATGATCTTCTATTGAGCAAGTGATTTTATCTTTCCTGAAATGACCTCCTTTAGGCTGTAACTTGAAGATAAAAAGTTCCCTAAGAAAAGTTTTAGGTAGAGTTAGTTTCCACTGTACAAATATCCTTTGATAAATGAGAATGTTCCTTGTAAGGTAACAGGTTTTTTTTAACTGTTTTAAGTAAATTTATGTGAAAATCAGGGCACACGGGTATGCATCTCTTATTCAGTTGGATTTAGGTTTTTTTTAGTTCTAATGAAGAGATCGGTGAGGTTACCATAGATAAGGCATCAACTTATTTGTTTTTAATCTCAGGTTTATGTTTGAAGATGAATGAGTAGTTTTTGGGTAAACTTAATCCATTTGGCAAGTCTATGAATCAATTTTTGCTAGGCATTGATAAATGAGGGCATGATTATCAGAGTTGATAATAAAATCTTATATAAAAGGTAGTGTCGCCATTGTCTCAAGTATTGAAATACATTATAAAACTTCTCATCATAAGTTGAATTATCATCGAGTTGCTTCATCCAACTTCCCGCTTTAGAATCATACCTGATTGTTCTCTTGATGTTATTTCAAATGTCTTAGGAAAGTCAGGAAGTTTCAGGACTAGGGCAAAAGTAATCAAGACCTTAACTTGATCTAAAATTTTGTGTAGCTGAGATCCAATAGAATTTGTCCAATTTCAACATATTAGTGATTGGGGTAACAATGGTATTAAATCCTTGATGAATTGTATATAAAATGTGGTTAGCCTATGGAAACTTTTAATGTGAGTGAAACTTGTAGCTGATAGCTTGTTTAAAGTTGTTTTTAACTTTGAAAAGATAAGATTTTATTTTGATAATGGAGATGATGAAATATATAAAAAAATAATCTCAGTTATGAAGTAAGAAGCTTCTTTATATTCATGCTAAGTTTTTCTTTCTTATGGTTCTCCAAAACTTGTTGAAGATGTTGCAATTGCTTTGCGTTATTTCGGTTAAAAATTATGATGCCATCAAAATAGAATTTTAGAAAATTTTCCTATAATCATTTGAGAATTCAGAAGGAATCACTTATTATTCATAAAGTCCATTGGGGGTTTTAAAGGTGTTTTTTTTTTCTTTCATTATTCTAATTCGATTATGATGACAGGTATTTTGGAAAAGAAATTTGTCCATGAAATTAAATCCAACCATATTGCCATATTGGAGATTAGGAAACATATATTTGATTTTTTTATTGCTTAACTATTGACACAAATTCTCAAAGTTTCTTTTTTTCCGTGAGGGCTAATAATGTTGGGATTGTGCACATGGATTAAGACTCTTTTGAACTCATCCTTTCTTCCATAATTCTTCAAATTGTATTTTATCTCAGCATGTTCAGTGGGGTTCATTTTATAGCGAGGACGATTGAGAACTTGTGAATTTGAAATCAAATCAATTGCATGCTTAATGACACTAAGAGGGAGCAATTTATTAGGAACTTCTTCAGGAGTGATATCACTAAAGTTAGAGAGGAAGTGGATTGACTACAACAACATGTGAGTCTCATCAGAGTTGGGTTTTACTTCTTTCATATATAACAAGTGGAGGGAGGTTGGATTAGAAAATTCACTTTTTATCTAAATCATATGGTATCTGTTGCTGGAATCAAAGAAGATAGAATAGATGAGCTAGAACTAGGATTAGAAATGACGGTGCAATTCTTAGCAATAGGGTTTTCTATAACAATTAGTTAAAGGTTGTCATCTTTCTTCAGAGTGAGCTTGTGTTGTATATCAGATGTTATCTCGTGTGGTGTTATGGAGGGTATCTTTCCTTCTAGTTTAATAGGTTTAACAAGTGGTTTTGTTGTTATGTTTGGAAACATAAGCGTTTTTCTTGCCATTGTGAATACCACTCATATCATGCAAGCAAGGCCTTTCTAATAGGATGTGAGAAATGTTATGGGAAAGGATATCACACCAGATTTGGCCTTTTTAACTACTAATTTTGAATGAAATTAGAAATCAATTTGGTGATGGGAAGTGAGATATGGTTGACCCAACTAACATGAATTGGTTATGAATGCGATTAAATTTTTAGGTTGGCTTTAATAATAATGTGGGTTGATGTTGCATTCCTTGTATTTCCTCTATCTATAAATAATCTATTTCGCTTTTTATTGCACAGAACATACATGCTAAAGGGTTATGAGCGTGCTTAAATTTTTTAGGTTGGCTTTAATAATAATGTTGGTTGATATTACATTCATTGCATTTTCTCTTTATATTAACAGTGGAGGGAGGTTGGAGGAGAAAGTTTCCTTTTTAAAGTTCTAAATCATATGGTCTCTGTTGCTGGAGCCAAAGAAGATAGAACATATGAGCTAGAACTAGGGTTATAAATGACTGTGCAATTCTTAGAAGAAAGATTTTCTATAACAATCAGTTGAAGGTTGTCACCTTTCTTCAGAGTGAGCTTAGGCTGTAGAACGGAGGTTATTTCGTGGGTTGCTATGGAAGGTGTCTTTTCTGCAAATTTAATATGTTTATGAAGTAGGAGTTTGATAGTCTTGTTGTTATGATTGAAGACTACGTGTTTTTCTTATCATAGTGAATAACACTAATATCATGCAAGTAAGACCTTTCTATCAGGATGTGAGCAATGTCATGGGAAGGATATGGCATTAGATTTGGTTTTTATAACCACTAGTTTTGAATAAAACTAGATATCTATTAGTGATGGGAAATGAGGCATGATTGACCCAACTTACATGAAAGGGTTTTGAATGAGGTTAAATTTTTAGATTGGCTTTAATAATAATGTTGGTTAATATTACATTAATTGCATTTCCTTTATCTATGAATAGTCTACACTTCTTTTTAGTGCACACAACATACATGCTAAAGAAAGTTTTCTTTACTTTTCTGCCTCATTTTTAGCGACAATAGGGCATCTCTTATATTGCTGTGAGAGTTATTGATAAACTCTAATTCTTTATTTAGATGGTTGTCATTATAAACTTCTTCTAGGCCATTATCTACTTGATCATTAGTTTCCTCTCAGAATAGGTTCTGGGCTTTGCAATGATTTTTCATGTGGCCTTTTTACAACATTTGAAATAAATTATATCTTTAATGTTCTTAGAACTCTCTTTAGTAGGAGCTGTGGGTAAATGAGTTGGCTAGTGGGTGGGGTAGGTCTAGCATTAGAACCTATGGGATGAAGTGGAAGGAGCTTGATTCTTAGGTCTTCATATGAAATAATTTTTTTAAATTCAACTGTTAAGGCATAATAAAATATTTCTGTTATGGAGCGTAGGCTGCGGCGTGATACTAATGTTTCTCAAAATCAATTTGGATTCATGCCTGGTAGGTCTACTTTGGAAGCCATACATTTATTGAGAGGTTTGATGGAGAAATATAGGGAGAATAAGGAGGATTTACATATGATATTTATTGATTTAGAGAAAGCATATGATAAAGTTCCAAGAGAAGTGCTATGGAGAGTTCTTGAAAAGAAAGGAGTTAATAATGCTTATATTCAAATCATTAAAGATATGTATGAAGGAGCTACTACTTGTGTTCAAACACAAGGTGGTTTGACCAAGTATTTCCCTATTTCGGTTGGATTACATCAAGGATCAGCTTTAAGCCCATATCTTTTCGCGTTAGTCATGGATGTTCTCACTAGACATTTACAAGAGGATGTACCCTGGTGTATGCTTTTTGCTGATGATATTCTTCTTGTTGACAAGACTAAAGAGGGAGTTGAAGGTAAACTTGAAGTCTGGAGATCAACCTTAGAGTCTAAAGGTTTTCGCTTGAGTAGATCTAAAACTGAATATATGGAGTGTAATTTTAGCAGTAATAGACCTAGTGAGGGGATTGTGACTTTGGGCGATCAAGTCATTAATAAGAGTACACGTTTTAGATATCTTGGATCTATTGTTCAGAGTGATGGTGAAATAGATGGGAATGTTATCAGTAGAATTCAAGTTGGATGGTTGAAGTGGAGGAATGCATCGGGCTTGTTGTGTGATAGAAAAGTCCCCCTTAAACTTAAGGGAAAATTCTATAAGATGGTGGTGAGACCTGCAATGCTTTATGGTGCAGAATGTTGGCCATTAAAAGAGAAGCACAATACTAAGTTATGTGTTGCGGAGATGAGGATGCTCAGGTGGATGAGTGGATTTACTCTTAGAGACAGGATACGAAATGAGCATATACGTGAAAAGGTTGGAGTAGCTCCAGTGGAGGATAAGATTAGAGAGAGTCGCCTTAGATGGTTTGGTCACATAAAACGGCGGCCTTCCGATGACCCAGTTAGGAAAGTAGAGGTATTAGATTTGACTTATGTTAAGAAAGGTAGAGGTAGACCTAAAAAGACTTGGTTAGAAAATATTAGAAATGATCTTTCTCTATTAGATTTAAACGAGAATTTGACTTTGAACCGGACACAATGGAGAAAAAGGATTCATGTTGCCGACCCCACGTAGTGGGACAAAGGCTTGTTATTGTTGTTGTTGTTGTAAGGTTTGAGGGTCAAATAGTTAAATCTTTTTCCTATGTTTGGCCAATTATCAGTTAATTTCGGCTCGATCAGTTTTAAAAATTGTCTAAAATTGTTTAATATTCAGTCACAAGAAGACTACTTTTTCTCAAAGTCAGTAGTAGACAATGTAGGCCTTATCATCGTGCATAGGATTGTATTTAACTCTCACCCATTTCCTTCTGTTCTAACCCTATTAAATTGGTCCTTTATATAGTCTTTGCTCTGATATCAAATATGATGTTAGTGGGTTGCCTATTGGTGATGTAAGTGGTTGGAAATGGATATGGGTGTTTATTTTAGTAGATTTTAGCATGCCTAACCAATTTCATCTTGGTAAAAGTTTCTCTTTTGTAGTTCATTTTGTGCTAGTAAAAAAGTTATTCATTTGAAATTACCAATCTAAGAATTCATTTGGGTCATAATGCCATCGAAGGCGGGTGCTTTAATTGATTTGGTTATCTCCTATTAAGTTGATCTTCTCATAGATTTAAGTAGAAATCATCATCTTCTACACCTAAATGTATATTATGGTTTGTGGCAGGAGATGGGATAAGGTTTCTATTGTTTTGCAAATGATTTATTAAACCTTGTATTTACCTTATAAGTTGTTGCATTTGATTTTTATTTTCTTTAAAATGTTTCTAGTTTTAATGACTTTTTAATAAATCTTAAGATCTAAGACTGCTCTACTAGCATGGTCAAATGTTTAATTTAGTCTTGTGAAATAGACATAGGTGCTATGTGATGATTTTAAAATTGTATGAGAATATATGAGAGGGAAATGGTATATAGATATGAGGGAGAAGATAAAATGTAAATGCAAAAGTTAGTGAATGCTAAGTTAAAAGTGCTTTCAGATGAGAGAGGGAGGGAGGCCTTTTACGTTCCAAGCTCTCCTTAGGCAATTTAGATTTTTTTTGGACAAAGTTCCTTTTAGCTTCAAGCAAACAAGGTTTTATTCATTTATATTCTTATACATGCAATTTTTAATGCAAGAAAAAGATAGATGTTAAATTAATAAGCCTCAAATCCTTACGAAAGCAAGTTGTTTGAAGTTTGCAAATAAGCTACTAATTCTTATTTTAAATTATTATAAAAAAGCAGCTGATGTTAAATTTTGTTTGCAGCAGGGTAGACTTTGTTATCATATACTATAGCACTCTCTTAGTAAGGCGTTTGCTCAAGGGTTAGTTTAATAGTAAGTTCACATAATGTAGAAATGTTAGGCTTCATGGTGCTCAGTAGTTGGAAGTTTATATTATCATCATAGACTTGCATGTAATATGCCAGCTTTTGATGAAATTGAACTGTCATTAAAAAGGATTAACTAACCTCATTATCCTCATTATCATTGAAAGGATTCGCAAGCTTTAGAGGCACCCACCATAAAACAACTCCCCTTTATTTGTAAAATATTATGACCAGATTTGTTCCCTTTAGATTTTACTCTGATGCCAATTATGATGGTGTTGGGTTGCCTTTTTGTGGGATTGGTGGCCGCAAATGAATATGAGTATTTAGTTTAGTGTATGCGTATATGATCTAGAGTTTATGATGTGAAGGTGAGGGGTTTGGGTAGAGGGAATGTCAATATTAGTCTGGATTGGGCTGATTTGGAATATCATTATAGGGAATGAATTTTATGTGGTTAGAAAGGTGGGTGGAAGGTTAGCTTATGATGTGAATCTGTGATTTAGAGTAGTTGGTGGAGTTTTGTATAGTTTTAGGTGTTGTGATGGTACAAGGAATTATATAAGGTACTAGTGTTCCCTGATTTGGCTGAGAGCTTATAGAAGGGAGTTAATGGTTATGAGGCCTTGGGTGATGGTTGATTTTGTGATAGCCTGGGTTGCTGAGTAAGATTAAGGAAGAGTGGAGCAGTTAAAAGAGTAAGAGATGGTAACTATCAATCTCATCAAAGAATGACACAATTTGAAGTTACCAAACACCAAGCATTGAGAAGGGTACTTCCCCATTTTGGATTCAAAACTAAAATTGCAATGCATATAATCCCGTATTTATAGGCCTCGTAAGACTCTTAAAATACCACATTTAGAGGGAAAAATGGAGGGAAGGGGAAGGGTTTCAGCAGCTTAATGCTTGGGGTGATTTCAACATTTATTTAATTAACTCTCATTTTCCATCCTAACTATAGTAGGAGGCTGATCATACTTGTTTTAGAATGCAAATTAATAAAATAAAAGTTATGCGAATAAATTAGGCTTGGTCTTTGTCATGGGCTTTTGTTCTTGGGCTCTTGTTTGAGTTTTTGCTCTTGCTATTGTAATTGGTCCGGTGGGCTGATTCTGTTGATGTGTTAAATCACTTAGAGCTAGAATTGTGTGATGCGTTGTATGATTATGCAAGGAAATTGATGATTTCAGTTATCATAAGCCATATAATTATTCAACCACTTATGTTCCTTAAATGAAAACATACAATATTTTAATTAAATTACCCACTAGATGCCTGTAACAAGTTTTGGCAGCTACAAATCCTTAAATGCTAAGCCCACACACTCAGGAAACTTATAGATGTAAAACAGGGCTCGTGACTAAGAGGTTGCCAATTGAATTTTGAATTGCACATAATCGCAAATGCCAAATATGGTAGACAGAGCTCCTCATTAATTATAGATTCTACCTCAAGGTTCTCTCCTAGTAAGATAAAGCCATATTCCAAATTTTCCTACCAAGGAAGAAAACCACAACCAACCTGCCCAAATGTAATTGCAAAGTTCGATCACCTAGGGAGGAGAAAACTATAGCCAACTTTAGCAACTTCTAACAATATCATGTGGTTACCAATTAGAATAAGCCGATTTTGAAATTAATTCATAAAGAATCAAGGTTATAATTGTGCCAAATCATATGAACTAACCTAAAGCTAGGTGAAGAAGAAATGTGCTTCTAGATGTTAACGAACATACAAGAAAACAAACAAGAATCCACATCCTTTAATCCATGTCAAATGTTTTTTTTATTCTGGATTCCTTTAACAACAGCAGCACTGAACTTTCACCTTTCTCTGTCCTTGGTTTGCTTTAGTAATGTTTCTCTGGATGAGTATTATAACATGTTGCCTTCGCATATGCTGAAGTCACACTGTTCTTGCCTTTAGCAAGAAAGATTCCTGGTATACGCCATGACAATGGGACAACGTTCTGCTGCCTTTACAGTTAGCATTGAGCCTTATGTCTTTTGCCAAATAAGTACCGTATCTTGGGATTGGACTCTTTGGCTCGACATATAGATGCCTATAACCAACCTTGAGCAATCAACAATATCAGCCATATCTCCTTTGCATCATTTCCTCAGCTATAGGAAATGGAATCCTCAGGTTCTTGATTGGAGCCTGGAGGCAAACAATAGAAAATGTAAGAAGTGAAAAAGAGGGAAAGAGGGAGGAGAAAGAATTCTATTTGAATGAGAGAATGAATTAGTCTGAAATGAATCCAAGGCTGGGGGATTTATTTATATTCACAGATATTTCTATATATACTAAAATTTGCACATATAAACCCTCCAATACAAAGAAATAAAAATGGTCAGACAAAATCAAGGATCCACCCCTTACTTGGATACAACAATCTCCATCTTGGTTTAATTCAATTGGGCACAGAAAACCAACATTAAGATTTCTCTCTCATCATCCTCAGCAGCCCCGAACAATGTTGAAATATTGAAGAACCAAGATTTTTTGTCAACATATCTGAAACATTGTCATATATTGGAATTTTTACTTTCTCCATAATCTCATCAGGAATTACCTCTATAATGAAATGAAACTTCACATATATATGCTTAGTTCTTTTATGATACACATGATTATTAGATGAAGTACTACACTTTGATTATCACAACACAAGCAAAGGAGAAATCACTAAAATAATTTAGAGATCAACCCTTTCTTTCACATGTCTTCTTTTATGGCTTCAACATCAACCTATTCAGATTAAGTTGTAGGAAAGGTTTCAAATGGCCGCAAAATTTCCTTCCTACTGATTGTATTTTCAAACACGTTACTCATAATCAGTAAGGGATCTTCAAGTGTCACAACATCCTGCAAATTCTAAATCTACTTAATCAATGAGATATCATTATATACAAAATTAGATTTTTCATGACTCTATCACAAGGTCATGATTCCTTTCTAGTACCGTAGCACCCATTTTGTAGTTTCCCAATATTGTCTCTTTGGATCAGCCTTGTACTTGCTTATAATATTTGAGTGAATATGCCACATCTGGCCTATAATAAATCATAGCATGCAAGACACTATCCATAACTTTTTGGTAGAGAATCTTCTTCATACTTGATTTTTGATCATTTTCTAATGCTTAATCGTTGCCCAACTTGAAATGTTGTGCTGAAGATAAAATAAGAGGTTTGGAAACTGTCATTGCATACTTGTTCACAATCTTTTTGATGTATGAGCCTTGAGACACGGACAATTCTTGCCTCTTCCTTTCATGATCTCCATTCTGAATTTTTTTTTGGCAAGGTCATGATCCTTCATCTTGAACTCCACCTTGAGCAAAGCCTTCAATATTATGATTTCTTTTACATTAGCACTTGCAAAGCATGTCATTGACATAAAAGATAATATAGACAGTGTTACTAACCTCCTTATAGATTTCAAGTAACACTAGAATCATAAGAGCTATGAGTGAATGCAATATCAAACTTATACTCATCATATCTTTTTATACGACATTCTTGGAGATTATTTTTAATCATGCAAGAATCATATTTGCAAACATACTTGTTTTGTAGTTTCAATTTCAGCATTTCCTTCAAGCTGAATAATTTAAATAGTCTCATGCTATTCTCCATGCAATAATGCAAATTAAACATCCACTGATTGAAGTTGTATGCCAAACTGTACAACAATAGCAAGAACTCGTATGGAAGTTTGCCTTAGCCCACTGTATGGAAAATTTTAGTATAGTCTACACACCTTTTTTTTGTTTAAACCCCATGGCTATAAGACTAGCTTTGAATATTAGTTCTTTTACTCAATGAATTTCATTCTCCTTGAAAAACCATCTGTAACTGACAATAATCTTATTTCGTGGCTTGTTTATCAACTCCTAAGTGTTGCTGTGCTTGAGAGAGATCATCTCTTCATTCATAGCATGCTTCTATTTATTGATTTCTATTATTTTACGGCTTCTTTATAAGAACTTGGTTTATCACTTAACAGAAAATCAGCCATAAATGCATAAAATTGATATCTGCTTGCCCATTCATTTGTAGTGTTTAAGCAATGCGTCTCGGCCTGTCCTTGGTTTAGCCAAATGTTCTTTTCTGCATTTCTTTGATGATTTTTTGCCTAGGCTTTGTAGTTTAAACATCAGTTGATTGTTGATCTTTGTCTTTAAGAATTTCATGAATTTTGTTTGTTCCACCTCAATTTGCAACTTGTGATTTGCATCGTCATTCTTACTTTGAGCCATACTTATTGGAATTAAATCTAATATTTGTTGTTATTAAAAACCTCCTTGCTTATCAAATCCTTAGAATGACTTCGATCTAAACACCACAACTGAGATTTTTTTTACATTCTCAGGATATCCAATAAAAATACATTTTAAAACCCCTGGTTCTAATTTGCCCAGTTCAATATAAGCATAGACAATATAAGGAAATACCTTCGGCTTGTTGTAGTCTTCTGGTTGACAACTCGACCTCTCGTGTATGATCTTGAGCTCAATAGATGATTGAGGACATCAATTAATTGAATATGTGGTTGTACTGACTTCCCTAGTCCAATATATCTTTAGTAGATCTGTATTATTCAATGCACATCTTATTCTTTGAAGATTTGTTCTGTTGAAGCATCTGGCTAGCCCATTTTGTTCAGTCAACTTTACTGTGAGATACTATGCTATTACTTGCTCATTACAATACTTCTTGAATTTATTAAGCGAAATTCAAGGATTTTGTTTGTTCTTAAAGCTTTTTTTATTTATGTTCATTCTTTGAATTATTCGAAGGTTCTTGATAGGCCAGTTCCGTCTGAATCGGCCCAGCCGGCCCAAAGAGGGCTGACTCTTGTATACAGGAGGCGGTTTGTCCGCTCCCTTATTGCCACAAATCCTAGTGGGGTCCACTAGGAAGCAAATTAAGGAAGAAGAGGGGGTGGCTAGAGTTGGAGGGAATTTTTGAATGAGGAGTTTTGAATTCAAGTATTAAATAGGAAGAGATGTTTAGGGTTAAGGTTATGCTCGATTATTGTGTTCTCTTGGAGTTTCTTGGTGTCTTGGATTGGGAGAGAATGATGCTCCATTCGAATTGAGGATCAATTGTATCTTTGCTTTGTTTCCTTCCGCTGATTTGATTCCTACAATAAAATCTACTGTTTTTTATTGCTTTCATTGAAATTGTTGAGTTTTTCCCGCTGATTTTAACTATCTTGTTAGGGTTTACTTGAAATATTCAAGTATTTCCTATCAGTTACACTTCTGTATCAATAAATATTCTGATGATGCATCCGACCGTGGAAAATTTATCAGGAGAAGACCCGATGATTTATGGCTAGGATCAGATTGCTCTATCTCTGAGCAATTATTTGTATTTGATTTATTATGTGTAATATTTCATTTTTACCCCCACTTGGGGGTGTAGGTTTATGTGACCCCAGGGGTACTTTTGTCATTTGATGTTTTATTGTATTTTGTTTATTTATAGGCCTCACCTCCCCTTTGGGAGGGATGATGATGAGGACATCAGCAGGAGGTTCTGGCGCGTCTATCAGAGGAAGCATCGTAGATCGACAACTACGATTAGGAGTCTTTATTTGTGATGCATTTTATGTATTTCTTTTATTTGTTATTTTCTATTTTTACCATTGTACCCCTGAGAGGGATTAGTTCGTGTTGTAGCCCAAAGGGCATTTCAGCCTTTACGTTTTGTTGCTTTGAGGCCTATATATATGGGCCTTCACAATTGTATATTTTTTGATGATTGATTAATGAAATTTCAGCTTTTGTTCTTCGTTTCTTTGTGAGCTCTTGAGAGAGGAGAGAACCCTAGGAGAGGGCCAAGCAATTCCCGTCAGTCATCGGTAGAGTCTGGGCTCGCGGTTTATATCCGTTATTGTTTCTAAATTCCTTTTTTTTCTTTCTCCTTAGCCGCCGGCCTTGACCACCACCTCCACCTGACAATCGGCCACCTTCCTCCTCCACCTCAACCGCTGGCCACCACCTTCACAACACCCCCCCCCCCCCCCCCCCCCCCGCGACGGTTTTTAGCCCTAGCCGCCGGCCTCCTCCCCTTTTTTTAACCAAACCGCCGGCTTTCCTCCACTACCCCCTCCTCCCCCACTGCAGGCCACATTTGCCCTAGTTGCCGGTCTAATCCATCCCCCCAATCCCTTGATTTCAATTCAATTGCCTCTTTATTACTTTCCTAATATAGCCATTATCTAATTTGAAAAGTTTCTCAATTCAAATTCAAATGAATTTGAACTTCAAAATCCTTCCTAATTAGCCTAAACCTATTTTTGAAGTTCCCCAAATTGCTACCAATCTGAAATTAAATTGGAATTAATTCCAATTTTCACATTCATTGAATGTGGACATACCCCCATCCCCTCCCCTTTCTCTTGGCCGGCCGCCCCTCCCTCTCTCCTAATTAATTTCTCCCCTCTTTTCCTTTGTGTTCACTCCAATTAATATCCCTAAATTAATCACCCTAATTTAATTTCGGAAATATGAAATTAATTCCCTCCTCTTCTTCTTCCTCGCATTTGAAATTCAAAATTCAAATTCTTCCCTCCTTCACAACATTAAATTCTGAAATTAAATTTCTGATTTTAAGTTTGTTTTCCCTCCTCTCAGCAAACCCAAAATCTGAAATCAACATTCGTCCTCTCTCCAAGCCTTGGCCGAGCCCTAGCTCTCCTCCATCCCTTACTCTTCTTCTCCTTTGCTCGTTATATCACATTAGAGAGAAGACATTCAATCTCCTCGGCCTCCTTCCCCATGAATGGCCGATCCTAAAGTAGATCATTGATTCGTATACGACCATCAAGGACGAGTAGATGTGTTGAGATCACTCTTCTTCAACATCAACTTGGAGATCGACCACACCGTCGACTACTACATCGAAAGGATCTTCTTCTCATTGACTAATGCGCTCAACGAATACTGGCGTCCCGTCCAGTGGTAAATCCTCCATCGTCCACCACCTTCCTCTTTCTCGGTAACTTTTCCTTGGGCAAAACTGTAAGCGCCTTCTGTACTTTGGTAGTGTCATTAATCTTGCTAAAATTATTCTTTCGCTAAATAGCCCTCAAGAGTGTGAGTAAGGGAAACTCAAGGTGAATTTCCTAATTGTTAATCGGTGGATTGCTGTTACTTGCGCATCTAGCTTTGTTATAATTTTGTTATTATTTTGAATTGTCCTTCTAATCTAGTTTGTAACTGCATGCCAAATTAAAACAACTAAAAATTTTCTAGAATCTAATCTTGTGAAACATTAATTTTAAAATTGGCTCGCTTAACAATTTTTTTTTAAATTCCTGCAATTCCCTTCATGTTTCACATCAGATGATGATTATGATGAATGAAAATTTCTGCACTTTATGTTTTGGTGCGTTTGAGAGTTTTTGTGAGAGCGCATGTGAAGTCCCTAGGTGAGGTTAAAGTAAAACCTGTCAACTGCAGGAAGCGTTCGGGCTCACGGTTTATCGACGCCTCCATTCCCCATCAAGCTTGGCATCCTCAGACTAGAGGGGGTTAGTTCGAAGGATGGAGGCTCAGTACAGCCGTTGATTCAGCAATTCCATGAGATTTTTCAGCCACCTCAGGGATTGTCACCACCCAGGGAGCAGGAGCATGCTATCACTTTGAGGGAAGGTGTGACACCCATCAGCGTAAGGCCCTACCACTATCCTCAATTTCAGAAGGATGAGATTGAGAAGTTGATTAGAGAAATGCTGGAGGCAGGAATTATCAGGCCAGTGTTAGTCCTTTTTCTATTAGATCTAATTCACCAAGAGAAATTACATTTCGTAGTTCAGGAAAATAAAAATACATCCTTTAAAAATCTCTCCATGCCATCATTGAGTTCAAGTCGAATGATTCTTTTGCCTTGAACCTTGCAAGCTTTATTGTTTTCATGATACATCATACTAGCTCCATTTTTAGTAGGAGACTTGAACGAACTCCTGTTTGGGCACATATGGTAAGTGCATCTAGAATTGAGGATCTACCCTTGCATGGATCACGATATGAGATTGTTAGGAATCGGCACTATCATAGACATCCTCCACACTTGCAGCGTCTCTTCCTTTTTTGACCCCTTCTTGAATTTTGTTCTTCTCTCTAGACATTGCTTTTTGAAATGGCCTGACAAAGAAAGCATTTCTTTTTTGCTTTTGGCTTGAACCTTGATTTTTTCTTTGATTTTGGCTCTCGTTTTTTTAATCTACCTTGCAAAGTTAGCCCTTGAACTGCACTTTCATGATTAAATTCTGCATTTCTTTGAATCTCTTTTGAATTAAGCGTAGCGTCTTCTTTATCATTTATACTCACACGAATGCTTTTCAAATCAAGATTTATTTGAATAAAATCATCTACATGCTTATATAATGGTTTGGAATTTTCTATTTGCAATGTATATAACTTTTTGAGATACAAATGATTGCCAAAGAATTTTTGAGATACAAGCATTGTAACCTTCACCATTTTAGTACTTCATCACCCAAGCGGAGTTGAATTGTGCTGTCAGTTTTTTACAAGACTTCACCCAATTGTCTTCTGCTTTTAGGATTGCCTCCTACGATAGAGCTGCATCTAAGCCCTGGTGCACACGTAGCGGCTTCATCTTCAGCCTCCAAAGGCTGAAATCATATAAATTAGTGAATTTTTCTATCTCAACCTTGGCCATTTATATTTTTCTTTCGTCTTCTTGATCTAGCTATGTTATCACTTGTAGAAGAAAACTATTTCTAGATGTTAATAAACGTACAAGAAAACAAACAAGTGTCCACGCTTTAGTCTGCGTTAAATGGTTTTTGGCTTCTGGATTGTTTTAAAACAGCAGCACTTTAACGTTCACCTTTTTCTGCCCTTCTGTTTGCAAGAGCAATCCTTTTAAGAAATTTTAATGATATACTCTACAGCAACGGAACAACGATCTGTTGCCTTTACAGCCAGTTTTGAGGCTTGATGCTTTCTGCCAAGAAGTTTCCGGGCATTGGGATTGGACTATCTGCCTCTTCCACATGTAGATGCCTAAAGCCAACATTAAGCAATTGTTTGTATCAGCTCTCTACCTCCTTTACGACATCTCCTTCTCAGCTGTAGGAGACGGAATCCTCAGGTTCCTGACTGGAACATGCAGGCAAGCACCACAAATAAAAAAATTAGGAAAAGTAGGGAAAGAGGCAGCGTAGAAAGCTCTAGGAATGACAGAATTGTTCTATATATAGGCACAACCCCAGGTATTTGTGTAAACTGTAATCTGCACAAATAACCCTTCAATACAAGGCGACTAAAAACAGCTATACAAAATTAGCAAAGTGATTTAAAGGGTCAATGCAACACTAGGAAATAAAAATACATTTCTCTCTCAACCATCATCATTGACTTGGTATTAATTATAGAATTAACAAAATTATAAATCATTGCTTGATGCAAAGGTTCTGGTCAGAATAATGCAAAATTCTGTTAAATTTAGATGCATCATGAGTGAGCTCCAAAGCTTTATTAAAATTAGGTAACTTAAGCGCAAATACATTTATAAGTCTCATTTGAAATTTTCATATATTAGACAATTTTTGGTTGAGGTCATACTAGTACCTAGACCTTTTAATAAATTATCTATACAAGTAGAAAAAATTTTAGAACTCTGATTATGGTGGATGTTGGTATGTATTTGTTAATCAATAATTACTATAAAATCATTAGAATCAACATATAATCTATCCACACACATAAAGAATCTTAAAAAAGATTATATATGAAGAAACAAAACCACATTTCTTTCTGTTCACATATATCTTTTCAACTTATAAGCACTCAATACTTTACTAGGATGCAATAATTGAATATTCTTTTATTTTATTATGAATTAAAATATTATCAAAATAAACTATGACTTTTATAATGAAAGGTTTCATAAAAAATCTCGGTGCATTGATTGATCTAAATGATATTACTAACCATTCATATAATTCATTTTTATTTTTAAAGCAATTTTTTATTTATCAACTTCTTATTTTAATTTGATGGGCCACTTCTCATATCGATCTTATTTAGCATTATCATTCATATGAGGTATAGAAATCTATATTAAATTATACAGGCACACCACAAGGCATTTTGTAAACTGAAAATCAGACAAATTACCCTCCAATACGAAGCAACTAAAACAGCTATATAAAGTTAGCTAAGTGAATTAAAGGACCAAAGCAACAATAGGAAACAAAAATACATCCCTCTCACCATCATCACTGACATGCTATTAATTATAGAAATAACAAAATGATATAAATCAATAATAAATAAAATAAGCTATGCATAAATCATTGCTTGATGCAAAACTTATGGCAATAGTAATGCAAATTTCTATTAAATTTAAATACATCACGTTTGACGTCCAAAACCTTATGAAATTAGATATCTTAAGTGGAAATACATTTATAAGTCTCATTTGAAAATTTAATATTAGACAATTTTTATTTGAGGTCATATTAGTATCTAGAATTTCTAATAAAAGATATATAGAAGTAGCTTTCATTCTTGGAACTCCGATTATGTTTGATTATTAGTATGCACTAGTTAGTCAATAATTGCTTTAAAATCATTAGAATCAATATATAATCTATCCACAAACATAAAGAATCTTAAAAAAGATCATAAAAGGAGTCACAAAACAACATTTCTTTAGGGTCACATATATCTTTTCAGCTTATAAGCCTTCAAATACTTTCCTATGATTGAATACAAGAACAACAACATCAAGTCTCTATCCCACTACGTAGGGTCGGCTACATGAATCTTATTTCTTCTTTATGTCTTATTAAGAGTCAAATTCTCATTTTAATCTATAAAGAAAGGTCATTTCCAGTACTTTCTAACCCAATCTTTTTAGGTCTATCTCTACCTTTTTTAATATAGGCCAAATCTAATACATCAACTCTCTTAACTGAGTCATTGGAAGGCTGACATTTTATGTGACCAAACCCTCTAAGACGACCGTCTCTAAACTTATCTGCCATTGGAGCTTCTTCAATCTTTTCACATATATACTCTTTTCACATTCTGTTTGTAATAGTGAAGCCACTCATTCATCTGAGTATTATCATCTCTGCAACACTTAATTTTATGTCTCTTTTAAAGATGCACTGATTAATATTCTTTTATTTTATTATGAATTAAGATATTATCAAAATAAACAATGAATTTTATAATTAAAGTTTTCAAGATATAGTTTATTATCCTTACAAAAGATCTAGTTGCTTTGATTGATCCAAATGATATCACTAAATATTTATATAATTCATTTTTATTTTAAAAGCAATTTTTTATTTATCAACTTCTCTCATTTTTTAACTTGATGTTCCACTTCTCATATCAGCCTTATTTAGCATTATCATTTATATGAGATATAGAATTTTTTATTAAATTATGATTTTATTTATAACTCTACTATCTACACACATACATTACCTTTCATCTTTCGTAAGTATAAGCATGACATGCATAAAAGAAGTTCTTTTTAAACAATTGATCAATATGTCATTTAAATAATATTTTTTGTTGGATTAATCTTATAATAAGATAAATTAGGCAATGATTATCAAAAAATAAGAGAATTACATGTATATTCCTCAATTGTGGTAATTCATTGTGATGTTTATCTGATTCAATATTTTTAAAATAAAGCAATTTTTTATTAACATCATGAAACAAAGTCATGGTTATCTACTATTTAATATCATATTCATACCTTATTACCTATTTTTTACCTCAAATGTATGTTTACTCAAATCATTCAATTTTTTTTCACTTCAGTAGGAGCATTATATTTTTACATGGTTCATATTTGTTCTTAGATTTTTTAAGCTGCAAAACACCCTCATCCCATTAATCTTAAAAGCATATGCATTAGGCTTTGAAATGAGTTATATTTAAATTATAAAGTTTAGTTCTACTCAATATAAACTTCACACCAGATTCTATCACTACAAGTAGTTAATTAAATCAGAACTAAACATTTCAGAGATATACGAATAAGATTTTTTATTTACCCATGTTGCTTAATATATTTGTGCATATGTATGATCAAGGGGACATTTTACTCTATAAAATAGGTTTGAAAAATTTTCTTCTTCTTTTGATCAAATTTAACTTGAATAGTTATGATGCAATGCATAACATTTAGGGACCGTTTAGTTAGATGTTTTTAATATTCAATGCATTCTAAATGCAATGCAAAGTTAATTCATTGTATATAAAATATTTTAGTGTTATTTGGTTGAGTGAAAGAGAAATACAGATCTTTTTTTTGTATTTAATTTGAAGCAAATGAATTCAGTGTGAAGCATTGATGACGATGATCAGTGAAGGTTGCCGATGGCCTCGAGGGTGGGGGCGAAGCTTCATGTGCACCATGTCTTCGGACTTTGACCAAGATGGCTGATGAGCCTTTACATTTAGGGGTTGTTTGGTTGGAAGTTAAATGGGTGTAAACTGTAAAGTATTCAAAATGCAAGGGTTTTGAAAATATTGGTATTTGGTTGGATGAAAAAGGAATGCAAAGTAGAATAAATATAGTGCAAATCATCTATTCATTTTGTAGGTAAATTAAACTTGTCCAGTTTTTAGCGAGAACAGTTTACACCACAAGTAAGTTTGCTTTACCGCCACCATCCACCTCCGGCCACCCCTGTCGCCGGCCACCACCAGCTACTGACAACCACCCGCCGCCGGCCACCATTTCATCCATTCACCATCGGTTGGTGCAGGACACCACCGTTGCCGCCGTCATCTTTGGATATTACACTACATTCATTTTACTTCAAACCAAATATGAAAAAATATTCACTTGCAACAATCATCCAAACGACTCCAAAGTATTCTTTTTTACATTGCATGCTTTTTATACTGCATTCCTTTTTTAGCCCAACCAAACAACCCCTCAGACCAAATTGGGTGATTTTAAGATACTTTGAAGATGAATTAAAGGGTGAATTCTAAATACATCAACAAAATATTTTTTGCATTTCTCTTTTATCTGACCAAACAAGAAAATTTTCAAAACTCTTGCATTCCGTTTTGAGCAAACCAAACCCCTAAAGAATATCAACTAAAGCATTTTAAAAATTGTTCATTACAAGCATAAACGTGATTAAAATAATTGGTTTCATTATCTTCCTACATATTTATATGCAAGTTAATACTAGAACACTCACTAATATATTATCAGTCTAATGACGTTTAAAACATGCCTTAGCATAAATCTTGGACTCAGATGCACAAGCAATTGATTTCACATTAATATACTTGTTGAGTATCATGTTACTAGTTTTAAATGCAGTAGGTGTGAGAGATTGAATTGGATTACTTTGACATGATGCACTACTATATTATGTAATAACATGATTAAAATATTTTGTTTCATTATCTTCCTACATATTTGTTTGCAAGTTCATGCTGGTACATTCGCTAACATATATTAATCTAATGACACTTAAAACATGTCGTAGCATAAATCTTAGACTCAGATGCACAAGCAATTGACCTTTCAATTCTATGAACATCGGATTCACCTTGTTTTCACCTTACTATCCTTATTAAATATCATGTTATTAGCTTTAAATGCAGTAGCTGTGAGATATTGAATTGGATTGCTTTGACATGAGAGAAAATGTAGTAACATTGTAGTTAATTTAGCATTTTTTTAAATATAATGATTTAGAAAATGTGATGTGTCATTTAGGGTCTATAATGATATCAAAATGTAACAGTAATTTTTCAAAATCGTTCATGTATTTAATAGTACTTTTAGTTTTTTAATTTATTGAATTAGTCATGATATTACAAAAACAAATATATATTTTTTAAGTTCTTTTCATTTTAGCCCAATTTTTAGTAGGATCCTTTCATAACCTTTCTAAGGTGATCCAATATATTGCAGCTTGCCCGGTTAATTTTGCTTTTGCAGATATTACTTTATCATTCTTCATGCATGATTTTCCATTCAAACAAGTAATGTAAATCTAATAACCAACCAATAAAAACTTTATGATCATGCTATCATCATATTTTGATGCTTTCATTTTTTTTACTATGTTATCATTTATGTTAAAATTTTGATGTTATGATTTTGATAAATATCATTGTAAAACACCCTAAATTATTTATCTTGATTATTGTCTTGCTCGTGTGGTTCATATTCATATGAATTGGTTTATTAATGTTATTGGAATTTACCTTAGGTTCACGTTAATCAACTTAGTTCACTTATAAATTTATCAACTCTTGTTTGAGCCAAATTACTCTTGTTTAATAATCCATGCATTTGATTTTAAAACTTTTTGCAATTCTACCTTTTTCTTGATTTGTTAAGTTACTCTGATAATTAGTTGTACTTCTAGGTGACATTTTGACACAATCTAAAGCCCTAGTACTAATTTGATACACGATTTGTCAGGGTTAGAGCTTTCTAATACATTCAAAATGATGCATTGTTTGCTTACATGCAAGAAATCAAGGATTTCACAAATGACAAGTTGCCAAATAAATTTAACCACTTTTTTAAAATGAAAAAAAAAGTAACACTAACACTAGAATCATATTGATAATGAAATGATGGTAATAATCTAAAAAAAATTGTGAGGAATTTGAAACGCATAAAATAACTTGCAATTTTAATTCAGTTTTAACAAAATGAATTTCTAATGTATCAGTTTTTTAACAAAATCTAAAGCACTAATAAGCCAATGCCAATTTATGTAGATGAAATAAGAACAAAGCACAAAAGTATCAAAATAAGATTAGCGAGGCCTTTCGTTAATACATTGATAGACCTTTTTGTTGAATTTGGTAATCCTGCTATTACTGTATTTAAAGAAATTATACATCTAACTATTACTCGCAAGATTGAAAATTTAAAAAAAAATTATTAAGCCAAAGTTCTTGAATTATGCTACAAAATATTGTTTATAGAGTCATCATCCTCTAGGCTCGTAGATATGTTTGGCATAGAATCAACTCAATACATATTTAAAATAATCCAACAAATAATTCTAGGCACAATTCGAAATCTCTTACAATTCGCATCCATTGTTGAAGACCCGCTAGGCCTGTAACAAATGCCGCTGGCGGTCCATGCGTGAAGAGGGATCTGGACTAGAAGGTGATCAAGTTAAAAATTGAATTGCTCATATGAAAAACACAAAATATAGAAGATTAGAACCTCATGTTAATTGCATTTTCCACTGTCCAAGATTAGATAAAGCCAAATTTCAAATTCCACTGCCAAATAAAAAAACCGTTTCCAACCTTCTCAAATGTAATTTTAAAGTTCTACAACCAAAAGAGATGAAAACTGTCAAGCCAAGCATATCAAATTCCAACAATGCCTTGTGGTTACCAGTAAGAATAAATTAGAAATTAATTAAAATTGAACTATGCCAATCATATGAATTATGAACTAGTCTAAACCTAGGAAGTAAAATGACATCCTTCTTTGGATCATCATAACTTGCATTCTATTAATTATAGAATAAAACAATCAAATAAATCCAACTAAATTAGAAAATAAGCTTTGCACATATCATTATTTGATGTGAATCTTCTGACAGGAATAAACACGAAGACTTATTGTAGCAACGTGTTTTTCCTTTCCTTTCATCTCAAGACTTAAGAAATTACAAAAGCATTTAAGCTCTCACACTTGCTTGGTAACCATCACAAATGATCTCACATGGATTTTCATCCTCTGCCGACTGCCATCAACTGCGGTTGATTATTGGTTACTCTTCGATGTTGAGACTTAGTTGTTGAGCAGGTGTTGATGCTGTTGGTGTTTGAGATGGAGATGGAGAGGGGGAGAAACGGGGTTGTTGTTGAGTAGGAATGGCGATGCTGACTGCACTGCTTACCTTTGATGTTGGATGCATGTTGCAGGTCTTAAGTGCTACATGAAGGAGAAGAAAGTTCACGTGCCTGTTGATGTTCCCTGGTTAGTGTTGGTAGTTAATGTATTCATTTTTGTCTTATGTTTTTTAATAAATTTTGATAGTCTGGGTGGTAGAATTTTTGTTTTGGTGCGATTTATAAATATGAAAAGAAAAAAAAAACACAAATTTGAAGTACTACTTCATGGTAGTAGAAATTAAAAAAAAAAAATCTCATATTTCCTTGCTATTAGATTTATTTGGAATACGGATCTTTTCTTCGTTTGGTCATGTGGCTAAAATGCTTGTCATGCGACTAAAATGCCTCTTTTCAATCATTTCACATTCTCTTATTCTTCAAATTTTCATTATTAGGTTTTGTTAGATAAATTGCTAAAATAGTTCCCATGACTTTTCTGTACTCGTAAATGTCTCTTACGGACTTAAATATCACATGTTTATCTTCTTCAACTTATCACATTTATCATCTGTTTAGAGTTATCAATATCTATACAATGTTTCATGATTTTGTTCTTTTTTTTTTCCTTTATCTAAATTTATACGTTATAGCTCCTCCCGTAAATTAATTACTTAAATTTGCATCTTATTTTTTCTTGAGGTCTGATCTTTAATTAAATTTTGTTATTTTCTATCTGAATGAAATAAATTTTGTCTAATTGGATTGTTTTCATCATTTGGGTATTTTATGTATTTTTTCCACCCTTTCTTTACCCATGCTGCAATATTGATCATCGTGAGATATGGCTTTGGCTTTGGTCATTGTTCTGTTTTTTAAAGTTCTACTTTGTTTGTGATTCTTGTCCATCTCAAATTATAAAATTTTAATTATTTAAAAACATATTTGTTTTCCTTAAAAAAGTTTCTAAATCGACTTAATGCAACTACCCACTTTATTCTGTACATTGAGTATGGTTTATCTTAAATGTTTCAATTTCTCTCATTTAGCAACATAGTTTAGAACTTTGGACGACTTCGCATTTTTTACATCCTTTGTCTTATCTTTTGTTTTTTTTTTCTTTTGATTATTTTTAGAAACCTTTCAGAAATACATCATGATCAGAAATTTTTTCAAACTTTCCCCTTTTTTGTGTGGTCAGATATTCTTCTGTAGGTGAAAAAAAAAACTTTCCTGAAGTAGGTTTTCAATGATTACTTTCTCCAGTTTTTTGAAATTAACTTCCCTTTTATTTATTTTTTGAAGTATAGCTTCGCTATTGAGATAATGTCAGAATTCATAAATGAATCTTATATTATTGGATGCATAATTTATTGAAGTTTTTGGATTTCGAATTCCTTTTATATTTTTCATGGACTTCGTTGTGCTTCACAAAAACCTTTGTTTAGAATTGCAAACTCTCTTTTTAGTAGGTTGTTAAGCTTGGAGATTTCTGTGGGTATGGTATACAGTTCAATGTGGACTGTAGGATGCTAGCCTTCATTAATATAAGTTACTAATTTATAAAAAGGGAAGTTAATGTGGAGTATTGGATGCTAGACATAAATTTTTATTTTTTTGGCATAAACTTGCATATATGCATATGCGTATTTATACAAATACCATTGTTTAAAATTATGTAATATGAGGCTCGCCTTGAGGCCCGCCTCAGCACAATTCCATTGAAAAATACATCAAGGCTTACACCTCAAATGTTTTTATGAGGCTCGCGCTTCAGCTTGGCTGAGGCTCGCCACGCCTCGTTGACATAAGGCTTACACATCTTCCTATTTATATAGATTTTTATTAAAACTTACCTAAATCCTAAACTAAAGCCCTGAAAAAATCACGCTTTAATGCACCTCCAAATTGCAGCAACTACCTCTCGATTGTCTTGACCTCTAGCCCTTTGTTTTTTTGCATAGTCACCACCGTCGCAGCCGCTGCCGGGGATCACTTGAAACCCACACTCCACCACCTTCTCTAAAATTTTAAGGTTATTAATCTCATCTTTATGTTATTAAAAAATATTTATGAAAGAGGAAGATGATTGAAATAAATGAAGAAGAAGCAAATTGAGGGGCATTGGGACTCTATAGGATAAGATAGGGAAGGGACCAATTTGTTGTGATGGCGATTCAAATAAAACTCTCTTAGTGATGACAATGCCAAATGATTTCTAAATTTTTTTTCAACTATTTTAATTTTCTTTTGAAATTAAATGTGGATGAGTAGGGAATTAAGAAAGAAGGAATTTGGAGTTGAACTTGATATTAGATGATACTTTTATTTCATTCCTATATTTAATATACTTTTGCTTTTATTATATTTGAATTTCAATTCTATTTCATGTAATTTATCAATTATAACTTTACATTTTGTACAATATTTTATTTCATATGTATGTAAATTTTTTATTTCATAATTCAATAGAAAGTTAACACATCATTCTTTAATAATTTATTTGGGTATTATATAAAAAATTACTTTTAACATTTATTTCGACTTGACGTATTTTTATTTATTTATTTTTAGGCTAACGCTTCAAAACATCTTGAGGCTTACGCCTCGCCTCACGAACAAAAGACTTCTCAATACCCAATTGCGTATTTTTAAAACTCGGTAAATACGTGTATTCATCATATACAGGATAACATAAATATATAAGGAAAGATATGCAAGCGCCAGTCATGTATTCCTCTATTTTGCAGTGGTTAAATTGTTGCATAAATGCTTTGCCCATATTGTCAGGCATGAAAAATCAATATATCGCCTACTATCTATATCTTCTTAGGTTGAATATGCACAGTTCTATCGAAACTTTGTTAAAGGGTTAGCTCCATTTTGTATACTCGTTATAGTTACCGAATGTATTTTTTGATGTTTTGCATTAATTTATTCCTCACGTTTACCATTTTCTTCTATATCTTATCACAAACTCCCATGCCTATGTGCTGAACACTTTCTGCGCTCTTCATGTAACTACTTGCATGAACAAATTTAGGTTTTAGGATCATGGGGAACTGCACTCGAAGATTGCAAGTATTCTCTTTATGCAACACTAAACTGGCGCAACATTTCAAATGAAGCTTTAATCAGTTTAGTGGCTACTTGTAGAGTTGCCATTGTTTGTTTATGATAATAATAATTCTTCTCTTTTTGTCTACTACTTTTCTTTCAAAGTTCTGGCCACATCATCCTTTTGTGTGTCGAAAGCTGAAGTTTTAAGAGCAGACTCAGCTGATATCCTTCAAATTAATGATATTCTGCTTCTGTTTTAAGAACAGACGCATCTCTGCATCTTCAAGTTTTATTTTTCTATAAGAGGTGGGGATGCAATTATTATTCTTCCGCCAATTGTCCCAGAGTTTTCTTATCACTGTTTATTTAGGTCTCAAATTGTGAACGGACTCATAAAGAGGTGAAAAATTGACGTGATAATGATAATGGCGATAATCTTTACAGTAGGGGTCCTTTTTGTCATTCGGTTTAACTTGCTAGAGAGAGAAGATTAGTGATGGTTCAATAAGCTTCAGTTGATTAAGCAATCTGTTCATCTGCTTGAATGGTTGCCATTTTATTCATGGAAATTGTCACCGTAACCAATAATGTTCTTGACTTTTGTCGCGTTGGTGCAGCAATCAGCTTTAAAAACCTTCCATTAATAGAGTGATAGAGAAAGAGGTTCAGTGAATAACCGGCAAATATTACAAACCTAGCTTTATGATTGGTAATGGGCTGTTTGTGGTCTCTTTTATTTTATTTTACTTTTATTTAAAATAAAATATATTTAATAGTTTAATTTATATGATCGGCGAAGTGATGACATGACTGTGGTCCTTGGTAGTGTAATAGTTGTTTGATGATGATAATTATTTTTAAAACCTGTAAGTTATTTTAAAATTACTTTGAATATATTTAAGAATAATTAGATTTAATTTTTGAATTAAAGTATTTAATTAAAGACATTATATAAAAAATATTGATAAAAATGATACTAAATGAACACTAAATAATCCCTATTTGATAAGTTTGTGATATTAGTCTTGTAGATAATTACCTTTTTGGGAATCCCAACTTTTCTACTTATAGGATGGAACTCTGCCAAATTTGCGAAGTTGAAAATTATGGGTCAGCATAGGGAGATTATTTAATTTATTACTCTTAACTAGAAATAGTTATGCCAATTAATTAATAGTCAAATGATTAAGATGAAACGGTAGGTAGTATAGATTGATTTACTAATAGATTAAATAGACGTAACGGATAAGTTTTTAATTAATTAGTTATTTAGTAATTAATTACTCTTAAGTTGTCATACATTAGGTAATAAAAAATCTAAAGCAAATAAATGAGTTATTAATTATTCTATTAAATTAACTAATTAAAATTATTTATGTACAAAATGGTATTCTGACAAAAATAAGTTTACTTCACAAGCACCCGAACAAAATAAGAATTTGAAGAACTCTGTTCACAAGCACCCGAACATATTTCTTCCTTATTTTGTCAAATGGCATCCATCTTCTCTCTCTTTATCTTCCCCTCCAATCTTTATTGCTTCCTATTGTTGGATGCTTTAACACAATACAACAATCTCTTAATATAATGCTCTTAGACATAGTAGGCAATAAAGTTGCATTTAATAAAGTTTCAATTATTAGCCATCATTTGAAAATATAAATGTGAATCAATCTGGTTTTGATGGATACCAAACTTAAAAATAATTAAAAACAAATTTTATTCAAAATAATTAATAAATTTTTGACTCCACGCTGAGGTTTTATTTGGGATAGTTTTCTTATTACTTTATAAAATAGTTTTTTAATACAAAGGTTTTTTGCTAAAAAGTTGCATTAAAAAGTCGCAAGAAATCTGTCTTATGCGAAGCCTTAGGCTTCATGTGAGTCCGCTTTCTTATTGTTTTGTTAACTTATTTAACTTGCAATATATTCTTAATTTTTTATGAGGAATTGAACTCATACCGCCCTCAAAAAATGTATTTACCAAAAAAGTAAAGGGAAAAAATCATTCTCAGTTTGAGCTCTAAGGTCTTACACATCCTGATTTTATTTGGACCATTCTCAAAAGAGAAGTTGGTTCGTCCCTAATTTAGGTGTTACAAATATTAAGTTGTAGCACGCTTAGCACTAAACAAAAATAAAAAGTACTATTGATATTTAAAGGTTAAATATAAAATATCTCAATACAATATATAATATTTATGCACATTTGATTTGTTAGATATTTTTTTATTATATTAGATAAGATGATCGGTGCTCGTTTATGATAAAATACGAGAACAAATAATAATTTTTATTATTTTTTAAATATTTCGGATCCATCATTAGATTTGCAATTGCTGCTTTTTGAATAGCCAATAAAGCAATATTTTATGCTATAACAAGCTTTGTTGGGCTTTGGTCACTGTGACTTCCGAAGTCGGGACCCATTTTGAGAAGGTCAAGTACCAAAGTCATGAATGGGTAAGTTGCGAGTCCCTAATGTAATGTATTTTTTTTGTTGGGCTATGAGTACTGGTGGGTATTTTATCAGAGATTTCTATCAATTTCTCTTGTGTGATTCCTGTTGAATCTTATACTTGGGGGGTGCGTGCAGGGTGGATAATTTTCAAACGGACTATTATAAAGAAGATCGCCAAGATTTCGTGATATGTTGTCAATTCCAACAGCTCGGACTCGGATCGTGAGGATCGCCGGCTATGGTGGTTTGCTCCCTCCGATTCGTTGATCTGTAGGCATATGGGTCTTTTCCGAAACGGAAATTGCATCGAAACCGGCACCTGCTACTTTACCCGAGAGCCGTGCTATTGAAGTAGTTCTCTAAAAAAAGAAAGAGTAGATTTCATCTTGACCTTGATGTGATAGGTCTTGCATCTTATTTGCCTAACGAGGCACGTAGTGCCAATTACATTGGATTGTTCCAAAACATTGTTTCTTTAAAAAAAAAAATTGTAATAAAAAGTTATTTTAAGTTTCGTTTGGGATAACTTTCTTATTGTTTACTTTTTAAATTTAAATCACAATTTTTATTTGGTCAGTTTTTTTTTTTTGCTATTTTAAAAAAAAGTTTGTATTATGAAGCTGGTTTTTATAATAATTTTAAAATATTATTTTTTCTATAATAATTCTATAAAATAATAAAAAAATTATCTCAAAAAGGAAACGTAAATGATAATATTTCATAAGCGTTGAAAAGGAAAGCTAAGAAAATGAAAAATTATACTCTTCAAGATATTTGAGCTTTCAACGGCTTTAAAAGCTTACAGTAACGTTGGGATTATTTAGTATGAACTGTATGCAGTTTGACATTTGAATGTCTTAATGGTCGATCGATGGTTGAGGGGCCCATATCAAGATCAGAAGAATGAAGTACTCAAGTCAAGCAAGTGGGAATGCAAATCCCTTAGTAACAGCATATGGGGGGACCATCCAGTACATCAAGTTGTTAGATTTTAAATGATAAGTGGGGTCATACTATTCCTACTAGATTAAACCTTTCATTTTAATGTAGATCGTATTGCAAATAAGAAGAAAAGTTTTAGAAGAGAAAATTTTAAAAATTATGACACATGATTTAGATAGATCTTTAGGGTCCAATTCAGCTAATCTGAACCCGATGCAGTTTCGTAAACGGTTTAGAAATTCAGATCTGGACCCGACCCACCAGGTTATTGGGTTGAGCCGACTTGACCAGTTGAGTGTAACTATGGATGAGGGCGGACGACGCAAGCGTTGAGTGGAACTGTGGGCGAGGTTGGACCGTGCGGGCTTCGAGCACGTGCGAGACTGCGACTTGAAGGCGAGGGAGGATGGTGCAAGCATTTAGCACGGACCGCATGCAGGAGCATCGAGCTCGACTGGCGAGGATGAGGCGGCCCACCTCGAGTGCGCGAGTGCGCTGTGCGGCGGTGTGTGCTGCGTGAGCGACTGGCGAAGATAAGTCTCCTGCGGGGTGATGTGCACGGGTGCATGCCGCTTGGTGCCTGCTTGGGGGCGAGTTGGGTGATTGACGAGGTCGGCGACGAGTCAAATTTGAGTTAGTGGGTTGACCGGAACCTAACTTGAATTTTCAAAACTTAACAAAAATTGAAACCCAAATCTGGCCCGTTTGTTAAACAGATCAATCCGAACATAAAATTTTTAGCTCAGGTTTGAATCGGGCTATCGGGCCAGGTCAATAATTGACACCCCTAGTATTCACTATCCATATGTAATTTTGTTTGATAAATTTGTACCTTTTATATAGGAAATCCTGTCAGGATGATGAGGTATAAGCAAGGGTTCCCTATTAGTACAATTTTAAATCTAGGACCATATTTTAAAGCAAACAGAAGTATCCAAGATAATCTAGGAGGTGAGAATAAGAGTAGAGGGAACCTAATACTTGTATATTATGCTTATATCATGCTTACCTGCTAATTTTTAGCATATTTTATTTGTGTATGTGAATAAGGAATTAGTTGAACTTATGTAGAGAACAAGGCTTTTTTTTTTTATTAGGATTGTACTTGTAGATAAAGCTATACACTTGACTTTTATTAGTTTTTTATCCATTAGACTTTAATATATTTGATGTTTGAATCATATCATCATAGTGTGATTTTTTCTTTTTATTATGCTTCGTTATAAAACACATACTATATGAAACCCCTTAAAAACATAAAGTTAAACTCTTAAAGATTGATGACTTTTTAGTGTAATGGTTAGATTTTTAGTAAAAACTCCAAATCAAATGTGCTAGTCTAAGGTTGTTTTTAGGATGGGTGACCTCTTGAGAAGTTATACCAACATGACAAAATCATAATACCATCAAACTAAAGTGAACATCTCTGATACCAGAGAGATAATTTTTAGAAAAATTTTCACTATGATCATCTCATTGTGAGGGAAAGATCACCTCTATAAGCTAATGCTTCTTATCTTTTTACCAGAGAAAAAGAAAATCTAAAGCCCATAGCATTGCACATGTGCTGATGCAAAGAACTCAAATCAAGGGCTATCTTGCCCTATTGTTTTCCCCTAATCATATATATGGATGATTCCTTAGTATGGTGTTTAAATTAGCAAATGTCTTCAGCTTATGCAAACATATATAGGCCAATCCTTTGGGTCATATATAGTTAAATTCTCTATAAAATTAGGTTCAATAACCAAGCAAAAAAAGTCTTGAATTAAACTTTGCATTTCATACCAAATGAGTTAATCGGCCTTACTTTAGTGATATGGTTCTAAGTCTCAATTTTAAATAATATTATGTAACCCAAATTTACGTTTACATTATGACCTTGACAGCCTGATTTTAAAAAGACTTAGATTTATTTGGTTGACATTTCTGTTTAGCAGGGATTGCATGTCTACATAGGTCAAGCATCCTTTAACTTCTTTGATGTTATGTTGTATAAGATTCTTCGCAATAACTTTTATAAGCAGTAGGTTCCTCGTGACACGGTAAGTCTCTACAGAGTTTTAGGTCCGAGATTAATATCCCCTACCTTTGATGTTATTAATCTTCGGCCATAGTAATTTCATTATAATGGAAGCATTATTGATGTCGAATTGCAAGCCCCAATTTCATAATTAGATAAGAAAAGTATAAATAGAATTATTCACCAAAAATGACAATGAGCTTGACTTATGATAGTTTTCTAATTTGCATGTCTTGATTTTCTTAGTGTCACATGCCCCTATACTTCTCAACTTTGTGGTGCTTCAAAGATCATACTCTTGAACATAAACTTTGAATTTTAAGAGATTGCTCATGACATTAATCAAGTGTTTTGTTAGGACTTAATCCTATGATATAAATAACTATAGCTTTTATGAGGAATTGAACTCATACCATAATAAACCATATCTAATTCATTAATCTTGTCATATAGAATTCTCAGAGAAATATTATAAATATGCATGTATTTGCATCTCTAATATATGAGGTACATTATTTATATTATATATTTTCACTTTCTTAATATATATATATTATACCTTCATCAAATTTTTGAGAAGTTTATTTTCCATCGTTTGAGGTGATGCAATCTATTCATCATGTGGCTCTTTTGAAGCCCAAATATATAGTATGAACATATGAAAATATCAACATCAAATGTGAACAATCTGTGGTCTATCATTAAGATTTCGTTTATGATAGTTTTCATACTGTTTTATAAAACTGTCATAGCAAAAATAGTTTTTTTTTAAACTGTTATAGAAAACATCTTTCTAGTACAATAAATTTTTGAAAGCACAAAAAAAAAAACAGTGGCTAAACTAACTTATGATTGCGATTTGAAAAGCAAAACAGTAAAAAAAGCTATCTCAAACTAAGCCTTAAAAAGTAGTAAGAAAATTATTCCAAATGAAACCTTAGACTTCGTTTGGGACGGCTTTCTTATTGCTTATAAAGCAGTTTTTTAGTACAAAATTAAAATTTTTTACTAAAAAATTACTTTAAGAAGCAATAAGAAGCTGATCTCAGTGTAAATATGTTAGATAATTCTGAGGTCCGGTGTTGAGTTCCTTTCGCATGCAAGCAAATGGGCTGCCTGTGGACAGCTCGCATGATTTTGCTGCTTCACCTTTTATTTTACCACATGTAATGGAGTTGGAAGAAGAAAATTAGAGTCTTCTTTTGATCAGAACAATAGAAAACCCAGAAAAAAAGGTAAAATCTTGTCTTAGGACTCAAACATTTTACGTAAAGACAATTTAGAGAAGAAGCGTGATGGTATCATTAATAATAATAAATAAATAAATAAAGCGTCATGGCTTCGTCATTAGTGTGAACTGCTCGGATGATTGAATGCTATTGCTTTGAATGTTGCAATTCTATCTCTGTCATGCTTATCTAACCGTTGACACGGCTGTGTCTCCTTTTCCCTGAAATGCGGATCCATCACTTTTTTAAAAAACAATAAAAAGCTGTGCCAAACGAAATAGCTTTTTAATTATTTTAACTTTTAAGTCACAATCATAATTTTTATTTGATCATTATTTTTTAGTTGCTTTTAAAATAATTTTATCTTAGACAAATATTGGACAATAGAAAAAAATTTAAAAAACTACTTTCTTTACGATAAGAAATTATTACGTGCGGATTTTGGAAATAGCTCGCATCTAGATTTCAATAAAACTAAGCAACGTGGCTTGTACACACTATGCATATAACTTGTATGTAAAGTGTGTATAATACGAGGAATTATTCGGTGCGGAAAACGGACGGTTCTCCCGTCCGGTTACGTTAAGATACCGAGCTCGGTACAGAGCGGTACCGAGCGCGATATATTTTTGAGGTGATATGGTGCATTTTTATTGATCTCAGGAGACCTTTCGGACTCTGCACAGAAGCCACTCGACTTTATTTTATTGGAGCCGGGATAATTTCTCCTTTACAATAGCTTTAAAAAATAGGAAAAAAAAGTGTCTCAACCACACCTAACAAATGTCATGTTTGCTATGACTTAGGAATTAACAAATTATAATAAAACGCTAAAACGGGTTTCATTGCAACGGTCATTGAAAATAAATAAAGCATATATTTAAGCGGTATAAAACTCTATATTTCTGTGGAAAATTTCTTTGTATGTTGGTTTTTTCAAGAGAATTTTGTATAGAACTCCCTATAGTTTAATCATATTATCAAAAAATAATTTAAGGTTTTATTTGCAAAGATAATATGTTAATAAAATTTATAAACAAAGAAACGGTTTTACAGTTTTTGTTTCGGAAAATGTTTATATTACCGTTAAAATTTATAATGAAACTCTAATACTATTATTACAACGGTACTCAATTTGAATGATTAATATTTGACACGACCTGAAATATGACACGGACTCGACCCGATAAATTTCGGGTTTGGGTCAACCCATTTAACATACGGGTCGGATTCGGGTTTAGAAAGTCGTCCTATTTTAAAAATCGGGTCGGGTTCGAATTGACCCGAAACCCGAAAATGACTCGGTTGACTTGTTTAGAAAACCCTAGGTTTTCCAGTTCCGCTGTTCGCGAGCCTACACAGCTCACGCGAGTCGGCAGCTTGTCTGACCCACACAGCTCACCCGAAAACCCCCCGTCTGCTCGCACAGCTTGTTCGGCCATCCGGCTTCCGCCGTCTGCCAGGTTAGATCCGGGTTGGATTTCCTAACCCGCTTGCAAAAATGGGACGTGTTAGGGTAAACACATTTAGACTCGGGTCAATTCAGGTTCGACCTGAACCCGACCCACGGACCCGTTTTGACACCCCTTGACATGTTATAATACTTTTTGTAACAATTACAAAACTTTAACATCAAAATCTAATAAAAATATAAAAGTCTATTTTTATAAAAATATACTAACAATCTGTATTTATAACATTTCGCAAGATCAAATGATTTAACACATCATAAGTAAATAGCTTTTAGGTAAATTTTTCTCCCGCGCGCGCGCTTAGTTTTACTTAGTAAAAAAATTAAGGTTAAAGTTGAAGAGCAGATTTTAAATCAAATTATTTTGGTGAACCATTGTAGCAATACGATTGATGAACCCTGGAGGGATGTGAGCCAATAAAGGACTTGGAAGGGACGGGCTTGATGTAAGTTAGGGATTAGTAGTAGAGACGACGATGCGTGTTGGCGAAATCCAATAGTTAGTTCTATCTTCTAAGAGTACAACGGTGCAACATTGTATACTTGAGCGATACGGTGTTGTACAAATATAATATTTAGAGACAGAGAGCGGAGTGCTACAGTGCATTAGACCCTGACGTTGCGGTCTGAACAATTTTTTTTCTTATTTTTCATGTTTAACTTGAAAGGTTGAGTCTCTTGAAGTTATTGATGTGTGCCACTTTGTTAGTTCTAAGTGCATAACGGTGCAAGAGTAGAGACAAGGAGAGAGTGGGGGAGAAGAGATTTGTACTATTTCTCTCAAAATTTTATAGTGAATTATTTGGTATAGTGTGGTTCCATGGGTTTTTTCCACATTAAATAATAATGTTTTTTTTTTGCTTTAATTTTTTATCCTATTTGTGTTCATTGAGTGATTTTATTCCTAATATTTTTAAGTATGGATATGAAAAATTAAATATAAAAATACAAAACGTGTAAGAAAAAATTCAATCTTTGTGTGTGAACAGAAAATAAGGGGAAGAAGGGAGAAAATTTCGATGGTTTTGTGTCCTTGTGTGTGACAACACATTGTTTCAAAGGGCAGAAAATGTTTTTGTAGTGGACAAGTAAAATTTGATTTTGAGGGCAGGCAAATGCTGAACCTCAACATAATGGGGTTCCGCCCTTGCCGACAGCCCCGGCTTGCTGCACCGTGTGGAAGACGACGACAGTGATGGAGATGGTGGCAAATCGGGTGGAGATCTGAATGGCAAGAGCAGATAGAAACTACTAGCCAGTACAGGAGGTGCAGATCGGAGGAGGAGGAGGAGGCGCTGTGGAGTAGGATGAATAATTCTACTTGAACTAATGCAGGAGGTGGAATACTGGAAGCTTGTTATGACTGCTTGCTTCTGGGACAAAAACAATACAAGGGACTTTTGTATTTTAACATTTGTCTGTTGTAGCTTTTTTAATATTCTCTAATTTTAAATAGTTATCTTGTGTTCTTGATCTTCTTCTACTGAAATCAAAATGCATAACTGTCTTTCTCTTAACCTAACTCTCAGTCTTCTCCCTCCATTCGAATAATCTTCGTACGACGAGTATTTCTATTCGTAGAAGAAGAATTGTATGACACGGTTAAAGGCAAAATTAAAGAAAGCGACCTCTAGCCTCATCATTAGCGAAATTATTACGTGTGGTCACCGGACGCCCCAATTAGGACACATCACGTCGTCAATATATTGTGTGTCGTTACTGTGTACCGCTATGTATCAGATGACATGATGCATCATGATTGACTTCCGGACTGTCCGATGACCACACTTAATAATTTCTCCATCATAGAATTGCAAGAATCCCAAGCAAGATAAAATTAGAAATATAGAGGAAACCCTACAGCAACGAAACTAGACATCCATAAGTTTTAGCTTTGACGAATTAGACATTTTGATCCATAAACATTTTGGTGTGTTTTTTTAAAGTGGAATGATGCTATTGGGATTGAATTTTCATCTAATCGAGCATGATTTTTGATACGGCACCAAAAATTGTCTTGATCGTGCACGAATCTCGAGACATATTTAAATTGGAAACTTTCAAAGTTAAATTTGGGATCATCTGAATTTCAATTTCAGCAAACTGATAGTCAAACTGAACGACTCAAAAAGAAGAACCCAACGACACCAAAATCGGTCCAAGCTGAGCCCAAATGGGTCCAAATCGGGGGCCTGAACCACATTTGGAAGGATCAATGCATTATTTAGATGACAAAACGATATCCAAATATGACATGCTTATAGTCAAATCGAGCGGCTCGGCGAGACGAATCCAACGAGCCCAAGATCGTTGAATTCCGACATCGTTAAGGCACTTAAAGAGTTGAAAAACTCTTTATGATCGGGGAAACAATACGAGCCATCCGATGGAGCACTCCGAACCTGCCCTGGAGATTCTCTATATTTACGAGGTATGCCACTCATGAAAATCTATAAATAGACTCTCACTCTCTATATGAAGGGGACCTCTCGGTTAGAGATTGGAGAAAGCTCTAAGGTTTCAAGAGCTCCAGCACCACCGCCGGTGAACCCCCATCGACTGTCGTCGGACCACCGCTCGGCCGTCCATCATCGTTGAACTTCCGCCAATCGCCGGACTGTCGCCCGTCGCCGGACTTTTGTCAGACTTCTACCCGACGCCAAACTTCCACCCAGTCGCCGACCACCACCGGACTTCAGCCCGACCTTCGTCGGACCACCGCCCGGCAGTCAACCGCTGCCAGACTTCCACCCTGCCGCCGACCGCCGCCGGACTTCTACCCGGCCACCGATTGAGATGATTTTCACTCGCTATTGATTGAACTCCTTCACCACTATCACATAAGAGATATTATATTCACACCTTCTTAATAATAAAAAGGAGGGCAAAAATATAATGATTAGCTTTAGTTGATGAACATGCTCTAAAACCAATTGGTGTCATAGCCATGCTTTTACTTCTCTCCAAATAGGAGGAATCTTGCTAAAAATGGGACTTTGAAACCATTCTTATAAGATCGTGTCAAACATATGGAGAACTTCCAAAATGAGACTTCATAACATCTGCATAGATACCTCTAGCCAAGACCATCACACTAAAATCATGTTAGATCTCATATTTCATTTAGTTTACTACATATTAAGAATTATTTTTTGGAGGACACTCAATTAGTGACTCCTTGCTACTTGGTTGACATCCCTCATCTATCTGTGCCTCTTAATGATGATTGTCACAATACCATCAACCCAACTTATTCAATTAATGCATCACTTCTATCTTCTGAATATTTTCAAGTGGTGTGCCACCACTTAATATCAATGGCCTCTCTCACAATGCAATTCAAAATAATCATCAATGTTTGGATCAAGTTGACTTACCCTTATTATTCAATCTTTAACTTACCCCCATTTAGACTTTCAAGAGAGTTCTCACTACTTGTCGATGTCATCCATTGCCATATACTGATGGGTTTAAGTTCCTAATCAATTTTTTCATAAGATGCTAATTCAACATATACATATATATTGACCACTATAAGAAGATCACGCAAATCCAATGTGCATTGGATGCACTCTCTACAAGCCTTCCAAGCCATGTTTGAATGAATGAATTATCATTAAAAAAATTCCTTGGTTTATTTGTTGTCATCAGATTAGGTTGATAAGAGCTCATTTAGGCCGCAATCTCTCCTATTTGGGTGATGAAAAATATTCTGATCGTCGGGCAGAAGTTCGGTAACTGCTGGTGGTCTGATGGTGGTTGAGACGGAGCTTGGTGACAAGAGAGATCTTAGATTATTTTTCATTTTTCCTCATCTTTTTTTCTCTCTTTTTATGAAGAATGGAGGGTCTATTTGTAATTTTTGTGAATGGCATGGCTAGTAAATAGGGAGAATATCAAGGACATGTTTGGGTGTGTTTGGGGTGGATGGTCGATATCGACTCCCTTGACCATAGATTGTTTATTAGGCATTGGAATGCCTTACTGATGTTAGAATTCGATGATCTTGGGTTCATTGGATTCGTCTCATCTAGCCGCTCGTTTTGATTATAAACATGCATTATTTGGATATCATTTGATCATCTAATTTATGCTTTTAAGCTTTTGAACGTGCTTCGGGTCCTTGATTTGGACCAATTTGGGCTCGGATAGGATAGAATTTGGTGTCATTGGGTTCGTCTTTTCGAGATGTTTAGTTTGATGATAAGTTTGCCAAAATCAAAGTTCGATTGGTCCCAAAATTAATTTTGGAAGTTCTCGATTCAACTTTGCCTCGAGATTTGTGCCGGATCAAGATAATTTTTTGATGATATATCAAGGTGGATGACTCTTGAGCGATTTGTAGCTTGTAGGCATTTTTCTAGAGTACTCCAAATGTCGTAGCATGAGGAGAGATTTAGGATATAGGGAAGAATGGTTGAGAAAATGGTAGAGTAATGGGTTGATGAGAGGTTTTGATCCAAAAGGTTCCAGGTGTTGCAGAGTGGGTTCAGTAATAGTGGAGGAGAGAAGTTTGGAAGGACAAGCAGTTTCTCCTCTAAAATAACCTGTAAAGCTATTTGCTGAAAATATTTTGAGGTACTACAGTCATCATATGAGATAGTTTTCCCTGTTTAGTTGAGTGTGAACTATGGCTTTGATGTTGCTCATGAGAAACTTAAGAGAGGATGGCATGGGTGTACCAGTCAAGCTGATGGATTCATTTGGTGAGTTTGCTGCTGTGGTGGAGGCGCTAAATGATTCAATCATAGATTTCCAAAGAAAAAGTTGAGGAGCTGCTAAGCTTAGAGTGTCTATGATACCATGAAGAGAGTTATGGGAGGAACTAGAAGTAAAGAAAGGAAGAAGTAGAGCAGTTAATATGGAAAAGAAGCTTCAGTATATTAATTTCTCTATATCAGATACATACATAACTACATGTATAAATATTACTGATTATGTACATATAAGGCTAGACATATTAAGGAGATTATTCTAAAATACAGAGCAAGTAGATGTTGACAGCCACAATGGAGTGGTGAAGTAGAGGTTCAGAACAACGGACAATAGTGCTACACTAGATAGGAGGGTGAGGAGCATATGAGATATGTGGTGTGCTCATCACTATAACTTATCATAAAGGACATGCCAGACAAACTCTTAGGGCACGAATCGCTTGCTTTTCTTATTAATTAAGCTGTATAATTTTTCACCATTAGGCTTCGTGTGAGGGCACATATTTAATAATTTTTGAAGCATTTTTTTAATATAATTTTTTTTAAATTAAGATTTTTTATACTAAAAAATTACTTTAAAAAATAGTAAGAAAACTGTCACAAACGAAGCCTTTAAAATTTATTTGGAATTATTTTTTATTATTTTCTAAAGTAAATTTTTAATAAAAATTTGATAAAATTAAAAATTTTTAAAATAAAAAATTATTTTGAAAAGCAATATAAAAGCTGTCCCAAACAAAAAAAACTAAATTAATTAGATGGCCACAGACTTGTTAATCTTTGACAGAGAAATTTTCCATTGAAATTTTGATTCAAATATTTCATAATAAAAATTGAAATTATTAAATTATTTTAGGTAAATATAATTTAGCATATTTGATTCGTTATACAATGTATTCATCTAAAACTTAAGTAACTATAAATTTATTTTTATTTAATTTTTGAGATAAATATATTGTATCACTAACTAAATAATATTAAATAATATTTACTTAAAAAATAAACTTGATACGTCATTAAAAAATTATCTTGATCGGGCACGAATCTCGAGGCAAAACCATGGTAGAAACTTCTGAAATTAATTTTGGGACCATCCGAACTCTGATTCTAGCAAACTTACAGTCGAACTGAGCGTCTCGGAAATACGAACCCAACGTCACCAAATTCAACCCAATCTGAGCTCAAATGGGTCCAAATCAAGGGTCTGAAGCACTGTTAGAAAATTCAAACCATAATTTGGATTACCAAACGGTCTCCAAATATGACATGCTTATAATCGAATCGAGCGTCTCGACGAGACGAATCCAACGAGCCCAAGAATGCCAAATTCTGACATCATTAAGACCTTCAAATGTCCAGCGAACAGTCTATGATCAAGGGATTCAAGATCGGCCGTCCATTCAACCACTCCCTAACTTCCCTTGATCTTCCACCTATTTACGGGTCATGCCACTCACGAAAATCTATAAATAGAGCCCCCTCTCCTCTTGAAAAAGACACCTATTCCTAAGGAGAAAAAGAGAGAGCTCTTGCCCCCTCGCTCCTCCTCGACCACCGCCGGAGTTTCGCCGGACCACCGCATGACGCCGGAGTTTCGCCGGACCACCGCCTGACGCCGGAGTTCCGCCGAACCACCACCTGAGGCCCTGCTCTTCGCCGGACCGCCACCTGAGGCCCTGCACTCTGTCGCACCACAACCTGAGGCCCTGCTCTTTGTCGGACCACCACCTGAGGCCCTGCACTTCGCCGGACCACCACCTGAGGCCCTGCTCTTCGCCGGACCACCACCTGAGGCCCTGCTCTTCGCCGGACCACCACCTGAGGCCCTGCACTCTGTCGGACCACCACCTGAGGCCCTGCACTTCGCCGGACCAGCACCTGAGGCCCTGCTATTCGCCGGACCACCACCTGAGGCCCTGTACTTCGCCGGACCACCACCTGAGGCCCTGCTCTTCGCCGGACCACCACCTGAGGACCTGCACTTCGCCGGACCACCACCTGAGGCCCTACACTTCGCCGAACCACCACCTGAGGCCCTGCTCTTCGCCGGACCACCACCTGAGGCCCTGCACTTCGCCAGACCACCACCTGAGGCCCTGCTCTTCGCCGGACCACCACCTGAGGCCCTGCACTTCGCCGGACCACCTAAGGCCCTACTCTGCGCCGGACCACCACCTAAGGCCCTGCACTCTGCCGGACCACCACCTGAGGCTCTGCTCTTCGCCGGACCGCCACCTGAGGCCCTGCACTTTGCCGGACCACCACCTGAGGCCCTGCTCTTCACCGGACCACCACCTGAGGCCCTGCTCTTCACCGGACCACCACCTGAGGCCCTGCACTCTGCCGAACCACCACCTGAGGCCCTGCACTCTGTCGGACCACCACCTGAGGCCCTGGTCTTCGCCAGACCACCATCTAACGTCCTCACTTCTGCCCGACAACTACCTAGGGACCGAAATTCTGCCAGACCACCGGGAGACCCCGAAGTTCTGCCAGCGCAACCTTAGGCCTTCAAAAGCCTCTAACTTTCACCCTACGGGTGATACTTGTAATCTGATCACCCTTGGAGGCAAGTCAGTCCCTTGTAATCTGCTCAAGTTCTAGTGGAATCATTTCAACTGGGCCAGGCCCCGTGGTTTTTCCCCTTTTTAGGGTTTTCCACGTAAAAATCTTGTGTTTTCTGTGTGTGAGCTGGATATTCGTACAACGCTAAGACGTAGGATTAATACTCTACCGCCGCGTATATTCTAGCCCGCAACAGTTTAGCGCCGTCTGTGGGAAACAAATCCCACTATCCTAAGCACCACTTTGATGGCCAACAGGCGTAGCAATCGCGTCTTGGGAGCCTCCTGCTCCAATTCACATCAATCTCGGGATCAGTCTATGAATCATAGACGCCAAGTATCCGCCTCCTTTCATGCTGGGGGGCAAGATGCTATTGGAGAAGGAATTTCAGGACCATCCATTGAAGACCGCATCAGGAAGATGGAGGAGTCTCAGGATGAGATCCTTCAACTCCTACGAGAGACCCGACAACCTACACTAGCACCACCTGATGAGGTTCTGCTCCCCCGGGATCCACCACGGGTCGATGATGTTCCACCGGAACATCCCCATGTCGAGTTTCCTCTTCCTCCGCCAAGGAGACGTCTTCCAACACGCTAAGATGATGAACTCGCTGACACAGCCAGCTTTACCCATCCTTCACGCGCAGATCAGCATCATCACATTCCTCGGGATACTCCTGAGAACTTAGTTCGACCACATATAGCCGAACTCTCTCGCAACGCCCTGCGGCTTGAATTGCGAAGATTAGTCCAAGAAGAATTCCCTGGGGGAGGTGTGAGGCAACCTCTACACCCATGGGACTTCCAGGAATCATCACCTCTAATTGAGGCCATTCTTCAGCATCCTATTCCGGTAGGATTCAAACTACCGAACATCGATCCCTATAATGGGACAACTGACCCGTACGAGCATATCGATCACTATAGAACCATCATGCATATCCAGCGAGCCTCAGACGAGCTCCTCTGTCAGGTCTTTCCTGCCACCCTCAAAGGGCATGCTCAAACATGGTTCTATTCACTTCCAGCCGGAACCATTCCAATGTTCGTCAAATTAGCCAAAGTATTTTTCGAATAATTTGTCGTCAATCGGAGAATTACTAAGGACTCTTCTCACCTCTCGGGGATCCGCCAGAATGAAAGTGAGTCCCTCAAGGAATACTTCCAGAGATTTTCTACTGAAGCTCGTCAAATTCCGGGAGTAGATCCCGAGTTACTTAGAGGCGTTTTCCTTGGAGGGCTTCGTCCGAGCCCCTTCTACTCAGCACTTATGCGCGACACGGTCCCTTCATATGCTAACCTAATCCATCGTGTGGAAGCACAAATATCAACGGATGAAGCTATTAGTGCCCACAGAAAGTAATTTGAACAAATTCCTGGAAAGCGCAAAGCCCCTACAATGGAAGACTCATCCTCACCACGAAAGAAAAACTTCTCTCCTAGACCCCCAGTACCATGATGTGAGTTTCGACAGGATGAGGAGTATACTCCACTCAATGCCTCTCGATCGAATGTATTGATGGCCATCCGAGATCAGGAAAATATTAAGTGGCCTAATCCTTTGAAGTCAAACGTAGGAAATCAAGATCAATACTATCATTTCCACCGTAGTCGTGGACACACTACTGAAGCTTGCAAACAACTCAAGTATGAGATTGAGAGGATGATCCGACAAGGATATCTCCATTAATTCATCCAAAGCCCACCGACTCGAGATGATGCTGGGGGGCAAAAGCAGCAACAACAAAGACAACCATTGAATAACATTCAGATGGTTGGTGAGATCAAATGATCACACAGTGTATACATTTGTGTTAGTAATAGTAATCATCTTATTTTATTGTGCCTCTTTCAAGCAGTATGTTGCTCTGATGTCTCTAGTATTTTCTTTCGAAGTCAAACAGTGTTGTCCTTGTACGTATATCTTATGTATTTAGCATGGTGTAACACTTATATCCCTAGGTTGTACTAGGAAGTTGTTATATTATCCTACATAATATAGTGATGTGTTGTGCACTCCATTTGATATTATCTGCTTCTTTAGAAAGGATTAAAAATGATGACAGTAGAAAACTACTGACAAATATAGTCTCTTAATCCCTGATTCGAGAAATACACGATCTTTATTGTGTCTCGATCATTGTACGATCAATCCCAGGGGGATTCGATCTCGACCTCTTCCACACAGGTTAACATCATTGAGCAGGGCTCTGACATAGAACCTCGGATAGGTCATACATCCTTGGTGGATTCTCTCGACCTCTTCCACACAGGTTAACGTCATCGAGCAGGGCTCTGACATACAACCTCGGATAGGTCATACATCATTGGTGGATTCTCTCGACCTCTTCCACACAGGTTAACGTCATCGAGCAGGGCTTTGACATACAACCTCGGAGAGGTCATACATCCTTGGTGGATTCTCTTGATCTCTTCCACACAGGTTAACGTCATCGAGCAGAGCTCTGACATACAACCTCGGATAGGTCATATATCCTTGGTGGATTCTCTCGACCTCTTTCACACAGGTTAATGTCATCGAGCAGGGCTCTAACATACAACCTCGGATATGTCATACATCCTTGGTGGATTCTCTCAACCTCTTCCACACAGGTTAACGTCATCGATCAAGGCTCTGACATACAACCTCGGATAGGTCATACATTCTTAGTGGATTCCCTCGAACTCTCCCGCACAAGTTAATGTCATCAAAAAGGACTATGAGGTACAACCTCAGAAAGGTCACACATCTTTGGCGGATGCTATTGACCTACGCTCTTGTACCCGACGTCGGACTTCTGCCCGTCGTCGGACCCTCGTCGGATTTCTACCCGACGCTGTGCTTCTACCAGATGCTAGACTTCGAACCCTCGTCGGAGTTCTACCCGACGCTGAACTTCTACTCGACGACGGACCTCTGCCCGTCGCCGGACTGCTACTAATCGCCAAAACTTCATCAGACTTCTACCCGATGCCAAACTTCTGTGCGTCGTCAGGCCCTCGTCAGAGTTCTACCCGACGCTGAAGTTTTACCCGACGCCGGACTTCTGCCCGTCGTTGGACCCTCGTTGGACTTCTATCCGACGTCGGACTTCTGCCCGTCGTCGGACCCTCGTCGGATTCCTACCCGACGCTACTCCTACCCGACGCTAAGTTTCAACCCGTCGTCGGACTTTTAACCATCACCAGGCTTATTCCCAACATCGGACTTCCGTCCATTTCCAGACTTCCACCGACTAACGTCGGACCTCTGCAAGATTTCTAGAAGAAAGGAGGAGAAGACTCCCGCTCAGTGAGGGGCCCTAAACCGGCTCAGGGGATACCACCTGAACAAGACTAGGGGAATGCCTCAACGTGAGGGAAAGGAGAAGTGTGGGGGAATTTCCTTCTTGCAGAGAGGGGCCCTGGGCCCGGATAAGGGATGCCGCCTGTGCCGGGCCAGGGGAAGGCCTCAAATGAAAGAGAGGAAGGCAAAAGGGGAAAAGGGCGGAAGCGAAGCGCCTTCTTCTTGCAGAGAGGGGCCCTGGCCTGCACAGGGGATACCGCCTGTGCATGGCCAGGGGAAGGGGAGAAAAGAAGTGAAAGAAGAAGGGGGAGGAGAAGAGAGGGGCAAGGAGCCCATACCCCCCTATGGGTCTATTTATAGGAGGAGGAAGGGCATTTTGGTAATTTTAAAAAAAAAGAAGATAAAAATAAAATATATAAGTATATACATTTATATATATGTATATAAGAATATATATTTTTATTTATTTCAAAAAAAAAATGGCTGGCGGTTAGTCAGCGTTTAGCTAACCGTCGGCGGTTGACCCAACGACAGCCGCGGTTACGCGGCTAGTGGGCAGCGTCGGCCAACCGCGGCTCGAGCCGAGCAGCGCGGGCAGCTACGTTGAGCGCGACGGCGCGCGAGCCGAGCAGCCCGGGCAAGCGGCCGCTTGCGCGCGGGCAGGAGAGCCGGGCAAGCGCGGGCGCGCAGCAGCGGCGCCGGCGCACGGGCGGGGCTGGCAGCGACGGCGTCGGCTAGGCCTCCCCAGCTCAATTCCGGGCCCAATTTCGGGCCCGGAAAGGTCAAATCGGACATTTTTGGGGTCCCCGAAGCCGTTTTTCGACGTTCCAGACTCAATTTTGGCACTTTTAAGGCCATTCGAGACCTCTACACCCAAGATCGGATTTTTGCAAACTTCAAGTTGCGCGAAAAAATTCCCCAAAGATTGAAATGCGTATTTTCGAACTTCTGGAGCTTTAACGTCCAAAAATAGGGGGGCAACTGATACGTCATCAAAAAATTATCTTGATCGGGCACGAATCTCGAGGCAAAACCAAGGTAGAAACTTCCAAAATTAATTTTGGGACCATTTGAACTCTGATTCCAGCAAACTTACAGTCGAACTGGGCGTCTCGAAAATACGAACCCAACGACACCAAATTCAACCCAATCTGAGCTCAAATGGGTCCAAATCAAGGGTCTAAAGCGCTGTTGGAAGGTTCAAACCATAATCTGGATTACCAAACGGTTTCCAAATATGACATGCTTATAGTCGAATCGAGCATCTCGACAAGACGAATCCAACGAGCCCAAGATTGGAAATTCTGACATCATTAAGACCTTAAAATGTCCAGCGAACAGTCTATGATCAAGGGATTCAAGATCGGCCGTCCATTCAACCACTCCCTAACTTCCATTGATCTTCCACCTATTTACGGGCCATGCTACTCACAAAAATCTATAAATAGAGCCCCCTCTCCTCTTGAAAAAGACACCTATTCCTAAGGAGAAAAAGAGAGTGCTCTTGCCCCCTCGCTCCTCCTCGACCACCGCCGGACCACCGCGCTGACGCCGGAGTTTCGCCGGACCACCGCCTGACGTCGGAGTTCCGCCGAACCACCACCTGAGGCCCTGCTCTTCGCCGGACCACCACCTGAGGCCCTGCACTCTGCCAGACCACCACCTGAGGCCCTGCTCTTCGTCGGACCACCACCTGAGGCCCTGCACTTCGCCGGACGACCACCTGAGGCCCTGCTCTTCGCCGGACCACCACCTGAGGCCCTGCACTTCGTCGGATCACCACCTGAGGCCCTGCTCTTTGCCGAACCACCACCTGAGGCCCTGCACTCTGCCGGACCACCACCTGAGGCTTTGCACTTCGTCGGACCACGACCTGAGGCCCTGCACTTCGCCGGACCACGACCTGAGGCCCTGCTCTTCGCCGGACCACCACCTGAGGCCCTGCACTTCGCCGGACCACCACCTGAGGCCCTGCTCTTCACCGGACCACCACCTGAGGCCCTGCACTCTGTCGGACCACCACCTGAGGCCCTGCACTTCGCCGGACCACCACCTGAGGCCCTGCTCTTCGCCGGACCACCACCTGAGGCCCTGCACTTCGCCGGACCACCACTTGAGGCCCTGCTCTTCGCCGAACTACCACCTGAGGCCCTGTACTCTGCCGGACCACCACCTGAGGCCCTGCTCTTCGTCGGACCACCACCTGAGGCTTTGCTCTTTGCCGGACCACCACCTGAGGCCCTGCACTTCGCCGGACCACCACCTAAGGCCCTGCTCTTCGCCGGACCACCACCTGAGGCCCTGCTCTTCGCCGGACCACCACCTAAGGCCCTGCACTCTGCCGGACCACCACCTGAGGCCCTGCACTCTGTCGGACCACCACCTGAGGCCCTGCTCTTCGCCAAACCACCATCTAACGTCCTCACTTCTGCCCGACAACTACCTAGGAACCAAAATTCTACCAGAACACCGGGAGACCCCGAAGTTCTGCCAGGGCAATCTTAGGCCTTCAAAAGCCTCTAACTTTCACCCTACGGGTGATACTTGTAATCTGATCGCCCTTGGAGGCAAGTCAGTCCCCTGTAATCTGCTCAAGTTCTAGTGGAATCATTTCAACTGGGCCAGGCCCCGTGGTTTTTTCCCTTTTCAGGGTTTTCCACGTAAAAATCTTGTGTTCTCTGTGTGTGAGCTAGATATTCGTGCAATGCTAAGACGTAGGATTAATACTCTACCGCCGCGTATATTCTATCCCGCAACAAAACTTTATTAAAAATTAAATACCATAAATAGAAATTAAAATAATTCTGTTGAAGGATGTAGGAAATTAGCTGAAATTTTCTATATTTTAAAAATAATCGGAAATTGATCAAAATCACCAAACTTTGGTGAATAATATTTTATTTATGATTTAAAGGTTTAAAAATTCATAAAGTTTTAAAAATATTAAAATAAACAATTATTTAAAATTTTGAATTTATTAAAATCATCAAAATCAAACAACATTTAAATTTTTATTTGTACCATAAGAAAAGAATTATTAAATTTTTTTGATATGATTTTGCTAATGATCAGTCACAAAATATTAAATTTATTTTGAGATAACTATAAATTAATTATATATATATTATTAATTTTAAAATAATTCTAATAACTTAAAAATCCCATTAAAAATATTATAATTGATATACAATCAAAAAATTATCTTGATCGTGCACGAATCTCAAGAGAAAATCGAGTTGGAAATTTTAAAAACTAAATCGCAGATCATCTGAACTCCGATTTCTGCAAACTTATAATCGAACTGAACGTCTCGGAAATACGAACCCAACGACACCAAATTCGACTCAATTCGAGCCCAAATCAGAGACCCGAAGCGCATTTGGAAGGTTCAAAGCATAATTTGGATTACTAAATTGTTTCCAAACATGACATGCTTATAGTTGAATCGAGCGACTCGACGAGACGAAACCAACGAGCCCATGATCGTTGAATTTTGATATTGTTAAGGCACTTAAATACTTGACAAATGATCTATGATCAAAGGGGATCAATATCGTCCGTCCATTCAAACCACTCGCAACTTGCCCTTGATCTCCCTCCTATTTTCTGGCCATGACACTCTCAGAAAATTATAAGTAGATCCCTCATTCCTCATGGAAAAGGCCCCGAAGCAAGGAGGAAAAGAAGAGAGGAGAGGAAAATAAATAAGAGATTTCTTTTGCCACCAAGCTCCTACTCAACCACCTCTCGGCCGCTAACAAACGCCAGACCATCACCGGATTTCTACCCGACGCTGGACTTCCGCCCGTAGCAGGATTTCTACCCGACGCCGGACTTCCGCCCATTGCCAGATCTTTACCCGACGCCAGACTTCCACCCGTCGCCGGACTTCTATCCAACACCCGACTTCTGCCCGTCACCGGACTTTCGCAGGATTTCTACCCGACACCGAACTTTCGCCCGTCGCCGGATTTCTACATGATGCCGGACTTCCACCTATCGCCAGATTTTTACCTGATGCCAGACTTCTTCTCGTCGCCGGACTTTCGTCTGACTTCTACCCGACGACAGACTTCCGCCCGTCACCAAACTTTCGCCCGACGTTGAACTTCTGCCCGATGCCGAACTTCTGCCCATCTTCAGATTTTTACCTAACGCTAGACTTATGCCCGTCGCTGGATTTCTACCCGAAGCTAGACTTTCGCAAGTCGCCGGATTTTTACCCGACGCCAGACTTCCGCCAGCCGTCGCACATTTGCCGGTCGTCGAATTTTTGACGAACTTCTACTGGATGCCGGACTTCCTCCCGTCACCAAATTTCATCCCGACGCCAGACTTCTGCCCGTCACCAGATTTCTACTCGACGCCGGACTTCCGCCCGTCGCCAGATTTTTTTCCGTCGCCGGATTTCCGCCCGTCGCTGGACTTCCACCCATCGCTGGACTTCTGCCCGATGCCAGACTTCCCCCAGTCGCCGGACTTCTACCAATCATCGGACTTTCTTCATACTTTTACCCAACGCCGAACTCCCACCTGTCTCCGGATTTCTGCATGTTGCCAGACTTCGGCTTATCGCAGGACTTTTGTTAGACTTCTACCCGACGCTGAACTTTTGTCTGTCATCGGATTTCTACCCAACGCTAGACTTCCGCCTGTCGCCTAATTTCAACCTGTAGTCGGACTTCTACCAGATGCCGGACTTCCGACCATCGCAAGATTTCTACCAGACGTTGGACTTCCGTCTGTCACTGGATTTCTACCTGACGCCGAACTTCCGCTCGTCGCCAGACATCTGCCTGTCGCTGGACTTTCGTCGAACTTCTACCAGAAGCCGGACTTCCGCCCTTCGTCGGATTTCTACCCGATGACGTACATCCTCCCTTTGACAGACTTCTGCCCGATGTTGGACTTTCACTATTTGTCGGACTTTCTTCGGATTTCTACTCGATGTCGAACTTCCACCCATCGCCGAATTTCTACCTGACGCCAGACTTCCACCCGACGCCGGACTTCTGCTCGATGCTGGACTTTCTCCAGTCGCCGGACTTTCGTCGAACTTCTACCCAACGCCAACTTCCGCCCGTCACCGAACTTTCATCAGACTTCTACCCGACGCCGAACTTCCACCTGTCGCCGAATTTTTCCTTAATGCCAGACTTCTGCTTGTCGCCTAATTTCTGCCCATCGTCAGACTTCTACCCGACGTTGGACTTCCGCCCATCGCACGAATTTCTACCCGATGCTTGACTTCTGTTTGTTGCCAGACTTCTGCTCAACGTCGGACTTCCGCCCGTCACCAGACTTTTGTCGGAATTCTACCCGACGCCAAACTTCCGCTCGTCGCTGGAATTCTACTCGACGTCGGACTTCTGTCTATCGCTGGACGTCTGCCCGTTGTCGGACTTTCGTCGGACTGCTACCCAAGGCCGAACTTCCACCCGTCACTGGATTTCTACACGACGCCAGACTTCCGTCTGTCATCGTATTTATACCATTCGCCGGACTTTCTTCGGACTCCTATCCGACACCGGACTTCCGTCCTTCACCGGACTTCCACCCGGCTACCGACTGATGCCGGACTTCTGCTTGGGATGCTGGACTTTTGCCTGGCCACCGACTAACGCCGAACTTCCACCTGGCCACCGACTACGGTCCTTCTAACCTCCGTCGCCAGACAACGATCCTTCTGACCTCTGTCGCCCGCCGACTGCAGTCCTTCCGACCTCTGTCACCCGTCGACTACGATCCTTCCGACCTCCGTTTCCAGACAACAGTCTTTTCGACCTCCATCGCCCACTGAATGTGGTCCTTCTTACCAAACGTGCACATCAACAGTGATTCTTCATATTCCCACCATGTAATGCACTCCATATGATATATATATATATATATATATATATATATATATATATATTACATCAAGCCAAGGTCTTTCTCCTAAGGAAGGGTCTCATTTGTAATCAACTACAAATACTAGTGGATTCATTCAAACTAGGCCAGACGTGATTTTTGCCCTTTTTAGAGTTTTCCACGTAAATATCATGGTGTCTCTTAAGAATGTTGCACCCTCTTTTTTATCTTATTGTGTGCTAGATCTTCGTACAAAGCTAAGACGCTAAACTTTATATTTCTTTACCGCCGTAAATACTCCAGGACGCAACAATAATGATGCGTTGCTATGCAATTAAACTATATAGTTGACTAATTTACTTTTCCATTTATAATATTTTTTAAATATAAAAAAACAATTATATTAAAATACATAGAATATATCAAAATTTTTAATTTTTTTTTAAATTTTCACGTAGAAGATTGAAAGTAATAAAAATATTTATAGTATTAAAATTTAATTAAATGCGGATAAAAACTATTATGCTTATAATTTTCTTTGTAAGTATTTATTATATTTTTAAAACACCTATAAACTTTGACTTATCATAAAATAAAACGATTTTTATTTAATTATGAATAATAAATCATAAAAAATATAATTTAAATTAACATTATTATGATTTCAATATTCTTATATTTATCGCATGTTGAGCAATATAATTACAAATTACAAATTTTCACACTCATTCAAATATGGAAAATAAAAATTCCGTAATTATATGAGACAAAAAATATTTTACACTAAAATGGCTGATTACTTTCTATTATAAGCTCCTGGCTTCACCAGACTGGAACAGTTTGAAACCCGTGGTGCACAGTACAAAATTGTGCAAAATTGGTTGTCATTCCGAAAAAAAAGAAATTTGCAAAAATGTCCAATCGATTTGAATTCTCCACCGCAGATGCCGTGGAATCCGGATCAGACAGCGGAGAATCCTTCTCGCGATAAGCCAAAAATAACCTCGCTTTTGAGAACGGGCCTATAAAAAAAGGGGGTCCTCTGCTTTCTCTGACTACTCCTTTCTCATCCTCTGCCTCCTCCCCCCTTCTCCCCCATCGCAAAGGTCGACGGCAGAATGGAGAATGATCACGGCCGCGATGTACACGTCGTTGAGGATCATGGGGTTGAGATGTCGGAGCAAGGACAGATCACTCATCGGAGAGGGAAGAGAGATGAGAACGGCTCGGTGGAGACCGCGAAAGCTTCAGCAGCGGATCAGGAGATGGAGGAGATGATGTCGATCGAGAAGGTGTTTGAGGGGAAGAGGGTTCCGCCATGGAAAGAGCAGCTTACGTTTCGTGCGATGGTGGTGAGCTTCGTCCTCTCCATCATGTTCAGTATAATCGTGATGAAGCTCAATCTCACCACTGGAATCATCCCTTCACTTAACGTCTCGGCTGGCCTGCTCGGATTCTTCTTCGTCAAGTCGTGGACGAAGATCCTTGAGAAATCTGGTCTCCTTAAGCATGCGTTCACTCGACAGGAGAATACCGTGATCCAGACATGTGTCGTCGCCGCTTACGGAATTGCTTTCAGCGGTAATTAATAAGCCCTTTTCTTTCTTTTCTCGATCATAATTGATTTGTCGGCATTTCGCTATCAAATACCTGTTTGATGCATGCTTTTTGGAGATGAAAATTGATGGTTGAATCGGATTGGAAAAGGCGTGGATTGGATTTGAGATGAAAATTGCATGATTTAGGAATCTGGTTGAAAAACATTCTTTAAGAAAAATCCCTTTTAGAATTCTGCACATAATTCTCATAAACTTTTTCGAGGATTCCTATTTTTTTCAAGATTCTAAACCCTTGTGGTAAATACCACTTGACTACAAGCCCGATAAACTTCTTTTTTTCAGTTATTTTTATAAAGCTCATTATAATTTGCTCGTTTTTTAAATTTTAATCAATAAGAACAACTAGTGGCATATATGCATAATTTTTTTTAAATATAGTATTATTAGTAGAATATATTATGCAATCGTAATATTTCTTCTAAAATAATATTGCATGATATAATTTGACAATAATTCTTGTTACTTTTATAAATAAATAAATAAAAACAAATTATAGAAAAGAATTGATCAGGATATCCTTTAAAGGTTTGTTCAGATCAAATTAAAAAATTTTCAATTTACATGCGTGTGATTCAAAATTTGATTAATTATATATAAATTACATCTATATAAAAGCAATTTTAAGCAGGATAGGAAATGCACCAGTCCATTTGCCGCAAACGTTTTCTTGTTTTTAATAATATTTAATTCACGCAATTTATTCATAGTCAATGTAAGCCGTCAGTTTCTTCGTGTTCCCTCCGTGACGGCGATGCTGCAGAAGCGGTCTTCAGCGGGCTAGTAAAATATTCTGAAGGGCGTGAATTTGGTTTTTTGCTTACTGATATTCATTTACTATCTCTCTCTGTCTACGAATTTGTTTTCTTGCTTACTGATATTTATTTATTATCTCTCTCTGTCTAGTCTCGAATTGTTAAATAACAAAATTAATATTTTTCTGATGGGCCTGTTTTGTGAAAACGTTTGATTTGTTTATTATATTTTGTTGCAAGGCTTGGAGGCCCATCAATCGGGAAATTAAATAATAGCCACCTCATCTATTAATTTTCCTGCCCAGGTGTTGTGGTTTTGGAAATCAGTTGAATTGAATAATCACACCGCTTTAGGCTCGTACATAATTGTCCAATTTTCATTTTATCAGCTCTAGTTGCACTAAATTGAGGAGTTGGATAAGATGCATTTTTTTTAATGTTTCACATGTGATTTTTAATTGCATGGATATGGATTAACTCCATTTAATTAACTGTGCTGAAAAGGACGGTTCCTTAATCTAGTAATTTTAGGGCTCCATTGCACTTTGGATGATGGTCTAGAGAGACTTTTATATCGATACCAAGGTTTAAAATTGCGTAAATAAGCCTCGAGGCGTTTTTCGTCCGTGAGGCGAGGCGGTGTGAGACCTAAGCCTCACGGACGAAGAATTGCGTAAATGCGAATTTAAGTATTCTAGCAAGTAAAAAATAGTAAGAGCCTATGATACTATTAAAACATCTAAATGAGAAGTGAACTTAGTAAAAAACAATAAAATAGATGCAATATATGCATCTCATAGCATAATTCAAAGTATAAAACTACAAATTGAAGTCTATTAGAACTCACAAAGTACAAATAAGAAAGAACATCTAAAATTCAATCATGTCCCATCACTAAATGGATCTTCAGTGGAGGCATCTTCATCTCCAATTGAATCTATAAATGCCAAATCTTCATCATCCTCAATCCATAAACTACGGCGTGGACACGACTTTGAGCTTTGGACCATCAGCAGACCCAATTCCTCTATTACTAGAGCTTATTATTCTACGAATTTGAAACATGAACAAAATTCATTAATAAAAGAAAATTATAAAAAAACTATGTTATCTAAGGGGTAGATATGCGGGGGGTCCCAGGGGGCGCTGCCCCCTGGCGGGGTTCGACCTGTGAGGGGCAACTTCAGTCCTATAAGTGCAATGAAAGCGTATTAAATAAACAATACCTCAGTCCTAATCTTAAATAAAAATTCCTACATAAAGAACTGCAGCTTCGTCCAAGCGGGTCTGCTTGCGGTAGGTTTGGCTCCCCTATTAAAATGCCTCGTGAGCTTGAGGCGTACACCTCTCCCAAAATTGTGCAATTGCGCCTCTGAGGTGAGCCTCAAGCTCACCGAGGCGTACGCCTCTTCTGGACCCGAAATTGCGTAAGCAATGAGGCGCCAAGTGGATAAATTGTGCAGAGGCGCGCCTCTAATTGCGCAATTTTAAACTATGATCGATACAATAATAGTATGATTCCTGAAGCTAATCATAGTATGCTTCAAGGATAGATGGTTTCCCCACAGTAACTTTTTAGAGGAAGCTTTGTAAACTGGACGTTGTGTTAGTATTCGATATGTTGGATACACAGGAATTCTAACAATCTGCAAGGATGCTGTATCAGTAGCTGATACTTTCTAAAAGCGTTGGTTATGCCACATGGCTTTTCTGATTGAAATTTCAAAAAATGTTGAATTCCTTTATCGGATAGGTTTATCCAATTAAAGCATTCTTCAAAAGGATGGTAATATGCTTCTTATTTTGTTTGATAAGATATGATATAATTGGGCATATATAGGCTTCTTATAAGAATAATAATATTTACATTTAGTATTTCTTCTAATCTAATTGGTTTGTGCAAGTCAACCTATCAAAAGTAAAATATCACTACAAAAGATGCAAACACTATTTCCCCTTGATTTCTAGCATTTTAAAAAAGTTCATGTTGGGGGTAACTGGCCAACATCAAGGTATCCTATCTCCGTTTTACAAACGCTCTATCTATAGCCCTAGATCCTAGCATGAATCTTCCTGCTATTCAAGAGTAGGCCCTCTTCCTACTAGATTCTTTTCTTATTGCCTTTATTGTTATATGCTTTATTTAAATATAACTTAGGTGTAAGTTAGTAAATTTAGATATGATTCTGCACATTATACTGTATATTTTCTCTGCTTTATATTTCAAATGGTACATAATAATTCATACGCACATGCAAAGTACACAACATCAAATTCTACCCCAAAATTTTTTGTTGATCGAATCTTCAGTTAAACATGGCCTTAAACCTTATAATTTTACTCTAATAGTACTTGAATAGGCTATCGGAGGGAAGAAATTCCGTCCATGCTTTAGGTAATGATATGAATCTGGGAAGATGACTTGAAAACATTCATCTTCAAGAATGTAATGAAACCACATGTTATGTGGACTATAGTAATCTGTTTATAGATTCAATTCCTCTTTTTCATTGATCAGTTGTTTATAAATTCTGTTCTCGCAAATGGCAACAGGTGGTTTTGGGAGCTATTTATTTGCAATGAGTTCAAAGACGGCAAAGCAATCAAGCGAAGCGAAGAGTTCGCAAGACATCAAGGATCCACAATTAGGATGGATGATTGGATTTCTCTTTCTTGTCAGCTTTATCGGACTCTTTTCACTTGTTCCCCTTAGAAAGGTTCTACTCATCACATGCATTTTCTTTTTATAATGGAGAAAAACGGTTTTATGTATGTATGTTCTGAAGTAAGTCATCATATTTTTTTATTATAATTTGAATGCTCTAAAATTTATTTCAGATCATGATCATAGACTACAAATTGAGCTACCCAAGTGGCACCGCAACAGCTTTCCTTATCAATGGCTTCCACACCCCCCAGGGTGCTAAGTTAGCAAAGTAACTTCAGAAACTCAAATAACCCTATTTTTTCCAATGGATACAAGGGATTCAAATAAACAAAATTTCTCTGATATTATTGTAGGAAACAAGTCAAGATGCTGGGCAAATTCTTTGCGGGCAGTTTCTTATGGGGATTCTTCCAATGGTTTTACACAGCTGGTGATAACTGTGGGTTTGTCAACTTCCCAACATTAGGCCTTGAAGCTTATAAAAACAGGTAATGTATCTTATTCATATCATACTTTAAAGAACCAAATAGGTTCTTTTTTCAAATGATTAATGTCATCCTTTCCAACAGGTTCTATTTTGACTTTTCTGCTACTTATGTTGGTGTCGGAATGATTTGCCCATATCTTGTCAATGTATCTGTCCTTTTGGGTGGTATTCTATCATGGGGCATCATGTGGCCGCTTATTGGAAATAGAAAAGGCAGTTGGTATTCAGCAGATCTACCAACAACCAACCTTCATGGCCTGCAGGGTTACAGGGTAATCCTCAATGTTCTTATCTGTTACTCTAGATAAAATATGGCCAAATATTTTAAATTAAATCGTTTAAACAAATATGTTGTGTCATTTCAGGTATTTATATCAATTGCAATGATTCTTGGTGATGGTCTCTACAATTTTGTCAAGGTTTTAGGCAAGACTATACCTGCTATTATCGCTCATGCTAGGAGCAAGAATATGGCCAGCACACTGCCTCTCACTGAAAACGGTCTTCCTGCTACCGATGCTACGATATCCTTTGATGAGCAACGTCGGACTGAGCTCTTCCTTAAGGATCAAATTCCTAAAAAAGTTGCATTCGTTGGCTATCTTATAGTTGCTGCTATCTCCATTATCACAGTACCTCATATATTTCCTCAGATCAAATGGTATCATATCTTGGTGACATATATTTTTGCACCAGTACTTGCCTTCTGCAATGCTTATGGCTGCGGCCTCACAGATTGGTCCCTAGCATCCACCTATGGAAAGCTAGCCATCTTTGTCTTTGGGGCTTGGGTCGGCGCATCCCATGGAGGAGTGCTTGCAGGTCTTGCAGCATGTGGTGTGATGATGAACATTGTGTCTACTGCTTCTGATCTAATGCAGGACTTCAAGACTGGTTATCTCACTCTTGCCTCCCCAAGGTCCATGTTCATCAGCCAGGTTATTGGAACTGCTATGGGCTGTGTGATTGCACCTTGTGTCTTTTGGCTTTTTTACAAGGCTTTCGCAGATCTCGGCGTGCCAGGAACAGAATACCCGGCACCTTATGCTCTGGTTTACCGTAACATGGCAATACTTGGTGTTGATGGCTTCTCCTCGCTGCCAAAGCATTGCCTCACCCTCTGCTATATCTTCTTTGCCGGTGCTATCCTCATCAACCTGACAAGGGATATGGTCGGGAAGAAGTGGGCACAATACATTCCACTTCCAATGGCTATGGCTATACCATTTTACATTGGACCATATTTTGCCATTGATATGTGCATGGGAAGCCTGATACTATTCATCTGGGAAAGGTTAGATAAGCCGAAGGCTGACGCATTTGCTGCGGCAGTGGCATCTGGTTTGATTTGCGGAGATGGAATATGGACTCTGCCACAATCCATACTTGCACTGGCCAAGGTGAAGCCACCTATATGCATGAAGTTCCTGTCAAGGAACACCAATGACAAGGTCGACGCCTTCATTGAGACATTGTCCTAGATTTTGTTCATTCATCTTGCAGATTCAAGAAACTGAGACAAGAACATCTTTGTTAAAGGTTGCATCAAGTTAGCTCATTTTGATTAAAAAGCCCTCTTATTTTATGTGGTCGTCTGTACTTGTTTATGTAAAGCTTTGTTTGGTTGTAAATGCTATTTCTGATAAATTGCATGGAAAAATTAAAACTGGTTCTTGTAATTAAAATGTTGACTCCAATTGAAGTTTTTCTTTTAAATAGTGAAATGCATGGTTTAGGTACTAACATGACTTGTCTTTGGGCAGTATTCTATTGGATGACCCCACCTTTTTTTTATCATCTTTCCTTCACAATGCTTAACTATAGCTAAATCTTTGATCCTATATAAGTTCATGAGAGAGAATTTTATATTTTCCTGCCACATTAAATTGATTATTTGTGATTCTCATACTCCCAACAACATGATTCGTTTAATAAACTAATTTAATAGTGATTTTATAAATATAATTCTTAAAACTTTGTAATAATATTATTATTTTTTATAATTCTTTAGGCTGAGCGAAGAAGGTGACTTGAAGGCAAAGAGAGAGGTAGTGCAAATGGTATTTTATTTCATATTCATTCTCTTTCACATCAAAGACATCATATGACTTTTCTCCTCAAGAACACAAAAGAAGAAAAAAAAAACTTTTGCACTTAATTTCTGTTGAACCAAGCAATTGGAGCAACATATATTTCAATGCATTTTCCTTCTGAATTTTCATTTCCATTGTTGAAATTCTTACATAAAAATAGATCCTTAATGTTTGTTGAGAAATTATTCTTTGCCTCTTTCTTCTTGTTTCTTATGGGCTTTCCATTTGTTTGTAGAAATCTGATAAACATACGAACTCTACCATAAATAATCAATCAAAGAGAGGAAACTTGAGAGGTCGAATTCCCCCTTCATGCCCAAAGGTGCTGAAATGTGGAGCAAAAAGATAATCTTATCAGAGAAAAATACAGAAAAAGAAAAAAAAAAGAAAAGAACATGTCTCCTTGTAACTAAAGCTTTCAAGAAGATGAAAACAATTATAAGAAAACATAGAGGTTCTGGTGATGAGAGCAGATTTTTGGTTGCTAGTTGTAGTTTTAACACTGATTCATATAAGTTGGTCAGTCATAAGATATCCAAAAGAAAGAATTTCACGGCCTTATTGATGACTTTGAATCCTTTTCATTCCAAAAGTACCAGTACAGATAAGCCATAATTTAGAGTTTGATTCATGCTATTCCACCATGATATCATTATATGAGTCTGGTTCCTGAAATCGGGAGCAAAAATTGTTACTCACAGACCTCCATTGTGATCTCCATGTATTAAATGATGAACATTTATCTATAATAAGACATTTGTTGTCTACTAGAAGATGAACAAGATGATACTTTTATACTCTAAAAAGTTTAACAAATAACAATAAATATTATTTAAAGAATTTCATGCACCTTAAGTATGCATTCAATCATTATCTTTGTGTTTACTCCAATTCCAGTATATAGATTGTAATAGATATTTAAACTCCTTAGCCTCTGTCTTATCATCCATTTTATAATCCTATGCAAAATTAGAGAAATAAGTAGATAGATGTAGTAGATATTTGAACTCCTTATCCTCTATCAAATTGAATAAAATAATAATTTATGCAATAGATACAAAAATTTATTGAAACCAAGAAAAAATAATTATCAAAAGCTATCCCAAAAGAAGCCTAAAATTGAGCTTAATTTTTGAACTCTAATTAGATTAATTAAATCAAAATTATCATAATATTGTTATGTGCTAGAACATTTGTGGCGACATAGTGATAACAAGTTTGTTGTCTTAGCATTTCTACGAAGATCCAACACACACACCGCTAAGAGAGGTTTGTGTAAATTGTAAGGGATGCAAAAATTTTTACCTCAAAAATATCAAAAAAGGGAAAAATACGAGGCTTAGCCCAATTAAATTGATTCCACTAGTGCCCATTATCTGGGAAGACATTGATTTAATATAGCAAATTAACATACAATATATATATATAACATATCATGCAGTTAAAGTTAGAAAAACTTTATGCCATGCAATCTATCTTTAAGAGCTCATTTGCTTGCTCGTTTGTTTATACCCATTTGAGTTGAGGAGAATAAAGACCAAGAAGCCAAGTATAAATCCCCACATTAATGTTGGGAGTCATAGTTAGCGTCGATAACATACATTGATAGAAAAATTCCGTAAAAAAATTAGCCATTAGGATTTTATTTTGATTTTAAAAAAATTTTATAGCTGATTTTATGAAAATGAGCATAATAAGTAATTAATAAGGTGAAGGAACTTAGCTATGAAGTATTCAGAAGAAAGAGCAAAGAAGTGAAAATGTTTTGTATTCTTTTATATATATATATATATATATGTAATAGAATATTGCCTTCAAAATTAACTTGCATACAATAAAACTGAAACAAAGATCTTACAAATTTTAGTTAACTCCAATATCTTGAGTAGTTGAGTAAGACGTTGAAAAAAAATTTTACTGCAAAGAAGCTGAGCTTATCATTCATCGAACAGTTGGTAGCATATTAATATATGCATATAAGCATATGGTGATAGCTTGATTTAGAATTTGTGCACAAAATAAGTATGTGAGTTCATAAGGCATGCATGATGAAGTAAGAAATGCATATATGCTTCATGAGGCATTTAAAGTATGAAGACACTATAAAAAAATGTGGAATTTTTGCAGCACTTGATAGCAGTAGTTTTGAAACTGTTGTTGTAGATGCCTTTTACCAGCGGTTTTAAACGCTACTAACACTATAAAAAAATCTGATATTTTGATAGCGAATAATAGCAATGGTTTTTAAACTGCTGCTATAGGAAGATATAAACAACGATTTTAACCATTGTTAAAACCTTACTTATCTCTTGCCGCAGCTCCCTGCCCTAATCGCCTACTCCACACATTCGACATTCTGCAAGGTTCGTCTCTCGAACGCGAGAGGGAGGAAGCGAAAGATGCACAACTTCTCCTTTAGTTGGCAACAGATGCTTTTGGAGTGCATAAAGTCATAAATCTCAAACTTAGAATCAACTGTCTTTTTCCCATCGCCGTAGATTTCTCGCCGTGGATGGAGATGGAGAGGGGAATTGCACCGGTTGAGGAGCTCACATTGGGAGCTAGCAGCCGCATGAAGTAGGGTTTCTATCCTTCTTTTTCTCTTTTTTAGTTTGATCAAAATTTCTCCTTGTCCTGGTTGTTTTAGATGTAGTAATCAAGGTTGGATTTAACCTTAATGCATTAGAAATTTTGGAGTTTTTTTTTAAATTTTTCTTATGTTTAAGTTTCTTCCTTGTATTTTCTTCCATACTTTTTCTTATTAAGTTTGACACTTAAGCTAAGAAAACTATTCTGAATCAGAAATGCTTTTAGAATAGATTAAAGTTTTGGGTGTTAGATATGTAAATAGCATGAAAGAAAGTGGTATGTATGTAAATTTTCCTTAAATTAATTAGTAAATATAATTTCAATTTTTACTTAATTATATAGTTTAAATATTAAAAAGTGAGCAAAACTACATATTTTGCATTGTAGCATTGTGGTTGTGTGTTTGATAATTTTTGAATCCAACACAATTCGAATCCCACAGGCAGCGCACGGGCATGGGCAGGCGGGTAGACCAGCGGGCTGTCGGGCGTCCAAGCGGTCAGCAGGTAATCGATCAGCTTGGCGAAAAGCCAGCGGGCAGCGCGGGAAGGCATCCAGGTGGGTAGGCAGTGCACCTAGGCAGCTAGACAGCTAGGCGGGGCGGGCAATAGGGTAGCTGGGCGGGATGAGAGCGGGCAGCATTGGAAGGCGTTTGGGCGGGCGGGCAGGGTGCTTGGGAAGCCAGGCAGAAGATTTTTTGAATTATTTTTTTTTCATTTTCCGGCAGCAAAAGACTACCGGAGAGCCACCGGAATTTTTTACAGTCGGAAAAAATTTTTCCTATGCGTATTTTACCAGTGGAAAAATTTTCACCAGAAAATTACTTGTAAATTCTAAAACTGTCGGAAAATGATAAATTTCTGTCGGAAAATACCACCAGTAATATGTGATTTTGCTATAGTGTATTGACGATGAATTTATTGAGTGAGTTAATAATTTTATTCACATCATATATTAATTATCTTCGTTTAAGTCTGATGCAATGTTTAAATGTCCATGCTCGAAGAACAAAAATTAAGCTTTTTTTAATCCCAAAAACGTTAAGGTTGACTTATATCGTTGGGAATTTATTCAAGGATATTTGTTTTGGACCTCACACGACGAGTATGAGCCATATAGAGATACTCATGTCGATTCATCCACAACTTCTAGAATAATGGACGAAGATCAAATTATTAGACCATATGAAGAACTTATTTTTAATGCAGTAGGTCTAAATTTAGGAGCACACATGGAAGAGTCACCAAACCCAGAAATATTTTTTTGAATTACTACATGTTGCTCAAAAATCAATTTTGTATGGTTACACAGCTCATTTAGAATTATCTGTTCTCATTAGGATACTGAGTATAAAAACTAAATATAATATTTTATGGGAGTGCTTCAATGACTTTATTTTCCTTCTTAAGAAAATAAATCCAGCGGATACTTTAATCCTCATAGATTTGTATCGAACAAAAAAATTAACATCAAACTTGGGTCTAACTGCTATAAAAATTGATTGTTGTATGAATGGTTATTTGTTATACTATAAGGATGATGCGACAGAAATTTGTTATTGTATCTACAGTACACCGAGGTTCAAACCTAACTCAGGGAAATAACATCATCAGAAGATAGACGTTTCATATTCTTAATTATTTTATTTACCAATTATTCCAAGTCTTTAGTGCCTCTATGCATCAATGAGTTCAGTAGGTCATATGAGATGGCATAAGGAGAAATCAGCTCATAGTGATGTTCTTTCTCATCCATCAGATGTGGAAGCATGAAAACACTTTGCTCGGATACATGCTTCATTCGCCGTCGAGCCACGTAACATATGATTGGGATTATGTGCTAATGGTTTCACTACATATAGTTAGACTGCTTCACCTTACTCTTGTTGATCAGTTATATTAATACCATACAACCTTTCACCAGAGATGTACATTACTATGACGTACATGTTCTTGACACTTATAACATTAGGATCACATAATCCAAAAGTAAAAATTGATATTTTTTGCAAGCATTAATTGATGACCTCAAATTTTTTTTGGAAGAAGGTGTTCTCATATATGACATCTCATCCAAACAGAATTTTATTTAAGCTTTATTGCTTTGGACCATTGATGATTTTCTAGCTTACGGTATGTTATAGGGTTGGAGTATAGCAAGCAAGTTAGTTTGCCCTTACTGCATGAAGAATACTAAATCTTTCACTTTAAAGTATGTAGGAAAAAATACTTGGTTTGACAGTCACCGTATATTCTTTCCTTCTAATCATCCATTTAAAAGAAACAAGGATGCATTCTTCAGAAATAGAGTTGAGATGTCACCTCCACCACTCAGATTAAGTGGTTTTAAAATACTACAAAGACTTTATGGCATTTAAGCAATTTTTGATTTCCTAATGTTATTTGAAATGATCTTTCTTTATTAGATTTAAATGAGAATTTGACTTTTAACATGACACAATGGAGAAAAAAGGATTCATGTAGCCGACCCCACGTAGTGGGATAAAGGCTTGATGTTGTTGTTGTTGTATTAGAGTGTAAAGTTCCATGATATGACATTTAACATAATTGGATTAAAAAAATTATTTCTAGACATTAATATATTGGAGTACAAATTTAACAAGACATAATCTGGATATTTTGCACGTTTAGAAGAATATACTCGATAAAATTTTTAATATGATCATGGATGTTAAAGGAAAGACTAAGGATAATTTCAAGACTAGAATGGACATTAAAGAGTATTACAGAAAAAAAATTTAGAGCTAGTTACAAACAATGACAAAAGAATATTTAAGCCCAAAGCATCATTCTCATTCATGTGAAAACAAAGAAGACCAATATGTCATTGGTTTCAAAGTTTAAAAATGTTAGATGACTATGGATCAAAATTGAGTTGATGTGTGGACCTTAGATTTGCAAGATTATTTAGACTAAAAAGTCATGATTATCACATCATTATGGAGGTACTTGCTCCATCCAATTATATTGTGTTTCTTATCATATTACATATCAAATCTGCTGACAGAGCTTAGCCTTTTCTTCAAAGATTTATGTTCATCTAAATTAAGAGAAGATGCTTTATGAATGAGTGAGAAAAACATACTAATTATCCTATGTAAGCTAGAAAAAAAATTCCCCTGGACTCTTTGATTCTATAGAACATCTTTCAATTCATCTATCTTATGAGGCTACAGTTAGAGGATCAATGCAATATCGTTGAATGTATCCCTTTGAGAGGTAAGACGTATGTTTAGTATGCTATGCCTTTAATATTTCTTCTCCTATCACATTATTCTCATGTTTAAATAGATATTTGAACAAGTTAAAAAAATATATTAAAAATAAAGCATCCAGAGGGATCTATATGTGAAGAATATTTGGCTTAATTAAGAAATCATCCACTTCTACTCTTACTACTTCCAACCCCATGTGAGAAGTACAAGAATAAAAATTGATTGTAACATGAACTTTGATATCAACGAATAGTATTAATCTTATTTGTTAATCTTTAGAAGTCATGGAAAGGCCAGTGTGAAATGTGTTATAAGATTCCTCAGCAATTTAGAAATAAAAACAATAACTTTATATATGCTACTAAACTGTCAGGAAGTCTAACTATCTTAGAGTAAGTTCTTCCACAAAGTATATAAGAAATAATATTTATTTTTAGTTCTCTAGTGTAAGTTGGATGATATGTTATCAAATTTTTTGTAAGCAATTTGCCTTCAACAAATACTGTAATTATTGAGCAAGTTGTAGTAAATGAATTTCTAGCATAGTTTAGATCATACATGAGTAAAATATATAGTATTTCATTAATTTCCATCTTATTAAATACTAAAAGCCCTAAAATTTTCAACTTTTCTTTAGTTCACGACCCCCATTACAAGGTCTTTGAAAAAGGGATGCAAGCACTAGCATGGGGACCAATGTGATAAGCAAACACATGGCCAATTTATATAGTTAATGGTTTTAGATTTCATTCAAAGTCATGGAGCAAGGGAAGAAAAACTGAAAATTATGGAGTTTTTATTAGAGGGAACACTTATGAAGAAAATGAATGTGATTATTACAATTTTTCGAATGAGGTTCTTGAGCTGCAGCACTCAGAAGAAGATGTGAATCTTATATATTTGTTTAATTGTCAATTGTACGTTCTTGTACCGAATAGAGGCACAAGTGTTCATCTTGTATATCGTATAATAGAGGTTAAACATAGTAGAAGATACAAAAAAGTTTGATCTATTTGTGCTGGAAAGTCAATCTGTGTATGTTTATTTCAGTAAGTACCTTACTGGTTGTAGAGATAAGCAAGATTGGGTTGCTGTCATAAAAACCAAAATGCGAGGAATTGTTGACCAATAATATGTCATAGCTACTGCACATCAAGAGGATGAGAAGTCAAATTGTAGGGCTATTGAAAGTGATATTCTTGATGATGTGTTGCCTAATGCTGAAATATAGTTAGAGGAAGTGGATAGTTCAACAAGCTCTTCTAATGAGTCCGAGGAAGAAAGTGAAGATAACTTAGAGAGCACTGAAAGCATTTCTGATTCAGAATAGTTTTCTTAGCTTTAAGTGCCCAAATTTATTTCAATTTAGTTAAAGTTGTACCTACGGAGCGTAAAGCGAAGGAAAATGCTGCCGGAACATTACCGACGACATTTCCAGAGGTTTAGCTGCCAGAAAATTTCAACGGACATACCGCTGGTAATCCTTGCTAGTAAGGGCGTTGAAATTTTTGGCATTGATTCTTCCGCGCTCGTCGCTCACACTTGACATAAATCCTTTGGTAAGCCGCCAAAAATTTTTTACCAGCAAAAAAATACCGTCGAATTCCATTTCCTATGCGGTTTATACCGACGAAAATTTTTCCAACTGAAAGCCGTCGGAAACGGTGAAATCCGTCGGAAATAGATAGTTATATAAAATTCTAAAATAACAATGCCATTGCATTATTAACCATTCGATATTATCTTAATTTACATAAATAACAATTACATTTTCTCTATTTTTTTAAGCAAATTAATCAAAACTCACACACACATCACATATGCAAGCTTTGGACATAAAACTTCTTAATTAGTAACCTAAGCTTCTAACCAATAGAATAAAGTTTGCTAAATATTAAATTTTCATTATTTTGCTCTTTTAGATTATAACATATGTTTGCATTTATATTTTAATTATTTATTTTATTATTTAACTATACATCTCCTCCACTAATTATTTATTAATTATTTAATAAGTTTTTATTAATAATTAATAATTATTTATTAATTATACATCTCCTTCACTAATTAAATTTAATAAGTTTTTATTCATTATTTATCATAACATATGTTTGCAGTTACCCTTTTGTCTTTTACTCCACCTCTTTAGATTGAATGCATATATATATATATAATAATAACTTAAATATACAATTTGTTCTCATTTAAACAAAGTAATAATTGAATAACATTTTAAATTTAAAAATTTAATGAATAAAAATTACATACAATTATCCTAACCGAATTTTCCAATAAATATAATTATAACATATGGTTTTACATTAAAATATCAAAATAAAAAATCCTTTCTAATATATTGAAAGCGAAAAATAAAATATCATCATAGTTTTCTTTCACTCTATACTCACAGAAGAAGCTTATTATAATTGTGATTGCTTGTTTGCTGGTCAACCCAAGTGTTCTCACCCGTTGTTTTCTCTTCATCACTTTCTCTGTTTTTTTTATCTTCAATCTTTCTAAGTTTCACCCTCTCTCCCACAAGAGATTATTCTGTGCGGACACCGGACGAGAATACCGGACGCTATTCTCGTCCGGTATGCTCGGTATCCTAGCGATACCGAGGGTACCGATTGCGGCTCGAGCCCAGGACCTCTTAGTTGATAGCCTAAGCTCCCAACCAACAGACCAAGATGAGTTATGTTTAATCTTCATACTTATTGTACATAAACAGCTCCAAGTTTTAGAGTTTTAATAAGGATGAATAACTTATGTTTAATGATGTACTTTATAGTTAAATTATATCAGAACCAAGTCATAAAAAGAAAAGCAATTATGAACATAGTTAGTGAGATTTATTAAAATAGTATTAATCTTCATAATTAATTAGCTTAATTAATTAATAAATAGTCGGTTTAAATAGAAATATCTATGAATAAGTCATAATTAGTTAGATTTATTGAAATATTATTATTTTTATAATTAATGAGCATAATTAATCTATTAATAGTCAGTTTAAATAGAAATATCCTAAATTAATGCCACAATCACTAAATAATTACTAAATAAGGAGAAGTAAACATAGCTGAGTGCCTCTTGAGATGGGGCGGTTGGTATCCACTAACTAATTATTAATTAAGGAAACAAAGAACGATTGGTGGCCTCCCACAAGAAACAATCATTATGGTTGCATCTATGAAATTGCTAGAAAGTACCATCTTTGAAGAATCTCAAAATCAATCTGCAATGGAACTCAACAACCTCCCACAGGATCTCGTAATGGAAATCCTCCATAGACTTAACTTCAAGGATATAATAAAGTGTAAATGTATATGCAAGCGTTGGCAAGCACTCATCTCCAACCCCACATTCCTCCAATATCGTCGGCATTTGCGATTGGAGGCGCAATCTACATCGAAGTACAAGCAGTCTTGGAATCCCATCCGACTTATCGTCTGCAATGGTTGTAACACCCGCTATATTTGCGACATTACTATGGAAGATAAAACGCGCCTCTGTCTATATACATCCAACAATATTAACAACAAAGGCTTGGACAATTTGAAACTCACACCTCAGAACATAAGAGAGTTAAAAAACCACACAGAAGTTATATCTTCTTCCTTCCTAAAACTCGTCCTACTCTATGAGCCATTTAGCCAACTCCTCTACCTCTATAATCCCTCGACCGACGAGATAATGGTATTGCCAAAGAATTATGAACCAAAAGATTTTTGGATTACATGCCTAGGGCTCGGACTAATCGAATCGACCCAAGAGTACAAGGTTGTACGTGTTGTACAATGCTCCAGTCGGGTGATTTGTGAGGTGTTTACACTTGGCTCTGATTACCAGTGGAGGGAGGTTGCTGCTCCTCCTATTTATAATATCTCTTCAATTCCAAGTATTTTTGTCGCCGGTGGTATGTATATGTTTCAACGTCATTATGGAATTCTAAGGTTTGATATTGAGGACGAGAAGTGGATGGAGACTCTACTACCCGACATATTTTGGTTGCTCCCTTCCAATTGGACAATTCGAGAGGTAGATGGTTTAATTTGCATGACTAATAATAGCACTCAAACTGTTAGTATGTGGGTTTTGAAAGACTATGAAAAAGGAGTATGGGCTCTAGAGAAGGGCATCAGCATTGATTATAATTTTGGAAGATTTTTTGATGATGTTCGAGATGATACATTAATATATCCTTTGTCTTTTGATTATGGAGACGGCAAGATATTGCTCATGTTCGTTGAACTAAATACGACAAAATTGCTCTCCTATGATCCCATAACTCTACATGTTGAGGAACTACCAAATCCGTATTCCGCTTATGACATCACAGCTACATTCTTCACTGAAAGTTTTGAGTCGCTATTATGATTTTTTTTTTTCTTTTATCACCATCGGGCTGCTAGTTTATATATTTTAGATGATAATATTACTTAATATCGTTTTGTATGATCATTTTATTTATCAACTATATGATATCTTTAATGCAATATTGTTACAATATATTTCAATGTTATTTTATCTAGAATTAATGCATGGATGATTAATGGTTATTTTTCTTAGATAGATTTGCAGCATAGTAATGCAAATTGGTGTTGATGGCATCACCTCAATGCAAACATGTACGGATATATTGCTCTATTATTATTCATCAAATATTTAATATTTTTTCCATTATATTTAGTTAGATTTATCTAAATATTATTAATTTATATAACAAATTAGCATCATTAAGACCAATAGATCTATTAATAGTTATTTCAAATAGAAACATCCTAAAGTAAAGGCCCATTCGCTAATTAATTACTAATTAAAAATATTTAAAATTTAGTTAGGGTCGGTTTCTTTTCGATTGATTCAAATATATAAAATATTTGAAAAATAAATTGATACTATATAATTGTAATTAACGAATTAATTAAGGAAGCAAAGAACGAATGGTGTCCCTCCACAGGAAACAAACATCTTTAGGGGCTGTTTGGCAAAAGTAGGATTTAACTTTAGCAGATTTAGTAAATCCTGCTGAAAATTATTTGGCAGAAAACTTATTAAATCCTGTAAAATTATTTGACAATGTAATTCATAATTTAAGATGGTTAATTCATTTAAAAATTAAATTTAATAAGTTACAAATTTAATTAGTGTTAAATATGAATTATATATTAAGTTTAATTTTAATTACAATCAATATGTTATAATGATAAAAAAAATTTATTAAAGTTAGCTGATTTATTAAATAATTTAATTATTAATTATAAGACTATTTATCAAATTACATATTTAGATGCTCATAAAATAAGTATTTGATATCTAATTATATTAATAATTATCTAATTAATTAGTTAATTATTTTTTGAAATAACTACTTATAAAACTAATACTCCTACGAATGTTTTAATTAATTTTAAAACTATTATTAATTTAATTTAATTATTAATTATATTTAATTATCTCATTAATCATTTAAATATTTTACTACTGATTAATTACTTAATTATTATCTATAATGTCATATAATTAATCTTATATTTCAAATTATAGTAATCAAGCTATTTATTTAAATTTTTAGTTACTAATTATTTAATTAATCTAGGATTTACTTTTCATCTTCTCCATTGCTTCGATATTTGCTTTTCCTCGTTGTCATTTCTTTGTGCCTACTTCGACCTCGTGTGCTTCGCATGAAGTAGTGTGTTGAAATAGTTGCTAAACAAGCTTCGGCTTCATTTGGGACGGCTTTCTAATTACTGGTTCTTAAAGCAGCTTTCTAGTAAAAAGAATAAAAATTTTGTACTAAAAAGATGCTTTAAGATGTAGTAAGAAAGCCGTCCCAAACAAAGCCTTCTTCTCATCCCTCAACACGTCGGATCGGCGAAGGTAGCCATCTTTATCCCTTTCGCATGCTTCTTCTTCCCAGAACCTATATAACAATACAGTAAGAATTGAAAAGAGCCGCTACATTCATCTTCCTCCTCTCTGTTTATCTTTCCTTTGTCCAAAAATTGTTCTCTGTTTACACAGATGAATGGCTTAGTGGAGAATATGGCACTTTATTACTTTGTTAGAAAATTCTGCTCAAACAAGGAGTATCGATAAATCTCCTTTGATAGCTTAGATGTTGTGGAAATCCGTTTACCAAAGCAGAAAACCAAAAAACTGAACTTTTGAGAAGGTAAATACATAAGAATTATTAGATAAGTATGTAAAAACCCTTAATAATTTCTATTTATATCTTTGCATTTTATATGAGATATAGTGTAGATAATAATAATTTTTTTAAGAATAAAATTAATAATAACGGAAAAAAGAAGTTCTAGTTATTTTAAAATTTATTATGTCTGGATGAGATTAATTTTACAATATTCTCTTAATACAATTAGGTTATTAAAAATATAATTAAATTTAAAAGATAAATATAATTAAATTATTGGATAATACAAATAGATAATATAATTTAAAAATTAGATATTAAAAAGCACGATAAGACTAAACTATGTGTATTATAGTTAATTGTATTCATATTTTAAATTTTATTTTATTATCAAATAGTTTATTTGTATTGAGAAAATAAAATATCGTTAATATCATTTTTAACAATAAATAAAAATGATATTAAAAACATTTTAACTTAGTTCACCATCAATATTTTACTCAATGAATGCTTTTACAAACTATTCTCCTCTTTCACAGGACATATTTAATCAATAATTTGTATGACGAGGCATATGATTTGAAATTTTCATATATATATAAGAATTAAAGATTGCTAAATTTAACTATTTAAAAATATTATACGGAAAGTTTGCAGTGGACATTGGGGGGGGGGGGTAATTTTTTATTGAAAATGTCGATGGAATTGCGACAAATTTTTTATGATTCTTTTGCGGCGAAATTTTCGCGGCAAATTTGTGGCAAAAATTATCGTCAAAGGCAGAGTTAAAATATAAATAAATAAATAAAAATTCTAAGCTATTTTATCTCCGTAGCCGAGTGGAGAAGAGCAATGGTTTTTAACGAAGCAGGGCTTGAATCTCAGGCAAGCCGGTCATGCAAGAGATGGCGCGGGCATTCCGGTCAAGCACGGGCAGCCAGTCAGGCAGGAGATGGCATAGGTAGTGGCTCAAGCGGGAGATGGCCCAAGCAGTCTGATCAAGCTCGACAGTGAGCAGTTTGGTCAAGCGCAAGCAGCAGGCATCCCACTGGGCAGAATTTGTGGTTTTTTTTTTTTTTTGCTAAAATTCCGTTGCAAATCCACTAGAAATATTTGAGGAGAATTTTTCCGCCACAAATCGTATTTGCAGTGGATTTGCGGTTATAAAAAGGTAACTTTTTTGTAGTATTAACATGAATTTTATGTTTAATAAGGATGGATAACTTATCTTTAATGACGTACTTTATAGCAAAACTACATCAGAATCAAGTCATAAAAAGAAAAAGCAATTATGAATACAATTAGTGAGATTTATTAAAATAGTATTAATCTTTATAATTAATTAGCTTAATTAATTTATAAATAGTCGGTTTAAATAGAAATATTTATGAATAAGTCATAATTAGTTAGATTTATTGAAATATTATTAAATTTTATAATTAATGAGCATAATTAATCTATTAATAGTCAGTTTAAATAGAAATATCCTAAATTAATGCCACAATCACTAAATAATTACTAAATAAGGAGAAGTAAACGTAGCTGAGTGCCTCTTGAGATGGGGCGGTTGGTATTCACTAACTAATCTCTAACTAAGGAAACAAAGAACGACTGGTGGCCTGCCACAAGAAACAATCATTATGGTTGCATCTATAAAATTGCTCGAAAGCTCCATCTTTGAAGAATCTCAAAATCAATCGGCAATGAAACTCAACAACCTCTCACCGGACCTCGTAATGGATAAAATAAAGTGTAAATGTATATGCAAGCATTGGCAAGCACTCATCTCCAACCCCACATTCCTCCAATATCATCGATAGTTGATTTTGGAGGCACAATCTTCATCGCATTACAAGCAATCTTGGAATCCTATCCGACTTCTCGTCTGCAGCAATTATATCACAGGATCTATTATGCACATTATTATAGAAGATAAAACGTACCTCCATCTATATACATCCAACAATATTAACAATGAAGACTCGGGAAATTTGAAACTCGCACCTCAGAACAAAGGAGAGTTAAAATACCACACAAAAGTTATATCTTCTTCCTTCTTAAAACTCATCCTACTCTATGAGCCATTTTGCGAACTCCTCTATCTCCACAATCCACTACAGGAAAATCGCTATTACCGGAGGATCGAATACGCCGGTAAAACAAAAAATTTGACGGAAAAAAAACGTTTCCGTCGAATTTTGATATGACCATAATTTGCGCGTCGGTAAAGAATTTCCGCGTATATAATATGCCAGAAACTTTTCCGGCATACTTTCCGGTGGAAAAGAAGATAGAGGTTACATCACTTCCTTCTCCCTTATTCCGGCGTTAAATCCGCCGAATTTCCGGCATATTGTTACGCCGGTAATTCTGGCACATAAACCGTCACTGTATACGCCGATAAATTAAACGATGAAGATAACTGGCACATTGTACGCCAGAAATGCCGGAGTATAAATACGACTTATTAACGACTTGATCGCCCAAAGTCACAATCTCCTCACTAGGTCTATTACTACTAAAATTACACTCCATATATTCAGTTTTAAATCTACTAAAGTGAAAACCTTTAGACTCTAAGGTTGATCTCCATAATTCAAGTTTACCTTCAACTCCCTCTCTAGTTTGTATCAACATGAATAATATCATCAGCAAAAAGAATACACCAAGGTACATCCTCTTGCAAATGTCTAGTGAGAAAATACATGAAAAAAGAAAATCTTAGGGTGGATTATCCTAAAAATAGCGGCAAAAGTCGGCGACTGAGGCGGCGAACGTCAGCAAACTCGGTGGAAGATCGTTGCGTGATGGGTCGGTCTCGGCAGCGGCGACGTTCGGCTGAGACGACGGAGGCGAGTTGAGCGAATGGAATAATATGTATCAATGTGAATAATATCATCAGCAAAAAGCATACACCAAGATACATCCTCTTTCAAATGTCTAGTGAGAAAATCTATGAAAAAAGAAAATTTTACGTTGGATTATCCTAAAAACAACGGCGAAAGTCGGCGACTGAGGCGGCGAGCGTCGGCAAACTCGGTAGAAGTTTGTTGGGTGATGTGTCGGTCTCAGTAGTTGCGATGTTCGACTGAGGCGACGGAGGCGAGCTAAGCGAATAGAAACGGCGAGGAATGAAATAATAAGGCAGACGGGCTCAGGAGAGTAATAGGGTTTGGACCGACGGGTTTTCCGGTGGATAAGAGGCCGGAGCGATTTCAATCGTAATTTTTGACGGTAATTATTTGTCATGCTTAAATACACCGGTGTAATATCCGTCGGTTAGTATGCCGGACATTGCAAAATATGAATAGAGATGTTGTTGTGTATTTTAATTTTGAGTGACAACAACAACAACAACAACATCAAGCCTTTATCCCACTACGTGGGGTCAGCTACATGAATCCTTTTTCTCCATTGTGTCCTGTTAAAAATCAAATTCTCGTTTAAATATAATAAAGAAAGATCATTTCTTATATTTTCTAACCAAGTCTTTTTAGGTCTACCTCTACCTTTCTTAACATAAGTCAAATTTAAGACCTCTACTTTCCTAACTGGGTCATCGGGAGGCCGTCGTTTTATGTGACCAAACCATCTAAGGCGACTCTCTCTAATCTTATCTTCCACTGGAGCTACTCCAACCTTTTCATGAATATGCTCATTTCGTATCCTATCTCTAAGGGTAAAGCCACTCATTCACCTGAGCATCCTCATCTCTGCAACACTTAACTTAGAATTATGCTTCTCTTTTAATGGCCAACATTCGGCACCATAAAGCATTGCAGGTCTCACCGCCATCTTATAGAATTTTCCCTTAAGTTTGAGGGGTACTTTTTATCACACAATAAGCCTGATGTATTCCTCCACTTCAACCATCCCACTTAGATTCTGCTGATAATATCCCCATCTATTTCACCATCACTCTGAACAATAGATCCAAGATATCTAAAACGTGTACTCTTATTAATGACTTGATTACTCAAAGTCACAATCCCCTTACTAGGTCAATTATTACTAAAATTATACTCCATATATTCCATTTTAGATCTACTCAAGCGAAAACCTTAAGACTCTAAGGTTGACCTCCACAATTCTAGTTTACCTTCAACTCCCTCTCTAGCCTTATCAACAAGAAGAAAATCATCAGCAAAAAGCATACACCAAGGTACATCCTCTTGCAAATGTCTAGTGAGAACATCCATGACTAAAGCAAAAAGATATGGGCTTAAGATTGATCCTTGATGTAATCCAACCAAAATAGGGAAATACTTGGTCAAACCACCTTGTGTTTGAACACAAGTAATAGCTCCTGCATACATATCAGTATGCCGGACATTACCGGTGGAAAATACGCCACATTATAATATGGGTTTACATATTACGACAAATTTAACGGCAGATAATGCGTTGGAGAATTATCGGCGTAATATACACCAGACATTCCGCCATAATTTTACCGTCGCATGAAACATCGGTAAGAACATCGTAATTTCCGACGTATAGATTTCCGCCGAAAGCTCCAACAGTAATCAAAGGTTTTCCTATAGTGATCTCTCGACAGATGAGTTCATGGCACTGCCAAAGAATTATAACCGAGAAGATTTTTGGATTACATGCATGGAGCTCGGACGAGTTGAATCGACCAAAGAGTACATGTCGTAGAATGCTCCAGGAGGGTGATTCGTGAGGTGTTTACCCTGGGCTCTGATTACTGATGGAGGGAGGTTGCTGCTCCTCCTATTTATAATATCTCTTCAATTAAGTATTTTTGTCGCCGGTGGTATATATATGTTTGATCATCATTCTAGATTTCTAAGGTTTGATATTGAGGGCGAGAAGTCGATGGAGATCCTACTACACGACAAATTTTGGTGGTTCCCTTTCTATTGGACAATTCAAGAGGTAGATTTTCGAGGAAATACATTAATATATCATTTGTCTTTTGTTTATGGGTATGGCAAGATGTTGCTCATGTTCGTTGAACAAAGTACAAGAACTCCTTTCAATATGACAAAAATGCTCTCCTATGTTCCCATAACACTACATGTTGAGCAACTACCAAATCTGTATTCTGCTTCTATCATCGTAGCTACATTCTTCACCTAAAGTTTTGAGTTGTTATGAAATTTTTTTTATCACCATCAAAATTGTTAGTTTACATATTTTAGATGACAATATTATTTAATATTATCTGTATGATCATTTTATTTATCAAATATCTCATATCTTTGATGCAATATTGTTACAATATTTTTCAATGTTATTTTATCTAAAATTAATGCATGGATGATTAATGGTTATTTTTCTTAGATAGATTTACAGCATAGAGTTGATGGCATCACCTCAATGCAAAAGCATTGTGTCTCACCATACAAATATCATAAGGGATTTTTTTTTTTGCTACAGCGATCTATGTGCATTAGGAATTTATTTTCAGAATTTGCCTATTCTTTCTTCTCTATTTTTAATTGAAATTGATATAAACAACTTGGAAAAATACTAAAATATAACACTCCCATATAATTGGAAGAAAAACATAAATCTTGGCACATCCATCATCTACACATTATCATATACTTCAATTCTTACACATTATCATAATAATCTTCAACAATCATCATACAAAATGGACTAATTAAATATTAACAAAATTGTAAATATTACGTGAAAAATTCAATATCTTTATGTTGGAATCAAAAGTCCTTAAGTTTTCAAATGATGGATAGAGAATCTAACAACAATCAGAAGTGTACACTGTAAAAGTTCAAATAAAGACATGGTTATATTGTTGGAGAAAAACATAGATAGACTTAAAAATATTTTTAACCATGGATGTATGAGGCTAATGACATTATTGTTGGAGGTGATAGCAAGAGAGTTCTTGACTATATTCAAAATAGTATGACAATAAAGACATGGGTGGCTCGATCTCAGGTGGCTTATGATTAGAGCCCTACATTGGGTACTCATACCCACACCCACCCACGTACCCACCCATACCCAATGGGTATGGCTGGGTATGAGTACGCCCCTGGCCTTGTGGATAGGTATGGGTGAGTACTCAATATTGAGGGATAAGCCGATTTATATTGCTAATCACTGTATGACATATATTACCACAATCCTCACTACGCAGTGTGCAACACTGAACTGTGCTGTGACCATAATAAATTCTAATATGCATCTTGAAAGTTTGCAGTCATAGCAAAGGGCAAGAAGCCTCAAGGCCATTAGTCCGTGGCAGACTACGTTCAAAAAGTAAGGAAAGTGGGTGGGTAAGGCATCCCAAAAGTCACCATGGATGGATGTGGGTGAGCGAAGCCCGCCTGCACAGAGCATGGGTACCCAATGGATACTCAACCAGGACCCTATGTATGATTTTGCTTATGATATTAGCTTTCTTAATGGCTTCAAGAAGGTTATCTTTCATCATGTCCTCCTTGATGGCAATAAGGTTGCTCACTTATATGCTCATTTTGCTACATAATGTAATTTTGTATGAAGAAGTGCATATAGTGAAAACATTCTTTCTAATTATTTGATTTTGCTTAATGAAGATGGATAGAATTAGAAATGCTTAAGTAGTAAATTTTTGCCTTTGTTTGATATAATAATACAAAATAGACATTTAAAAAAAAAGAAGAGTACAAATAAAGAAAACAGTGGTGCATTATCAAAAAATAGTATAAATCAAGAGACTATTACTAGCACTTCACTTGCCCTACAAAATGGAACGACCTATTTGCTTATATATGCAGCTCAATTTATTTTTCCCAAAATACAAACCAAACAAAAAAAGGAACAATTTCATAAACAATCTATAGTAGAGAAATATATAGTGACACATTACATTGTTATGAAATGCCAAATGATAGAATATGATTAATGGATGCTTATCAAAATCAATATTTTCATGAATGATAAAAAATTTAGGTGATAAGAATTTATTTTTATTGACTATCATTACAATGCAATTGTTGTGCATGTAAGAGAAAAGAAACACCACTATGTCTTCTATGTGTATTTTTTATAAGATTCTAATCAATTATTAGCACATCAGCGCATCTTAATCTGTCGGTTGAGAGATTTGACTACCAATCGCTAATTAATTACTAAATAAAAAGATTTAAAACAGAGGTGAACATAACTTGAGATAGGATCGGTTTCTTTTCGGATGATTCAAATATATAAAATATTTGATAAATAAATAGATAATATATAATTGTAATTAAAGAATTAATTAAGGAAGCAAAGAACTAATGGTGTCCTTCCCATTGTGTCTATAAAAATTTTATATGTATCCCACAATAATTTTTTATCAGGACAATAAGTAGTTTAAGCCACATAATAATAAATCTTTGAACAGCTCTTCATTGGCACTATTTCCTATTGGCTACTCATTCACTTTGAATTCCAAACTCTTGGCAATAGAAAGGAAAGCTTTTAGCCTTTCAAGAATATAGCGATCACAAAAATAGAGATTTTTATTTGGAGAAAGTAAAATATAATGTATTTTGAGTATTTATAATTCTGTCCAAAGCATCACAAGCCAGCCATTTTAGGCTGCTAACCTTCTAGTAAATGCCTTTTAGCTGATGAGTTTGGTTTAGTGAACATAAGAATAAAAAAGAAATATTTCCTTCCCTCTTGGTTACATTTCTCTTGTAGTTTTATCTCAATAGATTGTGTGGGCCGAAAATTGTGCCTAGATGCAACTTAGCGGTCGAACCTGCATCGGGCCATCGATAGTATTCCAGCGGGCTGCCCACGTGTGGGTTCGCATGCGCTATCTATGTGCTCAAGGGCACGTGACATCGCCCCTACATTTATTTTTTATTACTATTTTTAAATTTATTTCCTTTTTTAATATTTTCAAAGAAGGAAAAATTAAATTTGAACTCCCAAAAAATTATGAAATTCTTTTTAGAAAAAACTAAAAAAATTTTGAAGATGGAAATAATTGAATACATATTTTTTGTATATATATTTTCAATTATGATGAAATAGTTTTCCATCTTTGATTATTTCAAAAAGGAGAAAAAATGATTATTAGCTTTAAAAATTTTGGAAGCATTCAGGAATTTTTTTTTCTAGGCTTTCCCCTTAGACTTATAAATACCACCTTTGGGGGATAGACAGAGGATGCACCTGTGCCAATTCAAAAATTTTCCTCAAATTAAGTGAATTTCCTGGGAGTTATTACAAATGTACACATCCAAATTGCCAAATGAAAAAGCAATTGGAACGCTCTCATGATGGACATATCACAGAGATCATCTACAAAGACTGGCATGACCATCATAAGCCTCAAGCTAGCCGCTGATCAGTAGTTGGTGGTGTTTCCACTGGTCAAGAAGAAGAAAAAGAATATGGGTTTCTTCTTTGACAATTTTTGAAGAGAAGTTTTCAATGGCACATTGTCATGTGTCTCAAGTAAATCCCAATTGCAACTCTGAGCTTTCTCCTGTATCAGTAAGTGATGATGAGGTTGAAGTTGGAGGTGGACAGTCTGGTCATGGTGGCGATGAGGCTGCTGATGATGATGATCCAGAATCAAAGCGCAAGAAGATGGAAGTTGCTACAATTGGTGCTAATTCAATTGCGAAAAATAATTGCGAACTTCGAGTTGTTCAAACTGTGAGTGAAGTTGATATCTTGGATGATGGGTATCGCTGGCACAATCATGGCCAAAAAGTAGTGAAAGGGAATCCTAATCCTAAGAGCTCCTTGATGCTCCGTAAGGAAACATGTTGAAAGAGCCTCCCATGATCCGAAAGCAGTAATAACCACATATGAAGGCAAACACAATCATGATGTACCTGCAGCAAAAACTACCAGTAATAGCAACTGTGAATCATCCCCGCCATTGATAAAAGACGGCAATATTCTGAGGACTTATATCCCACATCAATATTCTCAACCTGAAGAAAATAACACCATAAACCTTCATCTTGGTGTTGGGGTTGGTTCCAATCATAACAGTTTAACTATAATCATTCTCAAATTCTTTAAAAAGAGATTTTTCTGTTACGTCTATATCCTTTCCTTCAAATCCTCCGGCTCTCATCCCTAACTCTCGCAAACTATATAAGACAAGTTCAAAAAGAATTTTTTTTTTCCTTCAACCTGGCAAGCCCTTACAAGAGTAAAACGCAATAACACTTGTCCTAATAAGAATTTGTCAAGTGGATGAATCTCGTTAAGTTCTCCAAATCTTACGGGTCAGGTTTTTTTTGCAGTTGATTTTTTTTATTTTCTTCCTCTATCTTATCACCAAATGCGAACAAATATTACTTATAAGACACATAAAAAAATTTAAAAAAACCTGATTAAAAAAAAAGAATGAATATTACTTTAATATATTCATTTTCCTTTTGGAACTTGTCTTATATAGTTTGTGAGAGTTAGGGGCCAGAGCCGAAGGATTTGAAGGAAATAATATAAACGTAACAGAAAAATCTCTTTTTAAAGAATTTGAGAATGGTTAGAGTTATAATGGGCCCAACTACACATATCAGCTTCAACATTCATTTTTTTTTATTTCAACAAATATAATACACATATTTACTTCAAAAGTAATGTATTTCACTCTAAAATGTTAATGATGTTTTTACCTATAAGTATTTATCAATCAACAGGCTTGATATTATATTATTTATGTTTGATTGGGTATGCCTTAATTGAGCTGAAAATTTTAGCAAAACTCTAGGGTTAGGGTGAGGAGGGGAGATCTATTTTTGCTTCTATGCTTATTCTTTATTTCAATTAAAATAAACTTTATATATTTCCTACGTGATGTATTTCACCTTCTTTGACCTCATTTTTTGACCTATTGGGGTTTCTATTGACTTAAAACTTGTCCGTGGGCTCTTAAATCTAAACTTGTTTCTAGTCAAGTGTTTATGCTTAAATGCACTTTAGACCCTACAAGTAAAAAAAGATAACTCGAATTAATGTTTGATGAATTACAATCATTTGAGTTGAACTACCCTAAAGGAGGCTAGTATAGCCCTAGGCCCATCACTAGATCTAGGATTGTCCCAAAGTTAATTGTAACTTGTAGTTAAACCATGGTTTTAGGCCAAAACTAGCTAGGATACAATTCATGTACCAAGATCCCCTCCACCTTCTTTAATAGGTGAACTTGATCTATTAGAAGGAGGTTAACCTTGGTCTCATTTTAATTTAGGTATGAACTTAATCAAACCCTAGTTAAAGCAACCCTCAGACATAATTTAGAGTAGTATTTGACCTAACAAAGGCTTAGGGCTCGACCAAACCACCTTGTCCATCGAGCTTATAAGTGGATGCCAACCCAGACAAAATGTAAACTTATGATTACGTAATTAAGTGCCTAGTTAAATCTTAGAAGTTCTCAATTATTAAGTCTAATACTTTGAGCATAACCCAATCTAACTGTAATAAGTCTCAATGTTAGCTTCCAATTGAGCTCTTATAGCTTAGATTATCTTTGATTGTTATTCCCCTCACCTTTTACCTTAGCCTAATTAAACTTATGAACTTAAGCCAACCCACTTAACCATTGGGTTAACCCAATTAAAGTCGGATCCAAATTGACCCAAGTCTTAGATTTTCTTACCACGGTCTATAACCATTAACTATTTAAAGTCTTACATGTGCTCTAGGGTGCTGGAAGGTACACAATAAAAAGGGAGAGACAATGAATGAACACATGTGGACAAGAAGTTAGATGATTCAAAATATCTGAATTAACTTAGATTAATCCATAGAACTAAAATAAATTTTATTCAGTTCCTTATATTGATTAGAAGAAATCTCATGATATAGATACTTAATGTGTCTTCCAAATAACTTACATATATTGTTCAATCAAGAGACATCTATGTGAGACTCTTTTATATCACATAATTTTTTTGTGATGAGAGTGAGGAATATTTCCATCATTCTTAGAAGTTTTATGTTTATACTTTCATATTTAGTATTATTCGCACTTTGGCAACTCGTATTATTGGTAAAAACTTTGTCTTATTATTTGCTATCTTATTTTAATTGAAATTCTTGTCATCTTTATTAACATTCTCATTGTTGATTAATGAATATTCTTGTAAGATTTTTTCCCATCATTGTCAAGGATATGCAAATTATTATGATAATTTGCATGGGGTTTAAAGATGAGTTTGCCCCCAGTCATTCATAAGCTGTCCCCAAAAACAAACCTCTTTTGTACTTAACCCACAATGAATTAAACCAAGTGCCGATAGTTCAAGATGGTCGGAATCCTTGAGTTATGATTTCTCCTTCAGAAAGAGAGATGCTGATGGCAGAGAAGAGAAGGATGAAATGTGAATAGGGGAGCAAACTTAAACTAACTTTAAGAATATGAATGTTGGTTATTTGTGAGGGAGAGAAAAGGTATGACAACGGCAGTAATGTCAAAGACAATAAGACTTGACTTCACAGTTCAAAGGAAGATCATCATATAAGAAATGGCGTGAGCTAAGAGTTCATTTGGTTGCTTGAAGATAAAAAATATGTTATGAAAGTGAGAATTTGAGTGTGTGGAGTTTAACAACAATATTGGTCTCCAAATAACCAAATAATGGATTTAACGAACTTACTCATTATTCAAAAATATGATTTCTATTTTCAAGCAACCATATGAGCCATAAGTATGATGATCTTGAAAGGCTGACACAACAATGATAATTTTAAGGAAGCAACAAGATGCAACGATGACAAAAGTGGAGGAGAGATTTAAGGCAATTATTAGATCAACTTTCAAGGAAGATTGTGACGGCAACTATGTCATCCATTTGTGATTAAGGCAATAATATCTATAGAAGATGGTGATTATTGTGACAATGATCGATAGAGGAGAGTAAGAAAGAAAGTGATGATAGAGGGAATCACCAAATTAGTTTAGGACTTTTGTAAGTAAACGAATCAAAAGTGTGCAGGCTTTGAGTTTTAGTTCAACCTCTGAGACGACATGAAAGCCAACACTAACAATCCAATCAAATTTAAGATTCTAGTTATTCCAAGAATCAAATCTGAACCATGATCCTTGAAGAATTTACCCAAACCAATCATTTGAGGTTGGATTTAGATTAATTATTTGGACATTTTTGCATGCCCTTAACTTTTATGTTAAGTATCAAGTGCTTGACTAGTAAGAACCTTTACAATGACATATTAACTATTACTCAATGCTTGCTTAGCACGCACTTTGGTGTCATCTAAAGTTATCTTTTATCGGATTGTGTTGTGCCAGAACTGTGCAACCATACCCCAAACAAAGCACTACAAAAATCATTGTGATTGCAATCCTTTTACTCAATACTTATTCTGTGATCAACCAAACTACCCCCAATGAAGAATATGCATAAAAGTTATCCCCATCAAGTTCTTTAAAAAGCCAATTGTAAATTTCATCTATTTAAGAAATATTTTGATAAAGAAAAACTGTAGAAAATAGAGTAAAGAAATGTTGTCGCTTAATTCTTATGATTCAATCATGATCTCGGTACAATAACTGCTGATGTGCTCAACTGTGACACTCCAATAGAGAAAAAAAAGAAAACTACTATAAGATCAAGGGAGATATAATATGAATTATCTTTTCTCTAAGCACTATCTTCTACAACTAGCATTCTTCAACTTTCGGAGACGAGGAGCTCCACTTCAGTTTGCAGTTTAGGTTCATTAAGACAAATCACTTAACTAGATATTAGAAAATCAATGTCAAGTGATTAGCAGGTCATGTAGCCCATTTCTAGTACTTTATTTCACTTGTTTGGGATGCACAAATTGATTAGCAAAATGAATATAGCTAAAATAGTAGAGTACCAAAAATTAAGTATGGGCTTCAACATTTTTATATATATTCTTCAGGCTAAATCTTTAGCTAGTTTATAAGGAACCGAAGAATAAATCTTCTAGATAATGCATATTAACATACCCAAACAAGCTTCATAAACATGGATACATTAGCTTCTTAAATGAAAACCATACCGTTTGTAAGGTAATGGAATAATAACAATGATATTTGTAAAGATAAACCACATGCATCAACTATTTATCGATAATTTTCATCTTGGAAAAAATAGCATCTTCTACCTTCAAATGAAAAAGGTCGAGCTACCAAGAGAATTTTCTTTCCAGACTCTTGCAAATGGTGCAGGCTATAACGGAAGCTCAGCTTCAAGCTTTGACCAGGAAGCCACAGCAGAGCCTTTCACAACCTTTCTCATGTTATCAACAAGATCCTTGGCCGCAGTAGCCTTAGAATCCTTCACCAATTGATTGATGAGAACTTTCAAGCTTTCAAATGGAGGGACATACTTTCTAATTAAGCATTCCCTGCATATCTCCTCTGCTGAAGCAAAGTCTTCAGTATCCACCAAGCCACGAATAAGCACAACATAGGTATCAGCATTGGGTAAGAACCCTTTCTCCCCTTTGGCTCTTTTCATAGATTTCATTCTCTTAAACACCCTGGTCGCAGAATACAAATTTCCTTCTTTGCAAAACCCATCAATTATTATATTAAAGGTCGAAAGATATGGCCGGGTTCCTTTTGAAATCATCACCTCAAGCAGCTCCTCAGCCTTGAAGCTCTCCAACCTCTTACAAAAATTCAATATCCTCAAATTGTATGTGACTACGTTAGGAGCAATACCCTTGCTGTTAATCTCCTTCAAAGCATCGTCAAATCCAACTTTATCTCCTTTATTCAAATAACCACTTAAGATCGCATTGTAAGAAATGACATCAGGCTCCAATCCCTTCTTCGGCATTTCATCGAGCACCTTGCGGGCGTCATCCATTTCACCAGTCACACACAAAGAACTAAGAAAAATATTATGCGCGGCGACGCCAGGTACGATGCCAGACTCACCGGGAACGCGATCGAAGAGTTCGCGAACACGGTCACAGCGCCGATGCTTGAGGAAGGCGGTGAGAAGAGCGCAGAGGGACTTCTCGGTGCGTTCTGTGCCGGGGATCTGCTCAAAGGTTCGAAAGACGTGATCGAGCATCGAAGCGTTAGAATAAAGTGACATTATGCGGATGAAAAAGCCCTCGGATTTGGGTGCGGCAGGATCGGCTTTCTGAGATTCGAGGAGACGCTCGACAAGATCGACTCGGCGAGAACGGTAAAGCCTGTTGATGGAGATGTCGTAGAGAGGGCGATGAGAATAGAAGCGTGGGAGGTGAGTGGAGGACTGGAAAAGGTCGAAGATCTTCTCTGGGTTGGATTCAGTAAGTAGAGCGGATTTAAGGCGGGAGAGGGCTTTGGAGGGAGAATGCGAGTTGTGGAGTACAGAAGAAGGAGGAGGAGGGTCGAGCGCGGCGGCAGTTGAGAGGCGGCGGCGAAGGAAGAAAGTGTAGCTGCTGCGCATGGTATTGCTTTCGGTAGTAGTACAGGACAGGAGCCCTGCGAAGGAAAATGTTGGCGGCTGTTGAAGTGAGCAGAGTACGTGTGCTATCTCCTAGTTTACCTTCTCTTAAGATTTGTTTTTAAATGATTTCCAATTTTCAAAAAATTAATCATTCTTATTTACGGCTATCTCCTGAGCATATGTTGTAGCCCAATCTTTTAGTTTTTTTTTTTTTTTTTTTTTTTTGAACGGGATATCTACCCATTGTCACTATAAAGGAAGCGTTTGGTGACGTAATTAATCCCTCGGCGGAATCTAGCGAGGCCATCCACTGGCATCGAGCCCACACTTACTTTGCCCCACTGAAGAGGCGAGGCCGTAGTTGAGGGGATTCGAACCCGGGATGGGGGTTTTCCAACCGTGCTCACCCACCAACCACCATAAGCCTCGATGGATTTTTTAGTTATCTTTTAATAGCACGTACTTTGCTGTCATCTAATATTATCTTTTATCGAATTGTGTTGTGCTAGAACTGTGCAACCATACCCCAAACAAAGCACTACAAAAATCACTGTGATTGCAATCTTTTTAATCAATATTTATTCTATGATCAACCAAACTACCCCCAATGAAGATATGCCTATGCCATAATATTTTTAAGATGGTTAACATCCCAAGTAGTTATACATTCAAGGATATAACTATGAGGTTCAACTTAGTATGAGCTTTGACCGGAAACAAATGGATAATACCTTATAGTAAATGAGTTGGATTGTCACAATTGGTATGAGAGCTGGATCTCCTCTAGTATGATGCATTGTTTATGAATCAACCAAGCTGAAGTTGGCGGTCATATAACATTCTAAACTCAATAATGTTGGGGAGTGATTATCAAGGTAGAGGCCTATATAAAAAGTGGCTCTTAGTCCAGTTTAGGGAAGAGAACAAGAGATGAACTAAATCTTATATTAAAAGAAAGGGTAAGGTTGTGTGTTATATAAGAAATGCTTAAGCCCAATAACCAAGGAGCCTTTTGGTTTAATAGTTGAAGTTTTATTATGGTATTCTAAATTCAAGTGTGTTTGTGGTGGATGGCCTTGGGTGGGTAACCTTCTAGAGGTAATACAAAGAAAAAAAAGTTGATAGGTTTATATTTATAAGGGATGAGCTAAACTAAAGTGAATAATGCATTAGAATATGTGAAGGGTTAAGTTATTAAAAGATATATATCAATCACTTGGAATTGTATTTCACTTACAAAAGCTTTTTTTTTTTTTTTTTTTTTTTGAGAGAGAGAGAGGGGGGGGGGGGGGGGGTGGACTTCACTTATGTACATTTTTTCCATTCTATTTTTTCATACCTTAACTCTTACTTTTAGAGTTAGCAATGAAATCATTCTATTAAAATTGCTCCTCATATGGTTGAAGTTATCCATTAGTTTTAGCCATAAGTTGTTCAATAAATTTATTACTATTTTTTCTTCATAATGCTTAATCTAGTTGTTGAAGTGCTCATCTAAGTTATTAATGATTTGATCAACCTTTGCTTATGGGTTTAAGAAATGCTCTTACCACTATTCTATATGTTTGCGTTAAGCACCAACTAGTCATAATATTCTTAACTATATTGACAAATTGCATCACTATTTTAATTTTATATCTTGTATATGCCTTAGCTACATATAAAAAAGGAGCTCTTAAATTTGGTTACGTAAATAATCACTTTAAGTTACTAGTATGTCCAAAATAATGCCTTTATGTAACCTACATAAGTACTTTATAAATTGCCTCATATAACCCCTATAAATTTCGATAAATAACAACCAAAATATTATCGTATCATACCATAAAAAACCCTAAACCTCTTACAAATGGTCGACCAATACTAGGGCATCCTTGACCTAATTTGGCTTTCTCTCCTCCACTATCCTTTAAACTCCTTAGATCTCAACCAAACACTTGTAAGTAAATCTATATGCAATCTCTTATCCTTCCAAAGACTCTTCTACCCCAAACAAAATCATTAGACCCACCCTCCAATAAAATATTTTATGCATAGCAAAAATTAGGCCATATTAGATACATTGACTTAATCTTTCTACAACCTTCACTAAACAACCCTAAACTTGTTGGATCTCATCTAAAAGATTCAAATCACATTCCCTAAACTTCCACTAAAACTTATATTCATATTAGATACATTGACTACATTTTTGTGTAACCACTACTAAACAACCCTAAACTTGTTGGATCCCATCTAAAAGACTCAGATCACATTCCCTAAACTTCTCCTAGAACTTCTATTCAGATCCATGCCTTAAATCTCCCTCCATGAGACAGTCCTAAAGGTAAAACTCTATGGGGGTATTTATAGTGCAAGTTTAACGTAGGCTCTTCGTTGACCATCTTTCTTTGGCCTACACCACATATAAAAATTCCCCAATCATCTAAGGTGTTCCCCACACTCTTAAACACCCACCATATTAATTGAAAACATTGGAACCACACCTCAAAGGCCAGATCAAAAAAGGGTTTCATGCAAAGATTTCATGTAAATAGATAAGATACATGATTTAGGTAAGAATACCTAATCTTATGAAAGCTCACATAAAAACTCATTAAGATTTTGAATTATTACTAGAGAAAATATATTTTGATATATTGAATGTCATTGGGTCCCTAAGGAATATTACTCCTCATGTTAATTATCTCTTATAAATCTTCAAGAATACTTTTCGATAAAGAAATTATGCTTGTGTTATGATTTTAACCTAGGTATGTTAAGACAATCAGCCATAATGATTATAAAAAGGCAATGGGCTTAAGAAATGCTAGATGGTATTGGCAAGGAGACATAATTTAATAATAATAATAAAAGATAGACGTAATTTGATCAGAACTTCTGAGATTTTTGTCATGCTTAGTTATCAGACTCTATATCTACTTAATCATGAATGTATTTAAACCTTAATAACCATGAATTTTATCATTCAAAAAAACCTCATAAACCCAAAGTTTTTTTTTTAAGGAGACATACAATTCTTCAATGAAGGTGCTACCTAATAGATTTATATGGAATATAAGACCTTTATTTTAACATACTAAAGAAATTCTCATAAGGAAATATAACAAAGATAAATTGATTAAATAAGTTAAATAACTCAATTGGCCTCATAATCTTGCCTAAATTAAGACTATCACTAAGCATCATAAGCATTGCCAAGCAAATATGAAAATCATGATGTTAGCTAAATTAAGTATGAAAGTTCCTGAAGGTTGTTAAATCTCTAAGAACTTGCCCGAGGCTAACTAAGAGGGGGGTGAATTGGTAATTTAAAAAATTACTTAATAAAATGAAAAACCCTTAATGCAGAAGCATATCAGTTTCACAATATCAAAACCAAAGTTTTCTAGACCACACAGTAAATCACAAAAAAGTGCAAAAATTAAAATGTAAAAAAGTAAAAGAACGAACACAAAGGATTTTATAGTGGTTCAGTCAAATCTGACCTACGTCCACTCCCCAGAGGACTCCTCCGAGTATTGCACCAAACCTCTTAGAGTCTCTCCTTTAGCCCCCAGAGCCAAGCAGAAAATTTCTTATAGAAATCTCTTCTACCGACCCGGTGAGGTAGAATACCCTGAATCTTTTTCATCATCCTAATGAAGGAAGAGAACCTAAATCCTTTTACTCTCTCCTAGAGTAGGAAGAGAACCAAAATTATTTTACTCCCTCCTGAAGTAGGCAGAGAATTTGAATCATTTTACTCCCTCCTAGAGTAGGCAGAGAATATGAATCTGATGCTGAAGAGTGTTTCCCCTAGAGCCACTAAGGAATCAAGAAAGCAACTTAAAGAAGATAATAAAAATATTGCTTAGAGTAACCTTTATGAATCCCTCACAACACCTCCTCACAAGAATCTCTCCCTTTCTTCTCTCCCAAAGCTCTCTCTCTCTCTCTCTCTCTCTCTCTCTCTCTCTCTCTCTCTCTCTCTCTCTCCCTCCCTCCTCTAAGCTCTCTCTCAGACCAAATCAAAAGCAAAAGATCTCTCATAAGACAATGTAAGAGATTAAATAGAGAGCCTCCAAAAGAAGCCCTAATTTTCAATTTGACGCCAAAGATCATCTAGTACGATCATTAGATCGTCCAGTAAGATTAGTACAAAATAAACTTTTTAGCCAATATGATCCACATTATCCTATACAATCGGATCAAGTATTTGTACTGATTGTCTAGTACGATTTTGTAATCGTACTGTACGATTAGTTCAAGATGATGTGTTGATTGTCTAGTACAAAAGAAAACGATTTAAATATCTTCCCATACATCCCTCAGGTCACCTAGGATGATATCCCTGTACAATTAGAAGAAAATCATGATTTTTTGTCTAGGACGATTCAAGACAATTAAGTATCATCCCCTGTATCTCTCGGGTCGTCTAGTACGATCATCACCAATCATCTTATACCATCTAATAGAGCAATTTTTATCATAATTAATCTCCTAATCACAGGATCAATTCAGGCATAATTGTCATAAACCATCTAGGATGATTCACATCATCTTGTACGATTAGAACAAAATTTCAACATTAAAATATTACCTAAATTATGATTAGGGCTATTTTTTATAATCTTAACTGATCATCTTGTATGATATGGATCATGTAGTATGATTAGTTTAATCACTCTTAATTAACATGGGTTCCCTAATTAGGGTTTTCTATTTTAACTGATCGTCCAATACGATATAAATCGTACTGTACGATGAGTTCAAAATTTAGAAATTACACTAACTCACCAACTCACTCCCTTGAGTGTGTGTGTGTATGTGCAAGGTTACTCAGCTTAGTATCCCTAAAATACATGATTTGACTCAAGAAAGAAAACTTGAAATTGAAATTACAGACATACTCAACCCTAGTCTACCTAATCTTGAGCTGATTTGGAGTTGCCAGTGGACCTGCAGACCTGAAATGTTAGTGAGTAGGGCACAAAACAGATATGTAAGAGAAATAGTGATAAGGAAACAATAATATTTATTATCATCAAAATCACAGCACTTAGGTCCAAATTTGCAACAAAGTATACTTCATGAGTTATTATGAAGCAATATATATGTCCTTAGTATAAGGATTTTAATTGTGCCCAAGAGAGTTTAGCCATGTCATGATCCATTAATTAGCAAGATTTTTATTGATTATGACTTGCATTTGTTACAAGGCATATATAGATCGTCAATATATACACTACATTTTCAAACAAATACGAATTGAGAAAGTTTAATTTAAAAGATATATTCTTGAGAGAGACAATGCATTAATATTAAGGAAAGCTTTTTTTAAAACTGATTTTAGAGTTGATAAAAATTTAATAAGAGTTTAAAAGAAAATTTACTTGAGATCATAACCATAACATAATTCTAGAAAATTACGGATCATCAAAAAAAGAGAAAGCAAGTGTAAATAAATAATAACTTAATCTTGAAGTCTATACATTAATAAATAAGTAACAAAAAATAGGTTCATAAGATACAAGCCATGGGCTCCTTTTGATTTTTGTTCTTTACTCATAGATATTTCTTGGGTTTGATAGTTCTTCAAGATCGAGGAGGATACTAGTGAAGCAATATTTGTACCATAGCTTTCGAACTAATTAGTACATAAATGTTATATTGATATTACTAGTAGAAAATAATAATATTTATAACCTAGTTTATGGAACAATAGCAAGTATGAAGTGAGAAACCAAAAATTAAAACACAACACATCATGGCAATATAATAATCCTTAACCATATCCTACCATAAACTAACAACATTTAAAGTCTTGCCTAGTATTGTACCTAGTATCTCAAGAAGTTGATGTGGTAAAAAATGTTAGCTCCAAAAAAACCACCCAATTTGCTTTTATCATATGGAACCATCTCGCCATAACTTATTAAGTTTTGATAAAAGCTTTGTTGACCTCCGTACTTGAATCCTATGAATCCTGTCAAAATTCCACCAAGGTACTGTGCATTTGGTGTCATTTACGCCACCTCTCGCATTCCCTGCACAAATCCAGCCATCGATTAGACTCTATGTTGTTAAAATGAGAGCTAGGAGCTCTCAATGGTTTTTTCTTTTTTCCTTTGTCTCTACCTCCGAACTCTAGATCCATGCACCATCCAACTTTTGACTTGCATTTACCCGGCTTCCTCACATGCCAATCCCAACATCCAACATAGTCAAACTTCTCACTCAATCGCACCAGTCCATCGATTCACACCTAGCCGATGCCCTCACTAACAACCATAGAGATCCCGTCGAACCCAATTTGGCCCCCTTTCCAACTGGTCGACTTCACATGACTGATCTCCCACTTCCAAAATTGTACTCCACCTCACGACCGTTCCTACTTCTCTCTGCACCTATCCCACATCAGGCCGAACGTGTCGCAACAATAAACTTCCTCCATTCCTTCAAAACCCTAACATCAAACTTGACCCAACCTTACATTCCTCCGACTCCTTGCTTCATGAAGGCTATAGACCGTCCGCCACTCTTTAGGTAGCCGACCTCAAGCAAGCCGATGTGATTTTGATCGGACCCTCCATCCATTCAATCATGTCATCCTCGAGCAGCTAAAGCCATGCCAACCTCCCCCTGTTGCTAATCAGCCCTCCATAGCCACAAAACCAAACTCTCGACTCACCCTAGCCCTTACTTCACCACCTTACTAATCATCTGCATCATCTACAGCTCTCCAAATCAACTTCACCACACCTGCCATCTGATGAAGTCTCTCAGCTATAGCCAAAATCACACGCAACTCGACCAAGACACAGGTAAAATCTCTCTGTGATTCTGTCAACCTTCATTATGTTATTATTATTAATTGATTGTTATTATAACTTTTATTAGTAATACTAATAATTAATTATGATTATTATTATTTATTATAATAATAATAATAATTAATTATGATTATTATTATTTATAAAAAAAGAGAGAGGAATACAAAAAAGGGGGAAAGAAAAAAATAAAAAATAAAAAAGAAGAAAAGACAAAAAGAAAGTAAAAAAAAGAGAATGAAAAAAGAAAATAAAATAAAATACAAAAAAAGAGAAGAGTTTCAAAATAAAAAAAGGAGCTATTTCTTTATGTGCCTCGATCATCATTGACGTCACTGACTTTTCCCCCGCCAAGGTATAATCTCTCAAACTCAAAATTCCATTTTCAACTCCCGTGACATACTGGAAAATCACATATACATGATTTTCTCCAGCGTGGTGGGAGGGAATCTGGTGCGGAGTTTGTGGCGAGGTAGGTAGGTCTTGTACATACTTTTTTTTAGCATGACAGGGATAACTTTAAGTTCCCATATGCGTGCCTCAGTGCCTACGAGAAAAGAATTGGGCAAATCTTTCAAACATGTACTCTTGACGACCTATACACGCCTTTTCTTTGGTGTGGTAGGATCTAAGACCAAAGTCCCGGTGTCACCCGTCACTTACCGTACATACTTTTCTCTAGCATGGTGGGAAGGCCCAGCTCCTAAGGTTTTCCCTAAAAGGGGGAGACGTTAGGAGGCTGCTGATTTTTTTAGTGACAGGGGACCTGAACTTGAACAACATGGAACTTAAATGATTTGAAGGGAATATAACTTGTAACCACAGGGATCCGGACGTTATATAAAAGATGCACAATTATATTAAAGAAATACAAACACTAAAAGAACTGGATCATCCAAATGAACAAACAATGACTTGTGGCGGGTTAGGAAAAGTTCCTACATCTCATTTGCAAGTAACAATCAATATGAATATATAATTTGATTATAAATAATATTGTAAAACCTTTAATTTACATATGAGCAACATGAAACTTGTAATGCACATATTAGTCTGCCTGTGTGCAATAAAAACAAACAGGCTTGTAATGCAAAAGTTCCCCTACGACTGATGTTAGATAACTTACAAACACCTGCAATAGTTCCCACGAACATTGAAATACATGCAAGCAAATGTAGCAGTTGGGCGATTATCGTGTAAAAGAAAATTGATGACGAATGCAATAACTCGTCAATCAATAGGCAGGGAGGAATCAGTAATGAATGCAACTCACACAACAATTAACATCAGTTTACATATGAGCACATATAATGCTTGCACAAATATAATAACACATTAAGGACATAGTTGACAAGTTTCAACTAGTAAAGTGAAATTGCTCATAAGTACCCTGATGATGGTCATATTGATAGAAAATCTCAACATGAGGGAACCCCAAATATTTAAAGATGCTTCCTAATTTCTCATGAAAATTTAAAACTCAATGATGTCAATATTTAAAATTGAAATAAATTATCAAAATACTTAAAGCAAAAATACTCATCCACCCTCTACAACAGTTTGCTGAGGTGGACAAATATGAAAATTACTTCAGCTCACAAAGAGCAAATATCTAGTCGAGAATATCATTAGGATTCATTCTCAATCCGTTTATTGCTAGTAAGAATGTGGTATGTGTCATCTAATTGGTAGTTTCACCTCCAAATGGCACCACGAGTAAACAGTTATGATCGGGACCCTCTGAACTGGGTGGTTTTGCCGTCAAATGACACCAATAAATTATGGTTTGGTCAAAGCCCGCATGCTCTCCAATGGCTTCAAATCCTTGAGATATGAATCAATAGGATATAATCGATAAGGCACAAAGCCCTCTATTAGCTAAGGTGGATTCAGATTTATCCTCTCAGACAAATATTCACCCTAGATTTATAAGGTACCATTGGACGAAGCAACCCATGACAGTCGACAATGATCCTTCTATCAAGTTGGGTTAACTACCTCCTCTAACTAAGTAGACTAGGGACCATGATGACATGAGACGACGGGACCATGGGATCTTGATCTGGTCTATCATCACTCCCTCCACCATTCACTTTAAGTGCAAAGTGGTAAATTTTCAATTTTAAATATAAAATTTTCAAATACCAAATTATGCTGCTATTATATACCAGATGCCTTATATCTGTTTGACGACTAGCCTTAATCGAAAGTTCTCTCTCACTACCGAGAGGGGTAATTAACTATAAGGACTTGCGCTTATAGGAAACCTGAACTCAGATCATATAATCCTCGCAAAATGAGGGCAAAATCTTTGGGTAGTGTCTTATTAAAAACCCAATATGCCTTTTGAAAATTAGCCTCAAAACTTATTTGTTAAAACTCTCCCCTCGACGACCTGAAAATTAAAAAAAAAGGTCCGCAGAGATGCCGAGAAGCGAATTTTCAGAGCCCACAAGCTTCAAAAAAATTTGCTTATAGCTTTTTCCTAAAGAAATTTGAACATGTTAAAGAGGTAGCTTTATTTGTTTTTTAAATAGAAATAGATATAAATTTGAATACTAGCAAAATGCTTTAAAGATTTTTTTTTTTTTAAATGAATGGACTCACATATTATCGATATTGATTGATTTCTTATGATTATGTAGGATTTAAAGTTATCATTATAATTGTTTGACTTGATTTAGACTTCATTTGGGATGACATTCTTACTGTTACTCAAAGCAATTTTTTAATACAAAAATTATTTTTTTTTTACTAAAAAACTGCTTTAAGATGCAATAATAAAGCTATCCCAGATGAAGCATGATACTGCCACCAAATAGCCCCTTAAAGTTAAATATCACAAACATTAGAATTAGTGTCATTGAACCACTTACTGCCTTATCAATTGATATGTAGATGAGGTTGAGCAATGATTATATTCTTATTATACCCCAATAAATTATTACACAAAACTGAAACGCACTACCTCCTCATCTTGACAAATCAATGCTAGAGGTTTAATCAAGTCAAATCTATTCATGAACCGTCAAGGTTCAACATGATAAATAGCTTGTGAGCCAAATTTTATAGCTAATGAGCAAAGTTTAAGCCAGCCTTGATTTAATATATTGGCTTTGAGTCAACTCATGTAATAAATGCTAATATAAAATATATTTACTATATATTAGATTTCAATAGTTCAAATACAAAATTATTAAAATTATATTTGTTGCGGGCTAGAGGATTCACGACAGCAAAGTGAGTAAAGTTTTCGTCTTAACAATACACGAATATCCAGCGCACAAACAGAAAGAAATAAATAAAACACCCAATGTTTTATTTACGTGGAAAGCCCGAATAGGGAAAAACCACGGGGCCTCGCCCAGATGAAAAGATTCCACTAAATTTGAGTGAATTACAAGGGTTGACCCATCCCTCGAACTTAGAGGCAGTCAAATTACAGTGGCTTGGAGAGTTAGAGCAAAATCTGGCGATGTTCGGGCGGAGGTCCGACGAAGGTCGGGCTGAAGTCCAGCGGCGGTCGGCGGCTGGGTGGAAGTCCGGCGGCGGTTGGCAGCCTGGTGGAATGCCGGAGGCGGTCGATGGCCGGGCGGTGGTCCGACGAAGGTCGGGCTGAAGTTCGGCGGCGGTCCGCGACCGGGCGGTGGTCCGACGAAGGTCGGGATGAAGTCCGGCGGCGGTCGGCGGCGGGGTGGTGGTCCGACAAAGGTCGACGGGGTTCGCCGGCGGTGGCGCTGGTTGGAAGTCCGGCGGCGATCGGTGGCCGGGCGGTGGTCCGACGAAGGTCGGGCTGAAGTCCGGCGGCGGTTGGCGGCCGGGCGGTGGTCCGACGAAGGTCGACGGGGTTCGCCGGCGGTGGCGCTAGTTGGAAGTCCGGCGGCGATCGGTGGCCGGGCGGTGGTCCGACGAAGGTCGGGCTGAAGTCCGGCGGCGGTTGGCGGCCGAGCGGTGGTCCGACGAAGGTCAGGATGAAGTCCGGCGGCGGTTGGCGGCCGGGCGGGGGTTCGCCGGCGGTGGCACTGACGAAGGTCAGGGGTTCGCTGGCGATGGTGCTGGAGCTCCGGAAGCCTTAGAGCCCTCTCCAATCTCCAGCCAAAGGTCCCCTTCATGTAGAGAGTGTGGGTCTATTTATTTTGATGAGTGGCATACCCCGTAAATATAGAGAAGATATGGGGCAGGTTCGGAGTGCTCCATCAGATGGCTCGTATTGATTCCCCCAATCTTAGAGAGTATTTTAACTGTTTAGGTGCCTTAACGGTGTCAGAATTTAGCCATCTTGGGCTCGTTGGATTCTTCTCGTCGAGCCGCTCGATTTGACTATAAACATGCCATATTTGGATATCAATTTATCATCTAAATAATGACTTGACCCTTCCAAATGTGGTCCGGGCCCCTGATTTGGGCCTAGGTTGGATCGAATTTGGTGTCGTTAGGTTTATCTCTTCGAGATATTCAGTCTGACTATAAGTTTGCTGAAATTGAAATTCAGATGATCCCGAATTTAATTTTGAAAGTTTCTAACTTGCACATGTCTCGAGATTCATGCTCGATCAAAATAATTTTTGATGACGTATCAATATTAAAAATATATATCATTTTTTACACCAAATAATTTTTTTATTTATTATCTAAATTTTAATTATTTTTTATAGTAATATTTTACTAGAATTATTTGCCAAACTCAACTCAAGCTTAAACCTCTGAAATTCGGGTGAATGAGACTAGTTCACAACGATATTCAAAGCCCCCCTCTCACGTTCCCTTGTGCGCAACTTCTCAGGGGAGCAACCACTCTCACCGGAACCCTAAGCAAGCAACAAATTCTCCATCGTTTATCCCCTCTGAAGCGTCCCTCCATCACCTTAGCGGCTTCTGTGATGTCTGTCACATATCGTCGGATTTTCCGCATCCCAGGTTGTCTGCATATTCTTATTTAGGGTTTACCATTCTGTTATTTTTTACTGGTTCTTCTCACCTAGATGAGTTGTTTTTTTCCATTTGATCCGATTCTAAAACATCTTCTTTCTGAAAGTCTACATTTTGAGAGCTGAAGATGATTAACTGGCGTTGCTTTTTGGCGGTTCTATTATTTGGTTGCACCTTGCTGTTTTCGTGCTTAATTTCCATTCCATTCCATTCCATTTGCTACTCTTTTACCCGAGAGAGATTTCAGTGAACTGAATGAATAGATATGAAATTGTTACTCGGGTTAATTCTCATTGTGCGCTGAAATAGGTCGAGCGTTTCCATTCGAGAGTCTTTCTGTTTTCCATGCTTTGGTCGGCATTTCATGTTGATAAAAAAAAAGACATCTCAAACAAAGTGAAATATTCACAAGGTTGAGGTGATCTTGCTTCAGTACTGTTTGCAGCTTCTCTGTTTCAAGACTTCAGCTTTGTTCTTGATCTCTGCACCACATCTGGCAGGCGGTCCCCTTATCCACCGAGAGATAGGGATTCATCAACTTTTTAATTATTTTCTGATGAAAGGTGGGACGTAATGTCGTTATATTTGCATAAAGTAAGAAACATGCATATGGCGGGATTTTTAGTTAGTTATGAACATACCATGGTGGATGGTAGTATGTTAAAACATTGATATATGAGAACTTCTTAGCAAGACCTTGCATGCGTGGACAAATGGTCAGACTTGGACATTGATTCCTGATGAATTGGTCAGGAAGAAAAACAGGTGAAAGAAAAGTGACATGGGTTGTCAGTAAGCCTTTCTTTCTCAACTCACTATACGGGGAATATGCATACAGTAGAAAAAGCTTGAAGCAACTAGCAATGCTATCATCAATCAAGGAAAGTTTGGCCAACCAACCCTGCCACAATGGCGGATGGTAGTATGTTAAAACATTGATTTATGAGCACTTCTTACTTAATATTTTTCGTCGGCTGACATTTAAGTAATTAATAGCCATGAGTGTGATTGTAGTAGTCTAGCTAAATAATGCATTCGAATTGGTAATATAATTTTGGAAAACATTCCTAAAGAAAAGTTATTTTTAAACTTTTGATTTCTTGTGAAATTGTGTTTTGTCTTTGCACTTGATGTCCCAATCCTTTCGCTGTTCCTAACAGTCACATATGAGATGAGTGAGAATTCAGGGTATTTGACTTCTCTTGCTGCAAATTTATCTAATTTTACTTTTTTCAGTCTAGTTGCTAAATCTAGTTTCTTGAAGCAACCTTTAATAAACTATTTAAATGTATCCAAATATTTGCATGATTGTGCGATTTATTATTTTCCTTTTATTTTCTTGTTGTAAAGTACTTTTTGTTAATAACACTTTAAGAGAAGGAAATTAATTGGGTAAATCTGTTTACTGAGAAGTTTTGTTTAATGGGAAAATGGGTAAATCTGCTCCAAAGCCAACGTTGTTTAGTTGTTCTGCTGGAACTGAGCTTTGGAATGAGTTTACGTGTGCTGTATAGGCAACCTTAGGAAAAGTTGGCTTATCATGGTAATTTCTTGATTAAGAAAAGTCATGGAATTGATTTAATTCTAGGGAGCTATGAATTTACTTTCTGAATTGAATCTCAACTTCAGTTCTACGCCTTGCCCAAATTGTATTGTTTTCTAAGGCTAATGGAATGATAAATTTAGAAAAAATATTATTTCTTGTTTCTTTTAATTAGGAACATCTGGAACAAAGTTGGATGGAAATCTACGATTTGATATGCCCCAAGCATTTGCTAGAGGCATGGTGGGAATGTAAAGGAAGACTTAAGGTTGCTCTTGGAACCTTATAACAAAGATTTTGCGATGAGTCATGGGGATTGCCCTACAAACAACCACCCCTCCCCCTCTCCTCATCGCATGGTCATCTCATTGGTTCTCTTTCCATTTTGGATGTCCTTGCAAACAAGCAAGGACCATTTCTAGTTACATAGTTTCCTTATTATCACTTCTTCCTTATTATTCTCAAATTGAGACATGAAACCTGTATATTGAAATAGCAGAGTTTCCCGACCATGCAAAAATGCTTGCTTATATTTTTATTGAGCGGCTATAAGCAAGATCTTGGTGGGAATTCAGAAGTTTCGTGTATTCATTTTTACATCTCCTTTTCTTATACAATCAGTTTCCCAATAAGGCACCTAAATAGTGCATGTACCCACTATACTTATGATATACTTTTTTCTTATACAATTGCAGGTTGAATAATGTCTTCACAAGTTTTGGTAGCGCAGGAGGCACAGGAGGTCCCAGCTCCTTCCATGCAGTCACAAACTACTGAGTCACCTATTGTGGGAGCTCCACAAGGTTCGCCTTCTTCAAATCCTTCTTGCATTCCTACTTCAGCTGGAGGATCGGGTAGTAATGTTGCAGTTCCAGTTACAGCCCCTCCAAATATAAATTCTGGCCCAGCAGAAGCAGTAACCGTATCCCCTACCTCGAGCTCATCAGCTCAAAGGGCTACTCATGGTATTGCAAGTGACTCATCACAAGATCCTGTTCGGGCAAAATTTGTTACCTCACATGGCTATGTTGTCCCTCCACCTTCTTTTTCTTACAGTGTATTTCCTAGAGTGAACTCTGCCTCTGGGATCCCACAACAAACTTCATCTGCTCCTGTTAGTTTTGTTACTTGTGCTACTTTTTGTCAGGCTTTGTATTCTACCCTTGAGTTTCTATCACTGGTTTATTTGTATTGGTTTTGGCGCAGGCTTTCAAACTAACTCCACAAATGTCTCCTGCTGCTCTACAACCGCCAGTCCCTGGGCAGTCCTTAGGAAATAGACCGTCTTTTTCATACAACATAGTTCCTCTACCTAATGCTAGCCCTGCTTCTGGTCAGCAGTTTCAACCCCCCGCTGTAATTCTCAAGTGCTTTTAATTCTTTAATATTTGCTGCATATGCTTCCTCTCTCTAATATAGATGAAAATATGTCCTCTTAACGAAATCATCTATCTCATTTTATTATATCTATGTCTTATCATCAGGTGAACAATCAAAGGCAGTTGTTGATTGGAAATTCTGCCCCACCTCCACCACCATTGGCTACTGCATGTTTGCAGCCTCCAGTACCCCGCCAACCTGTTCTCCCTAATGCATCCATTTCTGCAACTGTGCCACAGAATTTTCCACCACCCATGCAGTTGCCTGTTCCCCCTCCTAAGGGCCAGCTATCACCTTCAACAAACTTTTCTTTTGGCGGGGGTTCCCAAACAACCACAGTAGAGGCCTCTGTTAAGATCTTGCAATCCAGCACTGTATGTTTCTTGGATATTTATGTAATTTAACGAATGTTTTTTCTTATAGATCTAGAGTTACTCTAAAGTTTCTCTTTTAACTAAAAGGTCATCAATGATTTGTATGTTTGCAGTCTGCCTCTGACACAGTTTCTGTGGATACTGGCATAACTTCAGCATCAACTGGTTTAGATTCAAAATTGTCTCATGATATGCGTGCAAGTTCATCCGTAGGCTCGACAATTTCTCCTGTTTCTAATGCGTCGAGCATGTTACCACCAACTGGTTCTTTGATAAATGATCGTATTCCAATGGTTGGAACTTTTACAGGTAATAATCTGCCTAAAGTACCTAATCCTGTTGCTGTTCAACCAGCAAACCCTGGGTCTTCATCAGCAACAATGAGACCTATTCAGCATAATCAAGTTCCTGCACCATCAAGTCAGCCTTCCATTACAAATCCAACTCCACAAAATGTTCCTCAACAAATTTATCCACATTTTCCATTAGTGCCTGCACAGATGCCACCTCCTCATGCTCCTTGGCTGCCTCCTCAGCCTACTGGGTTACAATGTCCTCCGCTGCCACATTATTCAGCTGTACTTCCTGGTCCTTTCCCTTTCTCAGTGAGAGACATGCCACCACCTTCGGTTCCTTCTCCTGATGTTCGGCCTCCTGGTGTTTCCAATGAGGTGAACCGTGAAGAACCACTTACCTCCACACTAGAGTCATCTTTCCCTGTAAGTAATACTGGAGCAGGATCACAGCCCCCTGATGCTGGTATGCTTTTTTTCAATGAAATATTTGCTTTTTGTTGTATTTTAGTTTTTACATTTATTTATTGATGATTATTTGTGTGCAGATTTTGAAAAGGAAGCTAATGATATCCAGGAGGATGGTAACAGTAAAAGTGAAGAATTGGATGCTTGGACAGTGCACAGAACTGAGACAGGTGTTTTATACTACTATAACACTATTTCAGGAGAATCTACTTATGAAAGGCCTTTAAAATTCATAGGAGAGGTAATGTACTTATGATTTGTCAAACCTTACATGAAGTAATTTAGTGTCATTTTTGGTGAAATTGTTATTCTTATCATGTAGTTTGTATGTTATCCTCTCTTTTCTTTATGCAGACTGAGAAGACTGCGCTTCAGATTATTCCAGTCTCGTGGTATGTATTTAATGCACACTTTGGTGACCATCATACTGCTAATCACATATGTGAAACTAAACGAGTTCCTTATTTTGGTTGTTTATTCATGGTTGCTTACCATTATTGTTAATTCAAAGACTTCCTTTCTTAGGTTTCATTTTGCTATGATTATAATTGTAGTTATACGTAATTTGATTGTGTGAAGTTAGCTGATTAGGGGAAGTTGCTTGTCTGGAATATAATCATTTATTATTGCAAACTCCTTTTAAAAGTTAAAATGAAGTATCTTTTATAAGCCTGCATGATGAACAGAGAGAGCAAAAGGATTCTGCTCAAAGGTCGTCATAAAATGTTCATTGATAGCTTCAATTAGTGATTATATTAAATGTATTGGCTTAAAGGATAAAGTACTTCGTAAGAACCGTAAATGTTCTCCCTGCCTCAGGTAGAACTAAGTGTTTTATGTCATCATTTTTGTGTATTATTAAACATTTTTCGCCATGCATATTTGTAGAAACATCCCTATACTTTCCTCTTTTTGATTTAAGGGTAACTTTTAAATTAAAGGATTGATGTTGTTGTTGTTGGTAACTTTTAAATGAACCTTATAGCTTCCCCAGGGAGGGAGGTGTCCAACGTGGTATGGATTATGTGGGTGATCTATCAAGGTATTCCTGAGTTTTGTAATGATCGTGTATGAGAATTAAGAATGGTTTTGTTGGCTGTTATTAGTAATTGTTAAACTTATGATGGAGCAACCCACCTGCACAAAGGAGAAAAGCTACAAGAAGAGAAGCAATGGAACAGGAACAATAGGTTTAGCAGCAAACTGCTATTGTAATAATTTTCTCTATATCCATCCTCCCAGATGTAATACGGCATATATCTATTTCTATCTCAATAACAGAAATATATTAACTAGGAAATTAAAACTAAAAGGCATAGCTAAATCAGAAAAAGGGAATAAAACGGTTATAAAGATAGTGGAGGAGTAAGCTAGTGAGTAGGTCCTGCAGGGCGTATATTCCTCGTGGTCAGTAGCCCGCATCAGGGTGTAGCCCGCATCAGGTCTCCCCTGCTTCAGAAGAACTCATCTCCGATGAGTGGACTGTGGAGTGAATCGAATCCGGTGGGTAGTAAGGATAGATATCTATGACATTAAAAGTGGAAGAAGTTTGAATTTCCTTTGGTAAGTCGATGACATGTGCATTGTCGTTGATCTTGCGCAGCACTGGGAACAGGCCGAACTTCTTGGGATTTAATTTTGGGCACTGTCCGGAGGGAAAGCGATCTCGACGGTAGCGTAACATCACTAATTCGCCCGGCTTGAACTCCACATGTCGTCGATGCTTGTCTTGAGCTGCCTTGTAGTTAGCATTGCTGTCAGTAAGCTTTTCATGAACTTCCTTAAGAATATCAGAAAACTGGGTTGCTGTTTGTGAGGCAGCACTACTGCATTTTGGAAGGATAGCTAAATCGACGATATGATTTGGCATCTTGGTGTAAACAATGCTGAATGGGCACCGGCCAGTAGAGCGATTGAGCATAGAATTAAATGCAAACTCAGCTTGACCAAGAACTTCTTCCCACTGCTTGGGATGATCTTGAACTAAACATCTCAGCATGTTAGCTAGTGTCCGATTGACGACCTCCGTCTGGCCGTCAGTCTGAGGATGATAAGATGAACTAAGTTTCAAATCCGTTTGAAATCTTTTTCACAGTTTTCGCCAGAAATGACTAATAAATTTAACATCTCTATCAGACGTTAAACTGCGGGGAATGCTATGCAAGCGGACTATTTCCTTGAAAATTTTTTTAGCAATGTTAAGGGCGTCAAAAGTTTTCTTACATGGTATAAAATGTGCCATTTTTAAAAATCTGCCCACAAAAACCATAATAGAGTCGGATCCCTTCTTAGTTCTTGGCAGCCCCAACACAAAGTCAAGACTCAAATCTTTCCAAATGGAATCAGGTACGGGTAAAGGCGTGTACAAACCGGTATTTTGAGTAGTCCCCTTATATATTTGACATACAACACATCGTTCTATAAATCGGGAAACATCTCGTCTCATGTGCGGCAAAAAAAATCTGATTTGTAGCTGTTGGAGGGTTCGGTCACGACCCACATGGGCGGCCAAGCCGCTACAATGAACTTCTTTGATGAGCTAATGACGCCAGGAAGAGGATGGAACACACAGCGAATTTCCTTTAAAAAGAAATCCATGCCTGAGCTAGAAATAATCTTCAGGCGTTCCCAAATGGCACTTAGTCCAAGGCTTGCCAAAGTCCGCATCCGACTTGTATAAGTCCTTCATCACCTTTAATCCCGTGACTTCGGTTTGAAGCCGGGCAAGTAATGTTGCACGCCTGCTAAGGGCGTCAGCTACTCTGTTCATTTTTCCTGATTTGTGTCGTAACACAAAGCTGAATTTTTGAAGGAATATTACCCATCTCGCATGCATTCTGTTAATTGTCTTCTGGCTATTTAGAAATTGGAGTGCTTGGTGATCGCTGCACAACATGAAGTCTTGGTGGAGGAGATAGTGCTCCCATTGTTTCAATGCTCTCACAACGGCATATAATTCTTGTTCGTACACTGTCCATTTCTGTCGGGAAGGGCTCAGTTTTTCGCTAAAGTACTCAACTGGTCGATCATCTTGAGATAGCACGGCTCCAATTCCGATACCTAATGCATCTGTATCAACTTGAAAAGGCTTCTCAAAGCTTGGCAAGCACAAAACAGGGGCAGAGCTTAAGGCGGATTTAATACTTTCAAAGCTATTTTGTTGGGTGGCTGACCAAGTGAAAGAGTGCTGCTTCAAGACATCAGTGATGGGTGCCATTATAATACTAAATACCCGTATGAAACATCTGTAGAAATTCGCCAACCCATGGAAACTGTGAATGTCAGATAACGAACGTGGTATGGGCCAATCTCGGATGGCTGAAACCTTGCGGGGATCCACATGGACTCCTTCCCGAGAGACAACGAAACCCAGAAAATAGGCTGTATGTGTTGCGAACTCACACTTGGGCAAATTTAGATATAGTTTGTGGCTTCGTAAAGCTTGGAACAATTGTGTCAAGTGCTGCACATGATCTTCAAGAGAAGAGCTATAAACCACTATATCGTCAAAATAAGAAATGCAAAATTTACCCGAGAAAGGCTGGAGCACTTCGTTCATAAGCCTCATGAAGGTAGAAGGGGCATTGCATAACCCAAATGGCATAACCTTCCATTTGTAGAGCCCGTCGCGCCTCTTGAATGCCGTTTTCCACTCGTCGCCAGGCCTTATGCGAACCTGATGATATCCACTACGCAAATCGAGTTTGCAGAATATGACAGCACCATGCAATTTGTCCAGCAAATCTGAAATCCTTGGAACCGGGAAGCGATATTTCGTTGTGATTTTGTTAATAGCTCGGTTGTCAATATACATTCTCCATTGCCCGTCCTTTTTGGGAACAATAAGTGCCGGCACCTCACACGGGCTAAGACTGTGCTGGACCAAATGTCGCCTGAGCAAATCTTCCACTATTTCTTGTAAGATCAAATGTTCTTTTGGACTCATTCGATAGTATGGTAAATTAGGTAGCGTTGCTCCCGGAATGAGGTCGATCTGATGTTGAATGTTACGAAGTGGCGGTAATTGTGGGGGTAACTCGGGTGGCCCGATGTCCGCGAATTCTACCAAGAGTTGCTGAATTGGTTCAGGAAGGGAAGTTGAAGTTCTCGGATGTGAGCTCATGGAGTTGTCCATTGCTATTAACGCTAGGACAGGGGAATTATAAGAGTCTTGCAATAGAAGATGTCCTGACACAATATAGGCAGCTGCTTGTCCTGTAACATCCTTGCCAATGGTATCCGACGATTGCGACAACAATCTCAATTTCTTTCCCTTCCACTTGAATGAGTAAATATTGGCTCGGCAATCATAAATTGCAGTAGCATCAAACTGCCACGGCCACCCGAGTATGAGGTGACAAACGTCCATATCGAGGACGTCACAATCTACTTCACAGACATAGTGTTTTCCAATAGAAAAGAGTACCCGGCAAGACTCGGCGACGACGATATCTATCCCCCGTTTGACCCAGCTAATTTTGTACGATTGAGACTTCTTCGTCGTCTTCAACTGTAGCGCTCGACGGAGCGGGAAATTACATTCTCAGTGCATCCACTATCAATGAGTAGGTCGCAGACCTTCCCCTTTATCGTGCACTTGGTCCGGAACAAAGCATTTCGTTGGGAGGGCTGTGCATGTCTAGGTGCCAGCAACAATTTTTCTAGTATGCAAACAACAGGTTCTCCCTCATCTCCATGAATATCTTCGATAATCACCTCATCTTCTTGATGGTCTTCATTACCCATTCCTTCAACTAACTGCTCACCTTCTAGTAGTTGAATTTGTTGCCGATTGGGACATTCGTTTGATTTATGACCGGGTTGAAAGCACCTAAAGCATTTCAACGTCGAAGGTTTACTGTAAGGATTCTCTTTGAGTGGAGCTTTCATCTTCATTGGGTACTTAGCATCCGTGGGATTACTGCTAGATGAAGGGGCAGATATTGGTGGTTGTATCTTAGCCGTCAAGGGACTAGTCTTCGGAGCCTCCACACTAGTGTCTGGTAGGAATTGTCGCCGACTGGAATAACTCCTGGAATGTCGCTGCATTTGTGATTCTGCTTTCAAGGCAAAATTGACGGCTTGAGATAATGACCAAATGGAGTTGAGCTCTAATTTAACTTGTATCTGATCTTTAAGACCCCCAATGTATCTTGCGACGAGCTGATTATCCGTCTCATGGAGATTGTTACAAGCACTGAGTCGGTAGAACTCCTCAGTATAGTCATTCACCGTCCGAGATCCTTGAACACAATGCTGGTATTTAAGGTACAACATCTGCTCATAGTCTGTTGGTAAAAAATGGCCCCTCAGTAGTTGTTTCATACGGAACCAGCTGCGTACCGGTCCTCGACCTTCTCGTCTCCTTGTTTGTAGCAGTTGGAGCCACCACACACTCGCTCCCCCTTTCAATCGGCATGCGACATATTTGGCTTGTTTCTCCTGATTGATTTTCATGTATTCGAAGAAAGTCTCTACCGCTCTTTCCCAATCCAGGTAGTCTTCGATATGTTGGCGGCCCTCAAAGTAAGGAATATCCATCTTTACCTTAAACTCTCCTTGTTCTCTGTGTGGAGGTCCGCCACGTCGTTGCGGGGCCGCATAGTAATGACGGCTTTGGTCATCCTGCGTGTCTGATAATTCCAGAGGAAGTCTGGGATGAATTTCATATTCCGAGTCCGATTCATCCTCGACCAGAGCCTGCGGCCGCCGTCGAGCCAGGTCGGGATTCGGAATCGGTGGCGGTGCCTGTGTCGGTACACGACCAGGTAATGTAGGATCCACCGCAGCCCTAAGAGCAGCCATTTCCGTCCTCATCTCCATGGAGAAGCGCAAGAAATCTGCTCGTAGCTCTTCAAGGTGCCGAGTGAAGCTAGCATGTGCAGCCCACACAGCGTCTAAGCCCCGAACGTCGTCGGGAGCTCTCCGGGAACTTCCGTCAGCCATCTCGTCCAGGATAGGGCTCTGATACCACTCTGATGGAGCAACCCACCTGCACAAAGGAGAAAAGCCACAAGAAGAGAAGCAATGGAATAGGAACAATAGGTTTAGCAGCAAATTGCTATTGTAATAATTTTCTCTATATCCATCCTCCCAGATGTAATACAGCATATATCTGTTTCTATCTCAATAACATAAATATATTAACTAGGAAATTAAAAATAAAAGGCATAGCTAAATCAGAAAAAGGGAATAAAACGGTTATAAAGATAGTGGAGGAGTAAGCTAGTGAGTAGGTCCTGCAGGGCGTATATTCCTCGTGGTCAGTAGCCCACATCAGGGTGTAGCCCGCATCAGGTGTGTAGCCCGCATCAACTTATGTACCAGTTCCATGTTTGCCTCAGCCTTTAATGCTATTCAAATCATTTATAAATTATTTCCTTAGCTCACTTTGTCTTTTGGTTAACATAACATAGCCTAAGAAGAAGATGGCAATTCTCTTGACATTTGGCTATGCGAAACTTGTAAATATGGATCATATTAGGAATGTGCAAAATGTGCTAAACGGAACGTGAAACACATACGGGATTAATTTGAAATGCATATCTAACAATTAATATAGATCTTAATCTTTATAGTAATGCGACACTCTCCAAATCCTAGCCCAAAAAAATGATGAGTTGGCATTCTTACTTGACAAAAAATGGCCGTGTGCACAAGTGGGAATTAAGTTTTCATTTCACTCATTTTCTCTCAAAATCTCTCAGTGTAGAATTGCATTTCTCTAAAATTTAATACCAAGAATACGCAACAAGGTATACAATTGTTGAAAGCTTTTCCGTAAAATCATCACAATGTTTATGACATGTTAAATCAAATGTTAACAATACAAAGCAATACAAGATGGATATCAATTTATTTCCAACTATCAAGAAACAAAGGAAGTTTGATGCATAGCTGCTGAAGAATTAATAAATAATTGATACGAATCTTGCATACTAAACAAGTTCTTGATCAGATATCTTGGAAGCGTCCAAACATTACTTTCAACATAACAGAAGAAATACAAATTAAAAAACTAACTAATATAAGTGAACAGTCAAGTTAGTCATTAAATGACGCTCTAAATAAAATAAGACAATGTAAGTAAAAACCAAGCAACGATGTTCTAAGGCAAATTAGTGGACAAATTCACCTGCACATGTTTCACAATACATAATAATTTTGTCAAATATAGGAGTCTGGAAATAGTCCATGGTAGTTAAATTCAGTGTAATAGGGGAAAATAGCCTTATGATAGAACGCATGAGGAAAAAAGGCGTGAGAAAAGGTTGATGAGGTGTATAAATAGATCGGAAAATTTGTGCGGGTGGAAGAAAGCCTTTCTACTTAATTGTTGATGGAGGGAGGGAAGAGCGGAAAATTGACTACACCATAGAGAGAGATGGAGTTAATCACACATGAATAGAGCATGGGATTGGAATAGGGAAATTTATGTTTGAAAGTTCAAACTGCTAGAACGAAATTAGAAGAGTAGAGTGTTTGGTTGCCTTGTATCAATTGGTGGAGTGTGTTATGATTGCTACATGGATATTGCATAGCCTGCTTCTTATGGAGTGGTCTTCTTCCACCCCTCCCATCTTATGCAAAGTGTGCGAGTTTGTTTCGCCCCACTTCTTTTTAGGACTACATGTTTCATTGTGGATTTAAAAATGCTGATTTGGAATTTAGTATTCTAGGTATTATTTTAACATACATATTCTTGACATTATTAGATGGACTAATCAACAAGATTAAGGTTTTCCTGATGAATTGCCAGGCATTGAATGCTCATCTATATGATTTAAAAAGTAGCACGGGATTCCACCAACCTCTTATCCTAGCCATTCAATTTTTAATGATAAATTCAATTGTTTATCAACTTTTATCAATATTAAATTCTTATCTTTGAATTCTAAGGGTTGCTTAGAACTCTAATAATTAGAATTCAAAGCATAACACTATTTTTATGAATATATTATAAGTTAAACATATATATTTATGAAATATATAAAAAGTAATAAGAATATCAGGAGTTAATATTGGTTTTGAATAGTGATGTCTAGATAATTTTTTCATGGTTATCATTAGAGCTGCATTGTATCTAGAAATTTTCACAGATCTTATATATGCCGATAAAGTTATTTTTGATTGATAAGCCAAGCTATTTGAGCATAAAAGCTCATCGATTTATATAATTTTTAATTCCTTGTTGATATTTTTAGTCACTCAATATACCCTTATTTTAGTCATTCTATTTTATTTTATCTATTTTACTTGTATTATTTTTTTTTTTTTGCATATTTTATAATTACTAAAAATTTGTTTATAATCTGTATTTTTAAAACATATGAACATAAACTATAATTTATTGTATATATTCTTTATATTTATGTCATAAAATAGTTTAATTGATAATTATGTCTTATAATTATAATATAAGTTAAAAATAAATGTTATTTTTTATTTAATTCAAAATTAGCTTTTCATTTATTTATCCTTTAAATTTTGAGAAAAGAATCAAAATGTTCTTTTTTATTTTGCGTATTTTTAAATAATTACTAATAAATTCTTTATAAACTGTAAATGATAAATTGTATTTTTTAAAACTTATGAAAAACTATAATTTGTTGTATTTATTTTTAATAATTATGCAATACAATAATTTAAGTGATCATTATGTCTTTGATGCAAGCAAAAATTTGGAGAAAGCCCAAATTTTTGCTTACAAAAAATAAAGACTCTTACCTATACCTTTGAACACATAAAGATAAAGAAATTATAAAAACATAAGACTTTTATAAGATAAAGACGCTTACGACTCTTAACAATCACAAACACCAACTCATACAACTCACATTAGAAACAACGTCACCCTAAACTTGCTTTGGAGAAGAAGGATACAGGTGGGGTGGACACTTGCGGATTAGAAGAAATAGGTTAGAAGCTCAGACGAAAGAGGAGTAGCTCGCAAGCCATCCTAGAAGAAGGAGAAGAGAAGCACGGAACAAGCTCGCAAGCTTTTCCAAGAACCCTCAGGTTTCCAAATATTTTCTCACATTATCTCTCTCTTTTTTCTATTACAAAACACCACATATATATAGCTAAAAGAGGGCAGCCAAACAGCCCCCTAAAACCTATATTTAATCCTAATTAAAATAAGGAAATGGAAGGCCAAAAGACCCTCCAAACAGCAGCCCAAAAGCCACCAAACAGCAGCCCAAAAGCCACCAAACAGCAGCTCAAAAGCCTCCAAACAGCAGCTCAAAAGCCTCCAAACAGCAGCTCAAAAGCCTCCAAACAGCAGCCCAAAATCTGGTACAGGAACCCAAGAGACATCCCACAGCAACCAGCCAAAAAAGGCACGGAACCAGCCAGCTGGGAAGGAACCGAAGAGGCAAATCAGCAACCAAGGCAGCAGGCACAAGAAGCCCAACAGGCAAGTCCACGGAACCAGCCAGGTGGGAAGGAGCCGAAGAGGCAAACCAGCAACCAAGGCAGCAGGCACAAGAAGCCCATCAGGTAAGTCCACGGAACCAGCCAGGTGGGAAGGAGCCGAAGAGGCAAACCAGGGGAAACCAACCAGCAAAGCTTGGGGAGAGCAAACAGTCACCAAAACCGAGAGGGAAGGGAGAAACCGAGGAGACACAAAGGAAGGGGAAGAGACACAAGGAGGAAGGGGAAGGAATCGAAAAGGCAAAGAGAGGAGGGGAAGAACTTGGACAACACCTTTTTGAGCTAAAAAGTAGACAACTTAGTAGACATTAATGAGCTGGACAAGAAGAAATAATAAGCTGACAAGTAGAAAAAACCCAAAATGTTTTGACCCCCCCTTTGCATGCATCAAAACTCCCCTACTTGAAAAACTCATCTCCCGATGAGTTGTCTTTGAAATCAAACCATGCTTCTGCTGCACTACTCTGATGATCTTGTTTTAATTTGTGCATTTTTTCTTCGTATGCCAAATCCTCAGCTTTGATCAATGCCTCGAATTTTCTTTTGATCTCTTCTTGCTCTTGAACAAATTGATTATGGAGTTGTCTCTTCTTCTTTTCGAACTTTTCTCTGCTTAGGATCATCCTTTCCTGAATCTTGTAGAGTTCCTTCTGGATAGGATTGGTAGACTCGCCTTGCGTCGGAACCCATCGACTTGTTGGACTTGGGACTTCAAAATCACATGGCTGATTTTCACCAACAATAGACTTGACTTCATTTTTATTTTCCATTTTTTTTTTTTGTTTAAAACAAACAACAAGACACAAAGACACCTTACAATAGACACCAAGACTTTCTTGACAAAGACACCTGACAACCAAAACCTAGGACACCCTAGCTTGCTCTGATACCAAATTGATGCAAGCAAAAATTTGGAGAAAGCCCAAATTTTTGCTTACAAAAAATAAAGACTCTTACCTATACCTTTGAACACATAAAGATAAAGAAATTATAAAAACATAAGACTTTTATAAGATAAAGACGCTTACGACTCTTAACAATCACAAACACCAACTCATACAACTCACATTAGAAACAACGTCACCCTAAACTTGCTTTGGAGAAGAAGGATACAGGTGGGGTGGACACTTGCGGATTAGAAGAAATAGGTTAGAAGCTCAGACGAAAGAGGAGTAGCTCGCAAGCCATCCTAGAAGAAGGAGAAGAGAAGCACGGAACAAGCTCGCAAGCTTTTCCAAGAACCCTCAGGTTTCCAAATATTTTCTCACATTATCTCTCTCTTTTTTCTATTACAAAACACCACATATATATAGCTAAAAGAGGGCAGCCAAACAGCCCCCTAAAACCTATATTTAATCCTAATTAAAATAAGGAAATGGAAGGCCAAAAGACCCTCCAAACAGCAGCCCAAAAGCCACCAAACAGCAGCCCAAAAGCCACCAAACAGCAGCTCAAAAGCCTCCAAACAGCAGCTCAAAAGCCTCCAAACAGCAGCTCAAAAGCCTCCAAACAGCAGCCCAAAATCTGGTACAGGAACCCAAGAGACATCCCACAGCAACCAGCCAAAAAAGGCACGGAACCAGCCAGCTGGGAAGGAACCGAAGAGGCAAATCAGCAACCAAGGCAGCAGGCACAAGAAGCCCAACAGGCAAGTCCACGGAACCAGCCAGGTGGGAAGGAGCCGAAGAGGCAAACCAGCAACCAAGGCAGCAGGCACAAGAAGCCCATCAGGTAAGTCCACGGAACCAGCCAGGTGGGAAGGAGCCGAAGAGGCAAACCAGGGGAAACCAACCAGCAAAGCTTGGGGAGAGCAAACAGTCACCAAAACCGAGAGGGAAGGGAGAAACCGAGGAGACACAAAGGAAGGGGAAGAGACACAAGGAGGAAGGGGAAGGAATCGAAAAGGCAAAGAGAGGAGGGGAAGAACTTGGACAACACCTTTTTGAGCTAAAAAGTAGACAACTTAGTAGACATTAATGAGCTGGACAAGAAGAAATAATAAGCTGACAAGTAGAAAAAACCCAAAATGTTTTGACCCCCCCTTTGCATGCATCAGTCTTATAATTATAATTTAATTTTAAAATAAATGTTGTTTTTTATTTAATTCAAAATTTTCTTTTCATTGATTTATCCTTTAAATTTTGAGAAAAGGATCAAAATTTTCTTTTTTTCTATTGCATATTTTTAAATAATTACTAATAAATTGTTTATAAACTGTAAATGATAAACTGTATTTTTAAAACTTATGAGCAAAAACTATAATTTATTGTATTTATTTTTAATAATTTAAGTGATAATTATGTCTTATAATTATAATTTAAATTAAAAATAAATGTTATTTTTTATTTAATTCAAAATGATCTTTTTATTGATTTATCCTTTAGACTTTGAAAAAGGATCAAAATGGTCCAATCATATAAATTGGAGGTTAAAATTGTCAGAAAAGCTATTGGATTTATAGATAACTTGTAACAGTCAAAACTCTTAAGTATCGAGATATTGTTCGCTTTGGCCTAAGAGCTTTACGGTTTTGTACTGTTGGTGTAACTTCCCAGGCCCAAAATTTCTTCAGAATGAGCAAGCTTAACTGCGGAGTTTGTTAAATAAAATTCAATAATTACATCAAAAGGTGCCTTGATGTTTAAGAGTTTAGCTTCTTTTACTTAAGAGGTTTCACAATCTCCCCACTTAAGTAACTGACGTCCTCGTTGGTATGAATCATCCGCCCAGCAAATAGGATTTTAGAGGTGACCCCTATAATTTCATGTGGTGACTCCCGCCATGTAAAACATTGTCTCATACAAGGTTCAAGAGGTGGCTCCCATGACGTAGCACTTTGTCTTATATAGCTCTAGAATCCTATCTGCATGATGGATGATTCTGGGATAAAGTTATTTTTAAAAACTGATCATGTTATTCTTAGCAACACCCAAATAACATTCAAGTTTTTTTATTGTTTTCAAAATATGATCTTCCAACCATTTGACTTCTAGCATCACGATGATTGGCTCCACGCTAGTCGTATGCTAGCCCCTTGACAACTACTTGCGAAACTTGCGTAGAAGCTGATGTCTTCTTGGTCTAGTTCATTATTATCTCCAGTTGTGGTGCCACTATCCTCTTACAAACCATAAAATAAATAAGTTTATGCGATATTCTATAAAAATAAAATTAAAGATAACCTATATTTAAGAAATCAACTATATTTTTCAAATCAAAATATATAAAAAAAGTGATCCCAAATGTTCCCTAAGCTTTTAATATATGTTGATATTATGTTTAAGCTTCTTGTTCTCTCCTATATTTGATCTATACATTTCTTAATTAAATTTCTCTCCAAACATAATTAATATTATAGTCTATGAGTTGCTAATTTCTAAATCAACATGAATCTTAAGCTTTAAAAATTAAAATTAAAATGCTCTCATATGTAAGATATATTTTATATTTAATTTTTAAATTTTAATGATATTACAGTATTATAAATGTAAATTAGTTTAAATAAACAAATTATATCATGATTATGAATGAAACAAAATTGTTGAAAAACGACTGACCACGTGAGATTTTAGCAGTAAATGTAAATAGTCTTAGAAATTAATTGCTAACACATAGTTTTCTTTGGGCAATGAATGGATATTTAGACTGATTTCAATAAGGGGAGTAACTTGTAAATAAATTCTAGTTAGATAAAAGTGATTTGCGATGCTTGTAATCAAAGTTGCATTTGAACCATGCAAAATAAAATTGAGTTTTACTGATTTTTGTTGATTCATGCCCTTGGTCATGATTTACCCTTCATAAAGAAATGGTGATAGTGATGTGGCACAAGGTGAAAATTGTGGAATAATCATAAGAAGCCAACTTAGATAGCAAAGAAAGCTATTAAGGGGACAAGAATAAGAGTTCATGCTAAAGATCAATATTAAATGTTTTTTATTTTATTTTTTTCATGGTCATGTATTTTGTGTGTAAAAGAATTATTGGGTTGTATTTATCATAAAAAGTCATTCATAAAATTAAAAAATTTGGGTTCAAAATTTGAATTTTTTTGAATTTTGGGAGGGATTTTATTAATTTTTAATAGGAAATTGATTGTTTGAATTTTCATGGTTCAAATAATCAATTTATAGTCAAAATTGGATTGTTCACTCCTTTGAAAGGAGGAGTTGCATTTCTTGGCCACGAGGTGCTTCCACCACCTTAGCACTTTTTCGTCAAAAAAAGACTCTAAATCTTCTCTCTTGGAATTTCTTTTATTTTCAAGAGTTATAAGTGCTTGCAAATATTTATGCTGGTGAACGAAAATGATTGATATCTTTTTTGAAGAAATTTGGAGTTTTTTCCAACTGAGAGTGAGGTTTAGGTCTCTTCAACCCTAATATTACGATGAGCGATTGATTTGATGTATGTGCAAATCTTTGTCATTTCAAACTGTAGTTCTCTTCTCCTAACTCTCCTCTATAATATTAAACCAATTTCCCTTCATTTCCTCCACAAAATCCCAAGCAAAAGCCTCCTAAGATTTGTCGACAACAGCTTGCAGAAACATGACCTAATCTTGTTCTATTAGCTATTTGAACACCTTAAACCTCTTGGAAAATTGTGAAGAACTCAAAAATCATAGTAGAGACAAATCTCCACCAACTACAAGTGATTTCAACCCCTAATCCTAACTCGAGTTCCATTAAAGGCTAAAACCCATCCTAGGGCTGTGTGCCAAATGGGGTTTCCGGAAGACCTATTTTTGTTCTAAGTCCCCTTATTTAAAACTTTATAAAATTATGGAACACTCAAGATCATATATAGACACATTTAACATTCCAAGCGTTTTCTATGACCAAGGTTCAATATTTTCTCCTCATCAAAACCCTAACCTTGCATATGAAATGCTCTAAGGTTTTGACTTGTTTTAGTCGTCGTTGACCCTTACTTTCTTAACCCTTAAATAATCTTAATTAAAAATTAAATAATCCAAAGGCCTAATTACCATTCCTATCATTTTTAGGAGGATTTATATATATATATATATATAAAAGAAGATGGCAATGTTGGATATGTCATGACTATGCTAGAGATGACAGGATTTGAAGAAAGTTATGTCTATAATGACAATTTGAGAGGGAGTAAGAAGATTTGACAAAGTAAATAATATTTGTATGAATTGTGATGATGATACAATTTAACTTTTGCATAAGACGGTGACAACATTTTTTTGCCCTCATTTGTATTTGGAAGACAAATGAGAATTTGACTTTTAACATGACACAATGGAGAAAAAGGATTCATATAGCCGACCCACGTAGTGGGACAAAGGCTTGATGTTGTTGTGTTGTTGTTGTATTTGTATTTGGAAGACAATATTTATAGAAGGCGATTATGGGGACAAAGATCTTGTAGGAGGGTCATAGAAAATTTGATGATGGAGGGTTTATTGAGATGGGTTGGGCCTCCCAATTATTAATAATTTAGATTATTTGAATTTTGGGTTTATAATTGAATTTGGCCTTTTCTTGGTAACTAGAAGGTTAGAGTCATGAATCAAATTGAGTTTTAGATTGAGTATTCCAATGATCAATTTGAGATGTTACTAATCAAGAATTTGCTTAAACAAGTTGGTTTGCATTGATTCATGTAAATTCCAAGTGTTTTTGCACATCCATGTCCTTTATGTGACTATAAATTTCCTAACTAATAGCTATCTTTTACGTGAAGTATTTGACTATCCAGCAAAGCTTGTTCATGTTGTACTAATCATAGTAGCAATAAGCTTCTACTCATCTCTTTATTGGACATGCTTTTATCTATAATTATAAACAAACCTCTTCCTAAATGTTTATTTATTTATTTATGCATTCTATCAAAACAAGGTAAATCATTTAAATATAATTGTTTAGTTGAATGGTATTGATTAGATAGTGTTGTAGGCAAGGGTAGTAAAAAAGGGAGAAATGAGGTATTATGAGAGAATGGTTTGAAAAGGTTGAGGAAAAGAAAACAAGCATTTTCCATTGAGAGAGGAGATTGAGGAAATTTGTAGATTCAATTCATTTAGTTGCCCTCAGCTATAAGATTTTGGAGACCCTATTATAGGAAAATGTTACAAGATAAGCTAAAAAGATTACATTGAATATTCAAACTTATATCTAAACTAAATTATGTTCTAATAATTTAAATTCAAATATGAAATCACCCAAAATGATAATTTATTTAATTAAACAAATAGATAAAATTTTAATTCCAAATAAATTAAAAAATATTGAAATTAAACCTCTCTAATCTTGTGTTTCATCAATTCCATCGTCATTGAAAAAACTTTTCTTCTTAGGAGTATTTTTGAATTTTTGGCAATTTTCATGCACATTTATTGAGTTGATTTGAAAGACCCAAATTACATACTAGAGAAATAGTGAAATATTGACAACAAATGTGATTTAGCAGTAGATTACTTTCTTTCTGTTATGCAACTATTTTAGCATATTAAGTATCGAGTATTTTTTCAATCCTCATTATATCTTTCTTTAATATCATTGTTATACGTACCAATTGAGAATGTTCCTCAAGATCCAGCGGAAATCGTGAAACAAAAATTCAAAATATTACAACAAATTTAAATTAAATATTTTGCCATTGATGACAAAAGGTGTTGAAGGGCCATTGTTTAAAATTGCACAAGATGAGACTCGCCTCAACCTTCAAGGATCACTTGAAAGCAGCACACCACCACCATCTTCTCCTCTAAAAATTTTGAAGTATTAATCTCATCTTTATGTTGATGAAAAATATTTATGAAAGAGGAAGGTGAATGAAATAAATGAAGAAGAAGCATATTGATAGGTATTGAACTCCACAGGATGAGATAGGGGAGAGACCAATTTGTTATAGTGATGACTCAAATAAAGACCCCCTTAATGATGACATTACAGATGCTTTTCTAGTTGTTGCCAACTATTTCAACGTTTTTTAGAAATTAGATATGGATGAGTACTGAGAAAGAAAGAATTTGTAGTTAAACTTAATGTTATATGATACTTTTATGCAATTTCTATATTTAATATTTTTTTGTTCATGTAATATTTGTATTTCAATTATATTTTATACAATTTATCACTTGCCACTTTACTATGTATATCAATTTGCTATTTCATAGTTCAATAAAAAGATAATATGTCATCTTTTAACATATTAGTTGGGTATTGTATAAAAAATCAATTTTAACTTTTATTTGCTCTTTACGCAATTTTTTGATTTTGAGGTTCACGCCTCAAAACGCCTTGAGGCTTACGCCTCGCCTCACGAAAAAAAAACGCCTCAATATCCAATTGCGCAATTTTAAACTTTGCGAAGGGCTTTGGGAATCAATGCAGTTCATGGGCCAAAGCACATGAGGGATGACCCAAAGCACATGAGGATTGAAAATGAGGTCATCGATTGGTTGGATGAGGCTTGAGTAGCTGAGTCGAATAACTTGAGGTTTGATAAATTGTTGCAGTTTAAGGACACAATTGACTGGCAATAGGCTGTGTTGGAATAAGTTATTGACGCCAATGGTTAAGTTGAAAGGAAAAGCTGTTTCCATAATTGATCAATAGGCAGAGATTTTGCACGTGTTCTATGACTATAACGAAGACAGGCTAAGACTACAAGCTGAAATGGTTGTCAATTGATGGAGTGCTAACGTTTCATGTTGGTAGAGAGAATAGGAGCTATGATGTGGTTCTATTGCTTAGTTTATTTTTGGTTATCATGCATCACTCAATGAGGTTGTCTAAGGGGTGCTATTATAAGATTAGGAGTGGCTGATTTGATTGGGAGGTGTCTATGGAAGGCATGCTGGCTTGCTACAAGGATAATTGGGTTTGCGTTAGCAGAGATGCGGAATCAAGATGCAAAATGAGCAGGAGTAGTTATTAGGGCAGAGGAACCACTGGGAAAAGTGAGGGAAGATTGCCAGATTCCACTGGGTATAGTAGATTGCGGAAATATCTTGTTTCAATTCATTTAGTAGCCCTCAATTAGAAATCCGAATCTCCTCTTTATAGAAGTATAGCAAGATAGAGTCCAAAAGATAAGATCTATTATTTCAATTCAAATCTAAATGTATCTAAACTAAATCTTACCATACTAATTTAAATTTAATCTTAATGTTAAACAAAAGGATAATTTAACTGATAAAATAAATAAATACATCTAAAATCCTAATAAATTTAAAAATACTAAGATTAAACCTGTTGGTAATCTCTTGTGCTGCATTAAATGGATTTTGCTAATCTTTTCTTTGATTGGGGATCTGATAGCTGTATTAGGGCATTTATCATGTACCTTTTATGATGTGCATCTATCCTGGCTGCTGGAAATACTGAAATTTATGTACACTCGTATTTGTTGAAATGCCCTCATTGTATCATCCTAATATTTGTTTCTTAAATTTTTTTTTTACTTTGTTGTATATCATTTTCAGGGAAAAATTATCTGGTACTGATTGGTCATTGGTCACGACAAATGATTTGAAGAAATACTATTATAACACCGTGAAAAAGGTAGGCTCTTATTTAATTAATTTTCTCTTAGATATGATAGTTTACATTACACGCTGCAAGGATGGAGACAGGTTTAGCTTATTATGATGCATTTAGATGCTATACTTTATGTAATATGTTGTTCAGTTCTGCTAGTCCTAGTATTATTTAATTTAATCCTTACTACTCCACAAAGCAAATAAATATTAGTACACTAATCTTATATGTATGCTAAAGAAGGCCTCTACTGTTGGCCTAACTCTGTGAAGTCTAATCAAGGGACTTTTTTTGGTGGTCTATTTTCCCACTTGTGACTGAGCTCATTGTTTCTATTAACTTGTAACTTCTTTCTTCTGCTGCCACTTCCATCTTTCTTTTCAACAAGAATCCTGCTCCACATGCCTGTGGCTTTGTATTTTGTTTTTTTTGTTTTTTTCATTCTTGGAAGCCTTATGAATTTAATATGGTTATTTTTAGTAATTTAGCGCACATACACCGATTTTAGAAACCAGAATAAATGAGTCTGTTTTGCAAGGGCTTTTTTTGAAACGATATTTTTTTTCCAACTAGAGCACTTACCGTCAGGTTATATATATATATATATAATAACTTTAATCACATCTGGTAAGAATTTTTTGTAGATATAATGATCCGTTCAATAACAATAATTTGTAGCGAAGCAATGCATATTCATTCATGATGCATATGCTTTGCTAAAAGCTTATGTTTCATAGCAGGGCCGACACATTGCTTTGGTGCAAGTTTGTGCTTCGTAGGCAAGTGATGTGTAGTGCCGATGCATCACTTTGCTTCTAAAGCGTACATTGAAACTTGAAAGAATGTGTATGAAGTTTTTGAAGCAATCTGATTTTTTCTTCTATTCAGTTGGAACTCAATTGCACTCTATCTTCTCTTTTAATCAACCTATTCAATAGTACCTGAACTTTGATTTGGTCAGTATGACCATTTTTTTCCTATGTGTTTGAATTTCCCCTTTTACCATCTGCTGGTAGTTAGTATCTCTACTTGTAATTATGTTCTCTTCATAGAATGCTCCAATTATTGAGTGGATGAGTTAACTCAATTATACAATTGATTTAAAAGATTAAGCTCATTTGTAAAAGCTCCGAATTACCTATCATGCAGTAAAAAATTCTTCCTGCATGAGAGCCATGTGGGTTTACAAGTTTGAACGCTACTACTTTATGCTAGGGATTTATTTCAGTATAGGCTTAATAAACCTAAGTTTTTGAAATAAATCTGTGGTATGATATGTACCAAGTTTTTTTATCTCAGTAAAGTTTGGTAGAGGATAAATTTTTTCCTCAGAAGCTTTGATACATTTCCTCATTTCCTCTTGAACTTTCTGAGACTAAGGTCTGAAATGACCTTGTTGTCATTCTTTGAAAGGTGCTTAAATAAACAGAATGATGTGATTACAGTTTTCAAAAAAATAGCTGACAAGCTGTTCAATCAAGCTGTTACTCAATGAACTCACAAGCTACACTATGTAGGCTCTGAGCTTTTTACATGTTATCTCGCTTTTATGGAACATGAAATTATGTTTTGTTGCTTTACCATATTTTTTTTCTCTTTTCTGCTTATCTAACATTGATAATTATAAATATAGGTTAGTAGCTGGCAAGTTCCTGCAGAAGTTTTGGAAATGAGAAAAAATCATGTAGCAAACTCTTCAAAAGAGGAGAATGCTAGCATTCCCGCAGATAAGGGAACTACGCCTAGCAGTTTGAATGCTCCTGCTCTGCAAACAGGTGGTCGTGATTCTATGACCTTGAGAACTTCAAGTGGACAAGTGTCTGCATCAGCATTGGATTTGATAAAGAAGAAGCTGCAGGAATCTGCTACCCCAATTGTGTCGGCACCTCTTCAAACTTCAGCTTCCCCTGCATCTGATTTAAATAGTACAAGAGCTCTAGATGCCTCAGCTAAGGGGCAGCAACCTGTGAATAGTAAAGACAGAGTTAAAGATGCTAATGGAGAAGGAAATATTTCGGATTCGTCATCTGATTCAGATGATGACGAAAGTGGCCCAACAAAGGAGGAGTGCATTATTCAGTTCAAGGTATTTCGTTTGTATACTTCCTAATCTAACTGTTTTTCCTTGTTAGTAGTAATTTAGTTCATTGCCTTTTATTTTTTTATAGTTTCAGTTCTTTTTACATCATATCAGAGAAGCGAGCTGCACAAATGCAATGCATGTGGAGGAGGGAAATGTTACTGTACCTATTATTGATCCCAACATGTGTTTCTTTTTGTCGATCCTCCTTTATATTGCTTCCCCTCTGCAGCCATTGCTAAAGTTCCTTTGAAAAATGATTAACAAGAAAGGGGAAAAGGCTGGTACTCGGTTCAGAAAAGTACTTCTAAGAACAGCCGCCTGCTTAACTTATTTTTGGTTGGAAGCTTTTTCCCTTTTAACTAGATCCGGCGACAGGATGAATTGACCCGCATTGTTATCAAATTGTTGTTTTTTCAGCTTTGTTGATCTTTGTTTTTTTTCAGAAACATCTGGTTTTCTAGTTATCCCTTTAGAGAAAATATCTTGGCTAAATGCTGAAGAATTTTAACAGTGCTTATGTTTTTTCATTTGTCAATTGTTGACTTATATCTGCAGTGTTTTTATGACAGACTCATTTATTTATTTATTCTACATTATAGGAAATGCTTAAAGAACGAGGAGTGGCTCCATTCTCAAAATGGGAAAAAGAACTTCCAAAGATAGTCTTCGATCCACGCTTTAAGGTTTGTTGAGTCTAAAGATTATGAATTTTGGGCCTTTCCTACGACAACTGAATGAAACAGGTTTGTTAGACCATATGTTGAGCTCACTCATGCCAGGGTTAATATTTTTTTATTTTTTTTGTCCATTCCTGAGACAAGATGTTTTTTACCTTTTGCTGTTTTTGATTTTGGAGATTGATTCTTTTTTTTTTAGATATTTAAGGCGTGTGCTTATTGACTGTAGTTAATGACCATTGTTACTATAAACGTTTACTTTATTTTCTATGGTTTTCTCCGGTGCTAGTTTGAACTGCATTACACAATTGTCTTTATAGTTCTTTTTATCATATTAATTAAATGGTGGCCTGCAGGAACAAGCTCATCTTGTAGCAACAGCAACGTTTCTGATGACTAATTTAGCATGGGAACACGTCCTAACAAAAGTGGTTTGCAGATTTGATTTTTCGAGGGGCTAATTTTGAAGCCTGGGAAAAAATTCCAATGATGAAAAATGGGCGGTGTGCAGGAATGAGCTCATCATTTAAGGACTGGTTTTGTAGGATCGTTGGAGTTGAATTTTCTTGGATCCTCTCTTTTAACAAATTCTTGATCAGAGAAGTGGAAAGATTTTGAACTTTACCTTAGATCAACAATCCATTTGATGAACTTAAATAAGACAACTGATTTCACACAAGTAATCCATGCCATTCATTTTTTGGATCTTTTATGTGAGTTGGGAAGCAGTTAAAAACTAAATTGACCAATGATTGATGTTACATAATGCTAGGGGACATGGTTAGCATCTATTAGTTCATATTTTGGGCATTTCAATTGTCAACAATAATCTTTTGGTACTACAGATCATTTTTAAAGAGAAGCATAGGGAAAAACACGTCATATAAAACCCCATATTGGGCATCTTCTCATAAATATTTGTTTTTGATTTGATAGTTTTGTTAGAAAATAGAAAAAAACTATTTTGAATTTTATTGTTTGGTTTTGTATAAAGTGTGAAAGTATATATAGATTTCTTCAAAAGTCTTATAATAGAAATAAATTAAAAAAAGTTTCCAAAAGGTGTTGGTGGCTAGAAAAGGAAGAGAGGCACACGGATTGTAGTCTAAGGGCCATTAGAGGATTGATCAAATGTTTAGAACCCTTGATCCGTATGCTAAGAATCCCTATCATGATTAGTTGATTTGTGGCTTACACGATCATTTAACACTTCCACCCAAATTGAATGACAAAACTTATCATTCCAAATTCGCTTGTACTATTTTGAAAGTGGGGTTGCAGGGTCCTTTAATGAGATGCCTATAAGTTGATTTTTTGTTAGCACATATAGAGTACAAATCAATCCACTTTTTATTTTCTCTTTTATAAAATGTTTATCTACCTTCACATGCTTGGTATGACTGTGTACTGGATTATGGGTAATGTTGATGGCAGATTTGTTATCTCATCATATCTTTGTTGACACTTTTCATTTAATTTTTAAACCTTTCAAAATGATTTTGATTACTAAAGCTTATGGATTGTGGCTAATGGCTCTAAAGTTAGATTTAGCACTACATCTTGAAACAATAGGTTAATTTTTTACTCCATGTTATGATTTTTTCCTAAAAAAGTACAATGTCCAGTCGTGAATCTTTTATTCACTAGTGATCCTACATAGTTTGCATCACTATACCCCTTAATTTATAAAATATCCATGTTTTAATAGAGAATTTATTTACCAAGGCTTGATTTAAGGTATCCGAGGTTCTATAAGTGGCTTAAAGATGAGATTGTTTAGGTTTGTGCATAAATTGATTGATGAGAGTCACTGCAAATGCAAATTTTGGATAGGTGTGAGATCATTTGTCTAATTAATCTTTGATACTATTGCATGCATACTTCTTTTCCTTTTTTATACTGTCCCAGGTGTGATTTACCAATTTTGATCTAGTTTAGTTGGGGTTTCTTAAGATTTGTAATCAATCATTTATATATCCTTTATTAGATCCATGTCATATTTTTGTTGAGAAGAATATTTCTTATTCTGATCAAGCAATTTCTATTCCTAAAAAATATTTAAGTTCGTATCAACCAAAAATTGTAGTTATGAGTACAACTAGTGGTCATCAAGTATTCTACCATTAAGTTAATATCTTTTAGCACGTGATAAACAATGTTTTATTCTAATAACATCATGACAATGGAGAACATGTTTGGAGGCATGAGTGGTAGTCTTTATAATTTAATGAGTGATCATGCTTAAGACACCAAAAACTGTACATTTAAAATAATTGTATTATTTTAAGTACAAGGTAGACTAATTATTGTGTATACAACTAAGCTATGATGAATTGACATTTCTTCTCAAAGAGACGTGCAGTGTCCGTCATGTATCAGACAATACGTGTCGAATTTGCCTTCGACACACGTCGAACACGCCTTCGACACGCGTTGAACACGCCTTCGACACGTGTTGGACACGCCTTCGACATGTGCTGTACACGCCAAAGACATGTCCGATTAAAAAAAAACTATTAAAAATGAATTTGACATGTGGGTCGAACGCACGTCTTAAATATTTTATGATTTTTAGAGTATAATTTCTTGTACTTCAAATTTGTATTTATTAAAAAATAAGAACTAAATTTCTTATGTTATCTCCACAACCCCAAATCAATTGCCTCTATGCAATATCTCATTCCCCTTACATTCCCATTCTCATTTCTCTCTAGCGGGTTGCAACTAGGGTTTCACAACAACGTACAATGCTCTCTCTTCCACACCGTCACAACATCAATATTATAAAATTAGCTCAACATTGAAGTCTGATGCTATCTTGCTTGCCGCAAGAAATTTCTGCACCCACAATTATGCCCCCATGCCATCTCGACATCTCAACTTTGTCCAATGTCATCTCAACACTGATGCTCGACTCTTGACAGCATTGCCCTCTACCCTCTCGATGCGACTCTCATCATCTTAATATTAATCATTTTAAGCATAGATCTGAGTTAAATGACTTAATTACTTCTTTATTGTTCTTAATATTCCACTTATTCAATTTGTATATACTATTTTTAAGATATAAAAATTATAATACATTGTCCAATCTGTATCCGTGTCCTATATTTTCAATAATTGACATGTCCGTTGTCTGTGTTGTATTCGTATCTAGGCATCATAGAAACTAAGCTAAATTAATAAATCATTAGTAAGTAGAGTAAAATGTTACCAATATTTTCTCTTATATCGTGCATTCTGAAACTCATTTGTGGAAAGATATGATGTTTTTTATCATAAAGCATGTGTACTTCAAATTTCACTGTTATATCTTCACTAGCCCTCTATAATAACATACCTATTTGGTACCCATAAAATTTTGCCCACGAGCATCACTTGAAGTGCGCTAGAAACTTGTATAGGTTGTGGTGAACTTAGTGTGGTGCCTTTGAAATCCATATATGAGATGATGAACTAGCGGTGCGCTTGGATTTCTTAAAAGCACATACATAAAACCTAAATAGATTACACAAGTTGCACTAAATTTTGAGCGAAGTATGCATTGAAGATTTTGTGATTTCAGTGTCATGCTTTCTAATAAATAAGATACTGTGCATCTTTAATTTACATGTGTGAAGCATGCATACAAGAAGTGGCAATGCTTCATGGTGTAGAAGTGGTAGCTGAAGAGGAGAACTCATCAAGTTTTGTTTTAAGATTAGCAACCTCATTTTTAAGCATTTCATTTCCATTTTCTGACAATTTTTCTAATTGATCTTCAATGATTCTAAATCATGTTTGCAAGAAGAAAGAATTCCTATGTCTAACATTCTCATTTGTTATTTGCAAGGAGGATGCCTTTCTTTGTGGAGTTCAATTAGGAAATTTATGGAAATTTATTCCTACTATAGTTTTCTAAAATAGGCTGAATTTCTTATAATGAAATCTCTAAAACATTTATTTTTTCTTCTCCTCTTGCTAATAGCTCCACAATATAAGTTTCTGTTCTCAGTGCTGTAGCAAAACTGCAACTACAATACTCAATAATGCATTTGTCATGTTTCCCTATTCTCTCGCCCTTCGCTAATTGTTTTTGCAGGATACATTATTGTTAGGGTCTTACCATTGCTTGCATATTGTTTTGTTGATTTATGCAAATTGCCTTCTTGTTGGTGTCTTGTTATTGTTTGCAAGTTGCCTTACTGTGGGTGCCTTGCTATTGCTTGCAAATTGCCTTGGTGCTACTTTGTTACTATGATTGTTGCTGCAAACTCCAAAGCAACCACAATACTTTAGGAAGGAAAAATAGCAACTGGTTGGTGCTTTCATATAATATGAAGGAAATAAAACCTATAAGAGATAAACTAAACTAAGAAGAGGGTCTATAGATTAAGTTGGTATTATAACATCGATCCTTAATGTATAGTTCAAATAAAGACAGTATACAAAATAAGGAAGGGTCACTATTTGCCATGGAGTTCATAGGAAGGCTAGTAAGAGACTATTAAGAAGGGAAGAAAGCCAATCAATGTTTAGCAATGATTCTACCCGAAATCTGGCTGATCAGGTGGCTAGACTGATGAAGTAGATGACTGCCATGTTGGAGTTGATGAAGATGCAAACATTTGGCAATGTGACTAGTTGGTCAGGTCATAGTCTTCCATGCCTGTTAGAAATATGAATGGAGAGGATGAATAGGAGGTGATAATTACTATTCCTGATGAAAGAATGCAAACATTTAAAGTAGAAACTAAAATGATAATTCTTACATATGATGTCATGAGATAAATGATGCTAAGAAGCGGAATGCATGGACTGACCAATTGGAAACTTCACCTTATATAGCGACAATGACAAGATTGCTTTTGCCTTATTGAAGTTAAACCACCATGGCTTGGCATTGTAGAAAGCCCATCTAATGGAATGTTTAAATAACCGATATGCTTAGAAATATGTTCTATGGGGGTATATAGAAGGTTAATGGAAGAAGTTCCACAGTTTGAGGCAATGCGAGGGGCAATTCGTGTGTTTTATACAACAGAGTTTAGATGTTAGTTGGTAACTTTGGAAATAAATTTGGGGAAGGTATTAATACAGATGAATTACACTTAGGATTTTATCTTCAAATTGCAAGTAAACTTTGATTGTTTCTAATAAACAATCTCTATTAGGCCAATATGTTGGGGATGCTCATACTGTACAAGATCCAAAGCATTAGGGATGAAGCTTCAGAACCAAGGCATAAGGGGGAATACTTCAAAACCAATGGGTCTTCGTTCTCTAAAAGAAGGAAAAGAAGATTGATGATGGCCATTCCTCTCACAAGACGAACACCTTCTCTTACCAAAGAAAAATGCAAGAAGCTGCACCTTGAACTACCCTAAAAGATGGAAGAAACATGGGAAATGGAAAAATAATTGTTGTTATGGTGGAGACAGCATGCGAATTCCACTGAATAGTGCAAACTTATCTCTTTCTCCGATGGAAATACCTTAGAATATATTGGCCTCCAATATAGACGTGTGAAAGGAGCTCTTCATCTTGAGAATACATGTTAAGCAAGAGGTGGTCAGATCCATCATTGGCATTGACAATTAGAAGAATATCATTTCTGTTAATTTAAGAAAAAAAATAAGTTTTGACATCATACTCCATGCCAGCACTTATTCCTTTGGGTTGTATTTAGATGGGGCCGGAGATGATTGAAAGCTGGTGTAACTTTTACAATCACTAAGGACTACATGGATGAGATGGCATGTAAGATTGAATTCCTAGGTTGCTTTTTTTTACCCTCAAAATCCAGTTTATTTTATTGTGCATGCTAACCAGAAGAATATGGAGAGTACTTAATTGTAGAGTTTACATCGGCTGTTGGGTGCTTTTGATTTTATGTCTATTGTTGACGTTCTTATGCGCGCAAAGTATTTATTGAACAAGTTTGTGTTGGATTATGACATTCTGAATAACATACGGGGATTGATAGTGGGGAAAATTGTTGGGAATTAATTTTTTAGGGGTCTTGGTGTGATTTTTTTGTTTTCATTGTGTATCGAGGATCTGCTATGTATTTAATCTAAATATAGTCTTTTATCTTATTAAAATTTATTTTGAATATGTAATAAATGAATATTTCCTCTGCCGTACTTGGAATACATTTATTGGAACCTCTACTTACAGATTCTACTCTTTTTTGCTCCACTTGCATGAATTCTGGCAGGCAGTTCCAAGTTATTCTGCTAGACGAGCAATCTTTGAACAATATGTTAGGACACGTGCTGAAGAAGAGAGGAAGGAGAAGAAAGCTGCTCAGAAGGCTGCAATTAATGGTTTCAAACAGCTATTGGAAGAAGCCTTGGAGGTTGTTGGTAGCTTCCCTGTTTCACCAATTATGTTTTTTTTTTTAGGATGAAGCTTCTGTATAATAGTTTGAGAGGTAATTCTTTTGGTTGAACAGGCCATTTAATTGACGCTAATGGCCTTACTGTTACAGGATATGAATCACAGACTAGACTTCCAAACATTCAAAAGAAAATGGGGAGGTGATCCACGGTTTGAAGCCTTGGATCGTAAAGAAAGAGAGTTTCTTTTCAATGAAAAGTATGTTTAGTTCCAAATGGTTTCCTGATAAGATTTGATAGTGTCTGATGCGTGAAGAAGTTGCTTGGCAGTTTATTTAATTTTGGAGCTTTTTGTAGGTTACTTCTAAGGAAGAAGGCTGATGAAGAAAAGATTCATGCAGAAAGAGCAGAAGCTATGAGTAGCTTCAAGTCAATGCTGAAGGAGAGGCAGGACATATCTACAAGTAGTCGGTGGTCAAAGGTAGTTTTTTTCATTTGCATTTATCATAGCATTTTTTTTAATTGATTTCCATGTGGTTGTCTTTCAACTATTGTAAGGCAGGGTATTATAGGTCTATCGTAAGGTCTATGAAAAAGAATTAATTGTTATAGTCAAGTGGTTATGCATTTGTATTTATTTATGTTCATGTGTTGTGATTTGTTGATAATACATGTTGTATAGTTGCTTATGTTGGTTTTATTGTATTTTTGGGTAATTTGTTTGAATGTAATTTATGCATGGGGTGTATGAGTAAGTTATGAGTTATTCACATTTCACACATATATGACTCACCATTATATTGCATAGTGTAAGAAGGAACATTGGAAAATTCAAGACTAATCAACTTTAGAAGTGGTCAACCAATGCTCTCTTTATTGACTCCCAAATTGGTGGGAAGCCACATGGAGATTTCTGTACTTCAACTTCAGCATCTAGGGAGGCCAGGATGGTTACAAACCAACCCCACCATCCAAGAAGTCCAGTCACCCCACTCTTCTTGAAAGATGGGCTGTCCTACACATCACCAAATAACCCCAATCACCTTCTACATTCAAGGAACCACTCTGATTCCTGAGGGATTTTGAATTTTTCAGTGGGAAAATTGTAGAAAGGAGGTTTATTTATTTATTTATTTGGTTGTAATGAAACTTTAATGTTTCTCAAAATCAATTTGGATTCATGCCTGGTAGGTCTACTATGGAAGCCATACATTTATTGAGAGGTTTGATGGAGAAATATAGGGAGAATAAGGAGGATCTACCTATGATATTTATTGATTTAGAGAAAGCATATGATAAAGTTCCAAGAGAAGTGCTATGGAGAGTTCTTGAAAAGAAAGGAGTTAATAATGCTTATATTCAAATCATTAAAGATATGTATGAAGGAGCTACTACTTGTGTTCAAACACAAGGTGGTTTGACCAAGTATTTCCCTATTTCGGTTGGATTACATCAAGGATCAGCTTTAAGCCCATATCTTTTCGCGTTAGTCATGGATGTTCTCACTAGACATTTACAAGAGGATGTACCTTGGTGTATGCTTTTTGCTGATGATATTCTTCTTGTTGACAAGACTAAAGAGGGAGTTGAAGGTAAACTTGAAGTCTGGAGATCAACCTTAGAGTCTAAAGGTTTTCGCTTGAGTAGATCTAAAACTGAATATATGGAGTGTAATTTTAGCAGTAATAGACCTAGTGAGGGGATTGTGACTTTGGGCGATCAAGTCATTAATAAGAGTACACGTTTTAGATATCTTGGATCTATTGTTCAGAGTGATGGTGAAATAGATGGGGATGTTATCAGTAGAATTCAAGTTGGATGGTTGAAGTGGAGGAATGCATCGGGCTTGTTGTGTGATAGAAAAGTCCCCCTTAAACTTAAGGGAAAATTCTATAAGATGGTGGTGAGACCTGCAATGCTTTATGGTGCAGAATGTTGGCTATTAAAAGAGAAGCACAATACTAAGTTATGTGTTGCGGAGATGAGGATGCTGAGGTGGATGAGTGGATTTACTCTTAGAGACAGGATACGAAATGAGCATATACGTGAAAAGGTTGGAGTAGCTCCAGTGGAGGATAGGATTAGAGAGAGTCGCCTTAGATGGTTTGGTCACATAAAACGGCGGCCTTCCGATGACCCAGTTAGGAAAGTAGAGGTATTAGATTTGACTTATGTTAAGAAAGGTAGAGGTAGACCTAAAAAGACTTGGTTAGAAAATATTAGAAATGATCTTTCTCTATTAGATTTAAACGAGAATTTGACTTTGAACCGGACACAATGGAGAAAAAGGATTCATGTTGCCGACCCCACGTAGTGGGACAAAGGCTTGTTATTGTTGTTGTAATGAAACTTTAATGATGATTTGAGTTAAAATGAAAAAGTGTTTGACACCTTTCTTCCTCATTTTTGCTTGGTGGCCAAAATTTGCAATCTTTGGTAAGATCATTTTTCATTTTTCTTGCTGATTTAACTTATGCGTTAGATTCTTCTACCTCTCCTCTCCTTAATTTCATTCCACAAGATTCAATCCAGCCATGCCTCATAAGTTAAAATAAAGAGAAATACTTCCAAGCACTAATCAACCGAAGTACCAAACTAAGTTTCTGGACATAGTTTTAATTTTGCTTCTACCACAAGCCTTCATTCCACTTGGAATTTACCATCAACTCTTGAACAGTTTTATACACATTACCAAAGCCTTTCCACCTGTTCTCAAGGCCTGGAACTCCTCCATTTGAGCAACCGTAATTTTAGAAACTCAAACAAGTGCTCTCAGCTTTTTGCCTTTTCCAAGGCTTGGTTGACCGCTATTTCTCCCCCACCACTTGCCACAATCAATTCTTAGCATTGCTATGGTTTCTGCTATATTCGAGATACCATTTACAGCATGCATTACTTTTGGTGGTCTTCCATTTAAGGTTCATTCATTGTTGATGCCAGAGCAAATCTTTGAAGAAGAAGAAGGCGCTTTAGAGGAAGGAATACTTGCACAAGGAATCTGTTTCAATTGCATTGTTTAATCTTCATATTTCTATACTTATTTTCTTTTAGTGACTTGTGTCTTCATTTTTAAATGGGATGTTTGCAACGTCTATTGCCAATTCCATGATAATGTTGTATTAGGATCAATAGTTATCTCTACATACGGAAGTAGCGAATTGCCTTTAACCTACCTTGCAAATGGCATTTGAGTGACATCTACTTGTGTGAGCTTGTGAGTTCAATTACTTTAAATACTTTCATCTATGAGCAATATTATTCACATGATTCATCCAGTTATTACCAATTGCAAAATCTAGCAAGTTTACTTGCTTTCCAACCTACTTTGTGTTAACTAGTTCAATTGATACTTATAATTTTGTGTAGGCTGATCTAAGGTTTTAAAAGGCGAAATCGGGAATCGAGGCATTTTGTCTAAGCGAGGCGAGGTGTAAGCCTCGAGGCGGATCGAGGCGTAAGCCTCAAAACGATAAAAATAAGATAATTTAAAATTATAAATAATGACAAAATATTAAGTCAATTATGAACTTCATGATTTATTTTAAGATAATATTACTGGAGCACAAAATTCAAAATAAACTCACTTAAAAATAAAACACCCACTTAGGATCAAGATCCAATGCAGGCTCATCATCACTTTGATTGTCTTCAGAAGAATCCTCATAATTTATGTCAAAGTCATCCTCAAACTCTTCTTCATATATAATAATTTTCCTTTATCCCCTATATCAGCTAATATTTCATTAGCTCTAGAATGAAACAATAATAACATAAAAAATAATTCATTATATTTAAAAGTAACTTTGAATTTTTTTGAAGCTCCGATCACTTTGTTTCTTTTTTTTATATACTTGGGTAGTTGCTTCATTGTCCTCATTGACATGAGTTTCTCTTTCATCTTCAATTTCAGGAACATCAGCATTCTTAGGAGTAACTCATTCATCATCAGATTATAAACCATCAATAAGTAAAGGGTCAATTTCATTATCACTGTTTTCTTGCTTCTGTAATTTGAGATATCTATCCTTCAGTTTTTTGTTAAACATAACATATACTAGTTTGTTCATTCGATCTGTAGCCAATCGATTTCTTCGCTTTGTATGAATTTGATTGAAGGTGTTCCAAAATTTAATACAACCAGTGAAGGTCAACAAGACCAGCATATATATAAGAATGCACTCCGCAACAAACAAAATAAGCTTTTCACAAATAATATTTGATCAACTTTTGGAAGTGTTTTCCTCAGGAGAGGTAAATTCATCTCTCATCTGCAATGGGTATTTATAAAATCCATCTTCTTCCTAAGAGATCTTATGCTGGTTTCTCCTACTTGTTTCAAATGTTTCAAGAAGACCACTTTGCAATATATTGTAGAAATAATTTTGTCTTAGATGCAGACAAATTGGCCACCAATTGAAAATGGTCCTTCCTCTAATATAAAAGATTAGAAAATAATTCATATGCTTTGCTCATAAACTACAGAAGGAGACAAATCCCATCAACAAAGTTATGGTTTTCAGAATCTCAAATAATAAAATAAACAATTTGTGATATCAATCTTCATTAAATAAACTCCACCTCAGTCCTAATCTAACAAGAAGCCATATTTTTAATAACGTAAGAGATGCAGTTTCTCTTTTAAGTAAATAGAACCAAATAATCCGTGCGGGAAGCAGGCGAAGAGAAATAGTCGTTACCTTGGCTGAGATTAAGTCGAAGAGACAAATAATGGGAAGAAAATCCGGCAAGTCGGAGAGGCACATCGGATAGAGGTCGATGGACACTTCGAAGTTTGTTGAAAACGACGCAAGAAGAATTACCTTTGCAGATGAAGTCATCGAAGTCGAAGTCGTCAAAGTCGATGTCGTCAAAGTCATCGAAGTTGAAGACGTCAAACTCAAAGTCGTCAAATTTGTTGTCAGAGTTAAAGTCGGTGGGAGCGGTGGACACGGCCGAACGTTCGACCGAACTTTGTTGTCGAAGTCGACGGAAGAAAACGAGCGAACGAGAGGAAACAGGGAATGAGCGAACGAGAGCGAGTGGCGGAAATGCTTAGAAAAAGAAGCCCTAAGTCTAATAAGGGCGCTCTAGTTACGCAGGCATGAGTCTAGCAAACAAAATGAGTCGAGGCAGCGTCTCTGTCGCCTCACGCCTTGAGGTGTACGCCTCAGTTGAAAGAAGCGTACGCTTTGCCCGAACTCTTGAGGCTAGCGCCTTAGTCCGCCCAGTTCGTGCCTCGAGGCTTCCGCCTCATACGCTTTTTTAAATGATGGGATGATCCCCTCATGTTTTAAAATTTTTGGTTTGTGTGCTGTCATATCGTCTAAAAACTGCAGCACACACCAAACTAATCATATTTTGGTTTATTCAAATTGCTTGCATAATTCTTTTATTTGTAAACAATGAACACAATGGATCAGCATGCATCAAAATGGGCCACTATGTTGCAATTTGAGTTTAGCCAGTAAAATGCTAAGTCTAATGAGCATTAAGCATGCTGTTAGTTTAGAACAAGTGCAACATTTCATAAATGAAAATAATATAAAAATACAAACTATTTAGACTCTATGATTGCTCAGTTAAATCTAATAAACTTTAAGTTGCAGGCTCCACTATTGCCCTTGCCCAACTATCCCTCTTAGAAATATTCCATTTGGAGAAAATCATTCTATTAGAGCGCCCCAAGAAAATAGGAGCGTGTTTAGAGGTGAAAATCACTTGAGGAATCCTAAGGCCTCAATGTTTCCACAACAAAAGGTAGGTGCCTAAACTTTTGTTGGAATTCACGACTTCCATAGCATATGACAGCTGTTTGTTCTCAGAGAGAAACTGAAGATCGAGAAGTACGCAGAGTCTGCTTGGCGCCTTGTTTGAAATGGGTTCTGAAATGAAAGATGCTGAAGTCTCACTCATAGGCAAAAATGAAAAATCACAGATTTTTGGATTTGACGTCCGGTAAACTGATTAGAATTGCCTGATTTGGATCTTTCTGGGTTATAATTAAAACCATGTGTAAATCTATTATGCCTAGATATCATGACTTAGGGTCTTCAATCTTGGACAATTTTGACTTTGATTCTGTAAAACATGATTTTACTGATTTGGGCCATAAAACATGAATGCTTGTTAATGTTCGTGATGTTTTTGGAAATTAACCATCCTTTATTAGAAAGCCATCTTTCCTAAGAGCTGTTTTCATAGTAGTGCTTGGCTGCCCTGGATGCAAGATTGGCCTTACAATTACTCTTATTACTTGCATGTGTGGTGCTGAATTTTCCATTTATAACCAAAGAAATTGTAAAACAAACAATTCTCGTGTTTGGCTTCTCAGACAATTCATGTTTTTCATTTATTGTTTCTCATTGTCAGTAAATTATGAATGTTCTGTGATGTTTGGTACTTTTGTGTGCACTTTTCTCTTAAAGAACATGGATTTTCTTTAGGCAATATAAGTATCTGAGTTTAAGGATTGCTACGATTTGCAACTATTCTCCTATAGCTGCTTCTATAGATTATTTTTGGAAGCTTTGTCTGTTCAGCCATCCAATTTTTTTGTCGTTTGCACTAACTTCTTCCATCTGACATTTTTATAGGTGAAAGATAATTTGAGAAATGATCCAAGATACAAGACTGTCAATCATGAAGAGAGGGAAGCTTTATTTAATGAATATATTGCTGAACTTAGAGCAGTGGAACACGAGGCAGAGCGTGCTGCAAAGGCTAAAAAGGATGAGCATGTACTAATTTTGTTAAGTCTTAAAGAGATAGGACTAGTTTTGAAAACATACATATACCTGGTTTTTGTTTAAGGGGATGATTGCGTTTTGACACTTGAGGTGTTTTAGTAAATTGTTTTGATCTGTGCTCTACCCCTTTTGTGTAGGATAAGCTAAAGGAAAGAGAGCGGGAAATGCGGAAAAGAAAAGAAAGAGAAGAGCAAGAAATGGAACGGATTAGGCTGAAAGTTAGAAGGAAGGAGGCTGTCAGTTCCTATCAAGCCTTGTTGGTAGAGACAATAAAAGATCTGAAGGTAATTATTGACGTATGAGCTCATTTCTATTTTATTTTGATTGGTGCCATTTTATTTTTCCAATCTAGATTTTGCACGCACTGGCTTTTCCTTGCCTGCCCTCTTCTTGATGTTTGAAGCATTTAGGCAAGAATGATATTATCAGGGATGCCATTCTTCTGTGTATATTGGTTAAAGTTTCCAGTGCAAGATGTGGGTTTATCTCAAAGTAGATATTTATATATGTATTTTTCATCTATATTTTTTTTTCTGAACCAACATACACTGGCGTACAAGCTCCTATTATGTATACAAATACTGAATGAAGAGGTGTGATTCACTTTTCAAGAATGAAAATGTGTCATTATTTTCAATTTTACTCATCCAACTGTGTATTTCATAGACTTGCGTTAGAGAATTTTTTGTTTCATATACAGATAATTCCATCCATAGTAAAATAAACTTTAGAAATTTCTATTTATTACTGTATTGACACTTAGACAATGATTTTATTCTTAGGCTTCCTGGACTGATTCGAAGCCCAAGCTGGAGAAGGATCCTCAGGGTCGTGCTACAAATCCTGATCTTAATCAAGTTGATGCAGAAAAGCTTTTCCGAGATCACATCAAAGACTTATATGAGGTAAATTAATGAGCTTCCAAGTCTTATTCATTTAGATTTCTCCTGCTTGTACAGTTAACTAACAACACCAGTTTATCCTTCTCTATGCTATTTTACCATATGTTTATTTGGTAGCCAGCGGCATACTAATCTTTAGGAAAAAAAAAGTGGCATGGGTCTGCAAATGTATCCTGTGTGTTGTATGAATAATGAACCATGGAATATATTTCTTCTATTACAAACTGCAGCTGTCAAGTTTCTTCCTTATACTTGATTGTCTTGTTCGAGTTAAACACGGGTATTAAATGACATTTCAATCTTCAAGATATGCTACTAATTTACTTGTACCATTATGTTATCCACCTTTCGTCCTTTAACTGCCCCAAATTGAGAACAGTATGCAATTTTTTATTTTAGTTTTGTTTTGGGACTTTGATGATACTAAAAAAGTAATATGGAAATTAGTCATTTCAAATAAAGCGAAATGATGTAAGAATAAGTAATTTTAAAACATACGGTATTTCTAATTAAAAAATGGGTGATCATCTCTGTAGTAATCGAAGAGAAGTAGTTTATTTTTAAAATTTAAGAAAAACTTTATTGAAAATAATGAACTCCAAAGTTTTTTAATCAAGTGTGAAGATATAACCATAAGGTATGACATCCTAGGTGCATTTTTAGTTTCATCTGAATTATGTTCTATTGATATTTTAGTTGAGATATACTTTGAATTCAATTAGTGGTACAACATGCTGGAGCACTAAGCCAGCACATATTTGTAAATACTTTTGGTTAGCATCGGTAGAAATGTTTGTTGAAACTAAATCGTGACAAGTAATTAGCTGATTTCTTACAAAGTGGGAAATCTATTGAGGGATGTTGGATAGTTTTATATTGGTCTTTTGGGTGAAACTAGTTCGAATTGTCATTTCAAATTACTTTCAAATAAATTTTAAATCATGCTTAAGAGTAGTTTGGTTGGGTGAAAAATTTATGTAAGGCATTTTCATTTAAAAATAACTTCAGTGTTTTATTTTAGTTGTTGAATTTGTAACACCCCATTTTGCAAGTCTCAATATAGTCAGTCATGTGTTGAGTAAATCTAAAATTTGATTTGATCAATTTTTAACACTGATTGATTGGATTTGGAGCATGGTCTAGAGGAACCAACATCACCAACCCAATTAAATAGTCTGATGGATAGTTGACCAGTTTAAGCATTTTGTGGTCGAGAGTATGAAAACTTACTAGATAATTCGGAGCTTGCTAACTGTTCATCCCTTCTCCTGGTGGTCAGATATGTTTGAAGTGTCGATGTGGACTCACTAGATCTGCATGACATTGTCAACCCCTTCCAAGTTCCATCAAAACCCTTGTCTTGAATTACTGAAGACAACTTTTTATCTTGGTGGGCCTAACTATTGTTGCTAGTGTTGCCATTCCAAAAGCGCATGAGGTCGCCTTGAGTACTTGTTTGAAATGTGAATTAGCATGTTGTCATCGCAAGGAATGGCTGCATACTATGCACAATTGTTTGGGTGCATAGATCATAATATCCATGTTGTAGGATAAGCCAACCATGGATTTGCACATCACCATCAATATTAATACCACAAGCTGAGAGGTCCACTAAAAATACCTCCCCTTTTACTTACCAAAGGGACTTTTGCATGCCAAGGTTTAAAAAAATGAAATTAAAAACTAAGGCATTTAGTTTTACTGGGTCAATGTGTATGCCTCAAGGCGGATCGGGGCATAACCCTCTAATTAAGAATAAAAATCACTCATAAAATTAAAGACAATTCATAAATATGCTATAAATTAGAAATAAACTGTTAAAAAAGAAAATTAACTACCTAAACCCTAAAAGAAAACAAAAACAAACCAATCAAAATATAAGTGAATTAAAGTCACTTGCAAGATAATAAAAAGTAGCTAAAAATGAGAAAATATTTTAATTAAAATAAAAAATCTAATTAAGAAAAATTAAAATAAAAAGAAAAGAAAACATTGGTTTAAAATAGTTAATTTGAGGCTTTCACGGAAATTTAAAAGAAAGTGAATTACAGCTCTTTTTATCTCAATTTGTCTAAACTCTATGCCTAAAATCTTAAACTCTCTTTTATGTAACAAAAAAATATATTTTTTTTAAGTAAATGTTAATTTTAGATCTTCACTCATGCATATACCTCAAATGATAAAGGCATAAGCTTTGTTCAGGCCAAAAAAAATGTATGTCTAGGGGCTTTTGGGTGTCTTTTGATGGGGCATGCCCTAAGGCGGGTACTTTTTTTTTAAGTTTTTTATTTTTAAGGCGGGTACTTAGAATTCCTTTCTAAATCATGTTGCATGTTTGTTGAGACTACTTTTGTAAGTTGTGAATAGAGTGATCTAGGGAGAATTAAGTGCTAAATTTCATTGGTCTTCCTCTCCGATTTAGTGGAGTATTCTTCATCTACATCGTCGTCTTGGCATTCCTTTTACCTGTCTTCCTTTTTTACTTTAATAGGGACATGACTACTATGGTTCAGTTTCCACATCTTTAGACCTTGCTTCTTCTCCAATCCTATAAACATTTCGGGCTAGATGCTTGACAATTGTTGTGTCTCTTTTCTTCTTGAGCGCCACCCCTTCTCCCTTGCAGATCGCATATTCACATTTTTTGTATTCTCATTGAGATATTTTGGTGCTAAAGGCAAACTAAGCTTTTGGAAACCCTATACTACTATGTTGACAATCATAGACACGTTTGTAAGTTGACTTCACCGTGACAATCAACGTTGTCATTCCCTTGCATAGATACAATGGTGCTCATCATTGTCTAAGTCATTGTTTAAAATTGCACAATATGAGGCTCGCCTTAAGGCCCTCCTCAATGCAATTTTGGTGAAAAATACTTCGAGGCTTACGGAGAACTTTAGGTAGCGCCTGATGGAGGAAAGCCGACGAGCACATTCCTTGGGCCTCGAAGCACAAACAAATTTGACTCGCTAGTGTCAATTAGGTAGTCTGTGGACTTTTGTTTATCTCCACGTGTGGCTAATAGGTTCCTTCCGTGCCTCTGAGGAAAGATTCTCGCTACTCAAGAAATTTAGTAAGTGAAGGTTCTCCTATCGACTTAAAAAGGGCTTTCTCAAGTCGACCTTTCTTTAGGTTCAATGACTTGTAGCTAATGTCGCTCGAGTTTTTTTTAATGAGGCGTGCGCCTCAGTTTGGTTGAGCCCGCTTTGAGGTGAGCCTCACCTCATTGACGTGAGGCATATGCTTAAAACTTACATAAATTTTAAACTAAAGACCCAAACAAATCACATTGTCATACACCCCTGAGCCGCAAAAGCTTCATCTTAACTTGCTTGACCTGCAGTCCATCACCTTTATTGCAGCCACCACCGTTATAATCGTTGTCGGGGATCACTAGGAAGCCGCATACCACAACCACCTCTTCTAAAAATTTTGGAATATTACTCTCATTTTTCTATTGATGACTATCCAAATCGCTAAGAATTTTTCTACCCTATTTTTTTAATTTATTACCTACATTGGCGATTAACCAAATCAACATATTTCCTAGATTTGTCATACATTGGCTAATCACAGCTCGACATGTTGCTTACTTGCCAGCCTTATCCAACTTAGTCAACAAACATGACGAGCAAGTCACACCAATTTTCTTGGGAGGTTTCTCATGAGAGCGACTAGGGGTGTAAGCGAGTCATGTCGAGTATCTGCCTAATTGAGCTAAAGCTTGTTTAGTTCTTACTGAGCTCGAGCTTGACTCGTTAAAACATTTCTAGGTTTGATCTCTGCTCAATTACTCGAGCTCGTTTGGAAAGCTCAAGCTTGACTCAATTGTTGAGCTTGATTTCTTAATTTTAAATTAAATTTTAAATTTTTTTAATATAGAACTAATTTATAAATATTAAAATATATTATATAATGCTAATTTAAATGATTGTTAAATATATTTTAATTCAATCGAGCGGCTCAACGAGCTTTCGAGCTGGCCAGGCTGAGCTTGTGCTCGTTCAATATATGAGCTCGAGTATAGGCTCAAGCTCGAATTTGTGGCTTGATAAGCTTGCCTTGTGAGTTTGTTAATGAGTTGAGCTCCAACCGGCTCGGCTCACTTATCCCCTAAGAGTGGCCAACTTGATGAGTCCTAGTCTCAATGTTATTATTTTATTTAAATCGCCCCAACCTTTAGGTTAGGCTTGCCTTGGTCCACAGGATCCACTAGAAAAAGCCAACGATGCTAATTGAATGAGTCACTCGATGAGGGACATGCAGACATCTTTCATCCAGGGATGTAGAGTCAACCTCATGAACTTCATAGCAGTTATGGCGAACGACTATTTAGGACTACAACTCACTTGTCGACCAAGTTCGTGACAAGCCATCTCATATGATAAGAGGACTCCTAAGTCTAAGTCAGCATTGATTCGACAAGTTCCATGTTTGCCAGACTATATACCTTGTAACCCCAATAGGTTTAATGCATGCCGAATGATTTTCTCGATACATTGCAATTTTCAATTTGACATGGCCCACAATAATTACCACTCAAAGCCGACAATGCTAATTGCTTGGGTTGCTTGATGAGGGGCACTCAAATCTCCTTGTCCTTTAGCTATACAGTTCCCTAGTCATCCTGGTTGTTATGGCATACTTTTTAATAGTGAATAACAAGGTTTAAATCGGTGAACTTGAAAATTGAGATGTTTTTTCTTAGCGAGATGAAATGCAAGCTTTGAGGTCAATTGAGGTGTAAGCCTCAAACCCAAAACAAATCCTAGAATTAAAAAAAATATATTAAATATGTCATGAATTATTTACAAATTAATTTCATTCATCATGAAAATTATACAATAGAAAAAGAAAGCAAATCTCAAACTTAAATTTTAATCTGAAGTGAAAGTGTGAAGGAAGATTCACGGTAAACACTGACTTAAAATCTAAATACGCAAAGAAGATGGGGATTCACATCATAATTACACGCAAGGTTTAAATTGCATAAATAAGCCTCGAGGCATTTTTCGTCGTGAGGCGAGGTGTAAGCCTCGAGGCGGTGTGAGGCGTAAGCCTCACGGACGAAGAATTACGTAAATGAGAATTTAAGTGTTTTAGCAGGTAAATAATAGTAAGAGTCTATCATACAATAAAAACATCTAAATAAGAAGTGAAATTAGTGGAAAACAATAAAATAGATGTAATATATGCATCTCATAGCATAATTCAAAGTACAAAACCACAAATATAAGTCTATTAAAACTCCCAAAGTGCAAATAAGAAAGAACATCTAAAATCCAATCATGTCCCACCACTCTCGCTCTCGTAGTAAGCACCATGTTCAACCCTTTCATCAAATTGCTCCTGTTGTAAATGTTTGGCCGTGGTACTCTTCTTCATGTTAGCAGTAATTTCCTCCTCCACTTTATTCGGCACATTCGTACAAAGTGCTACATTTTATGTGAGCTGGATAAGTGTTCCTTCATGTGAGTAACTCCTCCCTTTACCACCTTATCACCAAAATTGCATTTTAAATACACATGTCTTCTCGTCGCCTCCTACGTCAACCTGTACACTGTACTTCCAAGAAGGGTCCCGCTGCAATGACGTAATTGACTTTTCCTTGCCCCTAACCATGTTTCCATGTTTCCTAATGCACAAATGCAAAATCAAACCAAAAATTTCAAAAAAATAAAAAAACTCTAGATTTTCTATAACTTGAGAAATCATACCTTGAATTAAAAAAAAATACCTAAAACCGGTAGAGGAGTTGTCGTAGAGGGCGGCCGGACACTAGAACCTCACCGGCGTGAGGCGGCGCCGGCGGGAGAGGCGGCGGGAAAGGAGGCCGAGCGAAGCTAGGTCCGCTGAACTTGCCTTGCGGAAGCTCGTCCGTTCGGTTCGGGTAGGCCAAATGAAAGAATAGAGGAAATAGGGTTTTTTAATTAGAAACTTAAGTTGGTGGGACCCGGTATCATGAGGCGTGCGCCTCACCCTCTATTGCGCAATTAAGCCTCTGAGGCGCGCCTCATGGACCCTGAGGCGTAAGCCTCACCTGGACCCAAAATTGCTTAAGCAATGAGGCTCTAGGGGGTTAAATTGCGCAGAGGCGTGCCTTGAGGCGCGCCCGCCTCTTATTGTGCAATTTTAAACTATGACTACACGGAGTTACAGATTTCATCACTTGCAGTAAACCTTTTGCAATAGTCACCACTCTTCTCCCCACTGTGCTTTTTGTTGCCATGCTATTTTAAACTATTGACATATATGAGTTATGGCGATATACAAGTTGGGCAATGCTATGCCTCACTTGCTAGCCAAGTCATCGGGTTAACCGGGTCTATTTTGGTCAGTTGAAACTTGTCTCAGCAAACCATTTTATTTTGATCATTTTCTGGTCAGACAAACTTACATATAGTGCAGCTGAATCAATTCTGACCAACGACTCTCAGTTAGCCCAAACACAAATGATCATCTTATATATAAATTTCTTCCATAGAGCAAGGAAGAGGGAGGAAGAGTGCTTATATGGACGTCCCTTTTGCTTTGACCCATGGGCCACATCTCCAGCCCTTCATCTGTTTCCTTGATCTAAAAGTATCTCGGCCGAAGGCTCAACCCGCGTAATGTCTCCTGCCTTCTTTGGCACTGCCCCCTATCCCTTGCCTCGCAAGCTGTGTGGTGCCATCCTAATATCGGACCATTTTTCACATTAACGGAAGTAAAAAATTTACTTCTTGGCCCAATTCATTTGTACATCTGCAAGAATGTAAATGCCATGCAATCAGAGTTATTTACTTTTTAGAGCTTTGATCTGCAAGCATTCCAAATGCACCGAATTAAACAGCACTGGAGAGTCTCTGTTTCACTGTCCTTCCGTTTGACAGCTATGCTGATTGGCATGCGTTTGTCAAAATCCATCTCGTTTATTGCATAGATATATGTTGCATTTATAGTTCAAGATTGTGTGATCCAGCATTTTTGTTTGATAAACAAGGTCATTTCACTGGCTCACTGCGAGCCTGCAAGTCGAACTTAATGCGTGGCCGCAGAGACTTTTTTTTGTGCTGCTCACAGTAACAGGGCATGTTTTCACCCTAATCATCTCTCTTTATTTTCCCAGCGATGTGCCCGTGATTACCGAGCTCTATTAGCTGAAATCCTTACAGCAGATTCAGTTGCCCGGAGTTCAGAAAATGAGAAGAACTTTCTCAACTCATGGTCAGAAGCTAAACGGGTTTTAAAGCCTGATCACAGATACTCTAAGATGCCAAGGAAAGACAGGGAAGCTTTATGGCTAAGATATGTTGAAGATCTGATGAGAAAGCAGAAGTCTGGAGCTGATACAAAAGACAAGTTTAATTCCGAAGGAAAGAACAGAAGCCCTGCTGATGCTTCGCGGAGATCACCAAGGAGATCTCATGCCCGGAGATAACCTAAGATTGCCAACAAATTTTAATATAGAACTTTAAATGTTCCTCGCAATACCCTAGGTACCTCTCATCTCAGACAACTACTCATTAGCTTCGATGTTTATTACTTTTCTACCATTTTTTTAAATTATAATCAGGAGCTTACCTTTTCTTGGTGAATCACTTGATGAAAGTTCTAATGTTATCCCTCACGTTCAAAGAAGTTTTTGAAATATTTGTGTGTTGAACACTAAGAGAGAGAGAGAGAGAGAGAGAGAGAGAGAGAGATAAGCTTAATAATTTCATGTAGAAATTTATTGCATTTAATGCTATTAGTCCGTACTTTTATTGTTTGAGAAATGATATCTCGAAACATTTTGTCTACCAACTTCATAAGCGCTTCTGGACCGATTGTCTACTTTCTTTATAAGCAGCTGTGAGATTGAACTTACGAAAATCCGAACTGGGAAGATAATGCAGCCTTTGCAAGGTAATAATCAACACAAAAATGTCAAACAGTCGCCCCAAGCTCTATTTTAGGCTTCGTTTGAGACAATTTTTTTGCTATTTTATTTTTTATTTTAGGCTATAGTCATAATTTATATTTTATAATTATGTTTTTGTTATTTAAAAAATATATATATTTGTAACAACCTTAAAAAGTTATTTTTTTAGCAGCAGTTGTATAAAATAGCGAAAAAAAAAACATTTTTAAGTGAAACCTAAGGCTTTATTATTTTTAAAAGTAATTGTTTAGCATAAAAAATTTTACTTTTAACATTATTTGTACCGTTATTTTAGAAAATAGTAAGAAAATTATTTAAACAAAGTTTAAGATTTTGTTAGGGATAATTTTCTTATTGTTTTATAAAATAAATTTTAGTATAAAATTTTTTTGAAATAAAAATTTTTAAGCTAAAAAGTTAATTTAGAAAGTAGTAAATAGAATTGTATCAAATGAAGTTTAAATTTTGTACTGTCTTGTGACTTAAATAAATTCAATTTATGTGGTTCAATTGGCAAATTAATCTAACATTTTTTTAATTCTATTTTTATTTTATAAAATTCAATTAATCTAATTTGTTATTAAAGGTTAAAAAATTAGACTATTTATGATTGAGCAAAGTTTAGAATTTAGCGAGGTTTAAAACTAAATTTTGGTTCTGATTTCATTGTAAATTTATTGTTAGCAGTTTTAGAATTTAATTTAGATTGATTTTTTTTAAAATTTTTATGATAAATTTTATCAAAATTATATTTAAGATATAAATATAGAGGATAGTTTAATTGAGATTTTTAATGAGCATGAAATTTAATAGGATTTTTTTATAGAATTTTAATAGAAATTTAATGATAAGTAAAAAAATTTAATAAAATTTTGATTTCGTTTGGAATATTTTTTTATTGCTTTCTAAAATAATTTTTTAATACAAATTTTTTGAAAATATTTTTGACATGAACATTTTGAGCTAGCTCTTAAATTTTGATTGAAACTTCTGAAAATTAATAGTTTTAGATTAGTTTCAATCAAAGCTATCAAAGTCAAGCCAAAATTTTTAAAATTAAAAACCACAGAAATAACCCCTTATAAAAATTTGTAAGATCTTTAAGAATAAATAATTGGAACAAATTGAGTATGAGAAAAAAATAATAGAAATATTAATGAACCCAACTCTTCCAATTAATTGCTCACATCCAGTACCATTTAGTTTTGTTTTATTTAGTCCAAATTTCTTTTATTGACTAGAATAGAACAAAAAGTAGATGCACTCTATAACAAATTACAATAGGAAGTGTTAACCACAAAAATTTAGAGTATTTAAACCAACCAACCTATATTAATTATAGCAAGGCGACAAGAAGATTTTTCTCATGGTGCCTAGAAGATTATAGCAAATTAGTTTAGCACCTAAGTTAGAGCGAGTTAGAAAAGTATTGAAAAAAATACTGTTTCTTGAACTTAGGAGTCAAAGAATTCAAGAATATCAAAAGATGTAGAACATATCTCCTAAAAATATATATTTTTTTCATAAATTTCGAGTGGTACTTTATACATGTCGAGTTGAATCAGGGGTGTCAAAACGGGTCAACGGTTCAGGTTTGGGTCCAACCTAAATTGACCCGGGTTCAAATGGGTTGACCCTAACCCAACTCGATTTTGCAAACGGGTAAAAAATTCCAACACAAATTAGACCCGCACAGATTATTGGGTTGACCTGACCCGACCCACAAACCCGAACGCAAACGCCTGATACAGGCGAGTACTAAGTCTGGACGGGAAGGCACGATGCGGGAGGGCTGCGTGACTGAGTCCAAATGCATTGCAGGGAGGCTAGCGCGACTGCGAGGTTGATCAGTCGAGCCACGAGCGCATGTTGCACTGCTGCGGGCGAGCACATGGAGGCGAGTGCAGAACGTGAGGCCAAGGCCGGATCAGACGTGTGGGACGCAAGGCCGAGGCTGGACTGCAGGACACCTGACTCAACACGAGACAGGTGCTGGAAGCCAGTCCAGACTCGGGACTGACTGATGCGCGCGAAACTGGCTTCAAATTTTCGAGTCAACTCGAACCCAACCTGATTTATAAATGGGTTGAAAAATGAAACTTGAACCCGACCTGTCAAGCAAACGGGTTGACCCGAACCCAAAATTTTTTGGGTCGGGACTGGGTCGGGTTTCAAGCCAGGTCAATATTTGACACCTCTTGATTGTTCATATTCCATATGATATTAGAATATGAAGGAGCGACCTTATGCTTAATTTATTGTCAGGCTTTGATGATTGGTTAGTATTTGTTGGTTTATGAACTTTCGGATTGTGGCCATTTTCTATTGAATGTTGCTTTAAATGTATTATTGGATCCTTAATCTCTATGCTTCATGAAAGAAAATTCTTGAATTGAGGTGAACTCTTCTTAAACATCAGCAAAGCCTCCCTAGAGGGAAAAGAAATTCATGAGATATAGATGCTATGTACACCAGTCAACAATGCTTTTGGGGAGGTAAAGTGCTTTGCTCCTTAGCATAACTGTCATGTCACATAAGAGGTTTGAAATGATATCATTTAATATGTAAGAAAGTTGGTGAGTATATTTCCCCAATTTCAAAATGCTACAAATGTTTGATTAGGAATTTGGAATGCTCATTTATTCTTCACTTAATTCTTTTTTGATGTGGTAATCGTTCTTGTGAGTATTTTTGCAAGTAATGAAGCATACTTCCAAAAGATTGTAGAAGAAGGAAATTATAAAAAGAGGGTTGAAGGCCCTAAAAAAAGTGACTCTTAACTGGTTCTAAAATCACACCTAAGGAGATAGTGAGCATAATTTTATAGGACCTGAACACTTAGTGCATGCAGCAGTTCTTGGCCACTAATATGGTTATTGCATAATCTTTTTAGATGATGGTTGAGTAAGGGATTGAGATGGAGGGGAAGGTTTTCCATCGAATGGTTAAGTAAGGGATGTCTAGGGTGAGTCTTCTTCTCAAGCAGATCCTTAATCAAACTTTTTAAGCTCAATTATTTCAATAGGATAAAAGCGAAGTATATGGAGCAGGATATTCTATTTTTATGCACTTTATACACCTGAACGTACTATCATTGGCTAATCTAAAGGTAACGAAAACAATCTTGAATGCTTTTTTTCTACTTGCATTATGATAACATCATTAATGTGCAGGTTATAACAATAACATAACCTACAAGGATTACATATTTATGAGTATAATGTCCAAGATAAGAAAGATCCTTAGACCAAAGGTGTGATTATGATAACAGGATTAATAATTTTAGTGTGATGAGTAAAATTATGATCGCATTAATGTTAAAAAACTAATCTTGACTTCTTAATGCAATTTTAATGGAAATTTTGAATTTATCATGATGATTAAAATGTTAAATCTAAATTTTACATCAACCATATGCCCAATGTGGTGCATAAGATATGGCAACATATTAAATTCTTACCTTTACCCATGTTTGAATCTTCCATGTCCTAAATCCTAATCGTTCTATCCTGCTATCCACATGCTTCTCATCCCTTGCCTCCTCATGACAAGAAGTCGATTGTAAGATCCATGAAAGAAAATCGTGTTTCATCCTTGTTAATATTAATGAATTTTCTCCCTATTGATGTGATGGGGGATTTGTTTGTGAAATTGAAGAGAAAGCATAACATCATGGAGGAATTTGAGCTTAGGCTCCTAAAAAATGAAGAACACCCAAACTCTTCTTATGAAACAAAGACATATACCTCTTTTACTATTGTTTCGGTCTTGGATTGAAGATTCCACCTAGAGATGAGTTAGCATACCAAAATAGCTCTTCACTAAATGCCTTAAAATTTTCTATAGGCAGATTTTTTTTTAACAATTTTGAAATAACCTAGATAGTGAAAAGATTCAATCTTTTCTTTGAGGTCTGACGCCTTGATAAACTTTATTACTTTGTGGCATGACCTGTCTCTTGCATAAGTATTGCAGGGCGACCATTTTCCAGTAAGAGTTAGAAGAAATCATATTTATTTATTATTACTTACAAAAGATAAAAATTCATATGACTCCCAATTTTACTTAATCTAAACTATCATAGATACGCGCTCAAGATGTGGAGAAAATGAAATGGAGTTGGAGTATTAACAACGTGGAGCTAAAGCCACATAGAGTACCATGCATTATTGACCCTATCTTAACGACCCTACTTAAGAAGAGAGTTGGAGTAAATATAGTAAAGAAAATTCATGTCAAGATGTTACTATTGAACCTTTAGGGATGATATATATTCCCCTAACCTTCTTTGTTGCAAGTTAGTTACAATCCTACACTAGATCATCCCCACTCAAGGGAAAAAATGCCCCACTGATTCCCTTTTCATAGAGTAGAGAGCTAAGGCCATGACGACTTCTATAGAACCCTCAAAGAAGAAGAAATAGATTGAGAAAGTGATGAGATCCAAATAAGAGAATATTAAGTTGGTGCTACCTTGTAGTCTTGTTTATAAACTAGGTTTACAACAGTATTTCTAATTATGCTATTGAATTTTTATTAAAGAGCAAGATATATACACATATATATATAAGAATTCAAAATTTAAAAAGAGAATAAATTATGCAAAAAAAAAAAACCTACTCAGTAATTTACTTTTGGCTTCAAATACTAGCTTGATCATTGTTTCAGTTAAGTACTAATAATAATGTAATACATCACTTCATTTCTATGAATTGATCAGAATTGACAACAAATGCATAAATGGAGACATCTTATGCTTTAAAAGCTTTACTATCCTTATTTTAATCAGTCACCCCTTCATAGGCTTTACAAAGAAAATATTTATCTTTCAATCCTAAATTGAAAATTTTGATGTAATTGGAGGAGAATAAAATATAAAAATCTTAGAAAGTTGTGAGAGTAAACATATGCATTAAGAAATCAATTCTTCACCTTGCCTTACCCTCGACGATGAAAAATGATGAATGAGACTATGCTAACAAAATAATTTCCAAATTTATTATGCAAAGGCATCCCAACGCCTCAAAACAGAAATATTCTGAATCAAGTTGAATGGCAAAAACCTAACTCTCAATCTACCAAGTAACTTCATCAAGAAGATTCAATATATTTTCTCTTTAAAATGTCCTATGTCTTCATTCCATTAGTCTATTGACGCATATCACTAGCGATGACGATCATGCATGTCTCACCATGATCGTGCCTTCGATCGTATGACTTATCGTGATTTGCAAATTTCCGTAAAATAACAATCCCGTCTCAATCAATTGAGATGGTGGTTGGCTAACTCGATCAAGTTTCATTTTATTTGATTTATAGGCAGTAATTGACTTGAAAATTACAATAAAACTAATACGATTTTAATGTGAAATAAGAATTTGATGTATGTGTGAATTTGTATTTAATTCGCTCAAAGAATCCTCCCCAAAAAAAGGAGCTTATTTTGATGTTTATAATAATCACGAAGTCATGTGCTTTGCCTTGCCGTTAAATACTTCCTCTTACTAGATTTTAGGAAATCTATTTCTTAGTAAGACAGAACTTTTGTGTTAAAAAATGAGTTAATAATAATTTTAAATGCATATTGTTAAATTTATTTTATGATAAACTTAATATTAAGTTTAATTTAATGTTAAATATGTTATGAAATGTGTTAATTATTATACATGTTTAACGAGTCGAGCTCGAGCCAGCTTGCGAGCCGGCTCAACTCACTTCCACCCCTAGTATTAACCGTCATCCACTGAAATATAAATCCAAAATGAGCAGAATAATTTCAACAAGTCCAAAACATGTAAAAGAACATGAGTTCATAAAGTTAAGACTCATTAAACCTTTCAATATGAATAGTTAAAACTGCTTGTTACAATAACTAATGAAGTTAGAATATTGAGCTAGTGGAGTATTTTCATACTCTAATCAAAAATGGTTTTTTTGAGAAGTTATAAAAAAATGTTTGAGAACACAATTAGACTTTAGCATGTGATAAAATTATACATCATGTACAAAAGCATTTGGCAATATCACTGGAAGTTTTACAAATGGGTAATATTATAGTCATTGTATTTGGTCAAAAAGAACAGAGTAAATGTGATGTAGGACTATATGCTTAATAGGGATGAAATAAGAATATTGCACGAGTTCTTGATTAGAGTTTTAACGATACAATTAATGACACATGAAACGATAAGATAAAACAAGAAACGGGTGCCTTCGCTTAGGCCAAATTACTAGCTAAGCACTTGGACAAACAAAATAAACTAGAAATTTGACAACATGCATAATGATAAGAGTTCATTCAAAATCCCTACTCTAACAATAAGATTAGAATGCATAGAAAGTCAACAACTCATATCCTACGTTTACTATGCTTTAGCAAGATTAAGTGGAGTGATCCTTTGCGTATCTGTCACCACCTACAGGGTTAGGAAAACAAAGAGGAACTTGAAAAGGGAAGGAGCGTCACCCTTATGTGGAGAGGATTCGTCGCCACAAGAAGTCCTTTGAGTTGCTAATGGTGTCGGTGATGATTTGTAGGAGACGCTTAATGTAGCTCTTGACGGGAAATGGTGAAGTAGCTGGAGGGATGGCGGGTGTGAATCGACCGATGGTAGTCCACTGTCCTTTGAACCTTTGATCGTCGAGAGTATCAACCAAGAAAACGTGGATCCGCTCTAAGTACTCTTCGACGGTGGTTTCGTAGCCAAATCCCACGTCGAAGAAGGGGGAGCGGAGTACGTCGATATTGTCTTGATCGTCAAGCACCAAGCCCGAATCCCATGGACGGACTTCCATTCATGCTTCTTGAGAAGTAGAGGAGGCGATGATGGCGTAGCTTTGCTGTCCTTTGAAGGTTCTCCTTGGAAGAAGAGGGTTCCTTCCCAAAAATCCAAGTGGGAGTGGGGGAGAAGGTGGCCGGCCAAGAGAGGGTTGGGTTGGGAAGTTAAGGTTAGGGTTTGGAGGGAAAGGATCCCAAATCTGAAATTGATTTTAGAATATGGTTGGGAGGGAATTAGGAATTAGAGATGTCAATTAATTCCTGAAGGGGTTGGGGTTTAAAGTGGAAAGAGGGAGAGAGATTGGGGGGTAGGGGAAGGGGCCGGCGGCAATAAAGAGGGGAGAGGGGGATTTAGAAATTGATTTTGGGTTACTTAAATTAGGATTTAGGGATTAGGAAAGATTTGATTTCATCCTCTTTATTTAAATTTAAATTAGCTCTGATTAGGGATTTAATTAGGAAAGTTTCCTAAAATAGATTTGATAATTTGAGGAAAGATTTGAATGTCAAATTAGATAGATTTGAATTCAAAATCTGTCCTAATTATGTTAATCTAAATTAGGTAATGGAAATTGAGAGGGAAGGGGAGCTAGGGCCGGCGGCTTGCATGGGTTTGGGAAAGGGGGCCGGCGGCTAGTCCTTGGGCTTGATTGGGGCTTGCGGTTTGGGGGAAGAGGTGGTGGGAATGACCATGTAGGAGGGTGTTGGACCACTTGGAGGTCGGATGGTGGAGGGGTGAAGGGGTGGGTGGTGATGGGGAAGGCCAGCTAGGGGAGGGCGGGTTGTTGGCCGGCGGCTTTGAGCTAGGGGGAACCTTGGGCCGAAAATCTGAAGATGAAGGGGGAAAGAAACTTAAATAAAGAAGAAGAACCACGAACCCGGCCGTCTCCAAGGTTGGTGGGTGATCCAAGTCCCTCTCCAAGGGAACTCTCTCCAAGCTCTCTAGCTCTCACACTCAAAACAAAGTGCAGGAATTTCTTTTCATAATTCATTCATTAAAAATAAAAGATACATAGAGGGGCTTTAAATAGCCTCACACAAAGACACAACATAAAGACAACGATGCCCTCCGGGCTTACAAACAAATCCACCCTTGCATAAGGGGTAAAACAGGAAATAAAACACAGACTAATGAAATAAAACAAAGACACAACAAAACTCAAAAATATAAGGACTCGATCGTGGCCGTAGATCGACGACCACGTCTTCGATAAACTTTCCATGTAGAGATGTCCTCATCATTCTCCCGGGGTGGAAGAAAGCTCGACTCCGTCGAGTAAGTATCCCTGGTGCTATCATAAATTTCCAATGCATCAGGGTCCACCCGCTGTAGCTCCTCACGATCCAACCAAGTATCCTCAGACTCGGGTTTGCCTCCCCACCTGATCAAATACCTACGTCATCCACCTTCCCTTGTAGAGATGACTTCATCACTCAGAATCGTGTCCACTTTTTCTGCCATAGGTGATTTAGGGATATCTGGGAGTGGAGGTAGGTTGGGGATCTCACAAGGTGGGTTCACACAAGGCTGCTATACGAGTGGGTTTGGCGGATTGAAATCCGGACCTTCATATGCAACTAGATCTTCTATGTTAAAGGAGGGATTGATGTTGAACTCAGCAGGAAGATCTACCACATAAGCATTATCGTTGATTTTCTTAATTATCTTGAATGGTCCAGCACTCTTAGCATGCAATTTCTTAACCGTTCCCTGCGGGAACCGTTCCGGACGAATCCGCACCATCACGGAGTCACCAACATCAAAAGTTTTAAATTTTCGTTTCAGATCAGCATGTAATTTGTAATCATTATTGCTCTTTTCAATTTGTCGTGCAATTTCTTTATGAAGTTCATGCATATGTGATGCAAATGATGATGCAGACTCAGAAATCTTATACCTAGGGCACATGGGTATGAGATCTAACGGCTGCCTAGGTTTGAACCCATAAACAATTTCAGAAGGACTCAGGCCAGTGGTTCGGTTCACAGAATTATTATATGCAAACTCAGCAGTAGGTAAAATAGAATCCCAATCCTTAATATGTTCACCGACCAGAGATCGTAACAGATTTCCTAAGCTCCTATTAACTACCTCCGTCTGACCATCCGTCTGTGGATGAAAGGCTGTAGAGAATTGCAATTTAGTGCCTAATTTCATCCAAAGGGTTTTCCAAAAATAACTAGTGAATTTAACATCCCTATCTGATACGATGGTTTTGGGGAGACCATGTAGACGGACAACTTCATTGAAATAAAGCTTGGCGATGTGGGAGGCGTCGGATGTTTTGGAGCAAGGTATGAAATGAGCCATTTTGGAAAATCTATCAACTACGACACATATGGCATCATTTCTACGAATTGTCTTAGGCAGGCCTAAAATGAAATCCATACTAACATCCTGCCAAGGACAACTAGGGACAGGCAAAGGAGTGTAAAGGCCAGTGTTCTGCTTACGCTGTTTGGCTAACTAACACATGTGACACCAGCTAACCATCTTACCAACGTCTCTCTTCAGGCTGGGCCAAAAGAAACGATACTCCATGGCTTCTATAGTTTTGTCCCGTCCGAAGTGCCCAGCGAGGCCTCCGGCGTGGAGCTCCCAGACAAGAAATTCCCTAAGGGAGGTGCTAGGAATGCAAAGCTTTTGAGCTTTGAAAAGGTAACCATCTTCCAGAAGGAAGTCGTCCACAAGGCGCGTGCTGCCCGTAGACAAGAGAGAGTAGGTCTCTTTGAAGTCGGGGCAGTCCAAATAGTCCTTCTTTAGTTGGTCGAAACCCACAACTTCAGCTCTCATCTCAGTGGCAGTCATCATGCGACGACTGAGAGCATCAGCAGCTTTATTCTCAACTCCCGCCTTATGTCTAAGGGTATACGTATACTCCTGGAGGAACTCTACCCAACGACCGTGGAGCGCATTCAGTTTCTTTTGGGAGTTGATATAACGCAGAGCCTCGTGATCCGAGAAGATGACGAACTCTTGCGGGAACAAGTAGTGTCGCCAATAACGTAGGATTGAGTGTACTTTCTATGTTGCTTATCTCAATGTTAGATTAGGGATCTTTGTTGAATAATTACTTAATTCGTATATTATTGAAATTCTATGTTGTCTTGATAAATCAAGCGCTTCGCATGTGATTTAGCCTAAGCGTAGTGACCCCTCTTACGTTTTCTATTTTCGTTCAATAGCTAATAGTCTTAATTGTTCTTTGTTCCTTTCAAAATCGTGCAAGTTTTTTTCGCATTCATTTAAATCATTGTAGTCCTACATCACCTTCTACTCATATTCCAGCAACCTCAAACTCTTAAATCATGGCTGACACCACCATACCTTCTTATCTCAAATTTCTAATGTCAAATCAAACACATTCTGAAGGAAGACTCAACTTAACAATGATAATTACCTTGTTTGGAAACTTCATATCGTCAAAATGTCTGCTGCCAACGGTTTTGATAGCTTTCTCCTTAGTTCTTAGGCCTATCCCCTAAAACAAAATATTCTCTCCTACTTGCGACGTTACACCCAAACCAGGCTATAATACCTGGCAACTACTTGATCACAATTTAGCTTCAGCCCTATTCTCCAATATATCTCCAATACTTCCCTACATCCTCAATCCACACACCTCTTATGAAATCTAGGCCACCCTTGAGAAACGTCTCCAACCCACGAATCGTTATAGAGTAATTCAACTCAAAAACGAACTTCATCACATCATCATGAAAGATCTTACTATGCTTTGGTGGATAACATTGCATTTGCCGGTTCCTGCATTGATTCTGAAGATATCATACTAAACATTCTCAATAGATTGCTTCCTTCTTATTAAGTCTTCAAAGCTACAATCTGCACCAAACTTGGCCCTATTAGGCTTGATGGTCTGTACTCACTCTTATGCAGTGAAGATATCAATATCCAAAATGATCAATCCAAGGAACCATCTTACAAAAAATGAACCCATTGCTCTCGCTGCCTCCCGTGGATGCTCATACTGCTTTGGATGAGGCCGCAGTTCAACTACTTCATTGCTTAACTACTGTGGAAACAACACATCTCATTGTGGTACTTGTTCACCACACCTATGCCTACGTCAAATCTGTGAAAAAGTGGGACATTCGTTTACCAGTGAAAGAATATAAACAAAGAGAAAGGAATTCACCCATTTTGAGCTAGTTTATTTTGCATAAAAAATGCACCTTTCAAGGTATTTCAAATACAGTAGTAATTTACTTTACATTTATTTTATTCCATACCAAATTACAAAAAAAAAAAAAGAAATCAAAACTCTTGCCACCCTTTTACTTCATACTCAGTATTTTCAACCAAACAACTCCCAAATCCTTAAGAAATGTTTTCTAGAGCACCTAATAAAGTGCTGCACGTGCCTGCTACTCCAACAAAAGATAATAAGTATCATGCTATCAAGCATCAATGTGTTTATGCTATATTAAGCTTAGTGGTTTGTTTGCAAGATTTAGTAAACTTTTGGGAACTTAAACATGGAAGCATTAGCTCAGAAATGCTAAACTTCTACAATCACACAGATACAAATGAAGGTAACTGATAGCCCAGTGAATTCAGTTGGTTAATCAAGCAAATTTTACATGTGAAAGCATTCAATAGCAAAGCAAATATTTGCAAGTTATTCAAAAGCACAAACTAAGGAACTTTCACTAGCTTTTAGCTCCAATACATGTTTAAAAAGAACAAAAAAGGGAATAAGAAAGCTAAAATGGGGGAAAAACACAAGCTAAGCTAAACATGACTTTACCATCCTAGAAAGTGCACATAGCTTTCACACAGTTCATTTCTAGATCATTATATTAGGTATTTGGCCGGAAAACTTACAGTACCAGCTGAAGAAGCAACCAAACTGTGACTTATAATGCCCAAACAGCAGCCTTCAACAGTATATGAATTTTCCTCATGCAAATTGGCCTCCCTTTGCAATTTTAACTCCCGAGGCATCCATGGGTAATGCCGTCCATGCAATGTGGTTCCTTGACTCAGCCCTCCATCTCAATATTAACATAAACCCGACAACCGACAGCATCACAAAAGCGGACCAACAAATCAGCGAACGGACAGCTGCACTGAAGCCTCCTCTTGAACTGTGTAAAACCAAAGAAAATGGAAGTTGGCCATCCAAGCTCCCGACAGTGTTGTTAAGTTTCATAATTTCCAGCCCATTCAGCAACCCATCAACCCTCGAATGACCAACAAACCCGGAAGGGCCAACGCTCACAAACAGAATGCCTGAACTCCCCATATCAGCAACAAAGTCCACATAGTAAGGAGAAGCCAAAACTTGACCAGTTTCCGAGGAGATATCAAAATTTTCATACGCAAGATACCCATTAATGTACACATTAAAATACAGCTCATTAAGAGCCAAGCTAGCAATATCACAGAAGTGCATCCGAATAAGGTATTTATATCCATGATCCACAGGGAATTTCCATGTCATTCTAGAACTTACCTCAGAAGAATTAACAACATCTATAATCCTTGCAGTGTTATACACACTATCAGGTGCTACTTCACGGCTGGCGCCATACCTCCGGTACATAATCCTACCACTAAAAGATACGATTTTGGTAACATAATCCGAATCGAAGAATTCATTATCAGGAACCCATGTCCTCCACAGAGTATCATTAAACGGTGTCACCTTCGGACCACCAACATTAATCCGAAACAGGGTTTCCATCACCTGCTTCGATAAACCATCAAAGTTCATAACTTGATCAGTTTGAACCAACCTTTCCTTATCTTCTACAAGGTCTACCGGCGCAGAGATGACCTCGATGGCGTTCACAAAGGCAAAAGAGGATGAATCCACTGGCACGAAGAAGATCACGAGCTTTTCCCCATCCACCCTCAACATGAACTCCTTCAACGGAGAATCAGAGGAAGCGGTGAAATTGCTTAGCAGAACGAAGCCGGAGGCCACGACGTGGAACCGAGCGGAGGCGAGGTTGTGGCTACCGGTGGAGAAGGGGTAAAAATGAAGGCGGATGATATGTATGCACTTGCTTCTGATCTGGAACTCGTAAGAGGAAGGAGAGGTAAAAATCCTAGCTGATTGGTAAACAGAGGCGTATGAGTTGGATTGTAAAAAGGCATTAGCATCGGCGGAGATGGAGATTTTTGGATTGCTGGAAATGAGGAAGGTGGCGTCGGGGAGAAAGATGCGATGGTCGTGGAGCGTGATTGGGGAGATGGATCCGCAGGAGATGAGGTGGTTGTCGGGAGGAGAGAATAGAGCGGAGGAGCGGAAGAAAAGGGCCAGTAACTGGATGATGATGATGTTGCGTTGAAGATGTCTAGGGTTTGGACGATCGGCCATGTTACAGAACTATGATGGCGGGCTTGGCTCGAAAGGGCTAGGGATTGTAACTGGAGCGAAGTAAGAGACGTTGAAGATGGATGGATGCTGGTGAAACGAGGATGACGGGAAGACCAGTAGTCGCCAACTTTGGGGCATTTGACGAGGTGGGGAAGACGCGTTCTTTGCGCTTTGTGGATACAGCGAGGATAGAAGAGTTGGATGCTGAGCATTTTTGAAAAATTTATTTGAGCTCACTATTTGCATTTTTTTTAAGATAAAAAATAAAACCAACTTTTGTTTTTTATAATGCAATATAATTATTTAATAATTATTAGAGAAAATTGACTTTTCATCATGCATGCCTTATAGTAATAATATTTGAAGTTTGAACATATATATATTTATTATATTTTTATTTAGAAAAATTGATCAAAATTTTATTTTGAATTAAATGCTCTCGTTATTTAAAAAAATTATAAGTCGTAGATCTTAACATTCTAGTCACACAAATATTCGAGCAAGAAAGATAACCGAACTTTAAATTACTTCCAGACCTTCGATGTCTCTAATGGTCTCTAAGCTCATGAGATTAGGTTTGTTGTAAAGCTTAGCAGTGATGATCTCTACCTTATAAAAATGTTCTATTCAAGATTTAGAATGATATGATTTTGATTATTCATCTTTCAATGTAGTTTTAAGTCATGATAGAAAAAAAGGCGATAGAAAAATCTTAGATTCAAAAGTAAACAATTTCATGTATCATGTATGAAGTCATTCACTTATGTTGCTTTGTTTTACGTACATATATTCCAATTAATCATACATATAGAGGGGTATTACACCGTGTGGGTTACTTATAAAGCTTGGATATGATAGATAAAATTATCACATAGTTTGAAACTTTTGATTTTCTTGTAAAGGTTGAGAGATCTCTTTTGAGGCAATCATTAAAAAAAAATCTATTGAGAATAAAGAATAAAAGTGAAGAAATATTCAGTATGATATCTAAAAAGGTATATCACGTTTCTTGTTTTACTTCTCTTAAATTTTTGCTCATTTAGAAAAGGACTCACTAGTTGTAACTACAAAACTATAGTCTCCAAAGGATGGGAGGTCAAAAGACCTATAATGTTAGTTCCCCAATACTCAAAGGTCATGATGCCATTCTAGAATGAAAGAAAAATTGGTAATTTATACATTATTGGACTTAAGATTTAATATTTAAAGTGCTTTTTTTTTTTAATTTTGCAATCTTGAGTCATCTATAGTAAAAAAAATTCAAATCTTTTATCTTCAATTTCGGCTTTGGGTCAAATGGATGGGATCCATATGCACCATCATTAATTTCAGCTTTGGATCGAATTGATGGGATCCATAGGCACCATCATCAACCTCTCCCATGACCTTGTGGGCTAGAAAACTTCACTCAATTGGTGTCATTAAGGTTTCATTTGAGACGGTTTTTTTATTGCTTTTTAAAATAATTTTTTAGTATAGAAATTTCTAATTTAAGAAATTTTTGTACTAAAAAGCTACTTTAGAAAGTAGTAAAAAAGTTGTCTCAAACGAAGCTTAAGTTCATTTTATCGAAATATTCTTTTCATTTATAAATTTGCTGAAGGGGGAGTTTGGATGGCCCCGTCAAAATCTTAAATTTTTTTTTTTTTTATCATTTGCATGAAGATCCTTATTTAATTAAATATGTTTTTTGTTGATGTGTTAAAGATAAATAATAGCCTGCAAAATATTGAATCTGTATGTGTATATGAATAACTCATCTCATAATTCTCTATATAAAGAAATTGACAGTTTTATGGAAAGGCATGCAATTGGCTTGAAATAAATCGAACCCGGTTATGCGTTAGATCTCAAGGGCCCAAGGTTTTAAAAATCGGACCGGACTGACTGGTTTTACAGTTAGCCGGCCACAACATCAATTCGGTTCAGTCTGAAAACTGCTTCTGCATCAAATTGGACTGAACCGGTCAGAACCGTTGGTTTAACTGACAAACCGGTTCAATTACTATAATTTTTAATTAATTAAATAAATCATTTTATTATATTAAGATTACATGTTAAATAATTTTCTTAAATAAATTAATTAATTTATATTTTAAATATTTAATTTAAATTATTATAATTTTTTTGTATTATAACAATTTGCCCCAAACAATCATGAATCATCTTCACATGACCCCATTACTCCATGTGAGCTCTTAATATAACAAAACTCAAAAAACTATATAAGCAATAGCAAGAAAGAGTTTCCAAGTGATGTGTGACTAAAGAGAAGAGTTGAGGTGTGTATGAGCTCAAAATATATATAATGTCTATAAATTTTATTTTTTAAATAAATTTTTTAATTAATTATTTATAATATGAATAATATTTATCTATTAGTTAATAATAATAATTTATTTATTTATACACTATAAACAAAATTTATCTCTTTATTAATGATAAATTATTTTTACATAAATATTTTTTAGATACAAATTTATAAAATAATTGGTATATAACATATACATGTAAAATATATTTAATCATATAACATAAATTAATAATAATTTATATTAAATTTATAAACTTATGTTAGAATTAAATTTATATTAAATATGTTATATAAATTAATAATAATTTTAATTAAATTATTTGGTCATATGTAAATTAAATTTAAATTAAAAATCAAATTTAAAAAATTGAAAAATACTTAAATCTAAAATTAACATATTATTATGAGTGTAAATTCTTATAATTATGAGATTTTTTATGATAGAAAAATAATATAATTATGATATAAAAAATTATAATTATGAGATTTAGATTTTTTTTTTGCTCTTATGTGAGATTTTAAAATAATTTTTTTACTTAATTATATAAATTTTATGTTTGATAGTTTTTTATTTCATTTAATTTTTTGTCTTATATTTAGAATGATAACATTATTATTATGTTAATTTTATTAAATTTTAATAATATTATTATTTATTACGTCATTCGGTTCGACCCCGATTTAACCAGTTGAACTGTATACCTCTCATTCTTTCAGTTCGTCGCTCGGTCCGATTTTCAGAATCTTGCAAAAGCCACTCCTATAAAGTTTAAATTTGATTAAAATAAATAAATAAATAAATTTACAAATAACATCTTATTTCATGATCTGCAATTTTTTCCGCACATACCTAAAATATTTGAAAGTTATTAAGACAATGAACTAAAAATCTAATTATCCATAGCACAATAGCACATTAAGGCTTTATTTGGGACATCTTTCTCACTATTTTATTTATCAGAACACAATCATAATTTTTATTTGGCCATTGCATTTTCATTGCTTTCAATAAAGTTTTTATGCTAGGAAGCTATTTTTTACAATAGTTTTAAAAAAAGCTGCTTTCTCCATTATAGCTTTACAACAATCTTTAAAAAATTGTAGGTGGCCCAAACACAGCCCAATGCTTCATTTGAGAGAATTTTCTTACTGTTTTGTAAAATTGTTGTAGAGAAAATAACTTTTTTTTAAATTTTTGTAGAAACCAACTTCCTAGTATAAAAATTACTTGAAAGTAATAAAAAATAGTGACCAAATAAAAATTGTAATTGTGATCTAAAAACGAAGCAGCAAGAAGGCTATCCCAAATAAAGCAGACTTTTGCAAAGTACCTTTATGATGAAATGAGATAATATTTATAATTATTTAAAAACTATTATTTATTAAATTTTTACTAATTTGATTGTTGAACTGTTAAGTATTTATATAACACCAAAAATATTATTAATATTTATTTATTTATTTTAAATTAAATATAATTTTTATATATTTTTAATGTAATTGAAATAGTAAAAATATTATATTAATAAATATTTAATTTATATATTAGACATATTAATACATAAGACTCATGAGATATGTACATAAATCCCCTAAAAATTAATTAATTAGGTATTTGTTATACACATTTCAAAATTAATTCAAAAACTTTGGGGACCTAAATTTTCTCCACGTGTGCCTGCAGCCTTCGTTTACTCCTGTCCAGCAACCCTTCCATCACAACTCTCTTCTTATACTCCTCTGAGTCCACGTCAGCATAGCCGGCGCCGGCCATCTTCCCCACTTCTACCTCAGCCACCACCGGCTCTCGGAGAATCGCCGCCAGGTAAAAGCATGCACACAGGCTGATGACGGCGGCGGCTCGGCCATAAAACACCATAACGACAAGCGCCACTCCAATAACCGTCAGCCCGGCCTTTGAGTCAAGCTTTCTGGCCCATTCCGATCGGGCCTGGGTGCTGACCCGAAAAGGAGTAGCTGCTTGTTGCTCCGGCTCGGGTAGGCCGCTCATTAGGCGGTTGGATACCGGTTCGGTTCGGACGTTCGAGGATTCAGGCCGGGTTTGTGCATCGTACTTTGGCGTCAGCAGTGGAAGGCGCGTTAGGTAGGGTTCCTTGTTGACTTGGCCGACGGCGGCGGCGGCGGCGGCGGAAAATTTTGTCGGCTCCTGCAGCGCCGGTGGTATGCTTCGGCTGCTATAGATTTTCACCTGAAAGTACGAAGGGAGACGAGGGTAATGTTGAAGGTAAATGAAACTTCTTTGGCATTTTGTAGAAAACTGAAAATAATCATATTTTTTAAAATAAATTCCATATCAGTTAATTGTAAAAAAAAATAAATTTAAATTGCTAATGCATCATTTATTTATTTGACTACTAAAAAAATAATAAATTTAAAATTGTTCAAAATTTTACTAAATTATTCATAATTATTCTTATTTATCTTGACTCGCATTGAGCAAGTCATCTCAAGAAATATAAATTAGATTGACCAAGTCATTGATTATAAACTAACTCAAATTGCATATAATTAGATGCCTGCTAAGCTTAAAATAACCTAAGCAAAAGATTTTGCTTGGCCCTTAGTACTAATCTATTAAACTCGCCCTACAGGGCTATTGAAATCATATATATATGTCCATATATGAATTATAAATCTGATCCAACACAAACGACCTGAGTCCCAGACATCGTAAACCACAACTCTACAACCAAGCTATTGCCCCCCCCCCCCCCCCCCCCCCCCGGGAAATTTAGGAAAGTCAGCGTCAGGTGCTTTTCACGAGCGGTTTCAAAAAAAACTCGAATGAAATTTGCAAGCATATTTTCATAGAGTATATTAATTTTTCGTAATACATATAATCATTGAAGTGATTAATTTAATATGAATATAAAAATTAGCTGAAATAAAGTTTAAATTGGGCCCTCTTTAAAAATTTTTGGCTTCTTCACTGGCCCATATGGGTGTTAAACAAAAAATAAGAAGGATCTTTACATACATACCACTTTATTTCATGCTATTTACATATCTAACACCTAAAACTTTAATATTACATGCATATCATTTATAGAACAAAAATGGGTACATGGAATAAAATATTAAAGTTTGTAGAGTAGTATGGGTGGTGATAATAAAATATATGAGTGGTATATTTGATATTAAAATTTTAAATGAGTAATAGAAATGTAATATTAAAATTTTGAATATTAGATATGTAAATAACATGAAAGAAAGTGATATATATGTAAATTTCCCAAAATAAAAATAAAACATATTGCACAAAAGGTGATAATCAGATGTGAATTTGACCGAACGCAAAGACTTCTACAAAGTTAACTAAAATCTATTGGTCAAGATAACTTTAAAAACGGTGAGGAGGAAGGAAAAAAACAATCGTATCGCAACCAACGACTTCCGACGTTGGAGGTTTGGAGAGGTGCAGTGGGTCCCACAGATGCTTTGACGTGGATGCGACCCGACAACCCTGTTTAGTATTATCTCGTGATCATCGACGCCTTCTCTAGATTTAATATGAGGTTTGTTTTCAAATCCTCTCATTTTATCCACCGTCCATTGGACGCTAAGAGTCGTGACCGTACGATAGAACAAGTCTTCGTTTATTTTACACACACATGTTTACATATATAAAAAATAATTTTATTTTATTTAGACAATAGTATAACGTTCCAATTACATAAAAAAAAATATATGAAAAGATTTAATTTATTAAAAAATTAATATCAGTAATAAATATTTTTAATTTGATTTAAAAATTTTAAGTTTTATATTAAATATTAAATAGTAAATATTAAATATATAAATATATAAATTTATGTGATATATATAAGATTTTGATATATGCTTCATTAAATATCATAAGAAATTATAGAGATGTATTTATTAAAACCTAAGTGTTCGTATATAATTAACAAGGATATTAATAGCTCACCTTAGCTCCATGTTTGTTGCTTGTATCCTTCAACGGCTTCTTCTTCTTCTTCCTCCGAAGCCAAGACGGCCAGGAGGAGCAAGCTACACCTTTCTTTCTAACCTTTCCAATGGCAGTCGCTGGCTTCTCCAAGTCGCCGGACTCCGCCACGACAGAGCCATTAAAGCAGCAGAATAGATAAGATGGCCTTCTCTGCTTGCCTTTGTGGGAACTTTTCTTCAAGAACATCACAGCGGTACAGAGAAAGAGAAAGAGAAAGAGAGAGAGGGAGAGAGAGAGAACTGGGAGGGAGAGGGAAAGGGAAGGGGAAGGGGAGGAGGGGAGGACTTTCTAAGGGAGTTGGTTGAACTTCTTTGACGAAAAGCGGGTCTTGTCTTATAATATGACTTAGGCCGTGTTGAAGGGAACTGAATGTAAAAGCAACTAAAATTCCAATGTTTTTTTTTTCTACAAATGAAATTTTATGAAAGATGTTGTTGATGAAGATGACCTAATTAAGTAACTTTGTGCACCACTGTATGAGATCACAAGTCTGTCACTTGAAAATTACTGAAGCTATATTGTAGTTAAGAAAACTAATTGATTGCTTCGCGTTGACAAATATGATGAAACATGTACTGTATTTTTCAAAATTTCAAATGAATTTTAATGGCAATAAGGAGTAGGTTCTTATTTTTTGGGACAATTAGGGGATTCGTGCCCGGCTGAGATGAGAGGAACGTGTTCCGTCGACCACTTGGCCGCAGACCGGATCTCAATAAGGAGTAGGTTCTAACTTCAAGCTCATATTTCACATGAATTGATAATGTAATACAGTTAAAATATATATCATTGTAGTTAAAAAAATGAGCTTTGATGCATTCAGAGCTTATGCCTCTTAAACAATTAGTTGAAACATTTCAATATTGATTATTAAAATAGGGGAGAAAATTAAGAGTAGGAAAACCAAGTTAGGTGTCTTAGGTGAAGACACTTGGACCATAGTTAAAGATAAGAGTTTTAAGAAAAGTACAAAAAAATAATGGGTTTTTTTTTCTTGAGAAATGGACTCAACAAATCTTTTAGAATATATATATATATATATATATATATATATATATATATATATATATATATATATATATATATATATATTGCATTATAGAATATTGTGATCATTGTGGGAGAAAATTTATTATATTAGATTTGAATAAAAAATTATATATACATTTAAAAAAGTAAAAAGAAAATATAACTAATATGGATCATATTATTTTTTAACATGAAAATTCTAAAAGTGAAAAATCATAAATTATAAGCTAATTGAAATATTTTTTAGTGGTTATAGATTATAGATGCTTGTTCTTCCTTAATTGAAAGGTGTCATTGTAATGCAAAAGAATGAAACTATATGGGTGAATATAGTCTAGAGATATTAATGTGAATGTAATTTCATGGAGGCTAGGACAATTCATAGCTGTGAAGAAGAGAGTGGATCATATGATTTAGAATTTGTAGGAGATTAGAGATGATAATGAAAATATCTCTCCTAAAAGGATGAGAACTAGGAAACATGATGCTCTTAGGTGACTAGAGACTATAAGGGAAATCCCTCTCTTAGAAGGAAAAGAGGGCAATGTAGAATCAATAAGCTATCAGAGCTGCTTTGAGCAATCACTCACCATAAAATTAATGGGAACTAAGAAGCTTGGTGTTGGTTGTTAGCTAATGATGATTGTAGTAATTCCCATCCTTAATAGAGGGAGAGCCTATTACTGATAGTTAATTAAAGAAGGTTGATGCATATCCTCTCCAAGAAAGGAATATATTGATTAAGTGTTGATGTAATTATAGAGATAATCAAGGTAGCCATTTACCTAAAAGGATATGAAATTATGATACCTTTATTTAATGATTAATATATGTAGTTAGGACAATCTCTTTCTTAGAAGGAAGAGAATTCAATTAACTAGTAGCCAATGTGGGATTGGAGGTAGTCTAAATAGTCCATCCTTTGAAGGAGGGGGACTAAGCAACACATAATCAACAAGCAATTGAAGATGGTTGAGATAGCCCCTCTCTTAAAAGGAGAAGTACTATACAACAAAAAGTTGGTATGAGATTAGAGACATTCATGACAATTCTTCTTTTAACAGAAAGGGGTATTAGGCATCATAGAATTGAAATGATCAAAGATTAAAGATGGATGTCATTCTCTTAAAAGAAGGGAAAATTAAACAACCTGTAGTCAACATACAATCTGAGATGGTTATGCGAGTACTCTTTCTTAATAGTGGGGGACATTAATGAGCTAAAGTTAGACGGCCAGAGGTAACTATCAAATTTTGTTTCATAGAAGGAGGGTAAATTGAGAAGCCAGGAGTATGCATGTGACTATTTATGGACAAGATGATCATTCCCCTAGAAGGAAAGAGATTGAGTGACTTGGAGATATATTGTAATTGAACTAGAATCGCTTTTTTAAGGATAGGCAATTAGGTGGCCTAGAGTTGGTTGTTGAATAGAAAATGAGATCTAATGAGTATGAAAACCCAATAAGAGGATTAGGAATTTTCAGTTTATTTTTAAAATTTTATTTCATAAGAGCTTGGAGAAGGAAGCTTCAAATGAGGTATCAAAGTTCAATCAAGCCTAAATAAGAAAAGTTTTATTTTCTAAATATTTTCCTTGAGTTAAATATCCAATTTGAATAAGATTCATTTATTCGAATGTTTGAGGATTCTGAAAGGAGAAAGCTTCTGAGGTTAATTGATAAATATCTAGGACATTAACATTTAGTTGAAGAGCCACATTTATTTTCAAATTCTATTTAATATGATTTTAAATTGATTTATGCTTGTAAGGATTAATGGGCCTATGAATGGTATGTATATTTGTAAGTAATCTAAAAAAGGGAAGACATGATATAATCTAGATTTCATGGCTATATCCTCCTACGTTGTTATATTCTCAATTGACTAGGCCAAGAAGATAATTGATCAAACTTGACCTAAGGTTCTATTATAATAATAATGAACTACATAATATAATATAAAGAAACCTTATTGACCATGAGCTAAGGAAAAAAAAAGCATAAATTTTTGGGAGTCATAAGAGCCTAAATTTTGATATCTTTTTATGATGGGATGCATAAGAGACTAAGGAAAATTTATTACTTTTTGCTCTGATATATGAATTGCTTATTTGTTGACTTTCATTGCATAATCTGCTTTATGTCACTTATCTCATTTTTCTATTATGCTCAATGTGATAAATTTATCATGAACTATCTTTACATTCAGTTAAATGCATAATAAGTTAATTATTAAAAATTTAGATCAGTGGGTGTTGTCTCACACATATTCTGCATTCCATTTCCGGTTTGGAAAAGGAGAAAGAGCCGGTTGAGTAGCTGAGTATTCAGGATTTGATTTGTCTAAGTCTGTAGAGATATTTTTTTATTTTGGTACAATCATGGCTAGTTATTTATTTGCTTTATTTTGGTATGTAGCCATTTATTGTGTTGTATAAATTATTATATATAAATCTTGATGATGAATGAAAGGAACAAGAATTGTGGATGAGTATTTTTATGCTTACTGAAAGTTAATTAGAAGCTCTGTGGTGTATTCAAAATTGAAGATATCTGAAAAGCTCATGAAACTTTAATCTTAAACTCAATCTATCACAAGTCAACACGATATAAGATGTTTTGTCTATGCATCATATTGGGTTGAATTGTGACAATTTATCCCTTAATAAAATAAATAATAGTATATATAAGGAGTTGCAGCACTCGAACCTACATGCTCCTAAAATCAAAAGAGATAATGTTGGATGGTATTGACTTGAAGTGCCCAAACAATATAAATTTTGAGTAAATTATAATGATGTATGAAAATGTATAAAAATTGTTAATTATCAAATTAGGTGTAAACTAATTAACCTAGGTTACTACAAAAATATGCTAAGTGAATTTACATTAATGTGGGATAATCTCTCACTAAGCATCAAATCTATAATATATAATAAATATAAACATATGTGTATAATTACATGGAAATACAAATCTAAACTACTATGATTACAAGTAACTCAAGAAGGTATCGATGTGGAAAAAGAAGAGATTTACTAGTTACCACTTAGTTGAAGGGGAAGAAGAAGATGTTTTGCTATCGACGGCTCTTCACAAAGGATGAAGAAGAAAAGGAGGGTGAATCTCTACTTTCATCTTTTAGTCAAAGGAAAAGAATGTTGATACCTTCATTGACGGCGACTGCGAGAGAAAGAGAGTAAGAGAAAGGAGAAGGGAAAGGTTCATCGATTGTTATGAGAAGGGAGAAGGAAAATATGGGCATTCGAGCAATGCCCTCATTTTTTCCCCCTTAATCTAGAGTAAAATGGTTTCGAGGGTGGGAAAATCATGCAAGGTGGTGAAATCGCTTGATTTTTGTGATTGGAGAGAGGGTCAAATTGCATGAAGGGGATAGAGACGACATTTGGCCCACTCATGTGTGTGGGGAGAGTCGATCAGGTTTGTTGCATAAGGAAAAAAAAAAAGAAAGTTGCATGGACTGATTCGATCCTGGCTATTATAAAATATATTAACCTAAGAAGATGTCTTTGCTGTTGCTTGTGAACATACCACTGTCCGATTCTTGTTACAATTCATGCATATTTCATTGATTGTGTTGTTATTGAAGTGCATATTGCTCTTGCTCATATACGATGCATTCATTGTTCATTGCATACGAGTCTTCTATCTGCATATTGCATGTTGCTTCTGAGTTGGATGTAGGATTTTGTATCTACCATGAATCTTCGCTTGCTTGCATGATATCTATTTGAATGCATTTAGATAATGCATGTGGTAACACATTACAATCACAGCGGTCGTGCAGCGGTTCTATAACCGCTGCAAGAAAATTTGTGGTGGTTAAAACCGTCGGTAAAGGTCTAATTTTGTGCTGCAGTAGCCCTTTTTTTAGTAATATAAGCTTAATTTGTTAAAGTGCCAACTAACTCGGATCACTAAGTTGGTACAAACTCATGCTAGACTCCAAGACAAATTTAGTGTGCTTAGATTAATATATGAACCTAAGAAGATGTATAATGAAGGTGATGGGCCTTTGAATAGATACATTAAATTCAACATTTAGCAAATCCAAGTATTTAGATATTATCCAAACGCTTAAGAGTCTACAACAACAACAAGCCTTTTACCTATTACGTGGGGTCGGCTTTATGAATCATTTTTCTCATTGTGTCATATTAACCTATCACCTAGGAGTTTAAGATCAAAACATGGCTAAAATTTTTTTTGAAGAATTAAATGCCCAGATATGTCCTAAACTTAGTATAACACACGCATAAAAAAATATGGTTAAAGAAATAAGGTAAGCTTAAAGGTCAAAAACCTTAAGGGTGGGTTTGGGACGGATTTTTCCCTACTGTGTGTCACGGAACGAAACGTAACCGAGAGGTGGTGATCGTGTTCCGTTCTAAAAATTTCCACATCCGGCTGTTGCTTTTCCTCTCTGAAGTAACCTCCCCGCATTCGTTGCTTCCCATTGTTCAAAGGTATGAGAATGACGTCAAAGCCCTTACAGTTATCTATGAACTACCCTGTCTTCCTCATCCTGGTGAACTTCCGCGGCCATATCTTCCTCATTGTAGCTCATATCACGACGCTCGGGACCTCAATCATCTAGTACATCAGAGACGCTCAAGTATTTCTCCAAATTTGCAGCTGTAAGAACCCGGTGAGAGTGAAGCAGAGCTTCAGCAACATTCATTCATGAAGCTTTCTACATTATTCGCAGACCCAGCCCCTTTTTCTCACTCTCGAGTTCTCCACCCGCTCCCTCATCCTACTCCTAACCAGACGGCTTCACGAGCTAAAAGCCCATCCCATCTCCTCGACCTCCGTCGCTGTCCAATTTGATCAGGCCCAGACGAACGACCTCAAGCCCTGATCTCCCTCTGCCGATCACAAGCCCCAGTTAGCCGTGACTGCCTATTTTGCCTCGCCTCCTCTTGACCTCTTGCCCTAGCGTAAGCGGCTGGCTCCCATCCCCTCTATGATCTGGGCCGAACAAAAGCTTCTCAACCGCCGTTTCTCCCTCCTGACAAGTAGGTATACCTCCTTACCTTTCTCTTCTCCTTTATCTTCTATCTTCTTTCTCTTCTTCTTCTTCTTCTTTTTCCTCCACTCCTTTTCTTTCTCTAATTTCCTTCTTCTTCATTTCCTCTTTGTCCTTCTTTCTATGAACCTTCATCCTTTCTTACTTTACATTTACCGTCAACTTTGTTATTACCTTCAAAATGGTCTTTAGCTCGCTCTACAGTTTAGGAATACGGATACATAAAGTAGGAAGAAGACGAATTGATTTTTATTTATTCATTCATTCATTGCATTTACTGATCACTGCTTATTACATTCAAGTAATTTATTGTGGACATGAATAATTATTATTTTGATCTCCATTTTTACCTATTGATGCTTCTTATGATTATATGTTTCCAATTATTCCCTAGTTGCTCATATTGTATTGTGTGATTAGCTTCCTAAGATATTAAGTGATATTAGTTGTCTGTACTAAGCATTCTCTTTTCAAAAAATTCAAGTTCTATTACTTATTATAGTACTTTTAAATATATATAAAAATCAACAAAAACATTTTCTTAGTAACTTACTAAATTACTTTCCAAAATTATAAAAAAGACTAATTTCTGTGATTCTATGGCCTAATTCATGATAAAAATCCCAACAAAATGGCTAAATAGATTTACTGTTTGAAACTAAATTAGTGAGTTGCTTTAATGATTCATATGATATATTTGAATCAATTTTAGCTCGTTTAAGTCATCTTGATGTCCTCATGCAATTCAGATAATTATTACCTTCATTTGTTGTTTAGTAATACATTCGATAATATTTTAGTTTTTGCTTTTGACTAAATCTTACAGTTTGCACTTCACTTAAGACTAACAAAATCGCTTATGTTTAAATTTTTTTCAATAGATAGAGATGCATGATTTCTCTTATTTTTTAAATTACTAGCAACAACCATCAATTATATTGCTCTGCATATTGGCTCTTCTTATAATTTGTTAATTTATATTACAGCAATTAAGAAGTTCAATGGGTAAACAAAGGCTGGCGGCCCATCCACAACATGGGAGAAAGATGTAAAGATTATATTCTATGATTTATGTCTAAGAGAGATTGAACTTGGCAATCGACCAACTACACACTTCAATAAAGAGGGTTGGACGAATTTAATTAAGAATTTTTTTGAAAAAATTGGAAGAGAGTGTGATAAAGTTCAATTAAAAAATAAATGAGATCAGTTTAAAAAAGATTGGAAATTGTGGAAAGAAATGAAGTGTGGGTCCACTGGATTGGGATAGGATCCTAGGAGAAAAACCATTGATGCACCTGAGGAATGGTGGAAAGAGAAATTAGAGGTAAATAATAATTTTATACATTTCATATATTTGCCTAATTTAACCTTCATATTATGCCTTTTAATTCTATAAACTATATTTTTCTTTCTACGTGGTGTCAAATGCAAAAAATTTAGATACTGTGGCATTGATCAGGAACTTGAAGATAAGCTTGATCTTATGTTCATAGGTGTTGTTGCTACCGGAGATCATGCTTGGACTCCAAATCAGGGACTTCATCATGAAATGCTATTGAAGATTCTGAACACATTGATATAAGTAGTGAGTCTTTTGAAGATCCTTCACAAAATCTCAATAGCATTAGTGATTGTAGCCAATTGAAACGTCCTTCCCCTGCCCCTTCAACCGGTAGAAGGAAAAAAAGCTTTGGTTCTACATTTCTAAGAAGTCAAATTACTTAGCTTGTCAATTCATGCACAAACATTAGCTCAAAAATGAATGCATCAAAGTCAATAATTGAGACACCATCACTTTTTGTTACCATTAATATTCTTGAAGAAACAACTGAATCATTTGAAGACATGCCACTTTATTTATTCTCTACAAAATTTCTCGAGGATCCAACAAAATGAGAAATTTTTATGTCAATTTGCCCTGAACGAAGAGTTCATTATCTTCATTACTGCTACAAAAATCACGATACAACATTATAGTTTCACCCTTACCTTGGTTTTTCAAATATACAGTTGTTTAGTTAATGTGTTTTATATACTAGTTTCTTATTTGGACTCTATTGGTTTGAACAGTTTGTTATGTTCTTCTTTGTTGAACTATTAAAATTTTGTTATATCTTTCTTGGCATTATTCTCTGTTGCAAGATCAGATGAATGTGTATTAGCCAAGTCTTCCAATATAAGAAGTTGTTGTTTTAGTCGTTTAAACTTGAAAATGTTGAGTTCATGGTATTCTTCTTCTATTCTTCTAGCAAAATATTTGATCATTATTTTCTTTTATACTTGAAAGTACACACAAATATGTGAAACATGAAACATTGTGGCATTAAGGATCCTTCATTATATAAAAAACTTTCTTATATGTTATGGTTGTACATGAAACTGCTGTGTTTTGGCTGATATTGAGAATTCCATTTTTGCTACAGGCAGTGTTTCTCATTGCTTAAGCTGATTTCTAGATAATGCACTAAATTATCGTTTAAATATATTATCAGCTTTATTTTTTTATGGCTACTGCATATAAATGTTATTTTTTGTCTTATTGGGTACTACGAAAGTCTAACTTTCAGTTTAATTTAATTTCTGATCATGCTATCATGATTGAACCACATTATAAATAGCTTTGACTTATTTTAATGACTTTCAAAGTTTAATTATATTTGAGTCATGTGAACTTTTAGGTACAGTTAATTTCTTGCTTTTTAAATCATAGTGAAGAAAAACATGAGCCAATGTTCTGTAGGATTGGAATTCAATATCACTTAAACTTGATAAATCTACACTAACTAATACAATTGTGTTCTTCTAACATTTGTGCAATAGTTATAGAGTGCAATTTTTTTCAAGAAAAATTTAGCCTCTCTTATTAGCATAATTATTCTTTCTATCACCACATCATTTGTGTGAATCTATATTTGGTAACTATTCATTTGTTAATTATAATCTGTCTTGTGTAGTTGAGATAATCATTTCATAGTAGACTTAACATTATTCTTTCTATAACCACTTCATTTTTTACACGTTTCTTGGTGTATACAACCGAAGGATTGCATCAGAAGGATTCAAACTCTGGACTCAAAAACTTTATTAAACATAGATATCACTAACCATAATAAATCTGCTACTAGGGTTCAGCACTTGTCAGAGGCATTTCATTGCACCAAAAAGAACTGTGATTCTAGTTCCAAAACTAAATATATAGAGAAGTATGATGGCATACACCTAGCATAGAAAAATCATATCAGAAGTAAATTTATATTTTTTTCTGTGTTTTCTCTGCTATTCATGCTAATACTTAGCTCACATAGGTGACTTGAGAGCATAATACTTGTTTATAGAAATAAGCTAATAATACTTATTGCTACCTATATACAGGAATGGACTGTAATGGGAATATAAGTGAGTCTACTGATATTGCAAATATAAAAAAAAAATTATACTTGTGACCATTTTGCTTATAAATGAGTATTATGAAACATATATTTGCAAGACATCGTGCATGACATCATCGTATAGAGGAGACAAATGGATTGGAGAGCTACTACAAGGTCATCCAACGAGGTTTCATAATATGTTTCATATATCTCAATCAGTATTTGTAGATCTATTGTATGACTTGGAATGTGTTCATGGTCTACATGGATCATCAAGGACAACAAGTAGAGAAGTACTTGTGATTAATTTATATATTGTATCGCATAATGAATCAATTAGGTTGACATGTGAGAGGTTTCAACACTCAACTGATACTATCATTAGGTATTTCTCTATTGGATTGGAGGCTTTGGTGAAATTATTAGTTTCTGTGATCAAGCCTATCGATCCTGATTTTAATGATATTTCAAGGAATATTTTGTATGATAATCGATATATGCCATATTTCAAGGTAATTATTCTTATTATGATATGATATGATTTGTGAAAATGAATATAATATCTAATCATCGCTTCTTAAATAGGACTGTATTGGAGCTATCGATGGAACATATGTGGAGCTATCAAAGATGAGGGTCAACGACGCAAAATATTATGGTTGTGTGTGACTTCAACATATGCTTCACTTTTATCATGGCAGGATGGGAAGGAAGTACATATGACAGTCGTATTTTTAAATTTACAACTCGTAATAGACGCAATAACTTTCCCATGCACCTTCTGGTATGTTCTAATAGTTGTAACGTTAGTAGTAGTAAAACTTATACTAAACTACATGTACTTTATAATAGGAAAATATTATGTTGTCGATGATGGTTATCCGATGCAACAGGGATTTTTGAAGCCATTTTCAGATGCCAAATATCATATACCTGATTTTGAAAGAGGAAGCCAATTAGTACATGGGAGGCAAGAAACTTTTAACATGTGACACTCTTCCTTAAGAGGCGTAATTGAGAGATCATTTGGTGTTTGGAAGAAGTGGGTCATACTACGAGATATGCCTACATATTCATTTAAAAAGCAAATAAAAATAGTGATACCAACAATGGCATTGCATAATTACATACGTCGACATCCAACTCGAGAAGACCCAGAATTCAACATATGTGATGGAGACGGAACATATATACCAGAAGAGGCATATGAGTATAGAATTGGACAATCATTAGTAGAGACTGAAGAAAATGGTTTTAATCAGGAAGCACGAGATGGTGAAGGTGCGGAGGAGATGATCCATTTACGAGAGAAAATCACAGATGCATTGATGGATGAGATGAATTAGGAAGTTTCGTATGTTTGGCAGTATGTTCAGTTTTATTTGATTAAGTTTGTGAATCTTTTGCTGAATTTTTTATATTTTCACTTTACAAGTATAATAGAAACATTTTTCTAAAAGTATAATACAAACCTTTTCAAACAGATAAGTTGAATTTGAGAAGTGCGGAAAGTACAAATATCTGAATCAAAGCAGTTGTTTTGTTTGCAATTGGCATGCCATTTATTCAATTAACACTATCTTTTTGCCTCAGATGTAATACTACTCGTTGCAATTTATACAAGTTTCTTCATGTAGCAAATATTTACAAAAGAACATTGGCTTCAGTTTGCCTCATGTTAGATGAGCTGTGTATTATAGTTGTGGTTTTATGTTAAAGTGTTTTCGCTGTTAGCATGTACAATGTATTATTCTTTATGAACAGATGTGTATAGGAATTATCAATATAAACATGCACCCAATATTTTGAGATTATCTCTAGTTTTTAATATTGTTCAGTAGAAGCAGAAGCTGGGGAGTTGGAATGTAAGTGGCATTTTATGAGAAAAAATTCACTGAGATAGCAAAGGTATTTTTTTTACATCGTGCAAATTCTGAGTTTAATTTTTGGTTTGTACGTTTCTATTTCTTACACCAGGAGGTCACTAATCTTGTATGGATCTCTGAAGCCTTTGAATTATTCTCATATGTGCTTAATCTTTGTTTATGAGAAAGTGCAGGCAAGGGATATGTCAGATATGAAGGCAAAAGATCTTCAAGTTAATCTTGAGTCTCTAGCAGCACAATTGCAAAAGGAGAAGCAATTAAGTATTACAGCAGTAGCTGCAGCTAGAAGGGTGTTCACAGAGAACCTGGCCATAAAGAAAGCAATCGAGGCCCTTGGTTGTGAAGTACAATTCTCAAGCAACAGAAGTCGTCAATTGGACAGAGAAAATATTGTGCCAGACATAATAGAAGGCTTTACATCCCCTCTAAGACGGGACTCGGTGGATGGTAAAGTTTTGATTTTGCAATTACTGAGCAATTGTACTTGTCTCTCATGCTTCTAAAGAGTACGATTTGAATGACTATCATAAGAGTAATGAATGGTATTAAAATGCAATTCTTTAAAGATTATTTCGTTGTATGGTTTTGAGTGTTCTATTATCAAATAATACGTTGATGAATAGTCAAATTCTGAAATTATTTAATGTACTGTATTGGTTTTTGAGATCAAGGATTTTAAAGTTGGTTTTGATTTAGGTTTGAATGTCATACAAAGTTTTGATGATTTTGATTGTTTGGTTTTCTTATTCAGTTATCATAAGCAAGTAAATTTTTTTTAAAAATATCAGAATAATATATTAAAAATCAAAATTTGAAAAATAAATATTAGAGGAAATATCAATTTATTAAACATCTTTTTTTGACCTATACTATGCTGCTCGCGTGTCTAAATATTTGTCTCATAGGTTGTTGGAGACATTAATTACGGCTTTATATTTATTTGAGTTTTTAACAATACATTTGAATGGTTGAAAATGATTATATAATCAACATATTTGTTTATGTTCTAAATATTAAACACGGAGCATATAATTTGTAATAAAAATAAACATTATATTATTAAATATTTTATGTTTTTTAAGCTCAAGTAGATTTCAGAAATTTAATATGCTATACAGATTTCATAAGAAAAATTGAAACACACAAATTCTATTTAAGTATTTTGTTGATATAAATTTTTAAAAAATATCAACCAAAATATATTTGTATTATTATGAAAAAAAAAAAAGTTTTATTATAAAGTAATAATTGAGAATCTAAAATTTGAACAAATTATTTTGAAGTATGATAGAAAAAGTAAAGTTAAAAATTTATAGTATTTTGATATATAAACTTAAAAAAAATTAAAATAAATATTTGATTTTAATTTGTAATCATAAATTTAAAAACATTTATATTTAATAAAAAAAATTTCATGCCAATATATAGAAGGGTATCAAGGTAATTTGTTGTCATACAGCAGCTCGGCAGTTATACTACCCAAACAAAATTTATTGATTTCTGTACAGTAGCTTTATAAAGCAGCTTTCTGGACAACAACTTCACAACCTGCTTTACCGACAGCTGCAGCCATCCCAAACGAAACCTAAAAGTCTAAATAGAGTTGCCAGCTTCAGAAGTTCTTATGGTTGAAGCAGTGGTTGTCCTGAAATGATCTTAGACGGTGCTGGTGTCAGGTGTAGTTCTACATCTTCTCTGAATTTCCTTAAACTGGACACATAAAAACTTCTTGAATCTTTGCTGTATTTGGTAATTCAAACAAGTCCCATCTTTGCCAGAATTTTGAATGGACCATAAAGTGTTGAGAAAGCTTACTATATGGTTGAAATGTTATAGATGTATGGTTGCAACTTAACCAAAACCAATTCACTTATATCAAACTGTAACTTATCAAACTGTAACTTCGTTTCTCTTTCTATCAGCCAATTGTTTCATCTGATTTTCTGTTTTGGTCAGATCGACGCTCAATTGTTGAAGAACTAATTCTCTCTTTTGCAAGACATCATCTAAAGCTTCAATATTATAAGAATCGATAGCACAAGGAATGATAGCTGGCGGTTGTCTCCCATAGAAAAGGTGTGATTTTGGTTGCTGTATATTTCAATGTATTGGATGAAAATTCAGCCCAAGGCAAAAATTAGAGCCACAGATTTGGTGTTTCCATCAGAAAGCTTCACAAATATTATTTTAACCCTCTATTGGTGGAGAAATTATTCGGTGCGGAGGCCGAATGCAGCTCTACATCCGGAGGCGAATCAGGTGCAGCCATGTCAGCGGTACCAAGCTGCGGTAATGAGCAGTACCGAGCCGCGGTACACAATGAAGGGGTGACGTGGCGCATTCTGATTGGTCTCCGGACGGCGTTCGGCATCCACATAGAATAATTAATCCTATTGGTGGCTTCTGCACTGCTATGACTTAAAAGTTGTACAGCTAAAACGAAACAGTTCTTGTCAAATTCACTCATAAAAAAAAGGATATCGATCAGCAACAATCACTTCTGAAATTCCATGCAGCCTGCAAATATAATATGCGAATGTTGCGGCCATTGCAATTGTTGTAAAATTATTGTGAAGGGCAGAAAATGTGTGTATTTTGACAATCAATGCACAACCACAAGAATTATCATATTTCCTTTAGACTTTGGTAATTCTGTAATAAAGTCCATTGCCACTTCCTCCTAAATCACATTAGGAATGACTAATGGTTATAATAAACCCGTCAGCTTTTGACCATCGTTTTTCTCTTGCCGACATGCTGGAGTGCAATGCAATTCTTTCATGATTGTTTAGCGAAGTGGTAAACTGGCAGCCAAGATAATTCTCCGTTTAAAGTAATATTAGGCTTTCTTAAATGCCATAATCAGACAACTAATCAGGATTGCTTATAATATCATCGCTTACCAACTAAGACTTTGTTTGGGGAGGCTACAACATTTTATAAATTTGATTCTGAATATACCATGGAGAAAATAACTTTACTGTTATGATAGCAGAAAACAGTTTTTCATCACAGAAATTTCAAAAAAATTGTGAGAAAATAACAAGAAAACATGGAGTAGACAAACAGAATTATAGTTATTGTCTAAAAAATAAAGTAGCGAAAAAATTATCTCAAATAAATCCTAAGTTAATTCTGATAGTTGATGATATTCTTCTTTCAGTTGTGTTACCAAAAGCGTTGTTGTTTGGCATGTACAGGCCTCTAAGGTAGTTGGCAGAATTTCAAGTTCTTAACCTTATCAATTTTTCAAGACAGCATCTGCAACTCGATTGGAAGCTGTAGGATTATATTCAATTGTATAATCAAATTCTAACAATTTGACAAGAAATCTTTGCCTGTTATGAAGCTCGCATAACTTGTTGCATCATTCCAGAATACTTTCCTTTGATCAATCAGTACAAATAATGAATTTGTTGACTAACGAATATTGACGCCAGTAACTGACTTCCTTAGTGATTGCAAACAATTCTGGCGCATATGTGGACGCTTTTCTGCATTAGTGGTGACATCTTCTTACTAAAATAAGCAAGCGGATGATGTTGTTGAAATAAAAATGCCTGTATCCCATTCTGAGTCCTATCCCATTGCCCCTTTGCTTATTTAGTTTGGCCTTTTCGTCTTTACTATCTTTGTGTTTCCTTTACAAACACAGTTTTTGGTTACAACTCTACAATTTCTATAATTTTGTTATTATAGTTAATGAAATGGGCTTTCTCCCCAATTTTCCAAAAGAAAGAAGAAAAAATGCACGTATTGCTATGCCCGAAGCATCTTATCTCCACTATGAAGGAAAGTGAAAGATTAGGAAAAGCTAAAACTGGTAAAGCAATCACTACTTTTTAAAATCTTCAAAGGCCGATTGGGCTTCTTCTGTCCACTGTCCACTGCAATTTCTCTTGGGATAGAAAATTTGTCAAAAGTGCCATATTGCTTGGATAGTGCTGAACACGTTTCCAATAGCAACTTGTCGAACCCAAAAAACTTCTTAATTATTTCAAAGAAGTAGGAGTCGGTCAGGACAAAGCTGCTTCAATTTTCATTAGATCAGCAGCTACGCTTTTATGCGAAATCATAAGGCTCAAAATCATGCATCACATATGCAAAATTCAAATTCAAAATCTTTTGATCGATAGTCAATGCTCTTAACCAATAAATCATAATGAGCTACGTACCAAATGAGCTATTTGATCCTTTATAAATTCACATTTAAATGGCTGGAAAAATAATGCATGTGTTCACAACAGTGCTAAGACCTCTGAAAGATGTTGAATATGATCTTCTAAAGAACCACTGTAGATTAAAATATCATAAAAAATATCAATAGAAATCTCCATAAAAATGGTCGAAAAATTGGATTCATCATGCTCTGAAATATTGTCAAGGCATTTGATAATCTTAATGGCATTTCTACGAACTCATAATAGCCCTCTTATGTTTAAAAAGAGACCATGTAAATCCACTATCCACGACAAATATGATGGTGTGAGATCCAATTTTGAAAAAAATTTTGGCACCATGTAAAAATTCATCTACCAATGGCATATGATATTAATCCAAAATCATGGCTCAATTTAAAGCTCTATAATTAACACAAAATCTACATCTTTATTGAGTGAGCTCTTACTTTCTTGAATCACTCTTGTTTCCATCATTTCCATGACTACTCTCTCAATCTCGGCCTTCTGAAAGTATGGATATCGATATGGTTTAACTTGAATAAGCTGTGCATCCAGTCAATACTACTTAGCTCCGAACGCTGCTTGCCGACGAACAAAAATTAGATAACCGACGTGCGACGAGCATAGTGGCATTCATACAATTGGTACTAATTAATATGCAAGCAAACATGTTGGCACCTTACAAGCGCTGAAAGTCATGCCTTGCATACAAGCACTGAAGGATTTTGATGAGCGCGTCAATCAACTTGCAAACACACATATTGATCCCCCCAAGAATATTGAAAGTCAACACACAAGGAACATATCAATTTGCTAACTAAAATGCATGGTGAGATCGGCGATGAATACAATATGATGTCTACAAGTAAGGATGACATACCTGTAATACATACGAGCTCCTACGAGCCGCTGTAGGAGGCTCGTCATGCATACAACAGCCAGCCTACGGGTGACAATGAACGATGCATAATGAATGTTAGGACATCTTTGCAGTCAATGATGATTCAATGTAAAACAGACATTGTAACCCCAAGAAAAGACAGTCAATACATGACAAATGCAAATACCTGCAAGCGATATTAAAAGATTTGCATTCAAAGTAACTCTCCCGCATATGACAATGGAAAGCCTATATGCATGCAATAGTAACACTTTCAAGCTGTGATAGCAAATAGGTTGCAGGGTTATAATGAGGGCAGGCATCTACCAGCAATTGCAGGAGATTCATTGGTGCACGACCATCTACTTGCATAAAGTAGCAAAAGACTTGCAGTGCAGCACCACGCCATCGAATCCACAACCTACATGCAAGCGGGCAGAAGGCATTCACATATGCCAAAATGAAATCTTGTGCGCTCATCAACAATAATCATTTGTACAGCCAGTTATAATCGAATGTTGTGAGAACACCCATGCATCAAAATGTGTGCCGACACATTCATAATACTCAAAATCATCGTACAAATGCATCATTCAATATGCAAAAGATGCCATATTGTGATAAATACATCGTAGTAACATGCAAAAATATAAAATGCATGTGTGCATTACAATACACAAAATGCATTGCACAAGTATATGATACAAGCATATCATAGTTGCATGTAATTATGAATGAGTAGGCATGTTACATATAAATATACTAGATACATATGTATCATTGCATACCAAATACATGTTGCGAAACTCAGAGCACCTCGCGCAAGCATATCATATAAAATATGAAGATGCACCGCGTAGCAGTAGTTCACTACACTAATTTGCAAAGGGCATCATGTACTACACAAGAGCATTGGACTATCATGCAAATAAATCAGGCCAATAAATTGATAATGCATTACATATATCTATCATGAAAATACATGTGTAAAGGCATAAATACATGTATAAACGCAAAAAAGTGCATACAAGCATACAAACACATAAATATTCATGCAAATGTGTGTACACACATGCATATACATCATGCATACCCATCGCACATGTGTGATAATCACATGAATACATCCTACAAAGAGCATACATAAGTATATACCCGCATGGGCCCTGGAAAATGTGTCGTATACACGTAACCTCTAAGGATGCTACGCGGGTGAAGAAATGAACCCAAGTTCGAGCCCGATCCTTCTATGCGAGTAGATAGGAGTCAACACTGCTCGGACTATCAAACAAATATACGATCGCAATATCGACCATAATATTTATTTTATACATTCATATTAGGCCTTCAAGGTCTGTAACAAAAGAAATTCATCAATAAAGGCATAAAAATAACAATTAACCTGATCCTCAGTCGATAAGTTGACAGAGTCGATAATGTTCAACCAATGAAATAAAAATTGCTCATAACTACCCCGATGATGATCATATTGGCAGAAAATCTTAACCAGAGGGGACCACATATATCCAAAAATACCTCTAAATTCCCATAAAATTTTCAAATTCCAAAATTACTAAATTTTTTTAAAAAAATTAAAATTAAAATAAACCATCAAATATGTAAAACAATATTCATCCACCATCCACAACAATTTGTCGAGGTGGACAAGTCTAAAGATCACTTCAACTCACAAAGAATAAATGTCTAGTCGAAATATCACTAGGATTCATTCTCAAACCGTCTCTTGCTAGTAAGAACGTAGCACGTGTCCTCTAATCGGTGGTTAAATGGCATCACACCGATAGTTTTACCGTTAAATAACACCACAGTTAAATGATTATGACCAGGACCCTCTGAACCGGGTGGTTTTGACGCCAAATGGCACCACTAAATTATGGTCATAGACAGAGCCTGTATGTTCCCTAATGACTTTAAATCCTTAAGATATAAATCAATAGGATATAATCGATAGGGCACAAAGCCCTCTTTTAGCTAAGGTGGATTTAGATTTGTCCCCTTGGACAAATACTCACCATAGGTCTACAAGGTATCTTTGGACGAAGCAACCCATGGTTGTTGACAAGGATCCTTCTGTCAGGTTGGGTCGACTACCTCCTCTAACTAAGTAGACTATGGACCATGATGGCCTGGGATGACGGAACCAGGGGATTTTAATCAGGCTCATCATCAGTCCCCCCCCCCCACCCCCACCACCCGCTTTAAGTGATAGGTGGTAAATTTTCAATTTAAATATTAAATTTTTAAATACCAAACCACGCTGCTACTGTACACCAAATACTTTATATCTGTTCAATAACTAGCCTTAATCAAAAGTTCTCTCTCACTATCGGGAGGGGTAATTAACTATAAGGGCTTGCGCCTATAGAAAACCTGAACTCTGATCATAAAGTCCCCACAAAATGATGGCGAAATCTCTGGGTGATGTCTTATTCACAATCCAATCTGCCTGCTGAAAATTTACCCCATAACCTACTTGTTAAAACTCTCCTCGACGACCCAAAAACAAACGAAAAGAAAGAAAAGGGTTCGCGGAGAGGCCAGGGTGCAAATTTTTGGAGCCCACATTAATATACGAGCTTGAGTATACCTCGAGCTCATAATCTTGGCTTGATAAGCTTGATTCGTGAGCTCATTAACGAGTCGAGTTCTAGCCGGCTTGGCTCACTTATACTCCTATTAGCACCACTAGAGAGAGGGTCGAGAGAGAAGTCGTGCGATGGCATCCTTGTGAGAAAGGGAGGCCCGTTTCGACTTTGATCGCATGCTGAGGGAGGCCGCTCGATTTATTTACGTGAAATACTTGGATTGGTTCGGTCTATGAAATAACAATCTTAGCCAACTGAAAAGCTTATGTGCTCATCATTTTGTTTCAAGAAAAAAGTCATGGTGAAAAGAGAAAAGTAACAAAATTCATTCATAAAAAAAGTTACAATTAAAGTACAATGTACTTTCATTAAAACTGAAAAACAAGTCTTATTTGGTACAAAGGCAATACTAAAAACAAGAGGATTATGTCAAAGGTATTAAATTAGAAAATATAAGTGGCCATTTTTTTTTTATTCTTCAAAATAATCTATTGTTCAGTTTTGGAGGCTCAAACTTTACAGTATTACTTCTCAAATACTTCTTTTTTCTTACATAAATAAAATTATTTTTTTGATGATTCCAAGATGTTTGCGCTTCGGTAAGCATGGATGGAATTTCTGCTGCATTTATCCTTACAGTCCTCTCTTCACATTGAAATTTCGTAGTTTGCTGCCACAGCCTCAAATTTTGTACATTTCTGCTATTTACTCCCTCCATTACTCCCACAATTACGTTTCTGCTATTTATATCATTATTTTTTCCCAAATTCAGCGTTATATTATGCGCCAATATGTATTCTCCTCTCGCTTTATATATATATATATATATATATATATATATATATATATATATATAAATAGCAAACATAATCAGTCAGTCTATCTCATCCACATAAAGAAGAAAACTTTTTAGAAGGAAAAGAGCTTTGAATTCTCTGCCAGTCCATCCATACAAGCTATAGACCAATACAAGCAAGCTATTAAAGGCACTGGGCTTTCTCTTCCTTCGCTCTATCTCCTCTAATTCGTGCAGTGCTTATATTAGAGGCAGATCTTAACTCTCATAAGCTATTCTTTTCATCAAATGGGTAAGATATTCCTTGCCTCAATCTGTATTCTCCACTTCTTCTTCACCACCAATTCTATTGAGCTAGACCAAGAAGTCATAGCTCAACAAGAGGCTGATCTTGTGGCAGAACTCCCCGGCCAGCCGCCGGTGAAGTTCCGGCAATACTCTGGTTATATAACGGTTGAGGAGAGCCATGGAAGGGCTCTTTTCTACTGGTTCTTTGAGGCGCAGGATGAGTCCTCTACGAAGCCTCTCCTACTTTGGCTTAATGGAGGTATGTGAGATTATTGTAGTAGTAGAATTGATGAGTTTTTAAGTCGATGATTTTTTTCTTTTTTGTTTCATGAAATTTGAATGATGATATTGTGTTTTAAGCAATATTTTTATTTGATTCTTGTAAAGGCTTGGAACAAAAAAATTTAAGTGATTGTTGGGTAGCTATTGTAAAGCTGGCAGTTTGGTCAGCTCCCTCCGCTTTGCCTGCTCTATCTCTTTTGGGATTCCCACAGTTATGTCTACAAATCACGCAAAGCTTCGTAATTGACCATTAAACTCCCATCACCACACTTTTTTTGTAAAAAAAAAATCTTTTAAGCACTTTAATTCTGCTGAATTCCAATTTGAAGACTTTTTTATTAATTAAGGTTTCATTTGGGATAACTTTCTTGCTGCTTTGCTTTTCAAATTCTAAGCATAATTTTTTTATCATTTTTACGAAATTTTTGTGCTAGAAAGCTGTTTTTTTTACAGCAGATGTCAAAGAAGTTATTTTTTTCATAACAGTTTTACAATCAACTTTGTAAAAAGCTACTGCCATCCCAACTAAATTGTACTCCCACTCTATATATATATTGAATGGACAAGCTGTATTTGCAACTGTGTATGCGGACATGAAAATTAAATAAAGAGAAAAATAAAGGTCAAAACGCATTGAGTAATGTTTTTGGCTGTGTCCAAACTAATGTACCAACATCCCCACCATGCGATGTCATACGTGAGAGGTGAATGATTAAGAAGAGAAATATGAGTAAAGATCAAATTATTTTTCTTTTGTCATATTCTATAAAGGTGATGGTGAGAGGTGTTGATTTAGAAATATGAACGGTAAAAACCTGACTCAGGAAATTTTCTGAAGTAAAGTTTGAAGGGGAACCGCTGCTGAGGTGATGCTTGTCTCATTCTTCTTACATTTTCAATTTTTTTTTTTAATTTGCTGGACTGTTAGAGGGGATGATTGAGTAAAAGTACAGAGGATCATATCCATAATTATTCTCAATAAACTGAGACTTTATTTGGGACGATTTTTTTTTCTACTTCTTAAAGCAGTTTTTTAATACAAAAATTTTAATTTTTGTATTAAAAAGCTGCTTTAAAAAGCAGAAAGAAAGCTGCCCCAAACGAAGCCTGAGAATATTTTGAGCCAAATTCTGCACTCCTCATGCTTTGTGGCAGTTCATCTCCAATTAACATTTTTTTTATGAATTTAAGCCAGCTCAAAGCATGTTGAATTGAATTCAAATTAGAGTAGTTTGTCAAATTTAGGCTTTGTTTGGGACGGCTTTTTTATTGCTTCTTAAAGTAACTTTTTAGTGCAAATTTTTTATTTTTTTACTAAAAAACTGTTTTAAGAAGTAGTAAGAAAGTTGTCCCAAATAAAGTCTTAGGCTCCAACTTAAATTGGTGGTGGCTGTAGCTCATCTCAGCATATTTTTACTCTGTTGGTGAGTCTTCGGCCACTGTAGCTTGACGATAACTGATAAAATTAAGGAGAAGCGGTGGCCACAAAGAATCCACAGCTAAGCATCCATCTTCATCAGGAAGGAGAAGCAAACTACTCTGCTTTCATTATTAGCCTATCCTCTGCCACAGATGGAAGAGCTACTAGTTGCTATGGGGGAACATAAACTCAATAAGGATAGAAGTAGAGGGAGGGAAAAGGCCAAGCTTATTAATTAGGCTCTTGTCATCAAATTTGCTACTAACTCATTTAATGCTAAATAGATAGAGTTTTTAGGATTATCACAAATGATAGGGAGGGATAAAAAATTTCTTTGGTATCTGCAATTTTTAATAAAAAATTGGCTTGCAATGTTTTGATCGAGTTGGATTAATTCCAAGGCATAGTTCTTAAAAGAAGAGATATTTCTATTTTGAATGATAGAGATTCTTACAGATTGTAAGGTTAGTAAGTCTACTTTCGAATGAGAAATCTGAAATATATTGAAATGTTAGAGTGGTTGGCCTTTATTTATAGGATTAATTTTTTTTGGTTGAAACTATAATTGATTATTAATTGGTCTATCAAATTCAATTTTAAGCTTCGTTTGGGGCAGCTTTTTGTTGCTTTTTAATACAAAATTTTTAATTTTTTTACTAAAAAATTACTTTAAGAAGCAATAAAAAAGCTGCCCCAAAGAAAGCCTGAACTCATCTTTGATCTACAGTTTCATACAATTAAGTGTGCAAGAATTTATCTGACCAAATAAAATAATTTATCTAGTTTAGTATTCATTTGGGACAGCTTTATTACGGCTTTCTAAAGTAATTTTTTTTAGCTAAAAATTTTTGTAATTGAAAGTTGCTTTAGAAAATTGTCACAAATGAAACCTTAAACTATCATTAATAATTTTGGTTGTGCAAAAATAAAGAGCTGGTGACTCCTACACAAGCTTCAAATGGCCAAGTAGAATTATGGTGAATGAAGCTAGATGATGTTTAAAAATAGGCTTTTATTTAAACCAGCATTGTAACAACCCATATTTTAAACTATCGAAATACTGTTCGCTTTGACCAAATGGCTACACGATCCCTTTAGTGTAACTTTCCAAGAAGTCACACATCCTACGAGTGCTTCTATTCGAATAAACATAACTTGAGAGTTTCTAAAGAAATTTCAATCTTTAAAATAAAAAGTGTCTCGATGTTTAAGAGTTTAGTTACACCAATGAGACAAAATCGTGAGCCGTTAGGTCAAAGCGAATAAAATCTCAATAGTTAAGAATTTGGGTTGTTAGAAAGTGATTATCACTGTAATGAACTCTCATTTGAGGAGAATACTATTAATGTATATAAGAATCTTGGGTTTGGTTTCCCAATATTGAATTGCTAATAAACATTTTTTTAATGTAGAAACAAAAGAAAATGATTTTGACAACTAATATATCAAAACAATTATGATCCCTCTATGACAACAAACGAAATTATTTAAAATTATCCTGAGCATTTGGCTATAAAGAAAATGATAAATTATAACTTGATTCAATTATCATGCAATTAAAAAAAAATTTTCTTACATTCTAAATTAAATTTAGCTCAAGCTGTTTTCCATACGTAATGATCACAAGCTATTCCTAGCCCTTTTCTTGTTAATTTTCCTTTCCTTGTTTCTTAAACTTTAATTTAGCTTTTCTTTCGGGTTACCTGTTAGAAAATTCTCATGTATGTTTTGTTTGTGACGGCTTTCTTATTGCTTTTTAAAGCAGTTTTTTAATAAAATTTTTTAATTTTTTACTAAAAGCTGCTTTGAGAAAGCTGCTTTGAGAAACAGTAAAAAAGTTGTTCCAAACAAAACTTTAATGGCCTGCTTTTGAGGCTATTTATCAATAAACTAAATTGTCTATTTGATAAATTTGAATACATAAGAGATTTCCTCTGTTGTTTATATTTTCAGGTCCTGGTTGTTCTTCCATTGGCTATGGAGAGGCTGAAGAGCTTGGCCCGTTCTTAATACACAAGGGCGTGCCACAGCTCAAATTGAATGAGTTTTCTTGGAACAAAGGCAAGATACTATTCTAACTCTCTCTCTCTCTCTCTTTAATTAATAACTTAACTAGCATATATATAATTCTAGAAATCTTTAAGAAATATGTATGACACTAAAACATTGTTTTTATTAAGAGGGCCTTTTTATTTTTACTTTACCAATTAGCAATGATCTTATGCTGTTCTGTAAGTAAGAATAAGTTGTAACAGCTCATACTCTTAACTATCGAGGAAGTGCACGTTTAACTTTAGAATTTTTTAATGAAATTTCAACCGTTACACTAAAAGGAGTCTCGATGTTTAATAGTTTAGCTTTATTTTATTAAGATGTTTCACAAAACATACTTAAACTTAGTAAGAATTATTTCATGAATACTATTAATTGCTCTTCTCCTTCACCTTCCATGAATGCATTGATGGCTAGATTTTAGTAACCTAGTAACAATGACTGACCAAGGAAAGTGCAACAATCATGAGCTAGGTGTGCTTAGCTATCATGATTTTACAAAGTTAGATTTGAATGTATTGGTTATAGAATTGATGCAAGGATTAAAAATTGAGATAAGTTAGAAGGTTTTTCGAGGAGTGATTATTATTTGTGCAATGTGAATGTAGAGAAAGTGCAGTACAAAGTGTGCATTGATGTGTAATCTATCAAGGTTATACTAAGATCAAGTATTGAAGATATTCGTGAAATTTTGATATATATTTCAAATACCAACTTGTAAGGTGTTTAGATACAAAATTACAAGACCAAAAGTGAGACGAAATTGTTATAGTCCTAAGCTTCTAATAGTTAGGAATTTTATGTATGGTGTGATTACAATGGGGTAACCAATATAAGAGCAATTTGTATTGATAGGGGAGATATTTCCTTAATATATTCCATGTATGATGTGATTACAAGGTGGCAACTATTATGAGAGTAAGTTGCATTCAGATGAGATATATTTTATTATTTTTTCAATATCGAAATAATGGAATAGATATATCCTTAATATCCCCCCACATGTACTCTTCCATTGAAGAGGACTTTAGTAGGGATGCTAACAAATTGATTATAAGTAGAGACATGTGCGACAATCAAAGAGCTATTGACAACTTTCTCGTGAATATATTGATAATTAAGACGGAGGTGCTTCATACTGGACAGAAAGATTGTGTTTGCATAAAGATAAGTAGTCCCAACACTATAAGAAAATACTTGAGCAAACATAGGAACATTTATGTGAATTTCAGTGAGGAGGTTGATCAACAAAATATTGTAGTTGTAATGGAGACCATTGCATGATATTTTGTCTTCAAGGATGAACACGCCATGGATGGTTGTTTCTTTGAACATTAAAAAAGTTGTTTTAAGTAAAAGTAGATGTAGAATCATCCTGATTACCCACCCAATTCGTATTTGAGTAGGTCATGAGAGAGAGAAAATGATATGATGATCGACATAAGATTAGGCCATTTGATATTGTGTTTTTGAGATACCCAATTAATCATTTTGTTTTTTTCTAATATAATTTAATGGGATCTTACAAAATGTAAGAAAGTTTGTCATTATCATATGCTATGTATGGTCCATTGCAAGATAAATGCTATAAGTTGTTGACCAGTTTTGATATTGAGAAAATTGGGGAACAACCAAGAGTATTTTGTAAAGTTTTTAAAAAATGTATATGTTTCAATAAGCCATTCATTGAGAGAATAAAGAGCATGTTCCATTCATTTGAATAAACTTAATTAAAAGACGATGACTTGATAGAATGAATGAATCAAGGGTAATTTGTGACTTTTGTTGCAATGAAGTGAGTCATACAAGGACATTGATGATGACTCGATCATGACTCTCTCCCTCGCTTGCTCACTTCTCCTTGCTCTCCATGGCATTAAGAGAATCTAGGACATATCCCATTCATTTGAATAAACATAATTAAAAAGATTATGAATTGTCAGAATGAATGAACTGAAGGGTAATTTGTGACATCTGTTGCAATGAAGTGAGTCATAGAAGGACATTAATACTGACTTGATCACTACTCTCTCCCTACTCACTCACTTCTCCCTGCTTGCTAGCTTCATGGAATGATTTCTTGTGCCTCTTCACTCTTTTGCATTTCTTCCTCCCACTGATCTTGGACTTCCTCACGTGCTTCAACTCCCTCTATCTCCCCTCTCACGATATAAATGATGGAACCAACTAGCTTGTTCAATCTCTAGATCTTCTTCTCCTTAGTGTGCTTTGATTCTCCTTTATCTCCCCCTCTTGCAATTCATAAAAGGGTGGAGAAGACAAATGTTGGTTCATATGAATCAGCATTAGTCAGTTTAATTATTCATTTTTTAATGTGATTTTACTTTGCTTGTCAACCAGAGGAATCCCCCTTCATGATTAGGGCACCTAAAAGCTTAATAAATGGCCTATGATCATGGAATTAACACAAATCATCCAATTGAAAGTTTGTGGATTTTGGCTAAAATTAGTAGCACTCTAAAAATTATTATTAGACTCGCACTCCTTACATGAAGAAAAAATGAGAATTAGAGAGAGCGTGAAAATCCAAAGAATTGCTAAGTTATGCTCTACATCAACGTCAAGAATCACCACCAAAAATCATCATCTTCCAAATAAAATCACTCAACTGCTGCTACACGATCATAGTTGCTTGACTGCCATCGCTTACAGCTGATCATCTTCTGATAATAGCACTCTAAAAATTATTATTAGACTCACTATAGTACCCTAAAATTAATTTTGGAAGAATTGTCTATTTATCATTTTAAAAATATAGCAGAGCTTCTATAAATCATCAATATAAATAATAACTAGTGAAAGCAACTAAAATCATATGCCTTAGGATATTTTACTATTTATTCACCCAAAATATCATTTAAACTAGTTAGGAGATCACTCTACAAAAGATAAAAGAAAATCCAGAACCAAAATTTAAAGAAAATTTGAGGATCTCCGACAATCTCACTCCAACTGATCTTGACTCATTCCCTGATCTAAAATTATTAAAAATTCACATAATGAGCTCAAAAGTCCAGCAATAATCCAAAACTCACTAAGGCTTTCAATGTAAGGACTAAAAAATTAATATGATATGCTCAGTCTAATATAATCAATAGCAGACAATGTAGTTAATGATCAAATATTATCAATAAAACTCAAAATGATCAGTAATAAAAGTAGAGAATTATTACAATGAATCTAAAATTAAAAAATTAATATAAAATTCAATAAATCGATAAAACAACGGTGTAAAAATCATTCATAAATCACTAAAGAAATATATCTTATCTATTCATATGCATCATCTGTTTATGTATTATCAATGCATTCAATATTGTCAATGATATTAATGTATCTGTCAATATCATCAATGCTATTAATATATTCATGCATCAATGTATGATTTAGCAAGACAGAACATCCAGCTTTAATGTGATTTTTTCAACATCTTTTATAACAACTGATTCCCAGTTGGTCATCAGTCATATCAATTATCACTTATCCAATCAATCAATTATCATATTCAATTAATCAATTATCATTACACGTGGCTTCATTAAATCAATAAAGTGTCGTCACTCTCTACCCGTCTGCGTAATCGGTCATCTGTTACAGGCTACAACTAGGATAACATCACAAACTATCTTTAAAGAAAAGCCCATCGACCCACCCTCTTATGCAGATATTATGTTTTAACAGCCAACCTATTTTATAGTATTCACAACCAGCCTTTTTGGTTATGCAAATGCCACAATCAAAATGAAGTAGAAAATAACAAATTCTATTCATTACAAAAAAATCTATATAATAATTAAAATCATTGAAAACTAAAATGAGATTTGAGTTACTTACAATAAATAAAAGAAATCTCTGAACAAAATTGACAGATGAAATAGCCCCGAATAATCTTCTCTCTCTTCCCTCACTCTTCTTCGACAAGGCACAGCATTGAAATTCAAAATTTTCATTAAAAAAAAATCATTTCAAAAAAGAAATTTGGATTATGACACTCACACTCCTTAAATGAAGAACAACAAGAATTAGAGAAAGCGTAGGAATCCAAAGAATTGCTAAGCTTTGCTCGACATCAATGCCGAAAATCATCACCAAAAATTGCCATCACCCAAATACAATCACTCAACCGCTACTACACAATCACAGTTGCCTGATTGCCATCCTAATCTTCTGATAGCCACCTTCCACAAACAATATTAACATTTACTTACTACGGAATGCTTCTTTTGACTGCTACTATCACCCTTCATTGATTCTCCAATACTATCTACTATATTCACGGGAGGCCAAGTTAGTCATTCCTTATAATCTCACATGAAGGGAAGAGTAGACTTATGTAATCTTTGTTAATGTGATTTTTCTGTTTTTTGAATTTCTTACATAAAAATTGTACTGTCCCTTATGAACTCTTTATCTATGTGTGTGCAGATCTTTGAACAATGCTAAGACAAAAAATTTCACTCCATAATCACAAATTCTTATCACGCAAAAAGCATAAAATAAAAGTATTTGATATTAACCAGCTGGATACTCGATACTTGAATCAAATATAACATTTTTAAGATAAATCTATAATTAGTTTATATTTTTTTGATCAATGTGTAATATTTATAGAATATGGAATCAAGTATAACATGCAAATATAAATTTAGATGATCTTCAGAGCAAGAAATCTAAAATCTAAATAATTTCTTTCTGGAAAATTATTTATTTTATTGTGTTTTATTATATATTAATGGTATAATTTCTAAAAGTTTTAATGATATTGTTTCTACCTAAATGAATTTTAAATATAATTTAATTTGGGCTATCACATTTGTCTTCATAAACATCTTTAAGAAAACTTCTGTATAGTTCTTTTTATTCCATACCAAAAAGCAACGCGTGAGGAAGCTCAATCATGAGCCTTTGGATGTATTGATGATGCGCATGTGGTTCTCAATCTCGTATATGATTTTAGAGCCCTAGCAATAGATTCCATCAAAAAGTCAAAAAAAAAAAAATCAAATTTTTATATGGCTGTTATGATAATTAATCCTAATCAGGTTTATTTGGTTTCATTATTAATGGAATTAGCGTAAATTCAAATTCTTTGAGAATCAAAGCAGACCTGAGACATATTTCTCTGTTCTGTTCTGGTTTGGTTCTCACTAATTGCAATTATAGACCACTAATCTATGCTTGATTTGTGCCTTTATAACTTTCTTTGCCTCAAACATTCATATACATGCAGTAATCTCTCTTCAAGATGATAATTCTCTGGCAAATGTTTGCTAATCTGAATTTTATTCATCTAACATTCTGTCATTAAAAAAAATTCCAGAAGCAAATTTGCTGTTTGTGGAGTCTCCTGTAGGCGTTGGCTTCTCCTACACGAATACAAGTTCAGATTTGCTCCATCTGGGAGATGCCATCACTGGTACAAAACATAGAATAATCTTCCCTTCTGCTTTGCATGTTAAGCATTATAGGGGCGGAACCCCGTCAGGGGGCGCTGCCCCCTTGGACCCCCGACATATCTGCCAACAATTACTTATAAATTTGCACCCCCTAAAAATTAAGGTTGATTCCGCCCCTGTAAACAAGTAGTAATTGGTGGAAGTTAACTCTATAACATCTATGCTATTTTCAGCAAATGATTCTTATGCATTTTTGGTGAACTGGTTCAAGAGGTTTCCACAATACAAGCCCTTTGAATTCTATATAGCTGGAGAAAGCTATGCTGGTACTGTATCTTATAAATTAAGACATTATTCTGCATAATTTTAATGAACTTGGACTTATTTTGTTCACCTTACTTTAAGCTCAGGACATTATGTCCCTCAACTTGCTGAGAAAATTTTTGATGCTAACGAAGAATCAAAGGAGAATTATATTAATTTCAAAGGCTTCATGGTAGGTATCACATACCTGTCACAATACTTTAAAAACCATTTTTTTTTTTTTTTTTTCAGCTATGAGCTGCTCTCTCAATTATTTGATTCCACCTTCTGCATGCAACAGCAGAAATGATTAAATTTTATAAAATTTTTTATAATTATACAGATAGGAAATGCTTTGATGGACGACGAGACGGATCAGACGGGGATGATTGATTATGCGTGGGATCACGCCGTTATCTCCGATCAGGTATATCGAGATATCAAGAAGACGTGCAATTTCAGTATAGAACACGACAACGATTCCTGTAGTGCTGCACTGGATAGGTATTTTCAGGTCTACAATATAATCGACATGTACAGCTTGTATGTTCCTATATGTGTTGAAAACAATTCGACCAAAGGATTTACGATGATTGAAGGAGTCGCTCCAAAGCTCTTCTCCAAATATGTAAGCTTTCAGTTTATGTTATTCGCAGATTGTTCACAGAGAATCACTGCTTAATCATATTGGATAGTTTGCTTGGATGCAAATGAAAATTAACAGCTTTCTTACTGCTTCTTAAAGCGGTTTTTTCTATAAAAATTTTAATTTTTTATTAAAAAAATTATTTTAATAAGCAGTAAGAAAGCCGTCCCAAACGAAACCTAAATTATTGGAAGCAGAGTAATTTATGAAGAAAATGAGCTGTGAGGTGCATTAATTTTGAAGAAGGAACCAAATGGGTGATTGGAGTTAAAAATAATATATACATTTAGTTTCACCATAGAAAGAAAGTATAATTAATAATTTCAGATAAGACTTGAAGAAGTTCCACAGATCAGTAATTTAATTGTAGATTTGTTTGAAAAGTATAGGTTTTTTATGTACAGAAAATAAAAGATTAATACGGTTCTGAAACTTTTTAACAGAGAGAATGGCATCAGAAGCCTGCTGGTTATGATCCTTGTATTGACAGTTACACAGAGGTATACTTCAATAGGCCAGATGTGCAGGAAGCCTTGCATGCCAATGTCACAAAAATAGGCTACAATTGGACTCACTGCAGGTATGTAACCTATCATTTACATCATTTCTAGATCCAAATATATATTATTTTTCAGAAAAAAAAGGAAGATAAAATCTTTTTCTTTGACAATGAAAATGTTTTTTGTATTAGTGATGCCATCGACAAATGGAATGATGCACCAGCCTCGGTTCTCCCTATCATAAAGAAGCTCATTAATGGTGGCATCAGAGTTTGGGTTTACAGGTAGGATTTTCATCGAAGTTATCTCGGAGCAGAGTTGGTTCCAAAGAGTTCAATGTCGCTTAGATTAGGCATAACGAATGGCTCGTGTTTGATTTATTTGATATATAAATGAGGAAAACTTGAGTAGAATTTTTAGTTTGCTTTCTACACAAAGCATATATTCAGGGAAGAACATAGAACGTACTAAGAACCGAGCATGCAACCATAGGGAAAACATTCCACTTAGAAGGCAAGACATTAGAAATAACATTAGGAATGAACCCTTTAAGCACCATGGTGCCCAACTTGAGCTCATTAAGGAAGTTAAGGTTGATGCTCCTAGTTATGATAACAGTTCATGACCAAATAGATTTCTGGATTAGCTAACCCAGATGGTTGAGTTTTTGAATGGTATCACATGGATGACTATCAAAAGACTAGATTTGCAAGAATGAAACTATCTTTAGAGGCAATCAAATAGAGTTATAATCTGTTCATCCAAATAATTTCTTGGAATTTCATACAAGAAGCAAGAAATAATGAGAATTCCTCTTAGATTAATAATTTCTTTGCTGCAGTGGAGACACTGATGGTAGGATTCCAGTCACCTCAACAAGATTAACCCTTCATAAGCTTGGTTTGAACACTACGCAAGAATGGACGCCTTGGTACAACAGGCAGCAGGTATCACATAAAAATTCTGAATGTTTTTCTTCATTACTTCAAAACATTGATAAATAATGAGTTTTTTTTCTTCAACAATTCAGGTTGGTGGTTGGACAATCATCTATGATGGTCTAACTTTTGTAACAGTTCGTGGTGCCGGGCACCAAGTACCAACATTTGCTCCAAGGCAAGCACAGCAGCTTGTCTCACATTTCTTGGCTAATCAACAGTTGCCTTCATCAGCCTTTTAGCTTTCATTATTTCTTTCATTTCTTCATAATTTTTAAACTGTTGGCAAGAGATTTAAGACAAATTTCCCAACAGCTTGTTTCCAAGATAAACGTGCAGATTCTAATAAAGAAAATTAAGAATGGAAGAGCTCATCTGCTTTTCTTCTTAGTTGTTTTTTTTTTTACACGTTTAATTTTTCTTTCTTTTGGAAGGAAAATGATGAACGTGTCCTCATCATATTAAATGAACCACGTTTTTTTTCTTAAATGGTAATGAAGTCTAAAATCACCAGAGAAAGTCATTGGGACCTCATAACGGTAAGCTAAGAACTTGTGCATCAGATGAGGTTCAATAAGTCATGCCAGGAATATTCAATTACTCACGTTGTTACCAGTCACTTTCATTTCGAGACTAGTCAAAGAAAGTCCTATCTCGCCACCAAGTCAGAATAATAATTAAAAAAAAAACTCACTTCATACTGTCAGACTGCTTACACCCTTAATTAGGCATCTATCTTTGAAGGCAGTTAAAGCTGGCTCTTACAACATATTAACTTCACTTCCAACCCTCTACCCATCCTATCACCAAAAACAAGACCAAGCTCCAAGGGAAACCAACATTAGAAGGAGAAGAATAGAGAATAGGAAGCAGAAAGTTATCACAGAGCAATAGCTAATAGGATAAGCAATTTGGCTTAAAACATCGGGAAACAAGATCATTAACAAGGTTAAAGGCTTAAATTCAAGTCATGTTCGAGTAAATTTAGCTCAGCTAGAAAGAGAAAATTTCTACTCACTTTAAGTTCAGCAGACTAGACTTCAAATGATTCGATTTCCATTCAACTCCAATTTGATTTTTAATTGATTATGTGCATAATTATAAACAGGAAACTGTGTAGGATAAAATTATATTTACCAACTAAAGGTACACTTACAATGAATTTTTTTTATTCATTCACCTAGACCACATCACCATGCATTCAACACTTTTATTTTTTCATCTCATTCATGTAAGTAGCCACATAAGCTTTTGCACAAAAATTCATAAAATCTCAAAACCTATAACATCTATATGCCAACATAAATGTAGATATTGCAAGTATTTTTTAAAAGATGGTGGATTTGCCTAGTTAGATTTATATTAATTTGCAATAGGAGAATATGTCTGATAAGATTAATGTTAGAAACAATATGGTAGATTCACAAAAAGAATAACTTAAAAGCATTTTAGAGAAAAATAAGTTTGTTGAAATTCAGAAGCAGCTCCTCCCTCTTAAAGGCGTCTCTTACAATTAGATAATTGGTTGCTCTCCTACAGTCACAAAGGACTCCAAAATCCTCATATACGAAGAGAATGAAAGGCCAGGTGATTGGTTGATTATTCTCATGCAGCTTCGATAAAATTGAGCGACATTTTTTTTGGGACATATAGGTCAATTAAGGCAAACTCATACGCACATCACATACGTAAAACTCGAACCTAAGACCTTTTGGTTGGTAGCTAAAACTCCCAACCAATAAACCAAGATAAGCTAGGTTTGAGTGACATCTTCACTATTGATTTGAGATCCCATTGCAGCTATATTGTCCGCGATGGCTATTATAATTGACAAGCATTGGGAGTTTTTTATTTTTTATGGTGATGTGATGGAATTCATTGTTTAGCTGGATTACACTGGAATAGTTGGCTCTTTGAAGGAGCTTGGCTAAGGTATACTAGGTATCAGCAAGTGGATTCTAGCTTTAGGGCCTGCTATACATATCACATTCCGGGTCCGGAAGGTGGTGCACCCCATTAACATGGGACCCGATAAAGGAGTAGGTAAAACTTATTTTGTACTAAGAAGAAGAATTTTCACATACAGATTGTCATGCCTCAGAATCTAATTTGAAAGAATTATTCTTTTATCTTTTAATTTACACAAGCATAGCTACCGAATTTATTTTATCAATATAAATACTAGTGAAAATAAAACATCTGTATTCACTTCCCAAAAATCATATATACTACTCAGGATCTATACAATCATATCACAACTATTATGTCTCGAGTACAAAAGAATAACTAAAATAAAAAAAAACACTTGAGAAATCATGGTCAATCTCACACTCCTGCTCTCTTGCCCTGATCTGAAATCATTTAACCACATATATATTGGGCATGTGCACTGGACATTGACACTGACATTGAATAGGAATGCCCTACTACAAAAATATAAAATATCAAATATATCCTACTACTTGTAACTTTGCTCCTGTGGTGATAGACCACCTAACACTCCAGCAAGACTCTATGAGAAAAGTTAATAATGAGTGGGTTTGAGAAATCAAACCCAATAAATAACTCTTATCTATTAAAGCATAAACAAAAAGGAGATTGGGCATGCAACATAAACAATAAAAAATAAAGCCGACTAACTCATAATAACAGATAATCGATATATCAATATAAATATATATATAATTGTCATAGTTTCTATGATAAATTATAGTATGATGATATTACAAATGTATATGCCAAACTGTCACTAATATAATTTCCTTCAAATGTATTCACATACAATCACTTTAGATATAATCGTACCTCGATATAACTTATTAATCATTCATCATTTTCATCTTATATTTGTTTATATATATAACTATATATCTATAGTTATTTTTGTCAAACACCTTGCACCGAGAAAGTAAACACCAACTGAATGAAACTAAATATTTTTCTATAAAGTCATCACTTTGTGAGCCCGTTGTTCCCGCTAACTGATATCCAATAAGGTTTTACAAACCTATATATCGTTACACACATGCACACAATTTTCATATTTTTATAAGCAAGTTTGCAACATATTATGCAGTCAATATGGCAATTATGAATTCTAAAATTAATATGATTTACAAGAATATCGTTTATCATATTTAATAGAATTAATTTATATGAATTAAATTCTCTAAAACAGAAATCAAACTAAATAGATAAGAACTTGTGCAATAATAAATCAAGGTAAGATTAGCTCTACTACAAGATAATTTCATTATGTGTGATAAAAAAGATCTACCATATGTGCATATTAACAAATAAATATTAAAAGTGGAACCAGCAACCCATAATATCTAGGAACCTAATTGCAACCAATAACTAACTTTACTAATAATTCAAGACTATAAACAAAATTAGCACTAATCTAATCTATTTAATATTAGAAAAGAAAGAATCATTTCCTATATGACTTGGGATATGAAAAGAAGAAAAGGAGGAGGAAGTATAGAAGAAGAGGTGAAGAAAACTCACTATTAAAGGATATGTGTGTCAATAAATGTCCCGACCCAATAGAATCGGGTTCGGGTTGACCCATTTAATAAATGGGTCGGGTTTGGGTGGATCCATTTAATAAATGGGTCGAGTTCGAGCTGTGCATTCCAATCCGTTTATTAAATAGGTCGTATTTGGATTGACCAACTAATTAGATTTTGACTCGAGAAGTGATTTATTTAATATTTTTTCCTTGAATTTTTTTTGGATAATCTTCTAATTTTTTATCAATTAACCTAAAATCTATGATTAATTAATTAACAAAATTTTTTTATTAAAATGAGTTATTTGGTCGGGTTCAGGTTCACCTTTTTGACATGTTAATTAAATGGGCTGGTTTCATGATGATCGGATTCGGGTCGAATCTGAACCCAACCTGTTGACTCGTTTTGACACCTCTATTTACGGAGAAGCAATAGAGGGTAAGGCTTGTCGATAACTGCTATCAATTGAAGAGGAAGTAGGAGAAGATAAGGGTTCGATTGAAGAGTCTAAAGCAGAAGAGAGAGAGATTAGAGAATTGGCAGTTAAGAGAGGCAAGAGAATCGGGCCGCGGGGGGTTGTTGGGGGGGGGGGGGGGGGGGGGGGGGTGGGGGCGGGGGTGCGTGACGAATTACTACTTCCTATGATACTAAATATGATGGTGGTAGGTGCCCTTTTGGTGTATTAGATGGTTGGATTTAGTTATAAGTGTTTAGTTTAGGGTGTTGTAATATGTTGTGGAGTTTATCATGTGATGAAAAGTTTAAATGGATGTGGTGGAAGGAATGCCAAGACTAGCCTCGCATGGGTTAGCTTTGACTTATGTGAAAGTTCCTTTTTAGAAATGAGTTATAGGTGTTAGAAAAGCTGAAGTTTATAAAAGATGGCTAGATTAGGATGTTAACTTGTGATATAGAGTAGTTGGTAGATTTTAAAGGGGTTTGAGAGTATAGATAACAAGACTAGTTCCTAGTCCTACCTGGTTTGGCTTAGAGTTTGATAGAGGGGATTGGAGTGATTGAGAGGCCTTGGGTGTTGGTTTGTTGGTCTTAGAGGCTTCTTGGGCAATTGAGGACGATGTGAGGAGAGTTTTAGAGGAGTTGGAAGGTTTAGGATGTAATCTAAAGAAAATAAGAGGATAAATACATAACTCACTAAAGATAGGCAAACAATTGAAGCCACCAAGCAAATGAAAAAGCAATTCTCCACCAAAATATTTCGTTTAATACTTGAAAAATTATAATGCAATCATTCCATTTTTATAGGCTTTATAAAACTCTTAGGGGCTGTTTGGTTAGAGGAGGAGTTGCATTTAGGGTGTAAGGTAATCCAAATGCAGGATTTGAGAAATTTTTGTGTTTGGTTTGAAGTAAAGTAAAAGGGGGAATGTATTCTAAATACCCGAGGTAGTGTATTTTGAGTGTATTTTGATTCCTCTTATTTAGGTGATTTCCAAATACACTACAAATGCGCCGTCATTTCTACCACCACCGGCCACCTCTGCAACCACCGCCGGCCGTATCTATCATCGGGCATCGCCACCAACCATCCACTACCGCTGCCGGCCACCACCGCCAGGCAACACCACTGGCTGCCACCGCCACAGTCGGGCATCACCACCGTCGGGCATAATTGTCGGCCGCCTTGGCGGGCCACCTTTGCCAGCCGTCCACCACCGACAGCCGCCTCCGGCCATCACTGGCAACCCCAGCCACAACCTTCTTGCATTTTACATTGCAATTCTTTTACACTGCATTTCTTTTACAACACATTCCTTTTTGAGGCAATCAAATAGCCCCTTATATGATCACATTTGGATTGAACCATTTAATTTGCCTATTTAAAAGCTTATGCTATCGCATATTTTCAAGCTATTGTAATTTTTTTTTAAATCCATATTTTCATTTTCAATAAACACTTTAAATATTTGACCGTTTAAAAGTCTTATATTGTCATATATATTTAGGATATTAACATCAGTTATTTTTCTTTCCTAATAGCATGTTTACATCATCGTCATTCATTATTTCAAAAGAGAACAAGCAAGGATTAGAAGCAGCTGACTTTGCATTGGGGTGAAGTCACGGTCATCTATTTTCGCCTGCCTTTCTTTCCAAAAATAAGAACTTTAGCTAGCGCTTGATGGAGGAAAGCCGACGAGCAGGTTAATCCCCTTCTCAGGTAAAGGCGTGAAGCGAAGAAGTTCTCCCTTAGGTTTCCAGATTCTAGAGCCTTGAGATAAGTTAGTTCTCCAGGTTCAATAAAGCTAGCAAGGAGTAAGAAGTCTAGAGAAAATCAAATGCCATCTTCCTCTAATTCATAAATTGGAGCAACAAACATTAACCCTAGCTTTATTTTTTTGTTATCTTTATTAAAATTTGTTACTAATCATATAAATAAGTAAATAACCCTTTAATTAATTAATCCATTGGTTAATATTAATTAGTCAACTTACATTTTTAAGCTGTTTATTTAATTTAATTAAATTTTAATTAATCTAATTCAAAAACTGTGTTCATAATTTGGTTCTAACTAGTTACCAATTAATCTTATTAGTACTTAATTACTAATTAATCTGACTAACTAATCAATTAATTAGTTAAACCTTTCAGTTCTCAGTATTTAATTAAACATGGATACAACTATTAACGTGCTAAGTTTAATATTATTGCCCAATTCATCTAATTTTAGGAATTTAATTATAATTAATTAACATAATTAATCTTCTAATAAATCTTGTTTAGCCTAATTAAATGTTAAATTGCTTAGCTAAACTTACATTAATTTGTCCCGTTAATGAAATAATTTCACAAATCTACCCCAAATTCTTTGAATATACCAATCTTCTTACATTTGGACCAAATTTTATTTATTTACTTTGCACCATGGAATATTGTGATAAGAAAAAAATCAAAACTATCAAAAGCCCAATTTACCTCCTATTGGGCAAGAGCAAACAAGCAAGGACAAATAATAGTGCTTCAACCCATTTACCTTCTTTAAAAAGGATAAATATTTGCTTGTTTTCCTCTTATACCTGGTTTATAGATGTTGGACAGATGTAAATTTAAGGTTCGATTCTCTAATTTTGGTAAAAATATTTTTTCTTATCCAAGAATTGAGGGCCATTAATGTCGACAATGATTATCAGTGGCAGTTTACATTGACATATTATGTTGGTCCAAATGTAATTGTTGACGGCTTTAGAAGTTATTTTTGCTAGCACTTTTGTTTCTAACTATATGATGAAATAAGCAATCATTACTAGAATGAACCATCTCTAACCCCTTGTTGGGGTAAAGGGTTTAATCAAGCTTATCCCATAGACTGTGAATGGACATAGATTGAAGATTATCCTTAGCTTTGTGGGAAGTTTGAAGTTATGCCAGGGTGAATTTTTTGGCATTATATATATACATTTTTTGGAGAACTCCTCTACTTCTTTTCTCAAGTTAAGTCAAAGTTATATTTTTGTTAGGATACAATGCACTATTATTTTTATCTTAGAGTGAAGTCTGCATTCTTCTAAGTGTACTCTTTTGTGATTTTTCACACACCTCAAGTTGATAGAAGTGATATGCCTCCTAAACAACTAATTATATGTGATTAGGTATTATGTGGCTTTAATTCTAAGTCTCCTTTGGTCTATTACCATTGGTAGGGTTTCCCTAGCCTTCATGTATTCTAGGAATTGATTGACCCAATTTGGTAGTGTCACTCCCTCCACCTCTATGCCACTGGCTCTTTTGTTCATGGGATGAGAGAATTTTTGAGTATATCATCTATTAGGATTTATAGTTTTCTAGAGTAAGTAATCTCCTTTTCAATTTAAAAAAGGTATCTCTGTAGGACCTCTTCTCTTACCTCAAACTCATCATTTACTTGATTCACTATGAGCTATGAATAAAAAAATACCATCAAGTGTTTTATTGCAACCCCTACTATGAAAATATATAATGTTTATTGTATGCATATCTCCTCTAGTATCCTTATCCCATTTAATGCTTGACCTGATATCATAATTTATAAACTAAATGAGGTGAAAGTCTAATACGCATATTTTCAAGCTTTGAAATAATTAATGCTTCGTTTGAGGCAGCTTTCTTATTGCTTTATAAAGCAGCTTTCTAGTATAACAATTTTTTGAACTTGAAAATTTTTAACTAGAAAGGTACTTTAGAAAGCAGAAAGAAAGTTATCCCAAACAAAACCTAAATTTTCATGGTAGCTCCAAAAATCAAATATTGAAAATGCTAATAGCCACTTAATTGATCTTCCTTGGCCAAAATTTGCATGGTGAGGTGGACTTTATTTCATGTTTCAATGCAACTATGATTATAATTAATACATCCTCGAAAAATTATCTTGATCGGACACGAATCTATAGGCAAAACCAAGCTGGAAAATTTGGGCCATCTGAACTCCGAACTTACAATCGAACTAAATGTCTCAGAAATACGAACCCAACGACACCAAATTCAACCCAATCCGAGCCTAAATGGATCCAAATCAAGGGTTTGAAGCGCTGTTGGAAGGTTCGAACCACAATTTAGATTATCAAACGATTTCCAAACACAACATGCTTATAGTTGAATGGAGCGGCTAGATGAGACGAATCCAACGAGCCCAAGATAGCTAAATTCCGATATCACTAAGACATTGAAATGTCCAACAAACGGTCTATGATCAATGAATTCAACATCGGTCGTCCATTCAAACCACTCCCCATTTACCCTTGATCCTCCACCTATTTACGGGCCATGCCACTTTAGGAAATCTATAAATAGACCTCCTCTTTTCTCATGAAAGGGGGCACCTAAGCCTAAGGAGAAAAGAGAGAGATCAGATATCGCTCTTGCCTCCTCGATCACCGTCGGACCACCACCTGACGTCCTAAGCTCCGCCGGACCACCGCCTGACGCCGTTGCTCCGCCGGACCACCGCCTGACGCCGTTGCTTTGCCAAACCACCCCCTGACGTCCTAAGTTCCGCCGGACCACCGCATGATGCCCTGAGCTCCGTCGGACCACCAAAATATTTCATTTAGCACTTGAAAAATTATAATGCATATCATTTCACATTAATATGAATATCTTGATTTTTTAACTTAGTTTTACTAAGTATATTCTTACAAAATAAGTTTGTTCCTTAACTTAAAAAAAGTATTTCAAGCATAATACAAAAATTTAATTAAGGATATTTAAGGTAAAATAAATGCAATATAAATTCAAATGATGGTGCGGCAATAATGGCGACGGTGGTGGACGATAGCAGTCAATGGCAACACAGTCAGCTTGTAGTGAAAAATAAATTCATCCGAAATTGGACGATTTTATAATACATAAAAAATGAACAATGGAGTGAAACAAGAATTCACTAACATTCCACTCTATTTTTTTCATCAAATTAAACACCTAAAAATTAAAATCTCTTATTTGAAATATTTTATATTATTTTTTCAACAAACTAAATAGCTCCTTAAAAAAATAAATAAGGATATTTAAGGTAAAATTTTAATTTAGAAAACTGTATATTTTTAATGGAGCTTAAAGATATTCTTTATTTTATGAAAATTTTAAGATTGTTGCATATATTGCTATTTTTAATAATAGAAAGTTTATAAACATATTAAAAAAAACATCTCTGCTTGAACTTCTCAGTTATATTGACCAAGATTGTGGTTACTACATTCAGGCAACTCTGCTAGATAAATTATTTTCTTGGGACTATCTGATACTAATTGAGTAAGCATCATCTATTTAATATCCAAATCCAACAAAATAAATCATTAACTTTCTCTACGTTATTTGATTTTCATATTAAAATGTAAGATTTTATTTGAGACTATTTTTTAATTATTTTTTAAAGTAATTTTTAGTACAAAATTATAATTTTTATATAAAAAGCTGCTCATCTACACACAAATGAACATAAGAGTTGTAAGTATCATTCCTCAAGCATTTTTTTTTCTTCAATTCAAGGCTGATTTTTTTAGGAGTTTTTGGATTTGTTGGAGAAAGAGTACAAAATATTTTAAATTTTGGCGGTTTAGCTTAGTGAGAAAGAAATACGGTGTAAATTTTTAGAGAATTCTTTTTTGTTTCCTATTTCATTTTTGATATATTATAAACTTACTCAATTTCAATTGAATTTATTTTTCACTATAAGCTAACTATGTTGTTGTCGCCCGCTGCCTGCCAAAGATGACCATTTGCCTTTGTTGCCATCTACTGTCGCCACAACTCACAGCTGCTGCCCGTTGTCGATGACACCGACTACCACCACTGCCTACCGCACGCCAGAAGCCTATACGTCCATTATTGGTACAACCACCATCACTATTGCCTAGCCGGCTCCCACCACTGTCGACCGCTATTGATCACTATCATCATTTCAAAATTACATTTCATTTATTTTATTTCAAATAAAAAAATAATCAATTATATTTTTTATGCACTCATCTAAATAATCTCAAACATTTAAAACTTCATTATGCAAACTACATTCCTTTTGCTGATTCTTTCCGAGCAAACCAAACAGCACAGCCCCTACAAACATAATTAACATCTAATGTTGGCCTCCTGAGCTTCAGCGCATCGCCCATGAAATATACACAATTTTAGCGAATTCGGAGCCGTCCAGTTAATGGATGTTATCTCTGTTCCCACTTTCTTCTCTCCAAAAAACCTAGGAACTAAACCCCATAAATCTCCCCATTCGTTCCCCCGCCCTTCCCGACGGCCTCTGCCGAAGACTCCATCTCCTCCCAGGCTACCTGCCGCCGTTCGCCGACCAAAAGTTCCTAGCAATCCCCTAAGCAGTTCGTCAAATGCACAAAACTCTCCACCTTCTAATCCTTTAGACAGCAAGCTCTGGCTGTCCAGCAAGATTTGTCCTTCTCCTTCTACTGCTTCCCCTCCAGTCGATGATAACCCAGAGACCAGTCATTATGGTGGTGCCGCCGTGGAGCTTTCCAGCACGGATTATCGTCAGAAAGGGAAGATCTTTTTGGGGAATCTTCCATTGTGGATTAAGAAGAACGAGATTGTCGAGTTCTTCGGGCAGTTCGGTCCGGTGAAGAACGTCGTCCTTATCAGAGGCCACGAGGACCCCGAGCGGAACGCAGGGTACTGCTTCCTGATCTATGGAGGCCCAACTGCAGAGGAGGCGGCGGGGAGGGCAGTAGAGTTCGATGGCATGGAGTTCCACGGTAGAGTGCTCACTGTAAGGTTGGATGATGGCAGTAGGCTTAGGGCAAGGGCGGAAGAGAGGGCTAAATGGGTGGCTGGGGAAAAGAGGGAGTTCCGGTCGAAGTGGCATGAGGAGCGGGATGCTGCTTGCCGGAGGTTCCGGATAGTTCTAGATACAGAGCCGGAGAATTGGCAGGCCGTTATCTCCGCCTTTGAGAAGATATCAAAGGTATTATCTCACTCGTGAACAATCGCGGCATTTTTTTATAGTTCTGTAGAATTTAGCGCTATCATCTGTATTGATAACCTGATACGTTAGTTTTTATAAGGTTAATACCCTCTACATCATTGTGCGTTGAATCAATTTGGCCTCTATGGCTGCAAAATTAAGTGGTCAATCTTGCGGGCTTCAAAATATTCTCACTAAAAAGATTTCAGTGTTTGGGATAGTGGTCCCGGGATTACCACGACCAACAAATCCTAACATAAATATTTGATTATCAGTGGAAGAAAGATTAGAATATGTATTCTATAGATTTTTCCTGAAGGCTATAAGTGACTAAGTAAAGTTTATTTAGTCATGGGGGTGGAGTTCTTCCATGAGCGTAAACCACCATGATTAATTACATCTCGGCTGTAAAATGCAAGAATATTCTCAATTTAGGAGTTTTGTTTGTGCTCTTGATTTAGCAAAAAAGGGTTTTTTGGGCAACAAACTATCAAGAAGAGGTTTAGTCAAGCAGAAGGTGGCCATAAGGCAATAGAGTGACTAGAGTGTCAATAGCTTGATAAGGATTTTGTGATCCCTTCTCTTCAAGAGTTTGAGCAAGAATAGGTCAAGTGGATTGGGCATAACTAAAATGTTTGAGAGAATAGCGAGGTCCTACTATCCCTAGGAAAGGACAACCTAAAAAGGAACATAAGGGGTGCAATGTCTTGAAAGTTGGCATCACTTATGGTTTTTGAAGGGATGGTGCATGAAAAGAGTAATAATTTTATGCTAGTTGCAAAGGGAGATTGCTAGAATTGACCAAGAAAAGGATATGACCTATTATTTTCTTTATCTACTAGAGAAAAATGCTTAGATTGGACTCATAACAAACTAATGGGGCAGTTGCCTTGATGACTAACTAGAAAATGGGGCTTATGACTCTACAAAAACTAGGGTGAGCTTCCTAGGTTGCATCTTACATCACCACTCACGTGAATGCCCCCTTAAATCTAATACAAATAAAAGGGTTACATGTGACTGTTTTTCCACCTACTAGGATGATATAAAGATATTTACAACCCAACTATGAAAGATCAGGAAGCCCTAAACTATTTTTATTTCCTAAGGACAAGGAATGCCACTAAGCTCCTTATATGAGTTTTAAAGCAATGTCATTTAGGTCTTTACACAGTGCAAGATAGACTAATCGATAAGGAGGATATCGGTCTTAAAATCCTTCCCTATAGGCATGATGTCCGAACATGCATGTGGGGGTCATTATACATTTGATGATTACATTAGTTATGTAGTTTACTTACATACATGTCTTAGTTTTGTCTGTTAGTACCATGCCTATACACTAGGGCAAATAGCCGACACTAATGTATTATATTTGAACCATGAGTTTTGGCAATTTGTTTTACTATTTTGGTTTATAAAATGAACAAATGCTCATGTTGTAATTTTGCGAAAAGTTGGTTGAGTTGCCTAGGAATTCAAAAAAAAGGGTTTTCTTTCCTTTATGAATTTTTGATAGAAAATTTATCCTATTACCCTACTTAGGTATCTAGAACATCCAAAGAATGAAATGTAATTTGAAAAATAAGAAATATGTAGTTATCTCCAAAAACTCAATAAAGTAGGGCATTGCTAGGGTAGAAGAGAGAGAAAATAAATATTGTCGATCCTCACTCACTCAAGCTTCGATCCTAGCATTCCGTGAGCTTTGAATACTGCATATAGTGAATCATCACAAAACATCACATAATAATCATTACATAAATGAGGGTCACTTCATTGACCCATTAATATAATAATTATTACAATATTTGGAATAAATCCCTACATGCCTATACATAATAGTGGTAATACAATGCAATTTATACTAAAAATCTACGTGGTTTATAGTGCGGATTACATTTGTGTGCAGGTGTGCATATTTACTTGCATAAAAAGTAGGTTGCAATAATACATACTGTATTGTTTACCCAATTCGCAAGAATTGGATTTTAATTTACGTAATTTAGATGTCTATGAGACCGTAAGTCATAGGTCTTTAGTTAAATGACCTAGGATGATTCAAAATGTGTGGAAATTCTAAGGAAAAATTCGTAAACTTCACAGACTTTGACATCCTCTACTAATTTTCATTAATTGGGAAACTAAGGATTTATGAATATTCTTGAGGATGTAAATGCCTAGCAAAGTTGATATTAGATTGAGTTTGGTTCTAAGTCAATGAATGCAACATAATATGAGTTTTATGAAAGAAATTGAGTCTTGATGTTTTTTATAGGTGTTAAAGTTCCTTAAAACTATTACTAAATCCCTCTCACACAAGGAATTTAATCGATTTTAATATGCTCTTTGTATCAACATCCAAAACGATCCTTGGAAACTATAAAGGGACCAATGATAGCCTTTCCTAAGGGGGTGGGACTTGTTAGTTGTTGTACCTAAGATGGTGCCTCAATGGCACTTTTAGGAGGTAGTAAGCTTGTTTGCGCAAGCTCACATGTGAGGTGGCAAAGTGGGTTGGAAGATGTTGGGTTAAAACTCGATGGCTCTAGTAGTGCCGAACGGTGGCTTGCTTATTGTTTTTGCTGGTGAGATCCATCACCTTGGTTATGAGTCGTCAGCTGGAAGTAAAGCCAACAAGTGGCAAAGTCGGCAAAACATCAGGTAGGTGGGTCATTAGGCCAAAATTTGAGTTGGCAACATTCTTAGAGACATCATGCTCTTATAGATGAGAGATCATCTAAGGACAAGAAAACAACTGACTTTCTTGGGTGGAGATGATGAGAAGCTATCTCAGGATGATATGACAGGTTATTTTGATATGGGAAAGTGGAAAGCAGTCTCATGACGAGATGACAAGTTGTCTCGGATTGACGGGAGATTCGATGGGCGACAAGCTGAGTGGATTGATGTCTGATGACAAAGAAGTCTTAAACTAAGCAAGGCCTTCCTTCGACAAAAGTATTGTTTTACTTAAAGCTTTAGTGGCTTTCTATGATAGTTGTTAGCCCTCCCTATCTTCATGAGACGATAAGCAAAGGGTACTCCATCAAATGAGGGACTTGGTGGGTTGTTGGGCCTATGCATCAGCTAATAGTAGTTATCGGAGATGATATACAACACCTGAAAATGAGAGATCATTTTAGGATGAGACAATAATAAATGATTTTGGGATGAGATGATGACAAGCTCTATCGGGTTGATATGATGAATTGTTTAGAGATGAGATAGCGATAAGTAGTCCCGAGATGAGATAATGAATTGTCTCCGGCCGATGGGAGTTCCATGTGACACAAGCTAACCAGAGGCAGATTGATGATGGAGAAGCTGTACATGGTTGGTTGGTGCTCTTTAACATCTCCTTTGAAAAATGGGTTTAGGGTTCTCACTTGCAGGAGGTTTTAGGGGCTTTTTAAAGGAGTTTTTGACCTTTCCTATCTCCATGAGATCATAACTAGAGGGAGGGCTATGAGTGAAGAAGATAATGACAACTTAAAAGAGGTGGGAAAGTACAATCTCTATGAGCATAGGGGGGAAAGTGAGTTGGCAATTAGGGGCTTTCTAAGGGAGTTTCCGACCCTCCTTATTGCCAAGGAATGACAATTAGAGGAAGTGCCATCAAGCTACAGACTCCACGATGGCTCATGAGAGGTCTAGAAATACACTCTAAGAAGATAGAGGGGAAAATGAATCGATGGTTATACCCGCCGCTATGAAAAGCTCAATATAATCCCTTAGCTTTAAGCTTTGATGCCTTTCACTTGACATTGCTAGATGGCTATCTGTGGTGATGGGTGACTTTTTCTTTCTTTTATACGATATGGGGAAAGATAAAGGAGGACTAGAAGCATTGAAGCAAGAAGAGAAGAGAAGACATGACGAATTCATTGAGATAGTCATTTTTTTCCTTTTAAGGTGTTGAAAAGAGCCCAAAATATGATGGGTCCTAATTTGCTCATTAGAAAAAAATCTTTCCTCTTTGGTGCTAGTTGGTTAATTTGGGCAGATTTTAGAAGAGTGTGCAAATCTTGAACTATTTTTGGAGCCTGTATATTAACACCTAACAGTCAAGTGTTAAGAACTTAAGCCTGAATTTCAAGAAGAGTTTGCTAATGTTATGAAAGTTGAAGCAAATCTAGAGGAAATGAGTCGATCAACATGCTATGATCAGACACATGGACAAGAATTAGTTCGGTGGAAAGAAATAGGGAAACAAATCAACAGGCTGTTTGCAAATAGGATGAAAGTCTTTGGCCAAATGCCGACTGGGACAACAATGTTGGGTGCCAAGATATGGATATCACTTAGTGGAGAAGTGCCAAGGAGGGTATCCTGATTGGGGTTGTAAGGAGTTAGCACTAATGAGTTGCAACAAGTGTAAAATTCAGATTCTTTGGGACAAAGTTGTCCAATGGAAGGCGCTGAAGTAGAACACTCAGATTGACAAAATGACATCGAAGGGTTGGGGCCTAACAGTTGGCGCCGAAGGAATTGGTCGTAATTTGATAAGAAAATGTGTTGACATTGGTAATTGAATCGTGGTTCCAAAGTTACTGGTGCATACTTTGCAATTATAGCAGTGAATTTATTTTATATGACTTGATCAAATATGAAACTATCATGGCAAGTTCTTTAGCTTTGCCTGGCTCTACATATATGAAGTATGCGGGCTTTCTTTTGGATGAACATCATACAACATGAAGCTATTTTGCTGCAGTTTTATTTTATTTGCATTCAATACACTGCTCTTGCTTTCTCCAAATGATCACATTAATTCCTTGAAAATGCTTTTTCCTGTTTAGCCTTCAAGAAGGGAGTTTGGGTTGATGGTTAACTATTATGCCAGGAGAGGAGACAAGCATCATGCTCGTGCTACTTTTGAGAACATGAGGGCAAGAGGGATAGAGCCTAATTCTTATGTATTTACCAAGTAAGCAAAATTTTATGATCTTCTTTTAAACAAAATCATCTTTTTTTTTAAGCTTCACTTAATACTTGCCTTGAAAAAAATATTAGATTGAGTATAATGAGCAATTTTTTGTTTTTTTATTTAGCTTGGATTAAACTCATTTTTTTATAGCAGTTGCTTGCACTTTATTTTTCTTTTGTTGTCCATATATGTGATGAGGAAGGAATAACAAAATCATTTGTAAAGCTAGCCTCAATAGTTTTGACAATGTTAGCCATAAGGATGATGCTTATTTTTAAATTTGTTTTTTGTTGAATCTTTAAGAACTTCTATAAGGCTAGGTAAAATTATACTTGCTTTTATAGATGGACTTCATTCCATGCCTTCGTTCTTTTTTAACCTTTGTTTGGCTTGGCCTGCTATGCTACTCATTATTTATCAAACAAATATTAGCTTTCTATAACATCTTGGGTCTGAAAGATAATACACCTCAATAGTACGGTACTCACAACAACAATAACAACATTAAGCCTTCATCCCACTATATGGGGTCAAACAATATGGGACATGATTAAGAGATTTAATCTCAAACCCATGGGATAAACTTCAAGATTTTAGATCAAATATAAAAAAAATTGTATTCAAGAGGAAAATTTTCATATATAAATATGTGAAGCACAATGTATGATCATAAATATAAGAGATGAAATAATATTGCATTAATAAAGTCTTTATCAATATTTCAATAATGAAAAGGAAAACAAAGGAAATGAACAATTGCATGAGCAATAATGAAAATCAACTAATGAAAAGGAAAACAAAGGAAATGAACAAATTGCATGAGCAATAACTAGCCCAAAACTCAATAGAAGTATAAATAATGAGCTTCAATCTAAACACAGATGCTGAATTAATGAAAAAACTATTGTTGAAAGATCTACTTCTATAGTTACGGTCCATTGTGCAACCTAGTAGATTCTATTAAAAAATTTGCCATAAATAAATTTGATATATAAATTTAATAGATAACTTCTATTCATTAAAATATAAATGGCAAGGTGATGAATATCAAATGAGATATGATTTATTATATAATATCATTATAAGGAATGCCATTGCCTATTAGAATAATATTGCATGTCATGAAAAGTCAAAATGTGTCAATTGTTTTAAGATGATGCACAATATGTTGATCTCATGATTATTCATATAAATAATAACAATCAATGCAATTCTATGTTAACATGTTCATGTGCAACCACATCTGGCATATTCATATATATCCAAGAGTGTCTCATCTATCATCTTTCATAATATCTTTTAAAATTTTAAATATATCTATAGCCAGTCTATTAAGGTATGCTAAACTAGGAAGTTTTTCATAAACCTATGGACATCCAAATATTCCTAAAAGAGTTATTACTCTATAGACCCATTGACTTGACTAACTCATAAAAGGGTTGTATCTGCCTTTACGTCCATTATAAACAAGCATACACTATATATATATAGTGAGTGAGTGCGTGAAAAAAAACATCATTTTATTTTCCTTTAGATCACTCTCAAATATTGTAGCTTTTGTCATAAACACTAGTGGCTTTTGCAACAGTATTTCATGTCAAATCATTGTTATGAGTAATTAATTCATTATTTATGTTTTCTGTTAGCCACTTATTTGCATTATTTATATCATTTTAAAGAAGTAGGGTCAAGTATGTCACGATGATTTTATTTGCGATTCAATGCCTAATTATATTTTATATAAACTGTCTTTGAGACCACCATGACCCATTCTGCTTAAAAAAAAAAACTTCATGAAAATAATCAATACATAATTTCATTTTGTACTTATATATTTAAATATATTCCAAATATGTTCAAATTCATATGAACGACTAGTTAGTTGTAGGACTTTAATTGCAAAACTTTGTGTGGAGCTCCTTTGCCATACGCTAGCCATCAATCAGTTGAAAGTAGTGAGATATTTAAGAACTTTTATTATTATTTAAATATCAAACTATTGCTTATTATTAATTATAATTTTACTTAAATCATGTTTCTTATTGCCATTATTCCTTTGTGTTATAGCTGGAGGAATACCAAAACATCCTTCGCCTCTAATGTATACCCTAAAGTCATTTGATAATTTTATCTTTTTCATCAATATCCTTAGCCAATCTTACAATGCATGCATATAATCCATCAACAATTTTTTTGTTCTTTGTAATATCAGGGTTATTGAAAAAATATTTAGGATTTAAAAAATATGTAGTTGCATGCTAAGGTTCGTGGAGTTACACTTTATCATCCATCAATAATTTCAAAGATTTGCTCATATTTATCACTGTTGTTAAAGCTTGCAGGTATTGCTTTTTTTGGCTAAATTCATCGCTTCATTTATTTATAGCCCATTGGAGGCTTTTTTTCTCTATCAACCAATTTGAGCATCTTCAATAAAAGGGTACCTATTTTGAGGGTACATACAACAATATTGTAGAATGATTGCTTCAAGATGGTTTGTTGTGCCTGCCTTGCCTTAGCTTTTGTTGCACAAGGATTTCTCGCATATAAATATTTTCTTTAAATGTAATTATTCTTGATAAAAATGTCGCAATATCAAGAAGGTAGTAGAAAAATGAATTTTTACGGGCATGGGCCGCATGGCTAGTGATCCTTAATTTGTATATCTCTTAATTAAGTCAAGCAATTGAGGTCTTGAATATATAAAATTATTTACCACAACTACCTTCTCAAAGCATTGCTTTAGTCTTTGAATCTCAAAAATATCTTGTATCATGAAATTCAGACAATGAGCTGCTTAAGGAGTCCAGTATGTGTTGATATTTATCCATTATATTTTTCCTACAATAATATTAATAGTCATGCAACAATAAATTAATATCCTACTTTATATAACTCAAACTAAATGGAAGTTTATAGTGAGTGACACACTTGCATGAATGTTTTCATAAGCATCATTTGTAACCATTTGAATGACGTTATGTGACCCAATCTCCTCAACAAACTTATTTATCAATTCAAATGCTTCACTACATTCTTTGAATAAGAATTGACATCAACTAACTTTATGAATGCAATTCCTTTTGGACAATTCGCCAAAAATTGACTAAAATTTTCCCATTACGTGATGTCAAACCATCAGCTGTAAGAGAACAACCGTATCTAAGGCAAATTTCCTTGTTTTATAGTAGTTTTTGTATGCCCTTTTTGTTTAAGAAAAAGATGTGCACCTCATGATGGCAAGTATGTTTAATCCAATGATCAAATTGTCCAACTGCCTCTATCATAATAGGGAAGTCATCATACCTAATATCATTGAATGTAATGTCACATCATGCACCCATCGACAAAATGTTTGAATATCTCTTTCTCTCATTTCTTCATGGAAGCATCTATCTCATTGTAGAATTTACCTTTTTTTGCTTCATCACATCATCAGGATTTCAATAAGATATGTATCCAATGGTCCTTTAGCCCTTGGTTCTTTAAGCATAGAAGTTGTTTAACTTTGACTAAATGTATTAGATTTTGTTGCCTGGTATCTTTTGGATGGTCCAATGCATAAAATATCATCATCCAACATCACATCAAAATCATCATTTTCATCATTATTGGCATATGAATGTTTCATTAGTTTGGTCTTTTATGTCTTTGTTCTTCTTTAAGAATCTTATATTTCATCTTTCACATGTTTTGGGAAATTAGAACAAGCTTTAGTATTTTTGAAACCCTCAACTAAGTGTCGTTTATGATGAGTAATATCTCGCTCTATTATTTTGCCACAAAAAATATATGTCACACAATTATTATGATTTTCGTTTGCCAAGATTGTATATTCCATGAAGGTTCTATCTTTGTAGTTTGAACTAAATTTGTTTTTTTTTTAGAATACCTATAATCAAACTTGCATTTGGAAATTCTTATGCTTTTATTTTAGATGTTTGGGTGAAATGATGAATAATAGATAATACAAATGTAATGATTTTGTCATTTATAAATCTCAGTTGAAACTTTGAAGAAATTTGACTAATAATCATAATATATTTAGTTAGTAACAAATAAAATTATGAGGAACTTATGCTTTCATCTTAAAAAATTTGGCACACTTATGTGTAATAGTGGCGTTAGATGATGGCGTCCGAGCTTATCTTGAGGTGACGACATGTTCTGGGTGAGGAATCAACTTTCTTTTGTGGAGAAGATGGGGCCTTGCGGGATTCTTTGATGGCAGGATTAAGGGAGATGAGTTGCTTGAAGTTGAGAAGAGCTGCATTGAAACTGAGAAGGAGAGGCGCGAGATGCAATGTGCAGCTGATTGCTCTTCTTTGTTCAAAGCTGAGAAGCCTAGAGGGAGATACATGACCGATGCAATGTGTTTTCTATTTGAAGCAAATACGCCGAGAGGGAGATGATGCCTTTCGAAGTTGAGATGCTAAGTGAGCTAGAGGGAGACGGCTAGGGCATTGGTCCTTTATATTTATTATTTGAAAAATAAATTAATAAATTAATAAATATAAATATAAAGATTAATTTAAAATTTTAAACCCTAAAAAATAATATAGTATGCGTTATGTGGGATTCACGCTATGCGTTATTGCTCCAACATTACATAAATAGCATTTTCCATTTTCAACTATGCACTATGCCAAGTAAATAGCCCTGGATACGCCGTGCCGTGGCATATGCCATGGCGTGTACTATTTTGTGCCATTGACATGTATGAGCAAGTGTATAAAAAATATTATATAACCAATATGGCTATAGGTAGTTTTAAAATAAAGTATGCTATGTATGAATTAAATTTATTTTATTCAACTAAAAAAACGGGCATGATGATAAATTTTGCTGCCATATAGAGTTAAAATAAACCCTTGCGCCTCACGTTGTGCTTAGTATTTTGAAAATACTGGCAACATCCAAGTATTATTATACCATAGTACTTAATAATTATGAAAATAAATCAATGCATCACTTATTTCCTGAAACTCATGATTTTAGCATAACAAAATATAGGTCAAAGTACTTATAACTTAATTTATAATTTGACTTAACTATTGTTTATCAACCTTTAATTTACCCAATTATTATTTATCCATGTAAAAGATGAAAGGTTTACAAACCTAGGAAATCGTTAGTAAAGAAAAAGATTGAAACAGGTGGTGTTGGCTACTTAGATGATAAGGAGTAAAAAGATGATGGCTGCTTTTGCTCCTTACAAGAATGAAGAGGGACGGGTGGATCAATGATTAGGACAAAATGAAGTCATGATCTCAAAGAGGATGAGAAGAGTAGGGATAGAAAATCTTGAAAACACGTGAGTCAACAAAATAGGTACTCAAATTATTAAAATAAAAAATAAATTTTTTGCTTGGTTGTCATTGTATATATCTTGTGTTTTTGATGGATGTAAACTTTGAGATTTGCACACTCTATCTTGCTTGAAAAAAAATTGAATTTGACGAATTGAAAATTTCACATTAAGCAAATCTAGACATAATAGAGTAATCCATGAATTACCACATGCAAGCTTGTCACAACAGTGAATAAAATATCTCTAGTTTCCACTATCAATAATGGATATGATCTCGTCTTCTAAATTAGTCTTAAGAATGTGCTGTACAATAGTATCTAATAGAGGATTGAATGTGGATTCACATGGAAGAAATGGAAATGGAGGATAATCCAAGAAATGATTTGACAACACGATCATGAAATAATATTAAATTAGTCACATTTAGAACTAGGTGGATACCATAATTTCCTAGAATTTCTAATTTGTGGTCATTATCTCCAATGTATTTCACAATTTTAAATGGCCATGCTTCCTTGTATTCAATTTCTTAAAAGTTCCTTATGAAAGCCTTTTTGGATTTAGATATGTCATGACTTTTAACCAATCTTAAATTCTATATACATAATGTTCATTTCAACAAAAAGTTTGTAATTGTCATAAATAATGGGTGATTCTTTGTGAATATCCTCATGCATGTGTTGTGCAATTGTGTTTATATGATATGAGACAAACTACACTGTCGTTCTCGGATCTTTAAGCCCTAGATGAGAAAAGTGGAGGGTTACGTTAAGTACTCAACAACCAGCATAAAACTTATCGAAGAATCTTGACATTAATACTTTAATGATATCTGACGAGTAGTGAAAATTAGAAAGTACTAATGTGCATTCTAATGAATACTAATTATGATTTATATTTAAATTCTAAAAAAAAAATATTAGTGTGGGCTAGCTAATAAGACTGGCATAAGATTGGTCTAAATAAAATTTTTAATTAATTTCAAAAGAATAAAAAATTCTCAAACCAACGAACTACTATAAACAGCACCCCATGGATCAAAGAGGTAGTAAAATTGCAAACTACAATCCAATCATGCCACAAGTTGGATTCCATGGATTGCAGCCCATGCCACAAGTTGGCAAAAATCCCATAATGTCTTGCAAGCAAGATATAATACCCAAAATGTTCAAAATAATATAAGCATCAACTTGCTCTAAATGTTAGTTTATTTTCATTAAATTCTACTTTTAATTCCGAGCACTTTGACATATAGAAGTATATTTAAATATTTAAATATCTCCTTAGCCTTCTAAGATTTTATTTGTGCATGAGGATGCTAATGTTATGTGGGAAAAAGTGGCTAGTGATATTAAAAATATTGCTAAAGATGTGTTTGGAGTATCAAAGGGAAAAGCCCCTAATAGTAACACTGCCGTTGCCAGGTCCCAAGTCCTGGATGAGAAAAGTGGAGGGTTGCGTTAGGTAGTCGACAGCCAGCGTAAAACTTGTCGAATAACCATGACATGAATCCTTTAATAAATTGTGTTAATGCTAGGGCGTTCCCTGGAAGCGACGCACTGTATGGCCTGAATACAGTGAAAAATCCTTTAATCCCGGGTGCAGTGTTAAATAGGCAAGGGTTCCCACATCAAGGACGGATGTGGGCAAAGAAGCTAGTCCATGATACTAATATTAGGATAGGAACTTGGAATATAGGTTCCCTTACAGGAAGATTAATGGAATTAATAGATATTATGATTCATAGGAAGATAAATATTTTGTGCATTCAGGAAACTAAATGGGTTGGAGAGAAGGCTAAGGAGATTGATAGTTTAGGATTTAAAGTTTGGTATTCAGGTAAGAGTCGTACTAGAAATGGTGTAGGCGTGATTATAGATAAGAGTTTGAAGGAGAATGTTATAAATATTAATAGAATTGGAGATAGAATTATGGCTTTAAAGATTGTTGTTGATGCTAAGATTATTAATATTATAAGTGCTTATGCTCCTCAAGTAGGTTTGGATATGTGTTCAAAATTAAAATTTTGGGAAGATTTAGAAGAATTAATTCAAAAGATACCTCTCGAAGAAAAAATTTTTATTGGAGGAGATTTAAATGGACATGTTGGTAGAGAGGTAAATGATTTTAAAAGCATTCATGGTGGATATGGGTTTGGAATGACTAATGAAGGTGGTAAGACCATACTAGATTTTTCTTTAGCTTATGATTTTTTAATTGCTAATACCTTATTTAAGAAAAGAGATGAGCATCTCATCACTTATAAGAATGGTTATAGTAAAACTCAGATTGATTATTTTCTTATAAGAAAAGTAGATCATTTAGATTGCAAAGATTGTAAAGTTATTTCGAGTGAAAGTTTATGTACCCAACATCGCTTATTAGTTTTAGACTTTAAGATGAAAGGACAGAAAATAAAAAATAAAGTAAAGCGATTTTCTAGGATTAGATGGGGGCATTTAAAGAATAGTAATAAAAATATTTTTGAGAGTAAGATTTTAGATTCTAAGATTTTATTTGTGCATGAGGATGCTAATGTTATGTGGGAAAAAGTGCTAGTGATATTAAAAATATTGCTAAAGATGTGTTTGGAGTATCAAAGGGAAAAGCCCCTAATAGTAAAAATAGCTGGTGGTGGAATCCAATTGTGCAAGAAAAGATAAAAAATAAGAAGATTTGTTATAAAAATTGGTTTAGATGTAAAAATTCTGATAATTGGGAAAGATATAAAGAGGCATGTAAGGATTCTAAGAAAGCAATATGTGATGCAAAGATCTTAGCTTTTAATGATTTATATAATAGATTAGATACTAAGGAGGGAGAAAGATATATGTATAAGCTAGCCAAACAAAGAGATAGGAGTAGTAAGGATTTAATTCAAGTGAAGTGTATTATGGATGAAGATCAAAAAGTACTTTTCTTAGAAGATGATATTCAACAAAGGTGGATGAGATATTTTGATAAACTTTTTAATGAAGATTGTAGGAATACAATTGACTTTAGTGACCTTAGCATCCTAAATAAAAATAAAGATTTCTGTTTTTATCGGCGTATTAGTAAAACCGAAGTTAGAGAGGCTTTAAAGAAAATGAAGTGTGGAAAAGCTGTTGGACCTGATGATATCCCAATAGAGATGTGGAAATGCTTAGGAGATGAAGGAATTTCTTGGCTAACTAAACTTTTTAATAATATTTTGAAGACTAAAAAGATGCCAGATGCGTGGAGAATGAGTGTATTGATTCCTATTTATAAGAATAAAGGTGATGCACAAGATTGTGCGAATTATAGAGGAATTAAGTTAATGTGTCACACTTTAAAACTATGGGAGCGAGTTATGGAGCGTAGGCTGCGGCGTGATACTAATGTTTCTCAAAATCAATTTGGATTCATGCCTTGTAGGTCTACTATGGAAGCCATACATTTATTGAGAGGTTTGATGGAGAAATATAGGGAGAATAAGGAGGATCTACATATGATATTTATTGATTTACAGAAAGCATATGATAAAGTTCCAAGAGAAGTGCTATGGAGAGTTCTTGAAAAGAAAGGAGTTAATAATGCTTATATTCAAATCATTAAAGATATGTATGAAGGAGCTACTACTTGTGTTCAAACACAAGGTGGTTTGACCAAGTATTTCCCTATTTCGGTTGGATTACATCAAGGATCAGCTTTAAGCCCATATCTTTTCGCGTTAGTCATGGATGTTCTCACTAGACATTTACAAGAGGATGTACCCTGGTGTATGCTTTTTGCTGATGATATTCTTCTTGTTGACAAGACTAAAGAGGGAGTTGAAGGTAAACTTGAAGTCTGGAGATCAACCTTAGAGTCTAAAGGTTTTCGCTTGAGTAGATCTAAAACTGAATATATGGAGTGTAATTTTAGCAGTAATAGACCTAGTGAGGGGATTGTGACTTTGGGCGATCAAGTCATTAATAAGAGTACACGTTTTAGATATCTTGGATCTATTGTTCAGAGTGATGGTGAAATAGATGGGGATGTTATCAGTAGAATTCAAGTTGGATGGTTGAAGTGGAGGAATGCATCGGGCTTGTTGTGTGATAGAAAAGTCCCCCTTAAACTTAAGGGAAAATTCTATAAGATGGTGGTGAGACCTGCAATGCTTTATGGTGCAGAATGTTGGCCATTAAAAGAGAAGCACAATACTAAGTTATGTGTTGCGGAGATGAGGATGCTTAGGTGGATGAGTGGATTTACTCTTAGAGACAGGATACGAAATGAGCATATACGTGAAAAGGTTGGAGTAGCTCCAGTGGAGGATAAGATTAGAGAGAGTCGCCTTAGATGGTTTGGTCACATAAAACGGCGGCCTTCCGATGACCCAGTTAGGAAAGTAGAGGTATTAGATTTGACTTATGTTAAGAAAGGTAGAGGTAGACCTAAAAAGACTTGGTTAGAAAATATTAGAAATGATCTTTCTCTATTAGATTTAAACGAGAATTTGACTTTGAACCGGACACAATGGAGAAAAAGGATTCATGTTGCCGACCCCACGTAGTGGGACAAAGGCTTGTTATTGTTGTTATTGTTGTTGTTGTTGTATATGTACAACTATCAAATGAGTAATATTTTAATACTTCAATAACAGTAACTTCACACTACGTTAATTAACTGTTAATTGATAACTAAAGATTCATTTTATTTCATTATTTTATTACAATTCCTGTAGCTCACCCACTTACATAGGCATGCAATGGTTGGATAGCAGAAACCTGTAAGTAGCGACTGAGATTTACCTTAAGGAAACATTAGTGGAACTTCCATTAGTGCTATTATATATTAGGTGACATTAAGGGGCTGTTTGGTTGCCTGAAAAGAAAATGCAGTGTAAAGTAAATGCAATGTAAAGTAAATGTAGTGCATTCCAAATACTTCGAGACTGTTTGGTTGTCTGCAAAGTAAACGCAGGAGAACTATTTCCCTTGTTTGGTTAGGTAAATCCAGAGTAAAGTAAAAGCGGTGTATTTATAAATTTTTTTTTACCATTATAAGTAGTGTATTTATAAAAGCAGTGTATTTAGAATAATTAGTATTATTTGGCGTTATAAAGTAAAACCAATATTTTTTTTATGAAACTATCTTATTATAAATTTTTTTGAGATTATAATATATAATATTATGCTGTATTTTAATTTAGTAGTGTGCTGCAACAGATGTAAATATATTTTTATTAGAGAGAAATGTTAATTTTAATTTTATAAAAGTTTCAACTTTTTATTTTGCAAGTAATTTTTTGACTAAAAAAAAATCAACCAACTAAATTTTGCACAATGAATTCTTTCTTTAATTTAGTGATAAAACCAATGTTTAATAGAACTCAACGCATATCTCCAGATCAAAGTTCAGTCCAAAAAACAAAATATATACTTTATGGAGCTTCTAGTTTGTATCAATGTCTTGGTCCAAACTAACAACCAACTTGTGCAATTAGTTATTTATTTAAGAACTATAGATCAAAGGAACCAATCACAATGGTTATTATCTAGGAAGGTCCCAATTTAGAATGCAATAAGTCCCTGCCATCAGGTAGAGATATGACTTAAAGCAACAGTGCTCAGAATAACAAAAAAAAACATGATTTTCATTCATAAAATGTAAACAACATTACTAAAAATTTAAAATTAGAAAATAAAAGATAAAACAATACCCATTGTTCTTACTTATAATTATGACAAAGTAAGACGAACTAGTTTTTAGTTATAACAACTAAATAGATACGCCAAAATTCAACAACTTAAATTAGTTTCCAAGCTCTTTACGCATCCATCTAGCCTTCGAATCTGTAGGTTTTGAAAGGAAAGATGGTATCAATGTAGGATTTTTTGATAAATTATTATATATCGTATCAACCTCTTCTTCTGAGAAGCCAGGAATATTTGTTAACTCAAACATCAGTTCAGTATACATATTTCTAATTTGCTTTGGAGATGTTGTTGAGCTCTTGATAGCGTTAGCAACTTCAGTCACACTATCAGCCATCAAACAGATACTCTCACGGATATCTTGATCGATAGCAGATGTCTTAGACTTCCTTTTTAAACCACCTCCTTTACTAGATGAAGGCAACGGTTTCTTTGTTGTTGTGGTAGAATCTTCCATAACTTGCACATCAGACCAATCAGTAGGCATTGATCCATCTGCACTTATATCCATAAATTGTGAGGATTCATCATCGCCTACATGTATTTCTGGAGTTCCAAGTGGAGTTTGAGAATTTTCAGATTTTGACCACTCTCCAGTTGCATGTCCAAGACCACATACTATCTCCAACTCTACATAATTTGCAATTGGAATATTTAAATAAGCAGCATCCTTAGGAAAAGCCTGTAAGAAATAAAGTAAAAGTTAGACCAAATTATCAATTTAAATGATGTGCTTAAAGTAATACCTGAATATGTGATATATACTCTTCTTGACCCATCACTATCATTTTCTTTGTTTCATCCCAAGATACACCTGATTTTCGTTTTAACTCCTGAATATGAATCCACACACTTCTTTGATGCCTAATTTGGTTCTTGCATTGCTCACTTGTCACCTCTATTCCAAACTTCTCTTTCATTTTCTGTGCGGCACCTTGATACACAGAGTCTTTAAATCCTTGGGCACTTCGCATATTTGCATTTACATATTCCATCATTATTTGAAGCAATCCAGTTATTCACTCAGGTTTTAAGCTCCATAAAAAATTTTTCCTCTTTGGCTTCGAATTACCGTTCATCTCTGTTTGTGACGAATTCATTCTCCCTGAAAGAAAATATTAAAATTACATGTTACTATTTCTAAATGACTCTGTATACTACTAGAAGTTGGTCAATTGTAAGAATGGTGAAAACTTCTTACTTTGGGCATCAATCCAAAGTGCCTATCTCTGAACATGTAAAACTTAAATTAATATAAGTATATTAGTGCTCAAATAACGGTTTGACGTAAATAATCAAATAATAGCTCATAATTATTTTGAGATTTACATGGAAGGTACAAAGTCATATGATTCAAGCTTAACAAATATATTCAATAAAACCACATACTAGAAATTAGAACATTACAGGTTAACTCATAATAAGCAAATCCACATATCTAGTATCCATCATTTTGCATGCGAGTCCACATGAATTGAGCAATCTCATCTCTTTTATCTAGCCATTCTCGAGAATCATCTACGGCTGCTTGATCTCCTGTTCTACAGTGACTTACCGTAGCCCATTCATCCTCAGATTGAATGAACTCATCCCCACCTTCAGTAACTATCCAATTATGCAGTATGCAATAGAAAATTACAATGTCAACTTGAGTTTGGAGAGGAAAGTAGGGTTCACACTTTATAATTGTGAAACGATTTTTCAAAGAACCGAATGCACGTTCAACAGTTGTGCGTAACGATGAATGCCGTAGATTAAAAAGTTCCTTAGAATTTGCAGGTTGAATAGAACTGAACTCCTTCAAGTGATATCTTGTAGCACGATATGGGGAAATAAAACCATTTCGTGTGGAGTAGCCACCATCAGCCAAATAATATTTACCTACTGGGACACGTAAACCATCTGATCTTTCTAATGCACTTTTAAGTATTGCCTCATTATGAGCTGAACCTTCCCAACCAGCAAGCACGTATGTGAACCTCAAATCAAAGTCAACTGTTGCTAAAACATTCTGTGTTGGGTATGGTTTTCTTCCTCTAAATGCGGCTTCATTCTCCTTTGGAACCCTAGCTTTAATATGAGTTCCATCTATCGCACCAATACAATCCTAAATTTGACACAAATTATATTAAGGAACCATAATGAAAGAGAGAATTAAATTGAGTAAATATTGATTATACCTTGAAAAATGGCATGAACCTATTACTTGATTTAATCTTATAAGGAGTTTCAGGAAGTGGAGGCTTGATAAACTCATGTCGTAACTCCCCTATAGCATGTAATGCAGCTTTGAAGTGCCTATTAACAGTTTCGTCGGAGCGTTCAAAGTTAAATCGGATGACTCGGTTACGAACACTATGCCCGAGTGTATGTAATAACATAGCAACTTGTTCCTCGATTCTAACATTCAGTGTGTCTAACAACAATCATCGTGTACGTAATAAATCACATAATTTGAAAAAAGGCACTCTCCTCATGCGTACCATGTCAAGACAGTCAGAATCACGTTCATCATATAACCTAGCAAGATATGTGTCACGTTGTATATTCCGTTGAGGATCATATTTTTTTTTGTCTTTGCGAATCTTATGCAATAGTACACATACTGTACTGATTGCAATATATATCACTTTCAGCACATCTTTATATTTTTGAATTTCATTGAGTTCGGCAACATCTTCTAATGGCTCAACCATCTTTCTAACAATAAAATTAAACTTCAAAAAAAAAAAAAAATCCATGAGCAATGCATCAACAGCATATAAGTTAGATTCGTAAAATAAATGATTTGTAACTTATGCAAAAAAAAGATCACAATACATGAATATTTGAGAATGCACAAACTTGCTTCAGAAAAAAAAAAAAATTAAGGTCTTTCATCTTTACGAGAGATTATTACGTGTGGAAGCCAAACGCGTACGGAGGCCAATCAGGATCCACCACATCATGCAATGCACTGTGTATTGGGTGATGTGGCGGTTTTTAATTGGTGTCCGGACACATTCGGCATCCGCACGTAATTATTTTTCCATGTTTAGGGGATTGCTCTTTCTAAGCTGCACTTCTGTCCTTTAGTAAATGTGAATGAGATACAATTACGGTATTTGGATTTCTCAACAACAGAAAAAAAAAGTCTTCCTATCGCATACCATAATATTTACGGCAGTAGAAGAGCTTAACGTTTACACACAGAAAGATAAGTAGTTTGTGGATTATAAGAAGGGCTCATTTTCTTTTTGAGTTTTAATTGCTTCTCGATAACTGAAAGCTTGAGTTTGATGATGACATATGAATTTTTTTTCTACTTCAGGTATGATGATGACACTAATTGGTGGTCAATTAGTTTGTTCATTGCAGGAATTCATTAATGAAGGAATTATCTATACTAAGTCTTCATAGCGAAAGTGAAAGTTTAGTTCATTCAGACATTTCTTGAATATATCAGATTAATAGTTGAAAAAAAAAGTACAGTCTCAAATTTATTTTTATGCTTTTGTACAGTATGAGAGAGAGAACAAGTGATGTATGGAGACATCAAAGAAAACAAGCTCCTAAAGAGCAAGAACATCAAGAACAGATAAAACTGTTAAAATCCAAAAATATTCATTCTTCTCTTACTACTTACATTAGCTTATATATAATAAGTAGCAATAGAAGCTCCTACAAAAGTCTAGAAAATAAGTGTTAAATGATAAACTCTTTCCTAGGATAGTCTTATGCTATGATGAACTGCATGAAGAAGCAGATGAAATCCAAACATCAAACTGAACAGATGTGGGGCACCAACATAAATTCATCTGTTTTTTTACCATGATTGGGTTGTTTAGATCTGTCTTGTCTTTCTGGCTTTGGGAGTCGCAGAAACAAAGTTGATAAGGGTTTGGAGACTCAAGTTGTGTAGGCAAGTACCCATGTTGTCGTGATCTGAGGGAGAAAGCTGGGATGATAAGGTTCCCTGAGAGCTGAGACAATTTTATTTACATCATTAACGTCTCTTTTGACAAAATTACTGTGAAAGAAACCCTAAATATGTTAAATGTAAGGAGACATGAGACAGCTTAAGTCCTCTTAATCATCTATTTCAATCATTATGAGCAGTGCTCCATTGATTCGTTTAGTAATTCAGTGAACAAGTAAAAAAGAAATCCACCTTTACACAGTAAAACAAATCAACACAAACACCTGAACTTATATTGCTGTAAATAATATCAGCCAAAAATAATAATATTTGCTTATGAAATTATAACAAAATTATTATATCAACAGTCAAGGTGTCATCAACATATTCTTATCGATCTGAAATATGTCAGAATATTTTTTATTTCTTTGTTGGGAGGTTTTAAAAAAATTTTAATTTTTCAAAGTGTGGTGCATCATAATCGCTTTTGAACAAACTTGTAAATACTATTTTGTTGAATAGAATGAGATTTGAGGTTGCCAACAATGCATTTTATTCAAGGGCTATTTGATGTAGTCAAAAAAATTGCAAAGTACATCAAATATAGTGGATTTGAAATTTTTAATACTTGATTTGATTAAATTTTAAATAAATTTTTTTAATTTAAACTTAAAAAATATTCATTCTTCTCCAAGACACAACAAAAAGTGCAAGTGGCAATCATGGTAATAATATGGGACTCATTAAATTTGGATCCTTTAAATTGGATTCTCTATATAATGGGTTAGTTGCAACAAGTGTATCTATTAACCCAATTGATATTGTTTCAGAATATTCTCAGATGGATTCACTTCCTTCTCATAATGAATTATTAGATGCTCATGGTTCCAGTTTCTATGCCAGTGACCTAATTGAATCATTGAAAATTAAGGCTCCCAGTTGTTTTCCAACCCATTCGAGTGAAGAAAGGGCATGTTGTCTTAATATTAATGATTTGGAAGCTCAGCCTCTTACTGAAAATGAGGATCTTCGCACCATGGAAGCAGAACACACAATAGATGTATGTTGTAACTGTAAATATGTATCATCACAAAGTGTGTAATAGAATTTTTCTTTTCATTAATTTTATTGTTCCTTGAGATATTAATTATAAATTTCAAATCCCAGCATATTGAAGAATCAAACCTTGAAGATTGCACGCCTAGTATTGTGTAAAATGGAGCTGGAAAGTCATCAATGAAACTTAGACCACGTAACAAGAAGTTGAAAACCAATGTGGAAAATTTGGCTAGTACAGATCAAATTGCTAAAAAATTATTCCTGAAATGGATGATGACTATGGTGGTGATAGTTATAACGACGATGATCTGCCTAAGCAAAAAAAAAAGGAAGCTACCAAGAAAATCAAGTAGCAGAAGCAAGCACTCAGAAGTACCTGGTTCAACGGCTAATGATACTCCAAAGAAAAGGCTTCGGCATGGTAGGAGTCATTGCAAAAGTGTTAGGAGGCAATGTATGACAGTAACTTTTGAGGCAAAACCTAATCTCACGGTAAATCAAATTCTAGGTATGTCGAAAAATTTCCTTTTTTTGCGTGGTAAAGCCTAGATTTACGAAATCCTTTGGTTCGCCGGATTTATGAGAATTGGCCGAAGAAGATTGCGAAAGGGAGAAAGTTACCTTCTGGGCGAGTGAGCTCCCGTTGTTGCGTCCGATAAAAAAATGTTGCAGGAAGGGAATGTTGTCGAAGGACAGAAGCCGAGCAGCAACGAAGCAGAGCGTGGGGAAAGAATGGAGAACAAGTAATTCTTTATAAGCTTCAAAATCATCGCGGAACGCTCGTTCGCCATTTTTTGCGCGAGAGGTTTTCTAACCCGCTCAATTTGAGCGGGTTTCGAAGTCGCAGGATACGGGGCCTGTAATACTCCGCGGATGCTTCGGAGGAGTTCCGTTCGTTCCGCTTAAATTCAACCAAACAACCTAATTTATTAAATACACGTATTTATATCACTTTACACTATTAATTCTGCATACCAAACAACCCCTAAAGCACTCAACTCAGCATTCCATTTCCATTTAATCCCCCTCCCATCCACGGCAGTTGCTGGAATTCGAAGCCGCCAACGAATTGAAGGGCATGAGAACTGGAACGAGCTGCTGGCTGTGGGAGAGTAAGGAGCTGAAGGTGGCGGGCTGTTGTGTGTGGAAGTTGCAGTTTGAAGTGCTGATTGCTCAGGTAATGAAATATATATATATATATATATATATATATATATATATATATATATATATATATATATATATATATATATATATATATATGGGAATTTGTGTAGGATTCCAAAATCTGAAAGAAATAATGGTTGTATTCTCAAATTTTGTCTCTGAAATAGTCTCTGAAATAGTATTTTGTTGAATAGTGTGTGCAAAAATCTGTGTTGTGGAAAATCAGTAGGGAGAAGAGTTAAAGATAGCTGGTAAGTGAACTAAAAAAAGTTATAAATGTTGATGCATTAGCTGAATTTAGTATTTTGGAATTCAGAAGGATTGTTGAACTTTATAGTTGCTAAAAACATATTATAGAATTCAGCTGTTGTTGCTTAATTCAGTAGGAAAAGAAGGGTGGATTAGGAAAAAGGTAAGGGAAGATAGTTGAGAAGGAGTTTTGAACGAAAAAAGGGGTTACTGTTGAATGAGGAGAAGTTTTAATGGAGATAGTGTACAAAAGGAAAAGAAAGCTGACTCTTGGAGAACTAATTCTTAACGGGGTGAGATACCTAACCGATGTATAGGAAATAATAAAAATTTCATATATTTGCAAATTGATATTTGTCATGTTTATGATAACATTTCTTTCATATGATAACATTTATTTCAATTTATTCATATGTAGTTTATTCCAGTTTATATAGATTGTTGATTCACTAAGTAGTAGTGATTATATTAGAAATGAATGATGGTAGAAAAGCGAAATAAGTCATATAAGAGGGATAGACCTGCACAAATAAAGACGAAAAACCTGACGAAGGAAACTTACACTCGAAATTCTAAAAGTTGGGAATTCGGACCCAACCTTGAATAAGAGAGCAGCTTCAATTCTAAAAGTTGAGAATTCAGACCCAACATTGAATTAGAAAGCTGAAATGGTGCAAAAGCCTATAACCATCATATGACTTGAGTGTTGAACAAGAACAAGAAAGAAAGTGATGTTTTGTATTTCTTATGACTAGTAGGGAATTTCTATGTGTTTTAATTTAATTGTCAATAATGCTATTATTATGATTTATACATTGCTTGAGTTTTTCATTGAGCTCTAGCTCATTAGCAGTGGTTGTACTGTAGGGAAAGGAAAGGAGCTAGTAGGGCACTAGATAGAAAGATGTAACTGTCCTTTTTGATGTACATATGTTTTGGGTGTACATAGAGATTTGAGTAGGAGCTGTACAGACTTTTGAGAAAGTTTAGTAAAGCTCTGTATTTTACTTGATGTATTTTATTTGAGGTGTTTAAAATATACTTCATGTTATGAGGTATATATGTTATGATATGTTAGGATATTCTGAATAGGCTACTTCTTACTCTCTGATTCTGATAGAGGTATTTTAGAATGGGTGTCAGTAAGAAGGAGATATGTTCAGATTTTCCTTCTCTGTTACACTCTAGATTGACTAGGGGGGTCAAAAATAGGGTGTGACACAAGAAATCCACAAAAGCCCATCTTATGAAAATAGACGTGTAGAAATGAGATATGCAAAGCTGCATGAGAACTGCAACTTAACATTTGTAACCCCAATTTTTTAACCAAGGCTTAAAATTGTGCAATTGATTATTAAGGCATTTTTTTTTCTTGAGACGGGGTATTTTGAGGTATAAGCCTCAAAATTAAAGTGTCAAACTACTTAGAAGTATAAAAAAACAAACCATTTGAGAGCAATCCTTCTTAAGACTCAATAATAAGTAACATCATAAAAAATTGAGCTCTATTTTCTCCTAATAAATATTCTAGAGTAATTGACGTAGGATCTAGAGGATTTTTATGGTGAAGGTAATGATTTGATTGGTGTCCCTTTGGGTGGTGGTGGAAGGGTTATTTGGGTGATGATGAAATGAATATTTAGGGATTGTACAATGAATATTACTTCTTGATTTTTTCATAATTTTGAATGCCTGGAAATTACTATTATTAAAATATCAATTTTTTGTTGAAAATTATTACCTTACGTAATTTAAAATTGACTAATTAAATAACTATTTTGTGTAAATAATATATGCATATTAATATATAAGTCATGAATGCTCTAGTTTATAATGCGCCATTTTGCTTTGTGCTTTGTACATTGAAGCAAAATGGAATCCTTGTACATCGCATTGACTTGGCTCTTTGAAAACACTACTTAAATATATGTATATATATTTTAAATTTACCATTCAATTGGGTTTGCTACATGGAGTAAAATTTTGAGCAAAAAAAATAGTAATATATAAAATTGAATCTAGTGAAAATGGAAATGATAAGATAAATATGTGGTTAAATTAGGAAGAATAATTGGAAAATGATTTTCTAGGAGGATAGTGATGTTAACATTATAGAAGATAACATATATTAAAAAATGGATTTATATGATTTTTGTCATGCACAATGATGATAGAAGATGCACTGACAAGATGAGTAAGATTGAGTTTTGAGTAATTTGGTAGGGAAGAAGGTATACAAGTGATATGTTTAGAAGTTGTAGAAATTTTTTTTGCAAAAAGCACATTAATCATTCATGTATAATTCAATATGAATGACTAGAGAATGATGATATTTAACATCGACCCCAAATAATTGGGATAATGCTAAATTTTGTGTGGTGAAATTTGATTTTGTTGTATGATCCTTAACTTCTCATATTGAAGGTAGTTCATTTCATGCAGCCTTGTTCACGCATACGCGGTTGCTAGAGATATGCGAGGTGCCTTGTCTTGTACTGAAGAAATGAAAAGTGAGGGTATCGAGTTAACATTGGTGACATATAGCATCCTCATTGGTGGTTATGCCAATATCAATGATGCTGAGTAAGCTATTCCTTTTCATTTTTATGTATTTTGTCTGGTCTTCAATTTGATTGTATCATCCTTTAATATAAGGATATCACCAATAAAGCAGAACATATTACTCATTGTTTTCACGAAAATACCAGAATTTCCAGAAATACTGAAATCATTTGCCTGATTGTATTAAACTTTATAATTTGTTTAGTATTGTTATTCATTACTTCATAATTTGTTTAGTATTGTTGTTCATTACTTCATAATTTGTTTGTCAACGTTCCTTTTTGATGAGAAGATATGCGTTGCCAATTCAATGACTGATTAGATTGAATATTTAACTGTCCCAGCATTTCACTTAATTTGTAATTCAAGGTTTTTACTAATTCATTAAATTTTTGTTTCTCAACATTTGTGAAAAATACATTAGATACAGAGATTTAAACTATTAATTTTCTGTTTTTAGAAGATTGAGTATGTATACTGAGGGCTTTTCAGAATTATTGACCTAGGTTTCATGCCAAGGAATTATAAAAAAGTCTGTATATGTATTTTCTTTTTCTTGTTGATGAATATAGCTATGTTGAGGTTGGGAACTATTCACAGTGGTTGACAGTTCTACATGCTTTAACGTTTAATAAGTTAAATGATCCAAAACTCTAGGAATCAAGCAACCAACAATTGGTTAAATGATTCAAGAGTCCTAGATTAAACAGTGGTAGGGATTTGTGGACAGGTATGTAAATGATTACCTCTATTCTAAGCCTCGCTGTTGCTGGAATTTCCTTTGAAATGATAGATTTTTAACAACAAGAAGCTTTCCAATGTAAAATCCGGATGTTTGGATATCTACCCTAATCTTATTGGCTTTCGTCCTAGCCAAAACAGAGAGAAAAGGAGAAAGAGAGTGGTGTTCCTGATTCCCTGAATAGCTGGTGGGACAGTGATGAGAGAGGAGGAATCTGATAAATCAAATGAAATTCTGATTTCTTTGCATCAACAAGGCTTATAATGCAAATATCAATTCGAATTCCTACTAGATAAAATTAACAAAAGGGCATCTCCTTAAAATTTAAAACCTAAAATCAACATTCCTAGATTTTAGGCATCCAACTTCTACATACAATGATTAGCCAATTGAAAAGCCTAAAACCTAAGAATGGATAAGAAAAGTGATAAAAAGTAAAATTCAAATGAAACTCTAGTCTTTTATGGGCTAGATGATCCAGCGAACCCATTCTTGGACCCAAGCTGCCAAACCTCAAGGGGCCAGCCTCCTTTGTGCTGATTGCTACCAACCTGCTGGCACCTAGCTAGCATATCTTTGGCTGTTTATTGATGGTGGCCAGCTAGAGACTCATCATTGGATCAATAAAATAGCTGTTAGGCAACATTGACCTAGAGCCTCATGATAATTTTTGTTATACACCTTTTATTGCTTCTAGTTTGAATTTTTTTTAGTGTAACTTACACTCATGTTCCTGAGGTATAAATTGCGTTTTATGTTGGCTCATATTTTTTAAAAACACTTCACTTAGATTTAGATGCCCTTTTTATCTTGCAATTAGTTCCCAACCGTAGCTGCTATGTTATTCTTCAGCGTTGAATGCAATTGTGCGACCTTGTACGTGATGCTTTAAGCATTTTTAGTGGGAAAATGACTAAAAACCCTTTGTCGTTACCGTCTTCCTCACCTTTTGCTTTGTCCATTGCCATGTCATTTCTCTCCTCTGCCAGCACGACTGCACCAAGTCTAATGAGCAAAAGAATGCTCCATTAATCACTTTTCTCTAGATCTAAATATCAATGAGTGATCTAGAATGATATCAATGCACTGCAACAATTCCTCTAGTCTTAGGTGAGCTGCACAAATATTCTCTGTTAAGTATGCCCCACTCTAGATTTATAGATCAATGAGAGAGTAACATATTTTCAATAAAATATGACAGGTTAGATCTAATTTTCAAGCAGCATCACTTTGCTTTAGCTTTAATACTTAATAAATGTGTGGTTTTCCATAAAAAAAGAGAGGAAGAAGTGATGGATTGACAACAATCAAAAGGAACCGAGAAACTCAAAAAATGGCATATGAATCACAATATCACTTAGATCTAGTTTCTAAGCATTATAGCTGCTTATTCTTTTTTGGAAGTGATTTTTTCTTTGTGGATAGCCAAATGTCCCCAACAAACTTAGGAGCAGTAAATTTTTAGAGGAGTGCAAGGGAAGTCGTAGCTGTTGAAGCATGTGGTTGATCTCCTAATCTCTTGTTTTCGATTGGGAATGAAAATAACACCCTAAATCTTAGAGAAAGGGGAAGCGTCACAGCTGTCAAGTGATGAAGCAATGCTATCACAACATAATTCCTAAGTTACATTATTTATGCAAGGGTTTTTAGGGGTATTCTAGCAAAAATTGAAGTAGTTATAGCGGAGACTTAAGTTTAAGTGGAAAATGATCTGAGGGATCCAAGTGAAGTATTTTAAAAAATATGGACTGACGCGGTCTACATGTTAAAAACCTACGCATAATTTACCCTTTCTTTATAGAGGCCATCTTTTAGCTATTGTTCTAAATTGTTCAATAGGAGTTGACACCCTATGTTCTAAAATTGTTCTGATGGCTTTCTTTACATTTGTTATGGTTGCATCACATTTTTTTTTGAATTTTAAGCAAGCAAAGCCATTAAAGAATATTCCAGTTTTGTGGTTGAATTATTATTAAAAACCATTTGTTTTTACTGTTCTTTGTTGCTTTTCTTGTTTGAGCTGTCAGAGCTGGGGCTTAGATTCAATGATTACTTGTATTTCGTTGCAATTTTGTGACTGTCAGACCAATGTGGTACCTTATAACTCGAGTAGTTTTCTTTCTCTCTCTCTCTCTCTCTTTAACTTGCAATGTTGAATTTTGGTTTAGACGGTGGTAGGCTGCATCATTATTGAAAAGTTTTTCTAAGTGGATGTTGCTTATTTTATAACCATATTAACGTCAGGAAGTTTATGTTGATTTTTCCCAATATATATTTATGATTATTGTTCTTAGATGTTTGTATTATTGAGCTGACTTTCTAATTCCTTTTTTCTTGTTTTGGAAGATCTGCAGAGAAATTATTTATGGAGGCAAAACAGAAGCTAGCAGCACTCAATGCTATCATATATAGTAATATTATCTATGCCAATTGGTTAGTTTTTCTGAAGCATACTGATCTGCTATATTTAATTTTCTTTGTCAAAATTTCTTTTTCATGTAGACCACTAGTGGACATTTGTTCACTGTTATTACCGCAGGTGTATCAACTTTGGTTTGTGTATTGCACCTTTCCAATCTTTAGTTTCCTTCCGTTAAAATTTTTTACTTAGCATGGAAAATGTCAAATCAGTGTTATGAGGAGACTATTTAGCCATAATTTCAATAAAGAGCATGGAAATTATTAGACAATTTCTTTTTTTGTTGCATAAAATTCTGATCAGTAATTTTTTATTGGAACTATCATATGGATTTCAACAGTTTACAGCACTTTTATTTGCAAGTGTTACTTTTGCTGCTTTTTTTCTCTGCATAGTTTTGCATGAATATATAGAACCTAAGTTGGTTTAAAAAATTTCACATTTAATCCGGTCATTGTAATGACTAAAAGCTTTTGCTAACACATGTAGTCAGTCTGGCAACATGTCTAGATCTGAAGATCTTGTGCGGGAGATGGAGGGACAAGGAATTGATGCACCAATTGATTTATATCATACTATGATGGACGGTTATACAAATGACCGGAATGAGGACAAATGTCTGGTTGTTTTTGAAAGACTGAAGGTAAATTTCAGGTCAATGCTTGCTTGTTTGGTAATTTTTGGATTTAGTTCTTACATTTATACTGATGAGACTACTAAGCCTTATTTAAATAGTCACAATAGTATGTTTTATTTGTATGATACCGATAGTGTCTTTTTTGCATTAGGATATTTCTCTTGTATAATATTGTATTTTGAATAAATTATTCATGATTTTTTAAATATTTCTAGCTATTTTTAAGATATCACACATCAAAATTTTTCATATGCGCTATTGCTTTATGTTATGATTATTCGACAAGTTTTATGCTGGTTGTCGAGTATCTTACGTAATTCTCCACTTTTCTTATCCAATGCTTGGGACCCGACAATGAAAGTGTTATTATGATCCCAAGATTTGAGTTGTTCATGAGGAAATTAATGTTATGTGCAAAAAATAGTGATATTAAGAAATTTGTAAAGTATGTATTTGGAGAATTAAAAGGAAAATCTTCTAATTATAAAAAGTAGTTGGTGGTGGAATTAAAAAAATACAAATAAAGATAAAAAATAAGAAGCTTTGTTATAAAATTGATTTTGATATAAAAGTTCGGAAAATTGCGAAAGCTATAGATTGATTTGTAGGGAGTCTAAGAAAGTAATAGGCAATGCAAAGAATTTAGCTTTTAGTGATTTATATAATAAATTAGATACTGCTAAATTCAGAAAATTGGAGAGGAAAAAACTTAATTTTATTATACAAAATTATCTCTATTTATAGATCTATACAAGATGCCTTAATAAAGAAACAATAACTTCATAATCATACATAATTGCCTCAATATAATCCTTCCTAAATCAGCCACCTAAATATAGAAGGAAATCGGTGTGATCCAGGTGAGCCTCCCACGGATTCCCATCCTAACCATGGGATCAAGTGTCAAGGGATGGCTGGGATTAAACAGAGATCGACAAGATCCAGGTGAGCCTCTCACGAATTCCCATCCTGACCGTGGGATCAAGTGTCAAGGGACGTCTGGGATTTTAACACTCCCCCTCAAGCTGGGGAATATAGATCTGTCATTCTTAGCTTGGTAATTAGTCGCAAAAAGGTAGAGCTATCAAGTCCCTTGGTGCACCATAGAGTCCTCCATTTGGTCAAAACTTTGGGAGGAATTAGCTTCAGACATTGCTACAACAACAAATGATTGCGATGAAGGCTATATCAATCAAGCCTGTAAGGTGTGGAGTAGCAATGAAGGCTGTGTTGAATAGTAGCCCTTAAGATACCGGAAATGACAATAAAGGCTGGTGTTGGGACAATTAAAAAAGTGGATTAATTATCCTTCCGGTCCGTCTCTCTTGATTCTCAAGGGAATGCCGGCAATAAAGGAACGACAGTAAAAAAGGAAAAATAAATTTTTTTTAGGGTTGCGGCAAGCTCAAGGACAAGACCAGAAACATAAGGCTCAAGCGACTTAGCACTCAACACGCAGATCTCCTCCTTCCCAGGTCATTCGACTCCACTTGAACAGACTCCTATTCGATAGGCTAATACAGGTGCACGCAAAGCCTCTGATTCCTCTTATTTGCTCGGTCGATTCTGGACATCGCACGCAAGAGGAGCCCTCCCGCTAGATCTCTCCTCGGTTTTGGACATCACATGCAAGAGGAGCCCTCCCGCTAGATGACATAACTCTAAATTATGAGACATCTATTCAAATCCATAGAAAGTTTAGATGAAGAGAGTGTTTATAAGATAAAACACTTAGATTAGTGAACAATGCGTAGGTAGATTTTATTATTTAATATTACTATAATAAAAAGTGATATGATAATGAGATGTGATAGATTTAAGTACCATGGATCATTATATGATAAAGTGGGGGTACATATGATTATATAATTTCTAAAGTTATGAATGCATTGTTAAAATGGAGAAGTGCCCCTAGAGTGGGGGTACAAATGATTATATAATTTATAAAGTTAGGATTGCGTTGTTAAAATGGAGAATTGCCTCTGGAGTGTAGTACATGTTAAGACAATATTCTTGATGTGACTCCAAAAAAATCATATGATCTGTTTGAATCTCGAGGCAATATTTGAATTAGAAAATTTTGAAATTAAAATCTTGATCATTTGAACTCTAAATTTGACATGCTTGTAGTCGAATCGAGCGGCTCGACGAGATGAACCCAACGAGCCCAATATCACTTAATTTCAACATCATTAAGATACTTAAATACTGAAAAAATACTTCATAATCAAGAGAATCAATGTGGACCGTACATTGGAGTGTTTTGAATTTTGGTTCAAATTACCAAAATGCCCATCCCAAAAAGCCTATAAATAGAGCCCCATTCTCTACATGAAGGAGGAGGCCCAACAACTAAGAAACTAAAGACCACTACTATTTATCACAACCACCACTCAATATTTGTCACCAATGACCACCAATAGCAATCGTTGTCATCTTAGACTCCTGTCAAGATTTAACTTTGTTATTGGGTATTAACTGTGCTTGTGGATATCAAATTTCTATAATTCTTATTAGGGAAATCAAGCCCTGCTATTAGGTGTTAATTGTCCATCTATGGATACTTGATTTCTATAATCCCTACAAGAAAAAATCAAATATTTGTTCTCAAATAATTTCATTTTCTTTAACTATTAGGAAGGGAGGATTTTTGTATTACCTACTATATAGTGGATTTTTGAATTGAGCCAGGCCCTGTGTTTTTTTTCCTGTTTCGAATTTTTCACATAAAAAAATTCTGGTCGTATTACTTTTTTTTTTGCGTGCTGAATTTTTTTTTATAATGCTTAGATGTGAAACACATATTTTACGGACTCAAATTTTATAGCACGTAATAGTTTGACACCATCAGTGAGAAATAATCCCAACATACTACAATTATTTTTTCAAGGACTAATAATCAATTCTTCAATCAAATATAGCAAAATATATATAGTGAAGGCCCCCCCCCCGGCCTTACTTTGGAGGAACACATCTATCAGATGAAAGAACTTCAACTTCAAATCTTACAACTCTTAGAGAATGTTGGACAACAAAGAGACCCATCACAATTTGACGGAGCTCTCCCACCACAAAATCAATAATAGTTTGGAGATAATGCCAATCAAGAAGCACCTCTTTCCCCTCAACCTCATCAAGAATCATCAAATATTGCTAGTTCAACACATTCTTCAAATATTGTTCGACCAACTTGCTATCCTCCACCAATCATGGGAGATTTAAATTAGCATTACTTTGTTGATGCCCCTCATGATATTATAAGAGATGTGCTACGACGCTTTATTTAGGATAAGTTCACTTTGAAAAAAAGAAATCAATGTACTTCTCGACGTAGCTTCCAAGAGTCGTCACCCTTAATAAATAAAATTATCCTGCATCTCATTCCAATGGAATTCAAACTAACCTCTATTGATTCCTATAATGGATCCTCTGATCCTTACAAGTATATTGATTATTATAGGATAATCATGCATATCCAGTAAGCTTCTATTACACCTGTTTGTTAGATATTCCATGTTACTCTTAAAGGTCAAACTCGCACTTGGTTTTACTTGCTCTCCTAAATACTATCCACAACTTCACCCACTTGGCCATACTTGTTGTTGAATATTAGATTGTCAATTGAAGAATCATTAAGGGCTCTTTACATCTTTTTGGGATTTGCCAAAAAAAGGGAGACCCTTCAAGAGTATTTTCAAAAAAAAAAAAAAATCCAAGGCACATCAAATTCCGAAAGTAGATCCAAAATTATTAAGAGGTATTTTTCGTTCAGGGTCTCCTAACTATACCATTTTAAATACATCTAAGGAATCCAAACAGCTAGGATCAATCTCAAAACTGTAACTTTCATCTTTCAAAAGAATACTCAACTAAAAAATGATTTCAATTGAATGATGAGATTGAACATTTAATTCGCCAAGAACATTTAGGCTATTGTTTGCAAATAACTTGTAGAACCCCAACCTCAGAATGGAGGAGTTTAGAAGAGTCGTGACAAAAAAAAATCATTGGCATTATTGACTAGGAGTGCCATCATATTGAAATTACTCAATGAATTTGAACTCCTAAGAATTTTCATCTTATGTATCTTTCAAGTATATTTTTATTTAAATTATTAATTGTGGGCTCTGAAAATTCGGCCCCGGCTTCCGCCCGTCTTTGCTTTTCTTCGGGGAGAGTTTTAACGAATTAAGTTCCGGGGTAAATTTTGGAAGGCAGATGAGTATTGTAGATTAAGACACTACCCAGAGATTTCGCCCTCATTTTGCGAGGACTTTATGATCTGAGTTCTGATTTCCTATAGACGTAAGCCCCTATAGTTAATTACCCCTCCCGATAACGAGAGAGAACTTTCGATTAAGGCTAGTCGTCAATCAGATACGTAGAAAATGCGGATCTGACATATAATAGCAGCAATGGGTATTTGAAATTTGGAGAATTTAGGAATTTGAAGGGTTTGAAATTTAAAATAGAAATTTTCACCACCTTGCACTTAAAACGGATGGTGAGGGAATGGATGATGGACCCGATCAAGATCCCATGGTTCCGTCGTCCCGGGCCATCGTGGTCCCTGGTCTACTTAGTTAGAGGAGGTAGTCGACCCAACCTGACAGAAAGATCCTTGTCGGCAGCCATGGGTTTCTTCGTCCAAGGGTACCTTATAGACCTAGGGGGAGTATTTGTCTAAGGGGACTAATTTGAATTCACCTTAGCTAACAGGGGGCTTTGTGCCGTATCAATCATATCCTACTGATTCATATCTCAAGGATTTGATACCACTAAGGAACGCATTGGCTCTAACCGGTATCACGTGGTGCCATTTGGCAGCAAAACCACTTGGTTCAGAGGACCCCGGGTCATAACCGTTTATCCTGCAGTGCCATTTGACAGCGAAACTGCCGGTTAGAGGACACGTACCACGTCCTTATTAGTAGGAGATTGTTTGAGAATGGATCCTAGTAATATTTTCGACAAGGCATTAGCTCCATGTGAGCTGAAGTAAATTTTAATTTGTCCACCTCGGCAAACTGTTGCGGAGGATGGATGGATTTTGCTTTAAGTGGTTAGATGGGTTAGATTTCAGTTTTAAATATTTTTGAATTTTTTGGTATTTTTGGATTTTTAGATTTTGTAGGAATTTGGGATTTTGGGAGGCATTTGAAAGTTTTCGTGAACCCCTCCAGTTGAGATTAACGTTCAACACGACCATCATTAGGCTGTATTTGGGGTCATTCACATTTATGGATTGAATTTTGTTCACTCTGTCAAGTTGCCAACAGAGGATCGGGTTTCGTAGGCTTTACGCCTTTGTAAGTGAATTCTTTTGATTATAGGCCTTGAAGGCCTAATATGAACATATAAAATAAATATCCCGGTCGACCTCGCGACCGCATATTTATTTATGGTTCGAGCCGCATCAACTCCTATCTACCCGCATAGAAGGATCGAGCTCGAACTTGAATTCACTTATTAACCCGCGCAACATCCCTAGACGTCACGTGTGTACCAATAACACGCTCGCTGGGGCCCATGCGGGTTTAGATTACAATTACCCCTTTCGTGTACCTACGTGTATACAAATTACGGTGCATGTGCGGGGGTACTTTGAAATATTTGTAAACGCCTTTTGTCTGCTTGCACAGGTGTTGCAGATCCGGTGGCGTGGAGTCGTGCTCCAGCAGCTCATATTTTTTTTTACTACATATTCCCTGCTTTTACCTACAGGTGAATTGTAGCATTATTATTTGGATGTCATGAGGCACCTCATTATCCTAATGTTGATTCCCTTTTCTCGTTCATCAGGAGGTCTTTCTTGAAATCATTGACTACTGCCCTGAAAAGAACTCCTTTCAAGATATACAGTGTAGTAGACCTTTACAAGATGTAACATCCGTAACCACATAGTTGGCCCTCAAGACGAGTTGAGGTATCTAGGTGCACTTGTCATTTCTGGTGTTTGTGGATTGTCATAACTGTTTTCTTCCCAAGTCTAGAACCACGAAGAAATTTTTTGAACAATAGGAAGTTTAGTTCGAATTTGTTCATACATCTCTCCCATTCTGCCGGGAGGTGTCCTTGTCCATACATCAAGTTGTCTTCATACCCAACGTACTTGCAAATCTCAATCAGCGTCGTTGTAGGTGATATCTGTACTTGTGTCCACAAGGGTTCGTTGTACTGATGATATACCCACTATTGTTATCCACAAGTGGCTCGTGTTTATTTACAGGTACCCGTTGTATTCACTATGACCCCCAGGAAGTGTTCGTAGAAGAGCCATTGTTCCTGCATCATATTCACCTTTCACCAATCTCAGGTGGTTTGATGTACTTGTTTGCAAGGGTGGATCTTCCACTATCAATTAATAGTGTTGACATCTCAATCTTGTAAGGATTATCATAGGAGTCTATTACATCTGCATCATGTCCACCTTTGCCATTCACAACTTATTTGTGGCGATGGGTCCTCCACTATTGATCTTCCAGCATTGCCTTCTTCTATCAACATGTGTTGTTGCTTGTGTTGGAGATTGCAATAGTGTATATAGGATACACATATGCATTCTGCAACCATCTGTTGTCCCTGTGGGTAGGGTGCATTTGACCTCATAGGGACTGTTGTGGGAGTTCATTGCATTTATCATGATCTTCTTGCATATATTTGTAGGATGATAATTAATGCTATTACAAGTCTTTGATCTTCGCCTTTGGAATAAACACTTGTATTATAGGTCCCTTGCAGTGTATTTGCAAATACTTTGCTACTTGCATTGAGCTTGGCTCATCACACCTTAGTTTAGACTTGATTTCATGTATTTCATTAAAATCCAAGTTCATAAGTCCCTTGTGCAATTCAAGTTCCAGTCCAGGTCTTCGTCATTTGATTCAAGTCTAGGACTTCTGCAAGTGTTCAAATCTTCTTGTTGTTTTGGTGGCAAGTCTGAGTCCCTCTCACTTGGTTCAAACCAAGTTCATAAGTCTCAAATTATCTTTTTCAATTCAAGTTCATTTTGATCAAATTTGAATCAAGTTTGAATTAGTTCTTCGAGTTCAATCAAATTTAGCAGTTGAGCCTAATTCGAATTCGTGCCCATTATAGTTTGTTCAAGTTCGTTGAGCCCTTGCAAGTTCAAGCTTGAGTCCAAGTTCCAATTCTTTTCAACTTCATTTGATTAAATTTGATTTTAACTTTGATTTTTTTTTGTCTCAAATTATGTTCAAGTTCATTTAAGTTCGAGTTCTATTCAATGTCAAATTTGAGTCCCCTGCAGTTCTAGTATTGTGCATTTTGTTCGAATCAAGTCCGATTGCATGTTCAATTTAAGTAGTCTTTGCGTTCATTTGAGCCCCATGTGGTCTAAAATTTGATTCAAATTTGATAACGATTTTAAATCTCATTTTACTTGGGTTCAATCTTTTGTTAATCACTTAGATTTTGTTCGTATCCAAGTTCAAGTCCAAGTCTCCAATTTCGCTGAAAATTTCGGCAGCCCCCCGACTTCTCCCCCGTTTAGGGGAAAAACCAAGAGGCTGCCTTCCCCTCCACGCCACATGGGCGCTTCAAGTAGATGTCCAGAGACATCGCGGCGGCATTTCTTTCTTCAATCCCCGCCCACTACATGTGCGTTTAGGGGTCTCGGGCACCTGTTGCAAAGAACACAGAGATTTTCCCACATGTGGGTACTTAATTTTTGTCCCCCTCGCGCCACATGAGCGGTCCGGGGATTACCCATCTCGTTGCGAGTGCCGCACCGGTTTCCCGCCCTACTATGCTATGTAAGTGCGTATGGGGTTTGCCGGTTCGTCGCAAGCGTCGAGGGCGGGGTTCAAGGCGATTGCCTGCCTCGTCGTAGGCGTCGCGCTAGCTTCCCTCCCTACTACGCTACGTAAGCGCGTAGAGAGTTTGCCAGCTCGCTGCTAACGACGAGAATGGGAATCTAAGTTTAGGAATTATACCTTTGCAAGTGTGGCGATGGAGTTGGCACGCAAATCGAGGCAAGGCAAGAGGGATCTTCCTTCTCTCTTTTTTTTATCCTTCTCTCTTCTTCTTTTCTTTTCTCCTTTTTTTTGAATCTCTCTTTTTTTTTATATACACACACTCATATATTATATATATTCATTTATTATAATAATAACAATAATAATAAATATTAATTATTATTATTATTATTATTATAAAACTATTAACATTAATATCAATAAAATAAATAAGAGATAGAGAGGGAGAGATTACTGTGAGAGTAGAGAGGGGTCAGGCGGCTCTGGTTCGGGTAGATGGCGACACAGGAAGGGGTCGGCTTCAACAAATGAGGAAGGTTGGCTTATGGGGTTTCGTCGGCTGCTAGGTTCGAGTCTGGCGGAGGAGCTCGACGGCTATGGAGAAGAGGTTGTGGCAGGCTGAGTAGGTAATGGGAGATCAGATGGCTTGGGATTGTGTTCGGCTACAACAGGAGAGATCAGAGGTGGAGATCAGTTTGCGATTTGCTATGGAGCTCGAGCTTCGGAGGCAGAAGGGGCTCGGGTAGGTAGGGGAATGCTCTCCTCTCTCTCTCTCTCTGTGCAGGTTAGAAGAGTCGGGAGATGGAGGTTTGAGTCGGAAGGAGTAGATTTAGAAGGAGGTAGGGTCGGATGAAGGGGTTGTGGCTTGGAGTCAAAGGGGAGAAGGAGTTCTGTGTGTGAGGGTCACGAGGTTAGCCAGAGAGCCGAAGAAGCTGCACGATACTTCTCCTTTTAACAACGCCAAAGAGCGGGAGATGACACGCACGAGGGAGATGGGGCGACTACAACGGCGCCGTTCGCAGGGCATGGGGAGGCACTGTAGCAAGCGGCGGGTTCGGTAGGATTTGGTAGAGGTATGGCAGATGTATTTTATAAAAATTTTATTAAAAGGTTTTTTTTGTTTAGATGTGAAGGTCAACATTAATTAAGCTTTATTTATTATATAAATAATATTTTATTTAACAAAAATCTTGAGAAGGCATGCCCATGAGGTAGTTTCGATGGAAAGCTATTAGTGGATATGATCCTCACTAGAAAGATCCCATGAGGGTAAGTGGCAGATAGAGTCTCTATTCATAACCCCAAGAGGGCATGCCCATGAGGTAGCCTCGAAGAGAAGCTAACAGTGAACAGGGTTCTCATTAGAAAGACTCTATGAGAGCAAGTGGTTAACAAGATCTCCACTCATCTAAAACCTCAAAGGTTTGAGATTATCAAAAAAACCTTTAAAGGTAAAGACCTCACACGTGTACGTAAAACTTTGGAAGACAAAAGCCACAAAAGGTATTTGTACACCTAAAACCTTAGAAAACATAAGTCTTATAAGGTATAGGATTATCTAAAAATTTCAGAAGGCATAAACCTTACAAGGTACATGTAAATTAAAAACCTTAGAAGGCTAAAAGTCTTAAAAGGTACATGTGCATAAAAATTTGAGAAGGCTAAAAGCCTTAAAAAGTATAGGTTTCTTTGATTCTTCAGAAATCTCAGAAGGTAAAAATCTCAAAAGGTTCAAGATTATCTAAAAGTTTTCAAAGGTAAATGCCTCATAAGGAACACATGCACATAAAACCTCAAATGCGTAAATCTGAGAAGGTACATGTAAACCAAAAGCTTTATAAGGCTAAAAGCCTCAAAAAGTATATGCATATGAAAACCTCATAAGGCTAAAAGCTTGGGAAAGTATAGATTTTTTTTGATTCTTCAAAAATCTCAGAAGGTAAAAGCTTCTAGCCTTATAAGGGTTTAGGATTACCCAAAAAATTTTAATGACAAAGGCCTCAAAAGGAATATGTATACGTAAAATCTCATGAGACAAAAGTCTTAGAAGATATATGTACACCTAAAATCTTAGAAATCATAAGTCTCATAAGATATAGAAATATCCATTAATCTCAGAAGGCTAAAAGCCTCATTAAGGCTTCTTTTGGTTCAGTTTTTGCTTACAAAAAAAGGAGTTTCAGAAAAAGATGTTGAGAAAAAGAAGTTTAATAAAATGGAGTTTCAATAATGATATATTGTTTGAATAATATTTTTATAAGTACTACTTAATACTTGAAAGCACATTTAATTTGTTTGTTTAGGAGTTCAATTGTAGCTTAAAAGACTAAATTACCCATATATAAAATTTAAGTTTGTGTAATTATTTTTTTTTATTTTACAAAATAAAGTTTACATAAATTAATATGTCTTTCTAAATTTTTTTTAATTTTTTACTAACTTATAAAGTTATAATATCAAAAATTTACATTATTAACTTAAAATTTATTAATTCAAAAATTTTTATATTAAAATAAAATATAAAATATTTAAAATAAAAACAATATCCAAACAGAAAACATATAGATTTTTGATGTTTTTTTAATCTCTGTTTAGATAACTTCTCATAGAAGCTGAAAAAAGGAGAATAGGAAGAGTCGGGGGGAGGAGAGAAGCAGAAATAGAGCAAGCGATCGAGGAAAAGGGTGGTGGCGGAGATCGCGGTGGCGGCGGAAGCGAGGATGGGTGGCGATGGCTCTTGTTTGATTCTCACCTTTTCTCCTTCCTCTTTTGTGGCTCTCCTTCCCTCTCCTATGTATCGCCGCTTTTTGTCTCAGATTTCACGGTCGCAGAAGCTTAGGGCTGCCGAAGGCGACGCCGGTACAATGCCGGAGATGTGATTCGGTGTGTGGAAGGTTATTTTTCCTGTGAGCTGCTAAAGAAGATGAAGGTCCCGAACGTTCTTGGGTTAATTTGGACATTTGGCTTCCAAAATTGTGATTTCTAAACGAGTAAGCAGATAGGAAAAGGATTGCGGAACCACCAAAGAAACGAAGTTTAATGAAAAGGAATTACGGTTAAGTTTTGATTCCAAACAGTAAATAATAACTAATTTCGACTTGTTCAAATGGAAAACGGAGAAGATAAATCTAATCAAACGAGGCCTAAGTACATGTTTCTGTGATTCTTCAAAAACCGTGAAATACTAAAAGCTACAGAAGGAATTAATTTCTCTGATCACTGAGCTCGAATTTGGGAGGGGGGGTATCCCAAAGATGCATAAAGTACTTGGTTTCCTCTAGGGGGTAAGTTTATAAATTAGAATTATTCTTACACAAAGATAGGACGTTCATGACTTTCAATAAGTTGAAAGTAAACATTAATTGAGCTCATATAAACATTTAAAATCATATACAAGGTTATTGGATTTACATGATGTCAAAATAGTAAATTTTGAAATTCTACATTAGATTCAAACATACAATCTTTTTTCATCTACAAGATTAACGCAATGAGCTGAAGATAACACTTCTTATATTGAAGTACTTTTATTAACATCATTTGTATATCCAACGCTACAATAATTTTTTGCAATATTATCTTCCTATAAGGAAAAAAAATTAAAGCTTCAAAATACGATGAAAAATCTCTCAAAATGAAGTTAGTCAACTTTCTTTCAAGATAAAGATCAAAGCTTTGCCGTCAAGATAGACATCCTAAGTATCACTTACAACTCCGTATGACGAGTAATTCATTCTCCTGAAGGAAGGGTATTGGAGCTTGAAATGGGGATACACACCTTCTATCCAAGGCAGTATTTTACTGGAGGCTGTGAAGGAGGAGGCACCACCTATACAGACAATGAAGCCCTCTCTTAGGAGAAGAATTGGTGAAGATGAAGTTGGGCAAAGAATAATTTGTTCTCTTGAATGAGGGGCACTAGAGTTTAAAAGGGGGATACACACCTCCTATCCATGACTATATTTTAAGAGAGCCTTCGAAGGGGGAGGCATTGCCTATACAAGACAATGAATGCCTCCCTTAGAAGAAGAATTGAAGAAGACGAAGTTGGGGAAAGAGTAATTTATTCTCCGAAGAAGGGGCACTGGAGCTTGAAAGGAGAATATACATCACCTATCCAGGACAATACCTTATTGGAGCCTGTGAAGGGGAGACACCTCCTATAAAAGACAGTAGAAGACCTCTCTTAGGAGAAGAATTGGAGAGGAGAAGAGAGTGCAAGTATCCTCTCCTCTAGGGGGGGTATTTATACCTGAACATGAGAGAAAGAGTTATGAAAAATTAAAGAGTTACAAAAATTAAATTGAAAGGGTTATTAAAAATAAAAAACAATGAGTTGCAAAAATTAAAAGACAGTGGAAGACCTCTCTTAGGAGAAGAATTGGAGAGGAGAAGAGGGTGCAATTATCCTCTCCTCTAGGGGGGTATTTATACCTGAACATGAGAGAAAGAGTTATGAAAAATTAAAGAGTTACAAAAATTAAATTGAAAGGGTTATAAAAATAAAAAACAATGAGTTTCAAAAATTAAAGGAGTTATAAAAATTTAAGAGGTGGAAGTTAAATAATTTGACGTTAATGAAGTGAAGGTAAATAGATAGAAGTCATAAGGATAGAAGTAAAAGAAAAAACTGAAATAAAAGGAGAAAAGAATCTCTTAAAAAAATAAAGAAAAATTTTTTTTTTCTCTAAAAAAATCTAAAAAAAAATCTCTTAAAAAATCTTAATGGAAAAAGAATTTCTCTTAAAGAAATATTGAAAAAAAGAAAAAAGAGTGAAAAAAAAACTTTTTTGAAAAAAATCTGAAGAAAAATGAAAAACATGATGAACAAATAAATAATGGGAGATTTATATACATACCACTTTATACTACTCTATTTACATATTTAACACCTAAAACTTTAATATTACATACATATCACCCTTAGCTCATTTTCATATCAAATATGAGTGGTAAAAATGAGATATATGAGTGGTAGGAAAAAAATATAAGTGGTATATTTGATATTAAAATAATATAGGGTGGTATACATGTAATATTAAAGTTTTAGATGTTAGATATGTAAATAGATTGTTATAAAGTGGTATGCATGTAAATTTCCCATAAATAATATGCAAAAAAAAAAAAGAGAAGTAAAAAAATACAAGATTTTTGACCATTTAAAATTTACTTTCGGATGTAGAAGCTTTGACGTATGAAAATAAGGGGGCAGCTGACTTAACTTTAGAAAACTCATATGATTTTTGTGAATCTCGAGGCAATCTTTGAATTGAAAATTTCTGAAATTAAAATCTTGATAATCTTAACTCTAAATTTGAACTGCTTTTAGTCGAATTGAGTGGCTCGATGAAATGAACCCAATGAACCCAAAATCACTCAATTTCGACATCATTAAGGTACTTAAATTTTGAAAAAATATTTCATAATCAAGGGAATCGATGTGGACCATAGGATAGAGTGGTTTGGATTTTGATTCAAATTAACAAAATGCTCATATAAAAAGCCTATAAATAGATAATCATTCTCTATATGAAGGGGGATGCCTAAGAGCTAAGAAAACTAAAGAGCTCTTTAGCATTTTCTGGCTACCCTGTTGACGATCACTACCAGCTATCGACATCAACGAGCACCAGGCAATACTGTTGCCGACGATCATTACTAGCAATCATCGTCATCTTCTGACTCCTGCTAAGATTTAACCCTATTGTTGGGTATTAACTATATGCTTGTGGACATCAAACTTCTGTAATCCCTATAGGGGAAAACAAGCATTGTTGTTGGGTGTTAACTATCCATCTATAGACACTTGATTTATGTAATTCTCATACGAAAAATCAAATAAAGTGGATTTTGAATTGGGCCAGGCACCATATTTTTTCCCCTTTTCGGATTTTCCACAAAAAAAATTTTGGTCTTACACTTTTATCTGTGTGTGCTGAGTTTTTGTATATTGCTTAATCCTAAAATACGCACTCTACATACTCAAATTTTTTAGCACATAATACTTATTAAGACTAGGTAAGTTTTATGAGGCTACAATTAAGCTGACTTTGTTGTAAGGATCTGTGGGTAGTTAAAATTCATTGATAGCTAAGTTTGACATAGTATAAATGTTAAGATATACATTTATGTGTCACAAAATTAGGAAGAATAGATTGATGAATGGGTAATAGGAGTATCATCTATTGAAGATAAGTTAGTGAGAAATAGACTGGGGTGATATGAAAATGTACTGTGAATGATATTAAATATACATATAAGATGTATGGATAAAATTAGTTGGTATAATTGTAATGACAATGTTAGAAGTGTGTGTCTCTAGAATATGAAGTATAGATTGAGGAATGATTATATCAAAGTGATAATGGGAGTAGCATTTATTGAAGATAAGTTAGTGATCAGTAAACTTAGATGATTTATTGTATATAATCATTGATATTAGATGTATGCATGGATAAAATTAGTATTAGATCATTAGGAAGAAAAAACACGGTGGACTATAAGTAACACATATAAAAGTTGCGCAAAAAAATTTGTGTTGACCTTTTAAATGAGTTACTATATGCATGCAATCATCTTTGTTTCTTTTAAAATTCTTTATGCATGGTTAAATTGATATGAACATTGATGGAACTCGATTCATATATAACTTTAATATTGTAGATGAAAATCAACAGTGCTATCCAGAGTTTGAAGATCAAATAAGATTATGGATAAAAAAATATTATCTTTTCATAATATTCTCGATCTACGGATCACCATTCTTCTTTCATTTAGATTTTGACATTATGACTTTAAAATTTAGGATTAAAAGTTGCCTGCACTCTTATTGATGATATATATGATTTGAAGAAACTTTAATATCATTTAATCATTAGTCAAATGCATTAAATTTTTCTCAATGGATAATAGTTACATGACAAGTCATTTTTTATTTTAATTTCATTGTATATTTGATTGTTTTGATTAGTGAAATGTATTGGTAAAATGATATTTTTTTAAGTAGACTTGGCTTTGGAGTCACACGATCTTTTTTTTTGTGCTTGATTGATGGTTAAATTATTAAGAAAATTGATGAAATTTGACCCATAAGTAATTTTGATGTTATAGCTCATAATTAATTGTGTGATTTTGTGCTGGACGACAATAAAAAAATGTAGACAAAAAAAGACAGGAAATTTTATATCTTCTCTCTCTCTCTCTCTCCTCTAAACTTATTTTTATCAACATTCAGTGAAAATGTTATATAAAAAAATAGTGACAAAGAACAACCAACTAAAAAGTAAAGGAACAAAATATATTGGAACACAAATTAACATGGAAATTTAGAAAGAAATATCCATCCATAAAATGAGGAATAAGCCCTCAGTTACATAAAACTAGCTAATGCTAATCTAGAATGACAAAGTTGCAGTGAATTATCGTGTCGTGCATAGCTTGAAATCTACTAAACCAGGGGGAATGGAAAAAATATTTTCCCGATTTTTAGCTCTTCTAAACAACATAACTCAAAACTTTTTATAGACTACCTAATCACCATTGTCATTTCACAATTTTCATTTCACAACATATATATATACATTCATATATATGCAAACATGCGTGCATACATACATACATTATGGTCTGTGTGTGGCCACCCCAGGGATTTAGACTACTTTGGGTTGCTGTTATGGGCTTGTTGGCCTTCTAAAATATATTAGGACTGATGTATAAGTCTGGGGAAGGTTTGAAGTTATGTTGTGTTCAAGTTTTATAAAAAAAAAAGATGATATGCAAAGGTGTTGGGAATTTGGCTGAATTTTGACAATTGATCTTTAGAATTTTAGGGCTTCAAATGGTGGGAACTCTAGGACTTCAAAATATTTGGAGATGGAAGAAGAGTCTTTGAAGAACATTTCATAATTTTTGATGAGTTTTCGAGGAATTTTGATGGGTCAAATGAGGGCTAGAATCCAACTAGGTCAGATTCTATCTGGACCGAAACCTTTAAGTAGGGTTTAGGATGAGATTTTGTTGTATGAATGCTAGGAAATGAGCGTGAGATAGTGAGGAGGTGATTATGGAAGAGTTCTTTAGCAAAGGAAAAAAAAAATTTAAAGATAACAATGCACTCATTACTCACCAAAATAGCATGGTTGTAGAGAAGATTGGGAGGATGCTAATTTAAGTGAGGATGAGGTCGGTGAGAAAACAATCAATTAAAATGTTAATTCTAATGAAGACTTTTAAAATAATCAAGTGGGTGATTCTTTTAAATTTGGATTCCCAAGTTATAAATAGTTTCATGAAAAGAAAATACCTTAGCACGTGATTGTGTAATTTTACATCTTAAATGGGACGGTGGGTGTCAAGCATGAGGGGTTGGCCTAGCCCTTGATGGCTAACTGCCTAGTTAACCTTTTTGGCGAGCTAGAGGCCTTGGAAGGTCTATTTAGAGATGTGGCAACCCTTCAAGCCTTGTTATCTTGTGATCACCAACTTATCATACGTTTTAGAACTTGGCAACCATATGCATGGTCGACCCACTCCTTGAATCACTCAACTTGGCTATAAAGACAAACTAGAGCTTTATACTAAAAAAATAGAACTTGGTTAAATGATAATCAGGGTGAGTACATCCACCAAGAAAATTTGGCTGATTGAGTTAAGTTTCTTCAAAATTGCTTTGTCCAGCCCAATATGCTTATAGGATTGCATCAGGTATTCCTTGAAGAAGTAGAAATTGGCCAGCCTATGGGAATAATGATGAAGAAATACCTCCGTCTTCCATCCTTTAATGGAAGAAGAAAGGCTAGGGACCTTCACCTCTTTTTCAATTATAAGAACGAAAAATGATGTGTGAACCCTTACTCAACTAAAAATAATGAAGATATAGGTTCTTAACCTAGCTATACATTCATTTTGTGGTACTAAGCCATAAGGAGAATAAGAGAAATATAATTGGGGAAAATTTGGGCATGAATAATATTCAATTCATTATGTCTATGATGGAAGGAATGAGTAGGAGAGTCATACACAATTTTATTTTACATTCTCATAACATTTGATAAAATTCAAGTATATATTACTCTGGAAAGGTCAATATCAACTTTTGGGGCAAAATTTTGTTTATGGTTCATCAAGGCAGAAATATTTTGAGTTCGATCTTTTCGATTATTCAAATGATTATGATTTTTTTTTAATGAGTGGTGACGTCAATAACAAATAGCTTTATCAATATGTTTAGCTTGTATTTGCAAGCACTTTCATTCTCCCTTTGTATATTGATTGCTTTGTTTGCATTTTGTTTCAGGAATGTGGTTTTGCACCTTCCGTTATCAGTTATGGGTGTCTTATAAATTTGTACGCAAAGGTAGGCTTGTTTAAATGAACTATTTTTAATGGTTTTGTAGCCTTAATGATATTTATTATTAGAGATTCCAAAAGCACAAAGAACGTATCAGAAGTTACACTTTGCATTTGCCACATGGTACCCGTAAAAATAGGTAATGATAAACAATGTATGGAATAATTTTGGTAAATATAAGTTAGAAAAGGCAATCTTTGTCTTTCCATTAAGATCTTGTTATGAGTTTCGTGTATGTGGTAAGAAGATGACTTCTTAGCGATGCACGGTGAGCCAAGGTTTCTTATGGGAAACTACCAGCGACCACTTGGTTGAGTGATATTTTCTTTTATCTCTAAAGTGGATGTCATATTTTTTATCCTCTGCAAAAAAAAAAGTTATGACGTACTATTCTTGCAAGTGTTCTTATTCGATGCAACACAATCTAATACAAATTAAATTCTCAACGATGTATAATTTGTATGGAAACAAACCTAGCAATTATTTATTGTAATGTAAATGATAAATAATAAAAATATAGAATGACAACTTGATATGATCTAATGGTATAACTCTCACCATAAATGTAGATACTTAGCCGCAAATCCTGAGATCATTTAAAAGTGTTGTAGAGAATAAGATATCATTCATAGTGATGCTGTAATGGGTTAGACAATAAGGTCTAAGCTTTTGATGAATTGTCACTAAGGGAAGGGTTGAATTGGTTGTGCTGTGTAGGCATATTGAGGACTAACGGTTACTCAAGATACTGGTGAGATCCTTGTAGCTTCAAGGTACCCCGTGACACCATGAGGGGAAAAATGCCCTAGCTTAGGGTTGTACAATAACAATCCAATGTTAAGGAGTAAGTCAAATAGCAAGTCAATAGGCATAAAATCTTAAAAAGCATAATCATGATCAACTATGAAAAGGAATGCACGCCGAAAAATAGAATTCCATTAAAAAGTCAAGAGGGGCTACAATTGTCAATTACACAAATAAGAAAAAGAAGTATACTATTAGAACATATTTACCTAGGTTCTCAAAATGCATATAATCCCAAATGCGGAGGTCAATAAGGCCCTTCTTCTTCAACCTATGCTTTAGAACTTTAAAGCCTTCCTCTTCATGATGACAAAATTTCCTGTGCAAGTTTTGAGCTGTCTCGGTACATGTGGACTAAAACTTCTCTAGTATGGGCCAGTTTACTTTACTTTATACTTTATGGATTAGGGCTTGATTCTTCACTCAATGCTTGATCTTGCAAAGACCTTGCTAATAAACTCAACCTTCTCCTACGCTAAAATTTGGCGAAAGGAAAGTATATATAATACTTCCTCTTGTGTAGCTTGGTTGAGTTGACCTTCTTATTAGCCTTCTTTAGTTTCTCCTCAAGATGAAGAAACTCTTGTGATACCATGTTGAACATTGTGCTTTCTAAAGTTCCTTGTACTTGCTACGTGCTATCCTTATGAATACCCAACAACTAGAGTTTGCATGGTGAAGGGGATAACTTGAGATATTCGTTAGCCTCGAATTTTATATCAATTAGCCTTTGAATGATACACAGGAGACTCCAATTTTCACGAAAGATGTATTTAATTGAGTATAAAGAAAGAGAAATTGTGGCCACTTTTTATCATTTTCTTAGCCCCCATCATTTTCATCACAAGTTTTTTTTTTTTAAAATTGGAACCATTATTTAAAATTGTGTAATTTGAGGCTCGCCTCAGCTTGAGACATATGTGAAGCACCTTGAGGCATACACCTTGTAGTGGGAGAAAGAAGTTAATGGCTTAATTGTTTGAAGCATTCCTTGAGGTGAATTTAATGAGGTGTATGTCTCTATTTCATTCTTTGCATAAAAGTTTGGTGGATAATGAAGATTCCTTGGTTATTATTGATATGCACTCAAATGATGATGTTCAAATTAAATTAAACTAAAAAAAGGGATAATCGAATCACGTTGTGATTGTGAAGGTCGAATAAAATGAACGAAGGAAACTAATAGGAAGGTTACGCTCACTTACGCTCGAAACCCCGGTTGCTCTCGGCACCTCTTGACCTCTGCTCTTGATCTCCTTCTGCTCTAGCGACTCAGATCCCATCGACAGGAACATTCCGATTCGCACGCACTAGTTAGGCACCAAACTCGCCCGCGCTTTCCTTGCCGACATTGTCCCAAGCCAGACTTGAGACTCCCACGCCTCCCTGCACTGTCCGATCCCATCCTCTCGTGCCCGACTTCACCTCACGTGCGGCGGAAAGCCGCCTCTAGCTTCTAGCACACGAACAGGGTCCCCCGATGAGCCCTTCTCCGCGTGACTTTAGCCCAACACGTCGTGGGTAGTCCGCGCGTAATCCCTGCGCACGATCCACACTTGAGCCCGCCGCCTCTACGGATGAACCAGCCCAGTCGAGCTAGCCACAAATCCGCTTGCTCCGAGCCTCCCATGCCTGTTCTTAGCTCGTTCTCAGATCCAATCTAATAGTTTGAACGAACTTGCCTAGCCTTTGTCTCTATTATTATTATTATTATTATTATTATTAAAAGAAAAGCAGATGCTGTGATCGTTAAATTGGAGGCTACAATCGCCTAATCAGAGGAGTCAAAGACATATGACGGGGCTGATATGCCCCCCGAAGCTCTTGTCTGTCCATTATTAATCCGACCGAGCGGATCAAAAGGGTAAATGCTCTCCACAACCTCCCCTCACGGGGTGGGGTCGCCGAAAGGATGTTGAAATCTTGAAAAAATGCCGAAGCACCGCGAGCGTTAATTGGAGGAGTCGAAGTCTAATTCCGAGGTTGATTCGTCCCCCGAAGCCCCAGGCCGTGGAATCCCATCCGGCTGGGCGGGTTTGAAAGGGAAAGTGCCATTCCTACCTCCCCTCATAGGGAGGGGACGTCGGGAGACTACCAAAATTATGCCAGGAGGCTGTTGAGCTTACAATTTGGGAGCTTCATTAATAAATTTAATTAGCTAGTCAATTTAAAATATTTTTTTTAAAACAAACTGATTTATTAATTAATTCAATTAAAATTAAATTTCTAATCAATTAAATGATTGATTAATTCAATTTAATTAATAACTAGATAATTTAAATTTCCAAACTTAATTGAACTAATTATATTGAGCAAGAGAGCTTTTAATTAATAAAATACATTAATTAATCAATTAAAATATTAATTAACCAATTGGTTAACTAAACAATTAATTAAACAAATTAAATAATAATCTAACTGAATGGCTAATCAATTTAAAATAAAAAATCCAATTTAATTAATTAACTTAAAATATAATTGATTAATAATAAATTAAAACCCTTTTTAATTAATTAATAACTCAATTGATTAACTAATATTAAAATTCAATTCTGGAAAATTTTGGCATGAATATTATTCAATTCATTATGTCTATGGTGGAAGGAATGAGTAGGAGAATCAGACTACTCTTAAAATAGTGTTGATACATCATCAAAAAATTATCTTGATCAGGCACAAATCTTGAGGCAAAATCAAGTTGGAAGCTTCAAAAATTAAAATTGAGACCATCCAAACTCTGATTTCTGCAAACTTATAGTCGAACTGAGCGTCTTGGAAACACGAACCCAACGACACCAAAATCGACCCAATCTAAGCCAAATGAGTCCAAATCAAAGACTTGAAGCACTTTTGGAAGGATCAAACTACAATTTGGGTTACCAAACTGTCTCCAATCGTGACATGCTTATAGTCGAATCGAGCGGCTCGACGAGACGAATCCAACGAGCCCAAGATCATCAAATTCTAATATCATTAAGACAGTCAAAGGTCCATTGAACGGTGCATGATCGCAGGAATCAAGATCCGCCTTCCATCCGAACCATTCTTAATTTATGCTTGATATTTCGCTTATTTACAAGCCATGCCACTCAAGAATTCTATAAATAGAATCCCATATCCTCTTGAAAAGGAATCGAAGCTAAGAGAGAAGAAGGAAGAGAAGGAAGAAAGCTCCAGCTGCCTAGCTCCTCCTCGACCACCGCCGGAGTTCTGCTGCATCACCGCCATACCACCAAGGGATGCCGGAGTTTTGTCGCACCACCGCCAGACAATTAAGGGACGCCGGAGTTCTGTCGAACCACCACCAGACCATCAAAGGACGTCGAAGTGCCACCCGAAGCCGGAGTGCCCCTTGATGCTGAAGTGCCACTACCAGACCACCGCCTGACACTGGAGTGCTGTCGGACCACCACCCGACATTAGAGTGACGCTGGACTTTTGCTAAACTTTCAGTTGACATTTGTAATCTGGTTGTCTTCAAGGACGAGTCAGACCACTGTAACCTACTCAAATTCTAGTGGAATCATTTTCAACTGGGCTAGGCCCCGTGGTTTTCTCCCTTTCCCGATTTTTCACGTAAAAAATATTGTGTTCTCTGTGTGTGAGCTTGATATTCGTGCAACGCTAAGAGTAGAATTATAACTCTATCGCCGCGTATATTCTAGCCCGCAACAAGTGTAAAAGCAAATCCCATTCTTAGATGATCAATGAAATGCACTTTGTGGAAGTCAAGGCCTAAAATACAACTTCATTTGGGATTGTAGATAATTTCCAAATTGAAACCTTCGCTTTCTCAATAAGAATGTTCTACTCCATATTGTAAGACCAATGAAGGAGATAACGTAGACAACATTTCCTTCCTCCATCTTGTTTATAATCCAAAGAAACATAAAATGCGTGGAACCGAATTTAAAAAATGCTGCAATCATTTTACATAAGTAGGCTCTTGTTGTGATGGCTGCCACTTAATTTGGCATTATTTTGAAGTTATTTTTGTTTGGCATGATTAGATGTGTGGATTGGATTTGTACGTGCCAAGTGCTCCCAGGTTTGTTTTCAAACTCAAGTTTTTTTAGAGAATAATGAGAAATGATTTGTATGACTGTTTGAGATTTGAGAGTTATTGAGAGGTTGATACATGTATGTATCATGGTGATCAAATTGTGGAACCTTTTCAACCCGGTTGAAACAATTGGTGAAGGCGAAAATAAATGCTAACTTATGACTTATGACCGATTGGAACCGAGCTTGTGTTGTGGGTTGATTTGTTTGACTTATGTTGTGGATCAACTTGGATTACCATAAACAACTGCTCGGAATTCACTGTTTGCTCTTGGATTAAGATGGAAATTAAATCTCTTTTTTGAAGACCCAATATACATTTTAAAGATCCTCCATAACAAGCTCTCTTGAATACTTCATTCAATGAAGCAAATAGTTCTCCAATTAATGTAGGGGAAATTCAATGAAGATATAGCTTTTGAGACAATTGTCCATCAAATCCATTCCTTTCCTGACAGTTTAATTTTCCCTGTTCATTTAGAAATACTCTTTCAAAGCTACAAGAAGGATTGGGTTTATTTGTACTTATAACTGTTTGGCAAGAAGAGAAATATATCTCCTGTGATAGTGGAGAATTCTTTAATGAAAATATAAGTTCTTTCAATGAAGCAAATACTTCTCCAATTAATGCAGGGGAAATCCAATGAAGACATAGGTTTTGAGGCAACTGTCCATCAATGATCATTCATTTCCTGACAGTTTGATTTTCCCTGTTCATTTATAAATACTCTTTCAAAATGCTAAAAGAAGGATTGGGCTTATTTGTTTGTACTTATAACTGTTTAGCAAGAAGAGAAATATATCTCCTGTGATAGCAAAGAATTCTTTAATGAAGATATAAGTTCTTTCCACCTATCACTGAGTTTTAAGTTTGTCATCATCCTCTCTGTGGCTAGCAAGTCATTTGTTTTCTCCTCATCCATTCGATTAACCCACTTACTAGATTTCCCCTCTTAAAAATGATAAACTATATTAACACTAGTTCTTGGCAAGTTTGACTAAACTTGGAGGATGAAAGGACCTATTGTAGTAACTTCTCTTTTCCTTACAATATAAAATTTATTATAGCTCGTCTTTTAATGCTTCATTAGGTAGTAAAATAAAAGAAAATTTTGGTTTCTTGTATAAATTAATTTAGGCGTAAAAGTTTGAAAAATTGAGAAAGATATAGAGGGCCCTATAGGAATTCTAAAAAAATAATATGTGATGCAAAAAATTTAGCTTTTAGTGATTTATATAATAGATTAGATACTAAAGAAGGCGAAAGATATATGTATAAGTTAGCCAAACAAAGATATGAGAAGTAAATATTTAGTTCAAGTGAATTACATTAAGGATGAAGATAAAAAATATTTTTCTTATAAGAGGACATTTAACATTGGTGGATGAAATATTTCGATAAATTTTTCAATGAAGGTTGTTAGAACAAGATTGACTTTAGTGATCTAAGCAGCCTAAATGAAAATATAAAATTTTATTTTTATCATCTTATTTGTAAAATCAAAGTTATAGAGGTTTTAAAGAAAATGATTGTGGAAAAGATGTAGAACCCGGTGAAATTCTAATACACGTGTGGATGTGTTTAGAAGATAAAGGAATTTTTTGACTCACGAAACTTTTTAATATTATTTTGAAGATTAAAAATATACTATATGAGTGGAGGAGTGTGTTGCTTCTTATTTTTAAGAATAAAGGTGATGCACAAGAGTGAATTGTAGAGGAATTAGGTTAATATGTCATACATCAAAGTTATGGGAGAGAGAATAATTGAGCATAGGTTATGACATGATATTAATGTTTCTCAAAATCAATTTGGATTCATGCCGGGTAGGTCTACCATAGAAGTTATACATTTGTTGAGAAGTTTGTGGAGAAGTATATAGAGAGTAAGGGGGGTCTACATATGATATTGTTAATTTAGAAAAAGAACATATGATAAAGTTCCAAGAGAAGTGCTTTGGGGAGTTCTAGAAAAGAAAGAAGTTAATGATGCTTATATTCAAGTCATTAAGGATATGCATACAAAAGTTATTTCTTATGTTCAAACACAAGATGGCTTGACTAAGTATTTTTTTTTTAGTTGGATTACTTATGTCAAGGATCATCTTTAAGTCAATATCTTTTTGCTTTAGTCACGGATGTTCTTATTAGACATTTGCAAGAGGATGTACCATGGTTTATGGTTTTTGCTGATGATATTCTTCTTGTTGATAAAACTTTAGAGGGAGTTTATGAAAAACTGGAATTATGGAGGTCAATTTTAGAGTCTAAAGGTTTTCATTTGAGTAGATCTAAAATGGAATGCATGGAGTGTAATTTTAGTAGGAATAGATCTAATTGGTGAGATTGTGACATTGAGTGATTAAGCCATTAAAAATAGTGCAAGTTTTAGATATCTTGGGTTTATTGTGGTGAAATAGATGGTGATATTATTGGTATTATTCAAGTTGGATGGTTGAAGTGGAGGAATGGTTCAGCCCTATTGTGTTATAGAAAAGTAGCCCTCAAACTTAAGGGAAAAATTTATAAGATGGTGGTGAGACTTCCAATGTTTTATGGTGCAAAATATTGGCCATTAAAAGAGAAGCATAAAAAGTTAAGTGTTGCAGAGATGAGGATGCTCAAGTGGACGAGTGGCTTTACACTTAGAGACAGAGTGCGAAATGAGTATATATGTGAAAAGGTTTGAGTGGCTCCAGTGGTAGATCGCCTTAGATAGTTTGGTCACATAAAAGGTCGGCTTTTTGATGACCTTGTTAGGAGAGTAGATGTATTAGATCCGACCTATGTTAACAAATGTAAAGGTAGACTCAAAAAGACTTGATTAGAAAGTATTAAAAATGACCTTTTGATATTAGATTTAAATGAGACTTTGACTCTTAATAGGATATAATGGAGAAAAAAGATTCATGTAGCCGACTGCACATAGTGGGATAAATGCTTGTTATTATTGTTTGTGCTAGATATGCTAAACATTTTATTCCAATATGTCTGGTTACAATCTCATATATATTAAAATTTATGTTCTTTCTTTCAGATTGGAAAGATGTCAAAGGCTGTTGAAGTTTGTAAAATAATGGAGTCTTGTGGGATTAAACATAACAGCAAGACATATTCAATGTTGATCAATGGCTTTATACAATTAGATGATTATGCCAATGCTTTCATTATTTTTGAGGAGATGCTAAAATCTGGCTTGAAGCCTGATGCTATTGTTTACAACATTATCATCAATGCATTCTGCAAGATGGGTAACATGGAGCGGGCTATTTGTCTTGTAGATGAAATGCAAAAAGAAAGGCACAAACCTTCATCACGGACGTTCAGGCCTATCATTTATGGTTTTGCAACAGCTGGAGACACTAGAAGAGCTTTGGATATTTTTGATCTAATGAGACGACTTGGTTGCATCCCAACAGTTGAAACTTATAATGTTCTTATTCTTGGTCTGGCTCGCAAGCATCAGGTACTTTCATACTTTTAACTATTTGCTAAGGGTGTGGGACTTGTTTGTTTCATTTCAAATGGGTTGCAATGCAAAGTAGAACCTTTCCCTAGTAAGTGCGTGAGATTTATGAAGAAAAATGGTTATGCAGATTTCTCCGACTTGGAAGAAAACACAGACTTTTATTTACCAGTAAACATCTTATTATTACATCATATTTGTCACACTATCAAACAGCCTCTTTTACTCTAATCTGTTTTATTTGCTATAGATGGAGAAGGCGGTTGGAGTAATTGACAAAATGATTCTAGCTGGCATATCTCCAAATGAGCATACTTACACAACGGTCATGGAAGGCTATGCAGCTGATGGTGATACTGGCAAAGCTTTTGAATATTTCACTAAAATTAAGGATGCTGGTCTGAAACTTGATGTATTTACGTATGAGTCATTACTCAAGGCATGCTGTAAATCAGGCAGGATGCAGAGTGCCTTGGCAGTAACCAGGGAAATGAGCGCTCAAAGAATTCCACGGAACACCTTTATATATAACATATTGATTGATGGGTTAGTAGGAAATCTTATTATTTGAGTTTGAATCATGATAATGTTTTAGTTCTTAATCCATATGCACACATACTATTTTCTTTTTTTTTTAAATCCATATGCACACATACTAGCATCCTTTTGTGTATCAGACTAGGTTCTGTAACTACTGATCCCATCCAGATAATGATAACTTCAAAATTCTGGAATGTCAATCAGTTTAATCATTTGAATTTTATCATTGTTCTTTTCCGAGATATCATTCTTAGTACTGCAACTTATTATTTAAGTGTTGTGATGATCTAGTCACTGTAAACATGGTACATAAAATAAGTATACACTATATTGTTGGAATGTTGTTAGTTTGAACTTCAACTTCTTTTTAGCTTGTCAATCAACTCATATTTTAGCATAATATGGTAGTATGTTTCTTCTAGCATCACAAAATTCTGATTAACAAAGGACACCAGGATTTACCATTTTCATTTTTATTACTGCTTATAAGTTTTCTTCATTTCAGTTCCTATTCCTTTGTCCCTGTGGAGATTATCTTGATTGAAGGTTTTCTGTTTTCTTCTTCTTCTTTTATTTTTTATTTTTTGGTTGTAGTTGGGCTCGGAGAGGGGACGTATGGGAAGCTGCTGACTTGATTCAGCAAATGAAACTTGATGGTGTTCTGCCTGACATACATACATATACTTCTTTCATTAATGCATGCTGTAGGGCAGGTGATATGCAGGTAATCCAAAACTCTAGATTTGTTAATAGAGGTATACATACACGTATGCAGATTTATATTTATTTTATTTTATTTTACTTTATTTTTACATTTGTACAATAATATATCACTTCATCACTGGGGAATAAAAAAAAAATCAGTTTCGCTTTCTTTAATCTTATCATTCTAGACATGCTTGATATTTATCTTTTCACTTTAGTTCAGCTTTGACTTCCCCACCACCTTAGCGCCATCTTTGTTGTGCTCTTCTCCCGTAATAACCTTTGACCCTGTAAACTATGGTGATCTCTTTCTCATCTCTGATATTTATTTAACTTATATCTTTGTTTGTGTTCATGTTCATGTTCATAACATTTCATACATGCTTCGCTGATGCAGCGCAAGATTCTTATCCTGGATCCAAGCCTAGATTCTTGAGAATATTCTGCCGTAGATTCCATCCTAGGTTGTATTCAGTTCATGCTAGACAATAATTTGTATTTAATTTTAATTTCATTTCTTAAAATTATCATTTATTTTTTCAATAGAGAAATTATCTTTTTTAGGATTATCTTATTTTTTGAATTAAATGATACTTTTTTATCGAGAAAATGACCAAGATGGTCCCTCAACTCTTTGTGAGAATGGCCCCCAACTCTTTTAAGGGATCAATTTGGTGTCTCAATTCCTAAAAAATAGGTCTTTTTAGTCATAACATCAAATTTTAGAGTTAATGGTGTTAAATCAAGGGGTATTTTGATCATTTTTAATTAAATTATTTATTAAATATAATTTTCAAGTAATAGTATTTTTTTATAAATTATTAAACATTTATTTAATAAAAAATTTATTAATAATTCTAGTTTATAATGATCCTAAATTAAATGTAGAATTATTTATAATTTTTGAAATTAAAGCTAGAATTATTAATATTTTTTTTTTAAAAAAAATTACTATTACTTGAAATTACATTTAATAAATAATTTAATTAAAAATAACTAAAATATCCCTTGATTTAATGCCATTAATATCAAAATTTGATGTTAGGACAAAACATGTCCCTTTTTAAGGAGTTGAGGGACCAAATTGGTCCCTCAAAAGAGTTGGGGACCATTTTGGTCCCTCACAAAGAGTTGAGGGACATTTTGGTCATTTTCTCCTTTTTTATCTATTTTTTCAAACTTATCTATTTTTTTATATATAATTTTAATTAATTAATTTATTTTTATATAATCTTGTTCCTATGATTGGGGATTTCAATGTTTATAATTTTTCTATCCTATCATGAAACAATTCCTACTTTACCTCCTCTGAACTCTCTCCTCCATATGATTACCTCTTTTGGTCCCTCATAGAATGATTCTATTTACCCCTGAAAGGCTTTAGGCATAGTTGACATTATAAACTTGTTTTGAGCCTTTTATGTATAGTCTCAAACTCAAAGGGGGTTGCCTAGCATGCCAGGTATAGAGTGGCCCTCCTTAGTCCTAACTAACCTTCATATCCCTTGATGTAAAACCATGCAAGGAGTTCATAAGAATTAAAATTTTAATTGGCAAAGTATCCCAAATGATAACTTATTATGATACGTTCAAAGTGATTAAAGAACCTTAGTTTCCACTTGCTTAGGCGAAGGAGTACATGAAAGATAACCAAATCTCGTTGGATAAGACAAAGGTAAAAGTAATACTACTTGCTCTTGAAACAACAATCCAAAATTTAATAATGAGAATTTCACCTTGAAGAACTAATCACTCGGCTAGACTAGGCTTGGTTTGGAGAAGATATTCCACACTAAAATTGAGATCACCACGAAGAAGATGGTTCCGACGATCTTTGCCCACAGAAAAGTAGCCGGTGGTGGATGGCCGACGATTATCCACGGGTTCGGACGGATGTATGCTTCAAGCGACAACGCCAATAGGTAGATGATGTGGTTGACGTAGTCTCCAACGTTGTCTTCGTTTCCAAAGTGCAATTCAAAGAAAGGTGACTCCAAGATGATCACCCTACCTTGTTCATCCATAACCAAACCATGATCGTGGTCGGGATCCGCCATGTGAGAACATCGGACGATCGTGGGAGAGGTGTAGTGGAAGATTATCCGGTTAGAGAGGAAGAGGGAGGTGGGCGGCGGCTTGAAGAGGGAGAAGGGAGAGGGGCGGCTAGGGTTAGAGGAGGAGTTAGGAAAAATATTAAATCTAAAATAAATTTCAGATTTAAGTGGATTTGGAGGGATTTTAATTTGAATTTGAATTCAAATCAATTAGTAATTAGGGCTTTAATGGAGCATTAATGGGGGGATGCCCATGTTGGGGCCGGCGGCATGGAGAGAGGAAGAGGGGGTTAGGAGAGATTGTGTGGGTTTCCAAATTGAGATCTCTAATTGGGAAAGAGAATAATTCAATCCAATTTAATTCAAAATCAAATTGAGACTAAATTTAAAACTTTCCTAATTTAGCTTGGTTAATTTAGGAAACTATTTGAAATTCAAAATTTGAATTTCAAATGAAGATAAATTATTTCCAAAACAGCCACAACTAAATTAAGGAAGAATTAATGATGGATTAACTCATCATCCAAGGCTTTGGACAAGAGGGGAGGGGCGGCGGTAGGCTTGGGATAGGGAGAGGGCGGCCGGTCCAAGGGAGGATGGGTGGAGGCGGGCGGATTTTGAGTGGGGCTCGGGTGGGGTGAAGGGGAAAGGTGTTGGGGTGGTTAGCCGATGTTGTGGGGGAGACAAAGAAGAATAGATGAGAGAAATTAAAAAAAAATAAAGAAAACAAAATCACGAACCGAGGACTCTTCCACCGGTTGATGGGTATTTCGATTGCTCTCTCCTAGAGCTCTCTTTCTCTCCATTAGTGCTCACATAAGATGAAGAAAAAGACAAAGGAAAATTTTATAAATCAATCATCATCTCATACAATGCAAGGGGCCTTGGGCTACAACATAGACTCAACTCAACTCCTAGTAGGGGTACAATAGGAAAACTCGAAGCAAAATACATGAATAGAAAATACTTCAAAAATATAAACTCTGAATCGTGGCCATCGATCTACGATTCTTCCGTCGGTACACATGTCGGAATCTCGGGTCGATGTCCTCATCATCCCTAGTTTGGTTCCCGAGATTACTTAAGGTTTGCTTTGACATACTCCATATGGTCTTTGTTAAACCCAATCAGTCCCAAGCAACTTGCATGTGCCTCATTTGTCCCATGTGGACCTTGACTACCCTGTGCCCTTAGTGGATGACCTATGTGATATTTGTGATCTTAGGTTGATTTAAGTAATCTTTGGTGATCTCAACCCCCACTAACTTAATATGGGTTCCGACTGAGTCAATCGACACTTTGGCCAGTTTTATTAAGCCAAGAAAAGGTTTGTTGACCCAATTAGTCTAGTTTGATCCACCAAGGCTCCCAATCAATCTAAATTGGTCTTGACTACTTTATTCACTACATTGAGAATATATGTCAATCAATTTAGATGTAATCAACAACCTAATCATTGAGTAAGCCGTTCTTGAGTCAGCTTATTGGGCATTTGACCTAATTGAGCTCCAATAGATTGATTGTGCTCATGGCCAAATCTAACTGGGTTCCTATAGGCTCTAACTTGTCCAACAAAATCCAAGTCAACATAAGCTATCAGGAGATGACCTGATTTTATCCCAGCAGGTCCCTATGTGGTCTTAGCTAGCCTCAATGATCTTCAATGGTTACTTATCCTTGGTTGGCCGTTGGCCTAATGTGACCTTTAGAAGGCTTAAGATAGTTCAACCTGCACCAACGCAAGTAGTTGGGCCATCCTTACTCATCCATTTCTGCACCAACCCAAAAAACCTACACCAACCCAAGTAATTTGGTCAACTTTAGCCTGCTCAACATTAGGGCCCAACTTACTCATCCATTCCTAGTTGGTTGATGTGATCAGTGAATGTTATAAATGGCCCCATGTGGTTCTATCCAACTCTAGTTGACTCTTTGGCCTAGGATAACCCAATTTAACTAAAAATGGCTTTGATTGAGCCAGTTAGCTTATTTTAATTCAGTAGCCTGCTAGTCAGTCAATTCAATCTTGTGGTCTATTGTACCCTCAGGATTAGGCTAACTTATAATTAAGCTTAGTGGGCCTCTTATTTGGCTTAGTGGTGGACTCATAGATGGGCACAAATTGACTTGGGGACTCCTAGTATAAATCAGATCAATCAAACTAGACATAAAATTAGACATAAGTGGTATGACTGACCCCAAGTGACTTAATGAATTTGAATTGAATCACTCAATAAGCAATTGAGCTAGAGGTGCTTTTGGTCTTATGGGATTTCAGTCAACCCAATCGTAAGCCGATTTGTTCATCTTAGTTGACCCAAATTGGCATATGCATTGCCACAACTTCCCTTCAATAGGGATCTAATTGAGATAAAAGGAACTTGGTCAATCTCTTATGGGTGCACGAAGGGTCTTTTACAGTGGCCTGCAAGCGCTTGCATACACTACATATCTTTTATCTTTGCTTGCAAACGATACGTTAAATGTATGACGGGTCTCCTGCAGCAGCTTGTAATCATTTGTATTTGCTATGTATCATCTGCTTTTGCTTGTAGAGGACCAGTGTATTTGCCTGCGGCTAAATGGTATTAATTGCATGAGAGCTGAATTCTCTTTGAACTATTCAAACATACAATGTCTTTCAGTTCATCGCATGTTGAATCCCCCTGTTTGTAGGAGACAGGTGTATTTACTAGCCACTGCCTTATTACAGGCTGTATAAGTATCCTAGCACTTGTTGCAGGCTCCTGCATATACATAGTGTTGTCATCCATCACCAATTTCTTCATGGATGTCGATTGGCAAGTTGTTATGTTCGTCGTATATCTATTTTTAATGTTCACAGTGGCTGTTGCATAGATCTGCAAGCTAGTTCATTCATCTCGAACACTGAATGCGTCAATCATTGTGTTCATTGCATATTGGTTGTCGTCATTTACAGGAGCTGGGTGTGCTTTCTAATAGTTGATGTATTTGCTAGCATCGTTGTAGGAGGATAATGTGTTGTTGACAGTGGAGATGCTACTGCATTCATTTGCACATCTTTCATGCTTTATTCATGAGTATCCCTTTCATTGCAATTATCCTTTGCAAATATGATCAAGGTAAATATTGTTCACGGGTGAGTTAGAGATTTTACACCATTACTCGTAGTCAAATTATGTATTCGTATTGATCGCCGCTAGTGGATGAGATGAAGGAATTTTCCTTGTTTGCCACATGTCATCGCTCGTAGTTGCTGTCGATGTTCATTTAATTGCTTGGAACCGTCATTTGTCATTTGTATTTTCATTTTTATTGTGAATTTATTAGTTTAGAATTTGGTTCCCTGCTGTTTGGTCCAATAATTTACAAACTCAGTCCCCTGTGATTTATTCAAGTTATGTGCTTTTTCAGTCCGAATTTCAGCAGCCTCCCGGTGTCTCCCCCGCCGTGCACGTTCACGTCAAGAAAGACGTGCACGGTCAGTGTCGGATGACACCGCGGCTGTAGTCTGCAATCCCACCACACCAAGAAAGGCATACATGGGTCTTCGAGGGTACCTGTTTAAAGACGCACAATTCTGTCCCCGTCGGCACTAAGGCGCATATGAGTACTTAGATTTTGCCCCGCCATATTAAGAAATGCGTGCACAAGGCTCACCCGCCTCGCCGTAAGTGCCGCATCGGGTTCCCTCCTCCTACGCTAAGAAAAGCATGCATAGGGGTCCCACGACGCGCCGCAAACGCCGAAAACAGGACTTTGGGGGGTTTTGAGTTTGGAAGGGTTATACCTGCGCGACGTGATGGTGGCGACGAAGATGATGATGCGCAAAAAATTTTTTTCCCTTTTTTTGAATTCTCTTTTTTTTAATACATATATTTTTTTGTCATTTATTCGTCCCCCCCCCCCCCCCCCCACCCCCCCCCCCACACACACACACACACATATATATATATATATATATATATATATATATATATATATATATATATATATATATATATATAGATATAATGATACAAATGACTATTAATGAGATTATTTAACAGTAACAAAATGAAATAAAACAGAATAAATAGATAAAAAAACTCAATAAAAAGGTAAAATTTATTGTATGGGTTTTGGGATTCAATTTGGTTGGTTGGAGGTTTGGCATGAGGAAGCGTGTTCGACACGGCAGGGCTTCGGCTATAGCATGGTGATTTGGAGTAGGTTGGTTTTAATGTAGTGTTTGCTGTAGGGATTAGAAGTGAGACAGAGAAATAGTCGTATAAGGGGGTTTGGCCGACTGTATGGTTCGATTAGGTATCCAATTGAGTGGAAGGAGTCGGATAGGGCAGAGGAGATTGGAGGAGTTGGGCAACAGTTGGAATTGATAAACCAGGAGAGATCAGAACTGCTGGGAGGTTGCGGTCAATGCGGTCAATTCGACCTAGGGAAGTTCGGTTGGGTTGCCTGCGGCTATGGAGCTCGGATTGGTGACTACAGTTGGACGCAGTTGTCGAATCTGTGGCTAATGCATACGGGTTGAAGGAGGTGGATCAGGGAAGATCAGAAGGAGAAGGAGGCGGAGGGACCGATCACGGGCCTGGGCTTCGGGCTCATGGAGTTCAGAATGGAGATGTGAGGGGATTTGGCCTGGGGCAAGAGGAGGCAGATAACTCAGAAGGGTTTGCGGGCTTTGGAGTCTTCAGTTGGTGCAGAGAGGGAGACGGTTGGGGGGTGTCGTGGGCAGTGTTGGAGACGAGATCTGGGGGAGGGAATCGAATGTAGACAGCAGTTATTGAGGTTTGTTGGCTCGATTTTGAAGAACGGACGGATGTGTAGGGGGCTGCGCTTGTGAAAGATCCGAACAGATGAATACCGCCTCGTTTTAACGAGCGAGAGATGAAGAGCAGCGACGACGATCGAGGCGATTAAATTCCGGGTTTCACGGGAGAAGACGCGAATTGAACAGAGCAATCTCAGCGGGATTTACGGGTCAGCTTCGACGCATCCGAGGTATGCGAGATTTCTTGCGGGATTTCGGGTGATGACGTCGATGGTGTCGATCTGCAGGTAGGCGATCTCTCTCGTTTTTTTTGTTGGCTCTGGTGTGAAGATCAACACTAAGTCTGACTAATATGTGAAATTAAATAAACATATAAACATAAATAAGGCATATTACGTGCTGTAATTGCTGAACTTAAGATAAAGTAACTAACTGGTACTAACGCCTTAACCTAATCAATTTGTAATCTTTGAAGTGTTCCACACTTATTACGCAAAATTTGAATGCCAAGATCTACCAGTGGGTGATTGGTATTTAGGTTTGATTCCATGTTGTTCCTTTGTTCACTATTATCCCTCTCCCTCACAGAAAATATCAATTCGTGAGAGCCGTTCTTCACAAATTGTCAAGCTAGCTGATCCCTCTACTCGGTATTTCCCTCCATTTCTGATTCTCACCTCCTATTTTCTCTCAATTTAATCCTCTCTTTATTAAGGATTGAGCTCAAGGGGGAAAACAGACAATTTAGGAGAAAGGAAGAAGAACATCCATGTCATCGAGTTCTTCATCACAGTCAGGCACAATAATTTTTTAGGCCTCTCAATTTTTTTTTCTAGACTTTCCTCATCCGCATATCTCTGTTTGCATCTTGAGCTGAATTTTTAGACGATCTATCCTTCTACGCTTATCATAACATCTTTATCACTTGTATGGTGCGTGGTTCGTATTGTATCATGTGTAATCCTATATGAAATTTCATGCTGAGTAAAGATTTCGCTGTCCAATATTAATAGGATATGTAGTAGAATGGCTGCTATATTTGTTATGACGTCTCTTTGGGAAGTACCAGCTTCTCTTCAACATTATAAAGAAAACTGTATGATGCCTTTCTTGTATTGTTTTTGCAGAAAGCAATTAAGGTGATTGAAGAAATGGAGGCTGCTGGAGTCATGGCTAACATTAAAACATATACTACACTGATTAGAGGTTGGGCACGGGCTTCTCTTCCTGAGAAGGCTTTGATGTGCTTTGAAGAGATGAAAAGGAGAGGACTGAAGCCAGACAATGCTGCTTACCATTGCTTAATGAGTTCACTTTTATCGAGGGCAACTGTTTCTGAGGAGTACGTTTACTTGGGGATTTTGAGTGTGTGCAGAGAAATGGTTGACCGTGAATTAACTGTTGACATGAGAACGGCAGTTCATTGGTCCAAATGCCTGTTGAAGATTGAGAGAGCAGGTGGTGAGCTCACACAAGCATTGCAGAAGACTTTCCCTCCTGCTTGGAGTTCAAGCAAATTTGTTTTTACTAGTTCTGATCAAATAAAGATGGATGCTGGCAACAAGAATTATTATGAAAGCAATTATAGTGATGATGATGACTAGTATAATATTTTATTAAACTGATCTATGTACTATTTGAATGCTGCTATTGCATAGTCACCACATCATCGAGTAAAGGAGCTTTACTGCAGTCAAGGTAAGTCGAGCAGCTTTTTCCCCATTTTCTTGTAAACAAATTTTCATTTCTTTACTATTAATTTTGTAACACCCCAAAGTACCCTTTAACAATATTGTAGAGTGTAACAAGGATAAACATAACATTTTCATCACTAAACATCCCATTCATTTCATACCTTGACATATTTATATAATCCATCCCATAAACATCATCTGATACATCAACGGAAGCATCTGATAAATTAAAATTCATTCTAAGACATATGTACTGAGCCACTAAAAAAATCCAAATAAAATAAAAGTAATACAATATTGAACTGCTTACTAACCTTAAGAGTAGACTTCATAAATGAGGTAAACATTAACATACAATTTTATCTATTTGCAATTTAATCTTCATCCACTTTTTTCTTTTCCTTACCTGTAACAATAGCCAGTAACAAAATACTGGTGCGCTGTGAGGCTCAATAAGCTATGCAAAATTAATAACCATTAAATTGCAATGAATAAATGAAATACAACATTGAGCTAATCAATGAATTGAATCAACTTATCCTTATTTAGAAAACTTCATAAAATTATTTTAGACATCATTCTTTATGTCATTTGAGGTAGATACTAAATATTTAGTTTTTTAAAAGAATTGGCTATACTTTCATAATCATGTTCAATGGAGCCCAGAAAAATCTGGCATTATCGCCATTGAATTACATAGAGGTCCCTTTTGCCTTTTTAGGGGTCTCTTTTTCCCCACCTGTTATGCAGGTATTCATTTCCTTTGAGGTCCCTTTTGCCCCATCTACAATTCAGGTTTCATATTGGGTCCCTTTTGCCCACCTGATAATGTAGATATCATAACATAAAATAGCCAACTCTTTATTAAAGAAATATTCAATAACTCTCACATTTGCATAATTCATAACTGTCACCATGCATATAACCCAAAGTTTAAAATTGCGCAATTGGGTATTGAGGCGTTTTTCGTTCGTGAGGCGAGGCGTAAGCCTCAAGGCGTTTTGAGGCGTAAGCCTCAAAATCTAAAAATTGCGTAAAGTCAAAATAAAAATTAAAAGTAATTTTTATATAATATCCAAATAATATGTTAAAGGATGACATTAACTTTCTATTGAACTATGAAGTAACAAATTTACATACATATGAAACAAAAAATTGTATAAGATGTAAAGTGTTAAATGATAAATGATGTGAAATAATTGAAATCCAAATATTACATGAATAAAACAATATAAAATATATGAATTGTATAAAAATAACATATAATATTAAGTTCAACTCTATTTTTTTCTTTCTCAGTTGCCCACTCATCTACGTTTAATTACTAAAGAAAGCTAAATTAATTGACAACAACTCAAAAATCATCTATACTATCATTACTGAGGGGATTTTTATTTGAGTCACTATCATAACAAATTGGCCTCTTCCCTGCCTCATCCTGTAGGGTCCAATACCTCTCAATCTGCTTCTTCTTCATTTATTTCAGTCATCTTCATCTGTCATAAATGTTTGTCATCAACAAAAATATAATACTCCAAAATTTTAAGAGGAGATGGTGGTGGCATGCGGCTTTCTAGTGATCCCCTACGGGGACTATAATGGCGGGGGCTACGGTGAAGGCGGTGTGCTGCAGGTTGAGGCAATTGAGAGGAGGTTGTTGCGGCTTGGGGGTGCAAGAAGTCATGATTTTTTTGGTGCTTTTGTATAGGATTTAGGTGAGTTTTAAATAAAAAATTCTTTAATAGAGTGAGGCGTACGCCTCAAGCTAGTGAGGCGAGGCGTGCCTCAAGGCGGGCCTCATCTAAGATAAGGCGTAAGCCTCATAAAAGAAGCTCGAGGCGTAAGCTTTGAGGCGTTTTTTACTGGAATTGCGCTAAGGCGGGCCTCAAGGCGAGCCTCATATTGCGCAATTTTAAACAATGATATAACCATACAAGTTTTGCAAGAAGAACTTGACATGTATTATTTAGAGAATGTAACTTCTTTCTTTAACATATTATCAAAAAGTTTGAAACAACATACTTAATCACATATCAATTTCATCTTCCCACATAAAATACATTTGTACCCGAGTACTTCACTGTAATCTCATGGATATTATGCAATTATTCGTAATGCATTGAATTACTCAAATCATTTAAAAAGGCATGATAAATATACCAAAATCAATAAATTAGCTTTACATAACTTACCTTATTGACGAATTGACTTTTCTAAGTCAACACCCCGTAACTTTCTCCTTTGATAAACTAATTCAGATTCTCCTCTCTGCATTATAAATCTGATAAATCATGATATAAAAATTATATTTCATTATAAATCTGAATTTATATTTTACAAAAGATAATGACTATTATTGCCATCATTATCTTTCTTTCCAAAATTCCCTTTCTTCAATTATATCTCCACTCTTCTTTTTGATTCGTATTCCGAATCCTTCTAAGCACTATTGTTCGCTGTTCCAAATTTAGTTTGCACACTTACATCAACTATATGTTCCTCGTACAATTCCATATTAATCATATCTAAATCTTATCAAATCTTGTTACAATTAGTTGCAAGTTTACTTACCTCAATGTATTTCACAGAATTTTCCTCACATGCACTTCACCGCACAGTTATTTGAATTGCACTGCTTTCACAGAATTCCCTCCAGCCAAAATTGCCGAAATCTTCCTCTATAGCAGCCGAACCAAACAGCCATTCCCTATGCCGCTAATCTCAGAAGCACTGTACCGAATATAGTGAAGAACACTGTGCCGAACTCCTTCCATTGGCTTTGCGTGAAACAGAACAGAGAAAATATCTATCTCTGTTGGCTTGCATACTTCAAACATAAGAAGAAATGAGAATGGCCCACACGCTTACGTAACTGCTTTTATTCTCACATAACTGCTATTACACCCTCACTTCCCTTAGTAACACCTTTTCAGGAATAGAGATATATCTACTTTTATTTAATACTTATCCAATGGAAATATCCATTTCCAAATCACTTGGCTGCCGTGAACTGCTATCTTATTTACACTTTTAGAGAAAGCATCTCTTTAGAATTATGACAGAATTATGGCTTATTAAAGTAAATTACTTAACAGTACATCTTTACTTAGATTTTTACTATTATTTACTTAACTATTTTACTTCTATTAATTACAGTTAACCTTAATTTAACAACTGGTGATTAGTAAACTTCAGATGAAATTTTAAAAGTATAATTAAATAAATTTACATTCTTCATACCTAAATTTCGGTTCTTACAAATTTATTTTTCATTGAAAGGCCATCATGTCATGTCAACTCTATAGTATATGGCAACGAGGATGTTATGTAAATATATGGTTAAACTAGATGAGCAAATTATACGATTATATGCTTGTGAATTGCAACTTCTAATTTCAATCTCCTTTAGCATCTTCGTATCAATCTTCTTGCCCTTCTCTACTTGTTTTAAAGCTCACTAAGAGAATCCACTTTTCTAAAGCTTAGATGAATGGACGTCTAAGGGAGAAAGGGTTTGTACTACGTCTACTTGTTTAAAGCACACTATGCAAGAGAATCCACTTTTCTAAAGCTTAGATGAATAAACGACAAAGGGAGAAAGGGTTTGTACTACTTCTAGTTGGCTTGCTGTACCATTTGATTGCCCATGCTAGCAGAATTTTTGTTCTCCCTGATTCTTCAATGCTTTCTGCTATTCTTTTGGTCGTTAGAATTTTAAAGGAATGCTTATGTGCTTGGTCCAGGGACCTCTTGCTATATCATTAGCAGTATTCAGATGTTGCTATATCAGATTGGTCAAAAGACTGATCAAATGTTGTAGAGTGGTCTTAATGATCCTACACATAAGGATTTTCTTCCTGATTCTTACAATTATCTTGCTGAAGTGAGCTGATGCAACCAAATGTTTTCTATTCAATTTCATTGATATTTACATTTTCCCTCTTTCAAGAAATATTATCTATAAAATATTATAACATTGGATATATAAGAAGAAGTCATTAGCCACTATTTGCGAGAAGAGCTTTCAATAGAATCGTTTTCATATCGCCATTAATACAATCTAAGTAGATATTTTAATATAATTTATATTAGAATTAATTTAAAAATTATTAAATTTATTTTCAAATTAATATAATATAAATTCTTCATATATAACATTAATCTCTTAATAATTTTTACTTTTCTATTGAATCTATTGAAGGATCTGTTTGGTACAGGTATAACGTTTTATATAATTTATTTTGAAGTAGTTGTAAGGAAAATAATTTCGCTCCTATGATTACAAAAAGTATTTTTTTATTATAGAAATTTTTAAAAAGTAATAAGAAAGCATCAAAAAAATAATACTCAAATAAAATTATGATGATTATGATAGGAAACACTTGAAAATTTCAAGTAATTCCTATCAATCTTTAGAAAACAGTGAGAAATCTCCACAAAAGTTCACACAAAAACATGAAAATAATAGATAATTTGTATTATTTGATGAAAGGGAAATGGAAAATAGCAAGATACAATTGATCCTCTATTCGAGAGGAGGATCAATCTCTCCCAAATCTCTAGACGTCGCTAGAGCCCAAAGGAAAATTTAAATCTAAGAGATCTCAAATTTCAGCCAAATTCAAGATGCTCTAGGAAAACAAACTATTTAATGCATATAAATCAAAAGGAAATCCCTAAATAGTCCCTACATTCAAATTTCCCTCTCAAATCCCTCAAAATTCCTTCCAAAACTGCTCCTTGGAACCCGTCGGCTCGTGCGGCTGTAGCAGGAGGCGGAGACTGTCCACCTCGTTCGCGCCTGGGCCAGTCCCGCATTGACCGGCTGGACCGGTCTAACAATACTCCATTCCCAAAGATCCACCTTGTCCGTAAAGTGGAAAGACGACACCCTCCTCCATTCCTTCTTCATCACAAACAATAAGAACTTGAAGAGATCGGTCCTTACACCTGTGCTCCGGCTTATACCTCTCATCACATCTGAAACAGATCCCCTTCGTCCTCTTCTCCTCTAATTCTGTTTCTGTGAGCTTCTTGAAGTTGTCCCTAGGTCTTCCGTCGGCAGTCTTCTCTTTCGAAGTCTCCCTAAGAGTACTCGGTGTTGGCTCCTTGGGTGTTAAAAAGGTAGTGGTCATCCTGTACGATCCTCCTGAACTGCTACCTCCTGCTCCTTTTTCCATGTGCCTCTGATCCTCCACCAACTGAGCTAACTCCATAGACTCCCAAGTCCCGAGGTCTCATCACTCTAACTGCTGCGCGGATCTTTGGTTTCAATCCCTTCATAAAGTTCCCCTCTAGTACAGTCTCTGGAAGTCGATCCAATCGACTGGCAAGGTACTCAAATTGCTCACGGTACTCCATCATTGTCCCCTCCTGCATCAAAGCGAAGAACTGCTCGTAGAAGTCCCCTCCTTTGCTGATTTGGAAACGTTCCAACAGGCAATCTTTAAACTCCCTCCAAGTCCTTATTGGCCGCCTCATGTCTCGCCATTGGTACCATGCCAATGCCTTCCCTTCTAAACACAGTCCCGCCACCGTCAACTTCTCTTCCTCTGTCAACCCGTTGACAGCAAAGTAACACTCCACTTTGTAGATCCAACCATGGCCGTCCTCTCCCTCAAATATGGGCATCTTCAGCTTTCTCACCTTTGAGTCACTCATGTTTCCCCTGAATCCTCCATAACCTCCCGTTCCCCGAACAGGAGGTGCTCCCCAATTGTCACGATATTTCCTCCGGCGATCATAACCAAACCCTTCATCAAAATCCCCTCTTCTTCTTTCAAAATCAGCACCCCGATGATCAAAATCATCCCCTCCTTTCAAATTCAGCACCCCTTCTTGCATAGCGAATACTCATCTCCTCTCTAGAAAGTGGTTCTAGAGGAAGCATTCCATCTTCTCCCTCCAGGATCTCCACTTCTGGATTTTCCCTTCCCTTAAACGTGTTAGGGTTCCCATCTTTTCCATGGCCGCCGATAGTTTCCTTTGCTTCCGATGTCACTGGTTTGGTTTTGGCTTCAAGCAATTTCTTCAACTTCTCTTCCATCACGGCGAACTTCTTTTCCATCCTTTTATTATTGGATGAAATCTGATTTTAAAAATCAAATAATTTTTCCTCTAAATCTGATTTAAGTTGTGCAATTTCTCCTTCCAAAACTTCAACCATCTTCCCGGCCATATTGCTTCCCAAGAATCACGAGAAGATCTTCCGGATGAGATTTCACCGCTAAAATTTTATAATTTCAGCTGCCAAGGGTCCCAAGACAACACTCTGATACCAATTTGATAGGAAACACTTGAAGATCTCAAGTAATTCCTATCAATTTTTAGAAAATAGCTAGAAATCTCCACAAAAATCTACAAAAAAACACGAAAATAGTAGATAATTTGTATTATTTGATGAAAGGGAAACAGAAAATAGCAAGATACAATTGATCCTGTATTCGAGAGGAGGATTGATCTCTCCCAAATCTCTAGACGCCGCTAGAGCCCAAAGGAAAATCTAAATCTAAGAGATCTCAAATTTCAGCCAAATTCAAGATGCCCTAACCCTAGGAAAACAAACTATTTAATGCATACAAATCAAAAGGAAATCCCTAAACAATCCCTACTTTCAAATTTCCCTCTCAAATTCCTCAAAATTCCTTCCAAAACTGCTCTTTGGAACCCGTCGGCTCGTGCGGCTGTAGCAGGAGACGGAGACTGTCCGCCTCATTCGCGCCTGGGCCGGTCCCGCGTGGACCGGCTGGACTGTTCCAATGGACCGGTCTAATAGATTGTTTGAAAGAACAAAGCATCTAGAAAATTGTCCCAAACAGGCTCAATTATATTCAAGCCATAAGTATAATTAATAATATTCACATACAGACAGCTAAGAAGGGGCACATAATTAACAATATTCACATACAGACAGCTTTTAGAAAAGCATACTTATACTCTCTTGAGCCATACTACTTCAAGATAACCAAAACCATCACTGCACTACGCGTAATTTATCTAAGCAAGACGAGCAATAAACATAGAATCATTGCCCAGATAGGGTTCCCTCGCGAGAAGCCTATTGAAGTAAGACACTTTCAATCCGTGCTTACGAGCAATATCAGCTCGCACCCAATATGGAGATTTGTCTGAACAGCCAGTGACCACAACGATTGTGTTCCTGCCAACGAAATGAGCAAGAGGAACAATTGCCTCAGGCTCCGTAGCCAAAGAAGCATCCACTAAAAATATGTGCGTGAAATGCTCCGAATCAAGCCCTGCAGCATAAAGCCTGAAGCTGCTCATAAAGGTGCACGTTATTATATTGAAACATTTGAGCTCTGCAAGTGGTGGACATGTGAAGCACTCGCCATCTTCCTCATATAGGGATGCAGGAATTATGTCATCAGGCACAAGATCATAGTCTCGGTAGGCAGCATTAGCTCGGAAAAGACTAGAGTCTGGTATTTCTGTCTTCAAACTTCTCAACAACACATCAGATGTATCGTTGGTGGGAGCACATACAAGGATTCTGCAGCGGGGATTAGTTCTGTAAATATTGACCAGTGCTACTTGAATGATCTGTCCAGTGGACGAAAGGTTTTGATCAGAAGGCCTCTCTTGGACCAGCTGCCCATTCACGAGAAAAGGTATGGGGCCTTTGTGATTCAAAATCTTCCTTACATGGTCCTGAAATTTAGCTGCCTTCTCAGGGATGAAGTGCGAAGTGTTGGGGTGATATGAGACAGTTTGATCAGGGAATAGGACATTGTGTAATGAAGGATCACTTGCAACTGATATGGCTTGGTGGGCTCGCTTCAGGCAGACTCTATTAAAGGAGAAGCTAACATCGTATCTTTTGGCTGGAGAATGCTGTGAATGGAAATCGTCTCCAAATTCAACTAGAACAGTTGTGCTTTTCACCAACCGAAAAAGTCTCCCCTAACCAAAGCAAATCACCAGGCACCAAATACAATGAGCCATCTAAAAGAAGATGGTTACTGATATTAAAATGCAGTAATATGCGAAGTATTTGCTCCATTTAATTGGGGGGCTCTTAAGCTCTTTTGTGTGATTTGGTTAAATTTTTTAGTAAAATTTGGAAGACTAGTAATGCAAAATGATCAAAGAAGAAGCACATTGGTACTGATATCTAAGAATAAGGATAGTGTTCAAGAGTCGTACTTTGCTAAGGAAAAAGCAAGTTCTAAATATTAACTTTGCTAAGGAAAAAGTCAAACTTATAACATGCAAATTTCAATACTAACCTTGAAAGGTCCAGCAAACTCATTCAATGGTTTTAGGAAAACAAAATCTCTTGATAAAAGATATGGACGCCTCTCAGGAACTGAATCAATCTCAAAAGCTACAAAGTCTCTCTGAACTAGCATAGTATTCTTTCTTTTCATGTTCGACTCTTGTGAATTTTTCGAGTTGGTTCTACTTCGTAGCTCCAGTTTGATTCCCTTCAACAGATATTCGCTCCATTTCTGATCATTGTAAAATAACAAAATATATCAGGAGGTTCAAAGAGATTAGCAAAGTTTGTGAACTAAATGGGCCAAATTTAGCATTTACTGATGGTTTCTTAGTTCCTACACAAGGAAGCACAGAAACCTATAAGACAAAAATCTGGACACAAACTCCAGAAATAAACATAGGCTTTGTAGTCAATGGCTTCTGAGAAACAGAAAAAAGAAGAAGAGACGTGGTTTCATCTTCTAAGAGTAACCAGGAAGTTAGATCTTTCTATTTATTATCTCTCTTACATGATCCTTGCATTTTTATATGACATTACAAAAATTTTCAATTTATTTGGCTCGAGAGATTTGAGGTTTATATTTATGATGAGATTTGGTGTACTTCAATTTTAAAAGAGTGTTATTTGTACCCTATTTATTTGGGTATTTGTTTGGCTTATTGATAGTTGATCAATTCCTCCTTGCTTTCTATGAATGCATGATGCTATTTGATTGAATCATATAAATCTTTGTCTCTTCTTGTAATATTTGACCTCTTTGTTATTATTTTGTGTGTTCATCATATTCATTCTCGGTAGGTGCTTCCACATAAACAAGTAGGTTTTTCTAATAACTATTATTACAGCTTAAAGAGGAATATGATAGAAATTAAGTATAAGATCAAGAATTTTAATGACTCAAAGAATTTTGAGCCCTGAATAACCAAGATGCAAGATATGATAATCTAATAAAGACTGGTGAAAGTACTCATGGGGTATCCAAATATACCTTAGACTATATGTGAAGATAAAAATGAGATGGATGAAATAACTTTCTCAATGATCCCATGATCTTTGGCGAACAAGGACTTGACAAAAGGTCTTAGAAAAACCAACAAAAGAGAGGTTTTGGCTCAAATTGAAGTTTTTTATACATGATAAAAAGTCTCTCCAACAGTAAAGTCACTCCATCATTTTTACTCGTTTATTAAACGGGTTGGGTTCGGGTTGAGTAAATTCAAGCTGGGTCAATTTTGGGTCAACCCAAACCCGACCCGTTAGTCCATTTTGACACCCCTAGTCAACCCAAAGCTGAAACTGACTTGTGTCATAAATAGGTCTAAAATATCAACTCAAACCAACTCGAATTAACCCAAACCCAAACCCAAACCAACACAACACAAAAAACATTTAAGTTGTGACTAGTTAGTGTTAACCTGACCAAAAATGAACATGATAACTCGATTTGGACACAACCAAAAAAAAAAAAAAAGAGAAATTTATGAGTTCTTCGTAAAAATCAATTAAATAGCTAATTAATTATTTTTTGGCTTGACCCGAACTGACTCAGCATGATCCGAACCTAACCTAATTTTTTTTAGTCACTTATGCTAACCTAAGAGTATAGAAGAGAGTAAGGAGGATCTACACATGATATTTATTGATTTAGCGATCATATGATAAAGTTTTAAGAGAAGTGTTGTAGAAAAAAAAAAGAGTAAATAATATTTATATTCAAATCATTAAGGATATGTATGTAGGAGTTATTATTTATGTTCAAACAAAAGGTGATTTGACCAAATATTTTCTTATTTTAGTAGGATTACATCAAAAACCAGATTTAAATCCATATTTTTTTGCTTTAGTCATGGATGTTCTTACTAGACATTTATAAGAGCATGTACCTTGGTGTATGTTTTTTGCTGATGATATTATTCTTCTTGATCAGGGGCGAAACTAGTCTCTCATTTAAGAGTGGGCAAATTTTTCATATAAATAAACTAATATTTAAAAATAATAATAATACATAATTCAAAGCAAAATTTTGTATTTCATTACGATTGATAAATTGAAAAATGATTACAAGCTTGTCAATCTGTGTTTATATTTTTTGATAATGTTGCATAACAATTTCATTGGGAATCAAATCAAACACATCTTTTTCAATATTAGATAATGCACACAACATAGGACAAATCACAAGTTTGGAGTCAACGAATAAAACAAGCACAAAATTTCAACTCAACCAAACCATCGTTGGGAGTCCTAAAATCCCATAGAAGAAACTTTCAATTCACGGAACCCAAATATGTAAGAAGAAGGCAATATTTTTAGTCTACCCAAAGTATTCATGCATTCAACAACAGATGGTTTTTTAACATTTTATCAAGTAATAATGGTAAATTTAACAGAACATCATATTGAAATATGCCAAAACATAAATCAAATAAGCTGCCAAAAGAAAGTATAATAAAATGATAACATAACACTTAATTGGCCAAACTTTTTTACCATTACACAAAATCTCCATAATTAAGACCGAATTACGGTCAGGCTTCAACAAACTTTTATTTCTGGAGAATACAAGGGCTTGGCTTTTACATGCTCTAAGAAATAGGGAATTGGCCTAAGCTGTGAAAATGCCTCAACTTCTTGAGTTTATTGTTCTTCGCAAGATTAGAATATGCTATTTTTTGTCACTGTGTCTGAGCTAGAGAAGATCGCAGGCACAAGTAGGAACGACCGAACGAACAAACCAGCTTTGTGGGCTGCGGCTGCGGCTTTCGTTTGAATGACAGGCTGTGGATAGCGCAAGCTTTTTTTTCTCATTTGGGCAAACTAGGGTTTCCGGTTGGGGGAAATAATAACTAAAATAGTATTATTATAACTATTATATTAAAATTTTGAGGGTGGGCAATTGCCCACCCTTAGGTAAGAGTAGATCTGCCTATGTTCTTGATAAAACTAGAGAGGGAGTTGAAGGAAAAATTGAATTATGTATATCAACCTTAGAGTCCAAAGATTTTTGTTTGAGTAGATCTAAAATCGAAAATATGGAGTGTAATTTTCGTAGTACTAGATCTGATAGGGGGATTGTGACTTTAGATGATCGAGTCATTAAAACATTTTAGATATCTTGGGACTATTGTTCAAAGCGATGGTGAAAAAGATGAGGATAATATTAAGAGAATTCAAGTTGGATGATTTGAGTGGAGTAAGGCATTGAGCTTGTTGTGTGATAGAAAAGTACCCATGAAATTTAAGGAAAAATTCTATAAGATGGCGGTGATACTTGCAATGCTTAATGGTGCAGAATGTTGGCCATTAAAAGAGAAGCAAAAAATTAATTTAAGTGTTGCATGTATGAGAATGCTCAGGTGGATGAGTGAGTTTTCACTTAGAGACAATGTGAAATGAGCATATACGTGAAAAGGTTGGAGTAGCTACAGTGGCATATAAGGTTAGATAGAGTCGCTTAAGATGGTTTGGTCACATAAAACATCGCCTTTCGATGACTCGATTAGGAGAGCAGATGTATTAGATCTAGACTATATTAAGAAAGATAGAGGTAGACCTAAAAAGTCTTTGCTAGAAAGTAATAGAAATGACATTTTTTATTAGAATCAAATGAAATTTAACCCCTAATAAGGCACAATGGAGAAAAGGATTCATGTAACCGACCTCATATAGTGGGATAAAAGCTTGATGTTATTGTTGTTACACTAACCCAAACCCAACCCAAATATTATACGGGTTGAAACCAAGTTTTTAGTGACGGATTTGAGTTAGACTTTTTTTTTGTGTGGGTTATAACATTAATAGCCCTAAAATAATGTGATCAAGAATAGTCTATAAAAGTATATATTACTATTAAAAATCAAGTAAGCAATATTGTTGTTGATGAATGAAGTTATTATGAACTTGTTGTAAGTAAGGTTGCGCCCAATGTTTTGAAAACCGAGCCGGATCGATTAGCTTAACCAATTCGATCGTGAACCGGCCGATGACCCGATTAGGAGAGTAGAAGTATTAGAATGTCTACAAGTGTATCACGTGAGTGCACCAAAAAGCGTGCAAATAAATTGAAAGTATACGAACACACTATGCCAATACACTGAAATATATGTAAGTGCATCATATGAGAGCACCAAAAAGTATGCCAATACATTGAAAATATATGTATGTGTCATATAAGTGCATTGAAAAATATGCAAGTGTATCATGCAAATACATCAAAGCATGCAAATCATTTAATAAAAAAATTAATTCCTTACATGTGCTCCGACAAATATGTTAATCATGCAAATACAAAGTTTGAAAATACTATACAGGGTAAAAGTGAGCTAACTGAAATCATTTTTCAAGTTAATCATCCACATGTACTCCAACAAATATGTTAATCATGCAAACAAAAAATTTTAAGAAGGTTGCTCGGAGTTAAAATCAAGCTAAACTAAAGCTCTCTTACCAAATTGAACATTTGTATGTGTTTCGACCGATGCATCGAACTCCTAATCATAAGGTCCTAGAATGCTGCACGAGCTAAATGTGAATTTAAATCTCAAGTCCAATTCTTGTTTAAAAGGACTTGAGTTGACAAGACCTAAATCAATGATAAATATAAGACCATTAAATTATGAAAAAAAGTTTTATTTTACATTCATATTAGGTCTTTAAAGCCCTCTTCAAGAGAAATGCATTAAAAATACAAACTCTCAAATTCAACCCTAGTGTAATAATTCACAAAACTGTCATCGAACTAGATCCTTTGTTAGCGAGCAAATAGAATTGACAAGATTCAACTAATAAAAATATGAACTATTCAAAACTCTAATGATGGTCATGCTGAAAATGAATGTCACCAAATGGGTCCATTTCTTTTAAATATCAAATCTTTGCATGCAAATACAAATATTGTTAAATGAATTCAATAAACTCTCTAATAATGGTTGTATTGAAAGTGAATATCAACTAAAAAGATTTATTGTCGAGTATTAAATTCTCATGCCGCACACATAAATATTTTTAAATGACTTCAATATTCATCCCAATAATGACCGTTTGATGATGAATCTCAATCGGAGGGGTAACTTTTAAAATTGAATTCTCTCATTGCAAAATACTGATAAACTATTTTCAATGATACTCCAATGATGATCGTGTTAAAAGCAAATTTCAACTGAAGGAGAGTTTTTAAATGCCTCAAAACTCCAATAAAATACAAATATATCTAAAAGTGACTTCAATGTCACCCCGATGATGATTTTGTTAAAAGTAAACTATCAATCAAAGGAGCCAGTACTCAAAATCTATCAAAGTTTTAAAATTCAAAATCTAAGTTTAATATTTTAAGTGAAATTTAATCACTTAAAACTTAAAGCAAAATTCATCTCTATTCCACAACTATTTGATGAAGACAATGAATTCAAGAATAACTTTAAACAAAGGGTAAAGTCCAATCAAGAATAACACTAAAATTCATTTTCAAATAATCTCTCATCAATAAGGACGTAGCACATGTCACCTAACTGATCTAACAAGGATTCCTTAATGAGGTTGGGTCGAGTACCTCCGTTGATTAGGTAGACTTAAAACCCAGAATGACAGAATCATGAGATTTTAATCAAGTTCGTCTGCTTTCCTCCACCATCCTCTTTAAGTCCAATGAATTTTTAATCCTAAATATTTAAGTGTAAGTTGGTGAATTGTGGGATGCTTGAGTAAGAATTTTACTTCAATTAGTAAAATTTCATTTAGATTTTAAAGTGTAATCCACTAATGCATTTTTTAATCACAAACATTAAGTAAACAATGCTGCTCAACGTGATCAAATCACTCTCATTGTAGAAGCATTGATGACATATTGATATTTACTTCTATTTTATTCATATATGTTTTGATGCTCTAGCTGCTTTACAGTCTGTTTATTGTATGTGCATGTACAAATTGTGCTGATTTTATTTTAACGAATTTTGTTAGCTTTTTTAATTACATAAGAATGTGACTACTGTTGTTTTTGGAGGTCTATCTTTTTTATTTTGGTGATATCATTACAGATAATTTCTTATATAAAAACTACGAGATTATATATAGTTATAATTTTTTTTTTATTTCTATGGTAAGCGAGTTCATCGGAATTGAATGTACCAAGAAGGATTCTGCATGAGTTTTTCAAAATGCCAAAAACTAATTTGATATATGCTCTTTTCTTCTGTTTTTTTCCCCCTGTTCGGTTCTTAAAGGTGCATTCTGCATAGCCTCAAATATAAATCCAGCAGTTAACTTGCATAAATCTTGCAGTGCATAGCCAATTAAATTTTAAGTATTTATTAGGATTTAACAACTACTATGCCAAACAGTTTTCGCTACTTAATATCCTCATTCTTTGATAAATCTGGATTTACTAAGGGGGTGTTTGGTATTGGATTAGATTCAATTTTAGTAGGATTTATTAAATCCGGATTTACAGGATTTAGTAAATCCTAGGCTGATAAATCCTGAAATGTGTTTGGTATGATAATTTCTAAATCCTGTTAAATCCAGAGAAGATGTTTGGCAACAAATTACAGGATTTAAAACAGTTGAAGATTTAAAATTCAAAGAGTAATATTCAGTTACTTCAATACACATGTTTTAACGTTCAGATAACTCTAAGCCAAATAATTAACCAAATATAACCAAATCAGCTTGAACAGTAAAAGAAAATTTTCTCATGTGTGTAAGCACTTGAAAACGTTCTTTCTAAATCCCGAAGGTCCTCTCTATACAACAGCCTTAAAGAACCCAATGAGAGTCTTACTAACACATGAATATTAAGAATTCAATTTTTTTGATTATAATCATAAAATAAAATTTATCATTTCTAATTATGTTAACAAAATTAAAATTAATAAAAAGACTAATATAAATTACTAATTAATATAAATTTAAGATGACCCTATGCTTAATTAATTTGCTTAATTACTAATATTTTAAATTATATTAATTAAGACGATATAGGGTTTGCTTTTCATCTTCTGTTTTTCGTCGTTGCTGTTAGGCTTCGTTGCTTCCAGAGGTGTAGAGATAGCACGAGTCGCGCTTCTTGGTTGCTGCTCGACTTCAATCCTTCGACGACGTTCCCTTCCTGTCGTATCGGAAGTTAGAACATTTCGATCGGAAGCAACGACGGTCGCTCGCTTGCTGTGAAGGTAACTTTCTTCCTTTCGCGCGCTTCTTTGCCCAAATCCCGTAAATCCGCCGAAGAATGGGATTAGGATTTACCGAGATTTATGCCGTAAATCCGTAAATCCCGGATTTACGGATTCGCAGGATTTACAGACGCGAAGAATGCGTTTGGCTGGATTTACGTTAAATCCTACTTAAAACTACAGATAAATCCGATACCAAACACCCCCTAAATCCTACTTACAGCCAAACAGCCCTAATTGGAATCTTTTCTGGTGTCGGACCTTTTTGCATAAACAAGTTTTTTTTTCCACAGGAATGGATGATGAAAATCATCAATGTAATTACCTCGGCGTAGAAGTCCTCAGCGTAGAGCAAAGTGGCAAAAAAGTCGCTGTAGGTTGATGGGGACAATGGACGCTTGAGAACCGGTGGAACACTATCATTCCTAATCATCTCTTCCAAGTATTTTGGGATCTCATATTTTGGAAGCACTCTTCGAGTACTTATCCCAGACTCCAGCAACGACGAAGGAGAAGTATCGGATGATGAACAACTATCAGGACGAACAAACTTGATCAAAGATGGAGAAAAAGCTGGTAGATTCTGCACAGATTCTCTGCTGGGTACCGCCGAAATTTGCTTATTTTTCTGCCAAGAAACAGAGTTATTTGCAGAAAAGACATGAGCCGGATTAGATATTGATGGTGGAGCATGAGAAATAGCATCCTTTCTCGAAGAAGGAAGAGTTGGGGAAGATAAGGATGGTTTTTCAGCCAACTTTGTGGTAGAATCTGGTGGACTCGGTGACGGCGCCTGCCAAACTCTCACCGGAGCTTTCGAAATTGGGCTATGTGTAGATGAAACGGTGGCCAAAGAAGGTTTTTTTGATGAAGAGGCTTCTGATTGCGGAGCTAAAAAGATGGAGCCCTTCGCTGAAGAAGAAGTGTGAGCGGGAGGAAGACGACACAAAGGAGGCCGAGATTCATCGTGATATAAACGATCCTGCAGCGGTGCTGTGCTCCTCGGAATGGGCGGGTTAGGAGAGTCTTGCTCTTGCTTTTCCCGGCCATGGCCTAGGATGCGTTTGAGAGCGTCAAGAAGAAACATCTTTGATTCTGTCTAGGTTTCAGAACGAATATATAATATAGCGGGCTAAAGAAAAGGAAAATCACTTGTGCTCTGAGGGATTCCATTTTGGAAAAGCATTGGCGCACTGAGTGATTCCATTTTTTTAAAAGACCACGGGCGGCTGCAGCATTTTCCTTCTTTTGTAGGAAGAAGCTTTGCGCTTTCTATCTCTTATGAAGGAAATATGAAAGGAATGTGAAGCGGTTTTGCGCTTGTGCATCCGTACGTAGGCCATTTCTCTCTACTGTTAGCAACCTGGGGAGCATGGCGAGAGGACTTAGAGGTACGGCGTCACTACTGCGATGGGGACTAAAATATATATATATATATATATATTTATATTTCTTTATATTACATGTAACTTTTAAATCATATCAAAATTATCGTTAATATTATATTCTTTAAAGAAAAAATATATTTTTATATACTTTAATATAATTTTAATTCTAAAATAATTTATAAATAAATATAATATTTTTTATATTGGATATATAAATATATAATTTTTTTAATATATATAAATCTCTAGAAAATTATTAGCTGCAAATAACATATTTAATTTTAAGTGTAAACTGTAAAGGGCTAATAAAAACACTTTATACAACAATAATTTTTAAATTTTTTTTTAATAAATCCCAAAAAGTGAGTTTTTCTGCCTATTTCGTCTTCTCTGGAAAGAATTAGGGCATTAAGTTTTTTTTTTTTTTTTCTCTTCGGCTTTTAATTAGGGCATTAAGCTTTGATATAAAGAAGTTAAGTTTGAATGCAATTCTTTCATCCTTCGTGATCAGAAACAAAGAAATTATTTAAGTTTGTATGCTTGGAATAAAAGGAACAAATCGTAAAATATACCCAAATAAATAAAAACAAATGTGTCGTTCATCAAAAGTAAAAACTATTGCAGCAAATTAAATAATTTATCTTTGTAGGAAAAAAAAGGGATATTTGACTCCCTGTCCCTCGAGAAATTATTATGTGTAGTGTTAGGGCCATCCGAAGGTGAATTCGGATGCGCCACGTCGCCCGATTGCACCGGGCCCCAAGCGACGTGGTGCGTCCGGATTCGCCTGAGAATCCGGATGTCGCACGTAATAATTTTTCCTGACCCTCATAGTGCATGCATTTGATTTCCTTTATATATTATTTAACCAAATATCCCAACCTTTAAAGGCATATATATATATATATATATATATATATATATCTAACTTTATCTCTAGTTTTCACATATGCTATTTGAACTTCCTTCTTAATTTGGCCTCTTATGCAATGAACATGATGATCAATATTTTTGTTTCTTTACTTATATATCATTTTATAGTGGTCATCATTTATACCTTCCAACTTCTCTCTTTGTATTCTTCTTTATTCTATACACTCATTTTACATTGATGGCTTTCTGTCCTTCTAGTAGAGTAGTGAGCTCCGATATATCATTCATTTCACTAGAGACTTATTTTTATCATCCATTGCAACTTTGCAGACTTTATCTTGTATGGCTTCTTCAAATTTCAATGGCTCATTATTTGCAAGCAAATAAACAAAGTGAAGCTTATTGGCAATTTGATAAAGCTCACCTAGGCTTCTTATATTCTTTTGCATTCGAATGTCTTCCATGACAATGAGGAGGTAGAACATGGAGAATGCGGTAAAGAAACTTGTAGCTCCATGGTACTTGCTCTTCATTTTGAATAACTTCATTCTTCTTTTGCCAGTTTAAAATGTCTTTCTCATTGAACTCCACTTCTCTCTTAAAAATAACTTCATAAATTTTAAGATCAAATTATTCATAAGATTTAGATTTATGATCGATAAATATGAGTTTGAAACTTTTGTCATCCAACTACATAAACCACATTTGTTCATAAACATTTTCATATGCAATGCTCCAAAACACCTTTTAAGTGAGGAATGCTGGACTTTCTCCTTGTACATGCTTCTTACATCATCATATTCTTTAGGTTTGAAGTTAGACATAGATTGAGAGTATAGACAACACATGTCACTACTTGGGCCAAGACTTTGGCATATTCTTACACTTGATCAACTTCTCACCTTATGGAAGATAGCACAATTTTTTTCTTCTTGCCACACAATTCTAGTGGGGATAAAAATGGTGTTGTTAGTAGATGTCAAATTTCATGCCATTCTTAATATTCTTTAAATTCTTTGGAAGTGAACTCACAACCTCGATCAAATTAGATTGATTTTATTTGGCCACCTTCTTTCTCTACTAATGTCTTGAATTTCTTGAATGCTAAGTAAAAAAGTACATCCGAAAGAGTACGTGATCAAATAAGTAATAAGGTGATGATTAGAGATAATATCCCTTATAGGTTTAATTTACTAATTACAAAAATTGAATTAATCAAGCCTTATTTCAAGGTTCAAATAGATTGCTTGTTGATCACTAGAAAGAAAAGTAAAGGGAATTAAAATGTCATAATAACTTGAAAACAAAAACACACAAAATTATTTAAACATGGATGAAAATCTAGGGGTCAAGTTTCATTAGGACATTCTCATGATTTACAATTACGACCACAACAACAACAACATCAAGCATTTATCCCACTACGTGGTCGGCTACATGAACTTTTTTCTTCATTGTGTCATGTTAAGAGTCAAATTCTCATTTTAAATCTAATAAAGAAAGATAATTTCTAATATTTTATAATCAAGTCTTTTTAGGTCTACCTCTATCTTTCTTAACATAAGTCAAATCTAATACATCTGCTCTCCTAATTAGGTCATCGGAAGGCTGCCATTTTATGTTACCAAATCTAAGGCGACTCTATCTAATCTTATCTTTTCACTGGAGCTACTCCAACCTTTTTATGTATATGCTTGTTTCGTATCATGTCTCTTAAGTGTAAAGCCACTCATCCGCCTGAGTATCCTCATCTCTGCAACACTTAACTTAATATTATACTTCTCTTTTACTGTCCAACATTCTACACCATAAAGCATTACAGGTCTCGCCACAATGATTTGCAATTACAACCAATCAACAATAATAAATTTGATGTAATCAGATCCAAAATTGCTCTCTACCATCTCTTGAAAACTTAAAGAGACTAATCTAAGAAAACAACCTATCTTCATCTCCGCGATAAGCAGTAAAAATAGTTAGCAATGCATAATTAAATTAATAAGAAGCCAATATTTAAAAATCCAGTTACATTTAACTCCTAAAAATTGGTATTTAGTTCATGCTAGTGAAAGAAAAATAAGAGAAATATATTGTAGAAATTTAAAAAGAGAAGATAGGAGAATTGGAAAAAAAAATTGGAATTCAAAGTTCTCACCAAGATCCTTACCTAGTTGCTACTCACTATAAAGAAGTTTCTCTAACCTTCAAAATTTGTCCTACTATTTAAACCAAACTTCTATGATAGAATTCCCCTTAAAACCATCAACTTTTGGGTCCAAAACTTGTCGTTATGGCTTTTGTTGCCATGTCGGGCACCACAACACTAGGTTCTGGGTGATTACAGCTTCGTTTGGGACGATTTTTTAATGATTCGTAAAGCAGCTTTTTAGTACAAAATTTTTAATTTTTATACTAAAAAGCTGCTTTAAACAGTAAGAAAGTCATCTCAAACAAAGCCTAAGACGACCCGTAAAAAAATTGAAAATTGTAATTCGCTCTGGTTGACATCAAAGATGGTTAAGCAAAATCATGCTATGTTGGACGGTCAAAATTCCTTTATGTAAGGAGTTGTTCACAAAGCTGATTTTGTTTCACGGCAGAAAAGGTTTGCTCTCAATATGAAAGGAAAGAAATCTCTCAAATTATTCATAAATATGTTTGTAATCGAGAGCTGATTTTAAAAAGGGCTCATAAGCAACAATATTCACACCTTAGAAAAGCATACTGGCTTCTCTTTAACACTGCTAGACTGCTACTTTTAAGAAAACCAAAACCATGACTGTGCAACGAGTGCAATTTTATCTATGCAAGATGAGAAATGAAATTTGAATCGCTGCTCATATACGGTTCCATCGAGAGAAGCCTATGGAAGTAAGACTTCTTCAATCCATGCAAACGAGCAATATCAGCTCGCACAAAAGAAGGATATGTGTATGCACAACCAGTTACTACAATGACTGTGTTTCTGCCCGCCAAATGAGCAAGAGGAACAATTGCCTCGGGCTCCGTAGCCAAAGAAGCATCCACTAAAAAGATGTGAGTGAAATGCTCAGTATCAATCCCTGCAGCATGAAGCCTGAAGCTGCTCATAAAGGTGGATGTTATTATATTGAAAGTTGTGAGCTCTGCAAGTGGAGGACATGTGAAGCACTCTTCATCTTCCTCGTACAGGGATGCAGGAATTATGTCAACAGGCACAAGATTATAATCTCGGTAGGCAGCATTAGCTCGGAAAAGACTAGATAACGGTATTTGTTCCCCCAAACGTCTCAACAGCAGATCAGATGTATTGTTGGTGGCAGAACATACGAGGACTCTGCAGCCAGAATTAGTTCTGCAAATACTAAGCAGTGCTGCTTGAATAATCAGCCCAGTGAACGAAAGGTTTTCATCAGGAGGCCGCCCCTCTTTGACCTGCTGCCCATTCACGAGATAAGGTATGGGGCCTTTATGATTCGAAATCCTTTTTACATGATCATGAAACTGAAGCACGTTTTCATGGAGGTGGAAAGTGTTGGGGTGAGCAGAGACGATTTGATCAGGGAAGAGGACACTACGAAATGAAGGATCACTTGCAATTGATATGGCATGGTGGGCTCGCTTCAGGCAGACCCTGTTGAAAGAGAAGTTTACATCGTATCTTTTGGATGGAGAATGCTGTGAATGGAAATCGTCTCCAAATTCAACTAGAATAATGCCCTTCGTCACCCGAAAAAGTCTCCCCTAACCAAATCATGAGGCACCAAATGCATTGAAAAGCATGAACCATCTAAAATAAGTCATTGCTTCAAATGTGAAAAGCTAAAGATTTATTATAGAACAAAGTCATCAGCATTGTGAAAGAAAAGTTCTAAATATTAATTTTGCTGTGTAAAAAAGTCACACTTCTGACGTTCAAAATGTCAATACTGACCTTGAAAGGTCCAGCAATCTTATTTAGAGGCTTTACGAAGACAAAATCTCTTGATAGAAGATATGGACGCTTCTCAGGAACTGAATCAATCTTGAAGGCTACAAAATCTCTCTGTTGTGAATCTGTTGAGTTGATTCTACTGCGCAATTCCAGTGTGATCCCCTTCAACAGATATTTATTCCATTTCTGATCATGTAAAATAACAAAAATATATCAGCAGGTTCTAAGGGATTAGATGAGCATGTGAATTACATAGGCCAAATTCAGCATTCAATGGAGGTTTCTTCCTCAGTTTCCACACTTACAAATTAGGAAGCACAAACACCAATAGGACATAAAAATTTCGACACAAACTCCAGAAAAAAACATGGGCCTTGTGAGAAGATGCTCATAGATGTGATCCTTTGTTCAATAGATGAAAATTTGTGCACCCTCTAAAATTTTAAAGTTTAGGATTAGAGAAATCTCTTGAAAAATATTTATGATATTCTTAGAAAAGCAAATATATGCCCTGCCAAGAAAATTTATGCCTCCTCACTATAATAGCGACCACAATGCAAAAGTATAAAATATGAAAATATAAGGGGGCATGTGCCCCTTCCAAATTTGCCCCTTCCAAATTTTTAAGATATCATTACATATTATAATTATAAATATTTCTTATGTAAATATAATTTCATACAAATATTCAATTTCATCCCTCATCACAATCATAGAGTTTAGAGTAATAGATATCTAATGAAAAATATTTATTATACATTTAAAATAGCCACAACTGTTGCCCCACTAAGAAAATTTTTGGCTTCTCATTACCATACAACAAAGCATAAAATGAAAACATGAGGGAGAAGTGCCCCAACTTAAATTTAAAAATTAGAGTTTAAAGTTATAGATATCTATTAAAAAAAAAAAATCTTTATGGCACTATTAAAATAGTACATTTGTGTCCTTTTTGAAATAGCCAATTAAGAAAATTTTTCTGACTACTTATTATAATAGTGACCATAATGCAAAGCACAAAAAGTGAAAATATCGAGTGTCAATGTTATTAATAAAGATTAATAAAAAAAGAAAAAATAATAGATAATATATTATTTCTTATGTAAATATAATTTTTATAAAAATATTAAATTTATGCCCCCTCCAAAATTAGCGATATAAATATCTATTAAAAAATATCAATGATACATTTAGAATAACTCAGATCTGTGACTTAATAAGAAAAATCGATAGCTCGCACTATAATAGTGACCATATCGCAAAGAATAAAACATGAAAATATTGAGTGATAATCTTATTAATAGAGATTAATAGAATACATAAAATGAAAATAAATTTATAAAATAAAGTTGATTTGATGTGTAATAATGTTAGACAGACAAATTGTACATATTTGGCATCCAGACATCCATGTATAACATCTCTAGAGATCGAGAAATTATTACGTGCGAGTCCAGATGTATAGTTGTGTCCGAACTTCAATGAAATATTTACACGTGATCAAAATAAAGTTTTTTATATTACTATGTATTTGTTGAGTATTTATTGAGTATTTATTGTGTATTTGCTGAGTATTTATTGCGTATTTAAATAAGTAGTAAATACTCAGCAAAAATACAAAATAAATACTTAGTAAATATGCAGAGTCCAGATGCAACTATACGTCCGGACTCCGTGCGTAATAATTTCTCCTAGAGATCACCAAGAATTGTGTTATTTTCCTAAATAAAATTGAGATGCCAAATGGCGCATCTAATACGATGTCCTTGAGTGTGTTAATCTCTACATGTGTAACACAAGCCAACATTATCGAATGTGATCAAAATAAGGGAAGAACACCGGCCATGTAAAATCACCCCAAAACATCCATTTCATATAAAAAAAATAAATACTTAACGATCATCCATTTCACAAACAAGTTGTCTCGTTGAGTTTGAGATATCGATATTATCCATTGAAGCATTTACATATTGCTCAAGCTACTCCGTGAGCGGAGACGAAAATTTATACAAGGGATATATGGATTTTAATTTAAGAACAGAAGAGTACAAAAATACTCATTTAAATGATATTAATAATACTATTCATAATTTAAAAATATAGATTATGATGATGACGATGATAATAATAATAATAATATTAAAATAAAAACTCCATATGTGATCCCACTCATTCAAGAGGGCCATCCACTTGTCTCCTTGAGTTTAAATGGATCAAGGAGATAGCAAAAGTCAGCAGATGTAATTATAGCTAAAGAGTAGTCAGATGTAGATTCTAGTGATGCTATTTCAATGACAAAAAGTGTCATATCATAATATAGCTTGTTCAAACTATACGTGTTTGAAACTCTTAAAGTTTATTGAGATGTTTTGGTTATCATAAAAGCCGAAAAAAAGTTGGATTCCATGCGTTATAAGGTGTAACATCAAGTGAAGATACTTCAATTTCATTATCATCAGGAAAAAAGAGAAAAATTAGCTTCATAATAGTTGTTCAAGCTCAAGAACAAAAGAGAGCACATGATAAGGGTAGTAAAATATGAGATAATCGTCTAAATTGATCTTGTGTTACACATTTTATCCTAATGAATGCTCTAATCATTGAAACATTCAGAGCAAGTGTTGACCTCATTGTTAGAGGTCAATTTCCCCGAGCCCATCTCTAGCACCTAGGTCCTCGTAGCCTAGTGTAGACGTCATCCTTAAGATCCCTTTAGGTGGATACCTAGTGATGTAGCGTCGACTCGACTTGATAACTCGACCCAAATCAATTTAAAACCATTTGAAATCAATAAAAAAAAATCAAAATCATTAAATTCAACTTTAATCGAATCTAATTGGTTTAAAATCGACATCAACCCAGTTGAAATCATTTTTTTTAAACATAATTTGAATTAAACTAACTCGTCTCGAAATGATTAAAGTCCAATCGATTGATCAAAGCATGTCAATCTAAATCGATGCAATATTAAGTTAAATAGATTCGATTCAAGTTTAATTTAAACGTCGGTGACTTCATTTAGATCAAATCTACTCGAATAATTTAAGTCCCAAATCTGCATCTAATAGAATCTGGTTCAACTCCATTTTAATCAAATCAGCCCTTAAACCCCTCGTTAAACCTTGAATCGATCTTATCCGTTGATTTGAATTGAGAAATGGCTCTAAGTGCGGTTAGAGCCGGCTGAACCGAACCCCACAATTTCCCCTTTATTCGAACCAACCGCCTCCCACGATCCTTCTTTCTCAATCTAATTCGCGAAAATGAAATCCCTCTCTCTGGTTTAGTTCGCAAGAAGCCCCACTCCGCCTATCTCTAGTTCACGAAAACCCCAGGTCCTCGTCGCTCCCTCCAGTTCGCGAACAGCCAGGCCCTCGTCGCTCTTTTCTTCCTCTCTCCCGTCTGTCCTGCCTTAGCGAAGCCGAAGGGAGTTCGCCAGGCCTATTCGTTGCTTGCCCTGGTCCCGTCGCCTCCACTATTTGCAAGCAAGAAAGCCCCTAGGTCCCGTCGCTTCCCCCTTGCTTGTGTGGACAGCAGCCCTAGCCATCGAACAAAATCTGCTGAACTGCCTTAGTCGAGACCCTAGCCGAACCTGATTACCCATCAGCCGTAGGTTTTCTTCTTTCCCCCATTCCTTCTCTTTTCTGCTTCATCTTTTTCTTCTATATTCCTCCTTTCATCTTCATCCACTCCATTTCTTCTCTAATTTTCCCCTCCCTTTTAAAAAAAAAAAAAATCTGGATATCTAAGGTATGCAAGACTAAGGACCCCATGTCTTGCATAAAACTATTGTGCTATTATGGCCACTCATCAATGCAATATGGTATGTTAGGGCTTTCTTACAGATCTACCATTTCAATCAATATCATAATAGTGAGTTGTGCAAATGTTTGTGATATCTCATTTTATTTATAAATGGTGTTATATGAAAGTGTAGTAGACTCTAATAGGTGACAATTGCGATATTTCTGCTCTTATACATGAATGGTAGCGAACCCACATCATTTCCTACATTGTCTTTTATTGTGTAAAAGATGCATGCTAGTTGCTTGATGAAATGTCTCACATGATAATATGGTAACATATGACAACTTAAAGACAATATAGGGCTTCTAAATAGTTGTGGATTATCACTAGATTCAATCATGAAAGTTTTGTTAGGATATGTGAATGATAAAGTATTGTCGGATGCTTTTAAATATTGCAAGTTCTAATCCTCCCCTTTCCCACACATGTCATGCCAAAATCGATAGCATTATTGTTATACGATTTCATGTTTAGTGTCTATTTGGGAGCATGAATTGTCATTGCATATATGTATATTGTTTCCTCAATAAGTTTTGTATAGGTATCTTTGAGGGATTGAGTGCATTCTTTTATATTCTATATTCATACAAGAGAAAGTTTTAATGACTTGATCTATACATCTGTAATATTAGTTGTGTATGTGTTGTGATTTGGGAAAGCGAAATGGGTGTATTTTAGGAGAGGTGGAATGTATGTGTGTTTGAATAAAAAGTATATGATTTTCAAAAGTGAAATGTGTGTGTGTGCTTTGAAAAGTGGAAAATTGTATGATTTGAGAAGTGGAAAAGTGTTTGTTTTGAAAAATATATATAAGAGTGATGTTGGAGAGGTGAAATGTATGAAGGTGAAAAAGTGAGATATGTGTAAATGTGAAAAGTAAAGTGAGTAAACTTTGAATGGTGAAAAGTGTGATTTTGGAAGAGTGAAGTGTGTATGTGAGCTATTTCAAAAGGTAAAGTATATTATCTTGAAAGGTAGAAAGTGATTTTGGAAGGTGAGGTGGAAAGTTTTGGAAAAGTAAAACGCGTATGTGAAAAGTAAAGTGTATGATCTTGCGGGAAGTGTGTGCGTGTCTTGAAAAGTGTTCTTTGTGTGTAAATTAAGAAGTCACATGTGTGTTTTTGAAAGTTGAATCATGTAATCTTTGGAAGGTGAAAACTATATGTTTTCTTTGAATGGTAAAGTGTATGGATTTTTGAAAAGGTGAAATGTGTGTATATTTTGGAGAAGTAAAGTGTGTATTTTGAAAAGTGTGTGTGGTTATTGAAAGTTGAATTGTTTTGAATGGTGAGGTATATGATTAAGTGAATAGTGAAATGGATTATGTATGAGTTGATAATAAAATGAAAAGTAAAGTGTGTGATTGTTGAAGTTTGAGGTGTTTTGGAGAGTTGAGGTGTGTGGGTTTTTGATAGTGATTTAGTTGGATGAAAGTGTTGAAAAGCAATAGCTCTTCTTCTCCCTCTCTCGACTTCTCTCTCTCCTTCTTTTTCCCCTTCTTATGCCTCGAGGTAAATGTTGGAAAAACAAATAGTATGCTTTCAAAAGGGAACAATTTAAAAGGTAGACAGCTTGCGCCGGCCTTCAAGCCCGAAGAAAGGTACGTCTTTATTTTCAGTAAATCTCAACTATTTCATTGTTGATCATTAAATATGCTTCTAAACACTATTTTCTTGTCTTTATTTGCATGAACTGCGAGAAACGGTACCAATCAAGTGAACAAGAGGAAGCAGATTAAAGGTGTCAGCCGCCTCTATCCAACCGGGTAGAGGTGCTATGGGCGTAATCCACCGGGTCATAGCCCCCGGTGTTGTAAGTTTCCTTAAAACTTAGAAAGCTCCTAGGAAGCCGTGGTGTGGTTTGTGCGAACCCCTACCCTTTAGGCCCCTATAGTAACTTTAATTTTATTAGGATGATTTTCATTTCATTTTAGATCCTTGAACCCCTGTACACGTACGCAATGTCCTAAAGGTTAGTGATAACAGATATTTTTATCCCATACAACTTTAGTGACATTTAAGGACAAAAATTAAGGACTGAGTCTTAGAGAACTTAGATTTAGGATGCATGCACCCTTTAGGAAAGAAAATATTGAAGATAGAAAACTTAGTGACATCTCACTTTAGGTTTAGTAAATATCCTTAACCCAAACCTTAAATTTGAACATCAAATTCCCTTTGACCCTTCAACAAACCAATTTCAATCAAATAGAAAATTTTAATTAATAGCAAATCCAGGATATCTTTAAACCACACGACCTACCGCACACACTTAGATTTGTTTGCTAGGACAACCGACTCTAGCTTTAGGTTAGGCCGGTGTTTACTTTCTTGCTGCTGTGTGACGGGCTTTCTCGGGGTTTTCATTGCATGCTGTTTGTAAAAATGATTGGTATGTATGTTTATTTATTTACATCTGCAATCTGAGAAATGATGTGATGGGCGATAGATTATCCCTAAGTTAGGAACGATCTGGATGCTCACAGAATTTTATGCAGGTAGCCATGCTCGTGCAGGGCTGAATTAAATGGGGGCAAATTAAAGATTTAAATTAACATAAATTTTCTGCAGGTGCTTCAGAAAATGCTAAGCCCCCTTAAAATTAAAAGAGCATGGCCAAGTGTGGCTGGTAAATTTAATTTAAATGTGAATATATAACTGCTTGGGAATGATTTTAATATAAATGCTTAGGATAACCCTGCAGGTGATCTAGATTTTCTTTTTCTTTCTGGGATGTAATATAATGTAAAAATGTAATTTGTTAAAGTCAAGTATTGTGAAAGTGATTCAAAAGTGGGATATCACACTCAACTCGGAATCCAAAGAGAAGAGAATGTCCCTTAGGGGAGTATTCTCTTCTATTTGGAAAGCCAAGTTAGGGTGGTTCTAATATCCAAAGAGAAAAGAAAATACCCATTCGGGGATGAATTTCTTTTCATTTGGATATCCAGGCCCGGCGGACCCAAGGAGCTCATAGCAGATCCAAGGAGCTCGTAGCGGATCCAAGAAGCTTGTAAAGGAAAGAAGACAAAGAACTGAAGATGAAGAAAATGAAGAAATGAAGATAAGAAGAAAAGTATATACCATTTTGAAATCACTTGCGTCAGTCTTAGGATTAGAATCCGGGTTTGTTGTCAGTGGTACCCAGCCACTTTACTTTTTCAGCAGACTCTGAGTTGTAAATAAACTGGATATTAGACATTATATTTTTGGATAATTTAATTTGAGTGTTTACATTGTTTGTGCAGTAGCTTTTTTTAGGACTCTTGCATGCCGTGTTTTGTTTTAGCCTGGATACGCATCGGAGTGTTTTTTGGTAAGGATCACGATAAACTTTTTCTACTTGAAATTTAAAATAAAATTTTTTAGGCTTACATAGAAACTCTAACGAATCTAAGAAGTAAGCTCGGACCGCCGAGAGTCAGCATAAGCATATTATTACTTTCTCTTCCTTGTTAGGCACCTCTCCGCCTGCGGGTTCTGGCAGACCACCTGGCCTATTAGGGTGCAGTTCTGTCAAGGGGATGTTGTGCAATCTCTAGGGAAAATCTATTTTCTAAGCCTGATTTTAAAACTGCTTCATAAATTATTTTATGCATTCGAGTCAATTAGCATGCATTGCATTAGATACAAATTAAATGAGTCTAAAATTTTAACTGCATTATGCTCTTAGGCATCATTTACCCTACACAAGTAAAGGGGCCAATTAGGATTTATCTTAGATGTTAGCCCCGATTCCTCAAAACTTAAATAACATCCCTACCCATCTTTCATAAGAGACTGGACACATGGTTTTAAAGCGCCTAGGTGGTTAGCTGGCTCCCCAATCCAGGCCGGGGTAAGTCCAGATTTGCACTTCATTAGTTAGGTTCGGGTCACTACTTTATAGTACCCAATTTAGATTTAGGTTATGAGGTAGATTTGTGAATCTTAAGTCCTCACCCTTCGGGAATAAAATCCCAAATTTCTAATAAAATGTCAACTCAAACTTAAAAATTTCTCTCTTAAAATGTAAAGCCCAACATTGGGTAGATTGAGGTTGCCTTTGAGCTTCTCAGAATCCGGCATCTCCTACTTTTCTTTCTTTGGCTCGTTAATAACTGTTCAATGTTGAGTTTTCTCCTTGAAAATTCCTACTTCTTTCCTTGTCTTCTACTTTGTAATCAAGAGGTACGAAACCACTGCTTTAATCGAGAGTTTTCTTAGGAGTATCCCTCCTAGGATGTAATTAACTATAGGGGCTTGCCCCTATAGGGATTTGAGAACCCCAGATTAAAATAAACCTTGTTTTATATACATAAGACAAGGGAAAAATCTCTGGGAACGCAGATTATTTTCTAAAACTCATTTTTAATTTTGAATATACTTGTATAATGTTATTTTCGTCTCCCTAGATGATATAACATTCTCCTTGTTATATTCGATCTTAAAAGTGACGAATTTTATAAAATCCATTCTTATTTTTGGATGCCTCGAAGAATATCACGTTCGTCTTTTAAGATGATGTCGTATTCTCCTCGTTGCCTCTAATCAGAAGAGTGGTTGAATTTTTAAAACTTCATTTCTATTTTTAAACATATTCTATAGAATTTCATAATCATCTTTCAAGATGATATGTTATTCTCTGAATCGTGTTTGATCACAGAAATGTCATTTTTCAAAACCCTGTTTTGATATTGAATCCATTATAGAATATTGTGTAAGTCTCTCGAGACTGTACTTTATTCTTAATGCAGTATTCGATTACAAAATAAGAGAAATCAAAATCTGCGTGGCGACATAAATATTCCCACCAGCAAGGACATAGCAACTTTCAAGGAGTACAAAGATTTAACAAGTGGACTTTTGTTATCAGTATATACACTTTGGTATGGTTTACAATAGATGAGCTCAAGAGGTTGATTTACATAATTGTAAATAAATTTTATAAATTTATGCCCGTTTGTTGGTAATATATACATGATAGGAAGTGGGTGTAAAAATTGAGAAAACTAAAAAGAACACACAAGAACTTTTTACTGAAAGGTATATAAAAGAAAAAGCAAGATACAATTGAATCTTCAATTAGAGAGGAAGATCTGGCTCTCCAAAATCTCTAGCCATCGGCTAGAGCCCTCACAACCTAAGAAATTCTAATGCAACAAACACAAGCATAATCTGAAATCACCCTATAGTTAGCCTTAAATAAGCTCTCATAATTTCCTCCCAAATCAACCCCCTTTCCCTAAATAATTCCCTCTCAGATTTGAATTCAAATTAGATCTCTTTCCCTGATTAATTCCCTCCCAATTGTAATTAAAATTTTTCTAAACAATTTCCCCTTGATTAGGGCTGCAAGCGAGCTGAGCCTTCGACAAGCTGCTCGAGGCTCGGCTCAATAAGAGCTTGTTCGTGATCGTTCAATTAGTTAGTTGAACAAGCTTGAACATTTTCGTAAATACTCGATGTGTTAATAAACAAGCTTGAACAACAATGCGTTTGGCTCGATTAGGTTCGTGAACATGATCGTTTAAAGCTCATGAACATACTCGATATGAAGCTCGATAATAAGCTCATGAACAAAGAACTCGATTAATGTTTGATATTTGACATCAAGATCGATTAATTCTCATTATTATTATATATATATTTAATAAATAAGCTATTATTATATATTAATTGATATTAATCGATTAATTCTCATTAATATTATTACTTATCATTTATTTACTAATAATAATTATTTAATTTATAATTAACAATAATATAAGTTTATTATAATACAATGATATAATTATTGTTAAATAATAAAATTTAAAGTAAATAATACTGAGCACTGCATTTTTTATATTGATTAATGCTATTTTCATTTTACATAGACAATTGCTTTTATTATAAATGTGTTTGTTCATAGATATATTCATGAACGTGTTTGTTTGATTGTTTAAAAAAATTCGTTAAATATGTTCACGAACATGCTCGATGTAATCATTTATTAGGAAGCTCGATAAAGCTCGTTTGTTAAGTTAATGAACATCTAAAAGTAGAGCTCGTTTATAGCTCATTTGTTTAAAGCTCGATAAGTACTAAACAAACCAAACATGAACTGAACATGAACCGAACATGAACACTCATTAATTTAAATGAACCAAACATGAACACAAATAATAAAGCTCGAACAAACATGAACCAAACTTGAACAAGCTGATATTAAATGAACTCAAACATGAACACTCACATACTCAGCTCGGCTCGGTTCATTTGCAGCCCTACCCTTGATTCCTCCATACATAATAAATATTAACTCCCCTGAGCTTTCCCTAAATAATTCTCTCAGATTTGAAATTCAAATTAGATTTTTTTCCCTAATTAATTTCCCCCAAGTGTTATTAAAACTTTCCTAAACAATTCTCCCTTTCTCTTCTTGCCCGCCGCCCACCCTAACAGGCCCACCGGCTCAGCCGCCGGTCCATCAATACTCCCCACCCAAAGAGCCATCTTATCCTCAAGGTGGAAGGATGTAAATTGTCTAATCCTAAGCGATCATATTTAAGTAATTTGGATAACCACCTCTAATGCTCTTAAGTCACCATCCTCTGCTCCAGCAAAAACTTCAGACTCCTCTAGTCTGTCCTGAGGATAAAGTGTCGCCCCAACAAATAGGGTTACCACTTTTGGATGGCTAAGATAATTGCCATCAACTCCCGCTCGTATACAGACTTGAGCCTCACCCTGGTTGTGAGCACTTGGCTGAAATAAACAATGGATCGATGATCCTGTATGAGTATTTTCCCTAGGCCGTATCCTAATGAATTTGTCTCCACCAGATACACCCACTTATAGGCATCCTCATCTTCAAATATCAATATCTTCCACTTCCTCACCCTAGCATTTTCACTCCAACTTCCTGCCCCTCCAACGGTTCCCCCCGTGCATCAAGGGTAGGACTCCCACCTCTCTTCCATCCTCCTTGCATAACCCGATCCACACAGCTCGGCTCGACCCCCTTCATCTCCGGTCACCCACTCCACTTGCCCAAAATGTCTCCCATAGTGGTCGGCCACCTCACCACCTCTACCATAAAATTCTCTCCTTTCTTCCCCATCCAAAAACCTTGATCTGCCCCTTATCAGAGACCTAAGAGATTGTTCTTGATGAAAGAAACTCTTTTCATTGAACTCCTCCCGTTCGATCTCATTTCCTTTAGATTCATCCAAGGGAATCCCGATCAAATCTTGGTTAGGGTTAGCAATCAGAACCGCAATGAAGTTTTGGATTGCATCTCCATAAGCTTCCTCATCATCTCCTCCAACCTTCCAAATCGGCTCTCCATCTGATTCTCCATGGTTGAAACGTCTCCTCCATTCAGAATTTGATATGCTCCACTTCGTCTTATAACACATCCACCTTCTTTGCTGCCATCTCTCCAAAACATCGCTCTAATACTAATTTGATAGGAAGTGGATGCACTTTTCACAAAAAATCTATGGATGAAATATAAAAAATTGGGAAGAAGAACGCCCCAAAATAATTTTTATTGAAAGAACTATAAATAGAAATGTAAGATACAATTGGATCTTCGATTGAAGAGGAAGATCTGACTCTCCCAAATCCCTAGCCGTTGGCTAGAGTCCAAATAACCTAAGAATAAACTAAATTCAACAAACTCCAAAATATAATTTGAAATCACCCCGTTGTTAGTCTTAAATAGGCTCCCTAATTCCCTCTCAAATTAGCCCCCTTTTCCTGAATAATTCTTTTCATATTTGAATTCAAATTAGATATCTTGTCTTAAATAATTTCATCCCAATTATAATTAAAACTTTCCTAAACAATTCCCCCTTAATTCCTCCTCCCTTTCCCTAAATAATTCTCTCTTAGATTTTGAATTCAAATTAGAGCTCTTGCCCTAAATAATTCCCTCTTAATTCCCTCCCAATCAAATCAATCGGTCCATCAATACTCCCCTCCCAAAATACCACGTTGTCCTCAAGATGGAACGAAGGAAACTGCTGTTGAAGCACTAGACTAATAACACTAGACTGAAAAATGGACTGTCACTAGGTTGAATTATCCCTACATCCTGCATCCAGCATCTCCCTAATCAATCTCTCCATCTCATCCTTTTGGAGTTGGGGAGAATGGTACGGACGAACACTGATTTGTGAGACTCTGTCCTTCCAAATGATAGCATGCTTGTGTTCCGGCGGAGGAAGCAACTACTGAACTGGCTGAAACACCTCTTGATATTCCTGTAGGAGTGGCTGAACCATGTCTGGTGCTTTAATATTCTCCCTATCTTCTTTTTCTTCAAAACTCTACAGCTCCACCAAAAATCTTACTCATTTAGCCTCTCCTCTCCTTGGAAGTGGTTCCAAAGATGACATCTCCTTTTCTTCCCCCGAAATTTTCACTTCTTGATTCTCTCTCATTATCCCTATATTAGGGTTTCTCTCATTTCCTTGTTCGGTCAACGATGCTCTCACCTCCGATATTGTCGGTTTGGTTTGGCCCTCATGCAGCTTCTTTATCATTTCCTCCATGATATCAAATTTCTCATCGATCTTCTCATGGATGGCTAAAAATTGCATTTTAAAACCTAAAATCTTTCTATAAAATCATATTTCAATTGTTCGATCTCCCTTTTCAACACTTCTACTTTTATTCTCGCCATAGGTACCTGAATTTAAGCTCTGATACCAATTTGATAGGAAGTGGATGCACTTTTCACAAAAATCAGCGGATAAAATACGAAAAATTGGGAAGAAGAATGCCCCAAAATAATTATTTTTGAAAGAACTATAAAGAGAAATGCAAGATACAATTGGATCTTCGTTGGAGAGGAAGATCCAGCTCTCTCAAATTCTTAGCCGTAGGCTAGAGCCCAAATAACCTAAGAAAAAATTAAATTCAACAAACTCCAAAATATAATCTGAAATCACCCTATTGTTAGCCTTAAATAGACTCCCCTAATTCCCTCTCAAATCAGCCCCCTTTTTGATACAGATAACGCATGCCTACGGGACAGTATACCACATTTTTATTCTCCACTACTACATTTATGCTTATTTCCTTTTTTCTGTTAGTTTCGTACAGTACCCTCTTTAATTTTGATTCTCTGAATTAAGTAATTCCTAGTATTTTATTGAATTGCTAGTTATATGGCTTGTAAGGGGATAACAAGGGCACATTGAATACAATTAACCTCAGGCTTGTAAGGGGATAATAAGGGCTTAAATAAACTACTATTTCATTGCTTCGTCTTGCCTCAGGCTTCTTCTTTTTTTAGCTGCTGCATCGATTTTGGTATCAGAGTTAGCTTTCTGCAGAGATGGCGAAAGGAAGTAAGCACCCCAGACCTGACGACAATCGAAGTTTGGAAGCATTGTGGGAAAAGCAACAACACACATCCAAGCAATTGGATGAACTTATATCGACTTTTGCTCACTTTTCAAATGAAATGCATGATGAAATGCAATAAATCAAGGAAGCTACCAATTCAGTAGCTCGTCAATTTGCTCTGGCAACCATACCGGCGCAATGAGCTCGAACGGGACCAATACAAAGAAGAGTCCTAGTTCTATTACAAGAAATTTCTGGTTCAGATACCGAGGTTCATCTCAAGTAGGAACTCTCTAATTCTGAAGATGAGGTACATCGCCAGTTGCTTGACAGAGCAAGGCCACACATGAACCATCGACAGAAGTATGAAGGTTTCTGCGTCAAATTAGACATCCCATTTTTTGATGGAAGGCTTCACATAAAAGACTACATAAATTGGGAAAGGGCAGTAGAAACTTTTTTTGGAGTATATGGAGATTAATCCGGACAAATAAGTTAAGTATGTAACTTATCGTCTCAAAAGAGCCAATAATTGGTGGCTTTAATCGCAACAAAGTCATCAGAGAGAGGGCAAGAGCCCTATTTGTAATTGGCTCCATATACAACAATTGATGCAAAGGCATTTCCTACATACAGATTTTGAACAGTTATTATACCTCTAATATCAGTAATGTAAGCAAGGGCAACACTCCGTTAGTGAGTATACTGAGGCATTTTATCGCCTCAGTGCCCACAATAATTTGACAGAATCAAAGAATAAGTTGGTGGCCCGTTATATTGGAGGTTTGAAAGATAACCTTCAGGATAAGTTAGAACTTAACTCTGTATGATCATTGTCCCAGACAGTCAACTTCGCTCTAAAGGCTGAAGCACAAATTCAGTAGGATTACCGCGTAAATCCAACCAGATGAACGGTTCTTGATGGAAACTGGGGCAAACTAAACCTACAGCAACCCCAACTAGACAACCGCCTACCCCTATGGTACCTGTGGCCAATAGTTCATCTGAAATTCGGGGGCCAACTAAAACTAGGGGGAGTGACCAGGGACAACCCGTATGCTAAGCCTTCCACCATTAAATATTTCAAATGCCTACAACCTGGCCATAAGTCAAATGAATGCCCAAATAGGCATTAGCTGCAATTATTAGAAAGAGATGAAGAGGAGGAACAGTCAGCCCCTGTGGAGGACACATAAGCCTTGTTGAGGAATTACAAGCCGATGAGGGTGATCCCGTCATTTTTGTAATGGAAAAGTTATTTTTAGCCCCACGAAAATCTGTTGAGACTCAGAGGCATAATCTTTTTCGCACTAAGTGCACGATCTGGTTATAGACAGTGGGTGCACGGAGAACATCATTTCAAGAGCCGCTATGCAGACTTTACAAATCAAAACCACAAAAAACCCAAACCCTTTTAAAATTAGTTGGGTTAAAAAGGGTGCAGACTTTCTTATCTCAGAACTTTGCAATGTTACATTTACTATTGGCAAAAGCTATATGTGCAACATTCTATGCGACATTCTAGAGATGGACGTATGCCATCTGATTTTTGGCAGACTGTGGCGATATGATAGTGGAGAAATTCATGATGGGAGGACTAACACATGGTTTTCAATGGAAAGGGAAGAAGATCAAACTATTACCCATGGTGAACTCTTCAGGAGCATCCACTTCCAATAACCTTACTTCAACTTGTGTCATTTCAGGTCATGCTTTTATGCAACTAAAGCATTCCAGCCCTTCAGTTTTGACATTGGTAGCTGACGACTACAGTGAAATTGCGTCCAATGCTTGTCCTCAAGAAATCAAACAACTAATCAGCATGTTTGCTGATGTAACACCACCTGAGCTGCCATCGACACTGCCTCCCCTGCAAAATCTCCAACATCAAATTGAGTTTATTCCTGGTGCAACTTTATCGAACTTGCCTCACTACCGTATGAGTCCCCGTGAGCATGCCGTCTTGTAGCAGATAGCGCAGGAATCATTACAAAAGCAATTCATTCAACCAAACTCTATTCCCTGTGTTGTCCCGGCATTGATCGTTCCTAAAAAAGACGGGCAATGGAGAATGTGCATAGATAGTAGGGTCATCAACCGTATCACCGTTAAGTACAAGTTTCCCATTCCTCGAATTAATGATCTCCTGGACAAACTCGCGGGAGCCGTAATTTTCTCCAAATTGGATTTGAGAAGTGGATACCATCAAATTCTCATTCGACCAGGGGGCAAGTTGAAGTCTGCTTTCGAAACTCATGAGAGTTTATTCAAATGGAAGGTGATGCCCTTTGGCCTATGCAATGCTCCATCTATATTCATGCATGAAGTGTTGAAACCACATCTTGATAAATTCTGCATAGTCTATTTTGATGATATTTTGGTATTTAGCACCTCCTTCACAGATCATCTTGATCACTTAAAGCTTATTCTTGAGACGCTGCGTAGCAACCAACTATCCCTTAAAGTCGCCAAGTGTGAATTCGCTGTCATCAGAGTACATTTTCTGGGGTTTGTGTTAACTCCGGAGGGTATCCACACCGCCCCTCAGAAGATTTCTGCCATTCTGGACTGGCCTACTCCTTGTTCGCTGACAGCCATCCGAAGCTTCCATGGCCTAGCCAATTATTACCGAAGATTTATCAAGGGCTTTAGCAGCATCATGGCTCCAATAACAAACTGTTTGAAGGCCACGATTTTCTCTTGGACTGAGTCTCACAGCAAAGTTTTGAAAAAATTAAAATGGCCCTTAGTTCTGCTGCTCCTGTTCTGGCATTTCCTGATTTCGATAAGCTGTTTCAAGTGGACACCGATGCTTCAGCAATTGGTGTAGGGGCTGTGTTATCTCAAGAAGGTTGGCCTGTTGAATTCTTCAGTGAAAAATTAAGCCCTACTCGTTAGATATGGTCAGCATACGAGCAGGAATTGTATGCGGTTGTTAGAGCCCTCAAACAATGGGAACACTACTTGTTGCACCGAGATTTTGTCTTATGTAGTGACAATCAAGCGTTGCAATGCATTAACAACCCAAAAAATATAAACCGGATGCATGCAAGATGGATTGTTTTCTTCCAACGGTTCAATTTTGTAATTAAAAATAAGGCAAGAAAATCAAATAGAGTTGCAGACGCACTGAGCAGACGTTCAACCCTCTTGACTCATCTTCAAACAGAGACCACCGATTTGCAATCCCTTGATAAATTATATGCTGCTGATTCTGATTTTGGAAAATTTTGGGAAGCTTGTGTGGCAGGACAACCAATATAGGATTACACCTTACATCATGGGTTTTTATTTAAAGGCGATAGTTTATGCATTCCAGAGTCATCTTGGAGATCGCAACTAGTTAAAGAAATGCACAGTGGAGGTTTGGCTGCTCACATCGGGCGGGATAAGACACTAGAATAGCTACAAAATCGTTTTTATTGGCCACACTTGCACAGGGATGTCACTCGATTCGTAGAGAAATGCTCAGTTTGTCAGGCTTACAAAGGTACTGCTCAAAACATCGGCCTTATCTTCCCCTCCCAATCCAAGATTCCATTTGGGAAGATTTAACTCTTGATTTTGTTTTGGGCCTACCTCATACTAAATGAGGAGCTGATTCTATAATGTTCGTTGTCGATCATTTCTCCAAGATGGCATACTTCATGGCGTGCAAGAAGACCTTCGACGCTGTCAATATTGCCCGTCTCTTCTTCAATGAGATCGTTCGATTGCACGGCATACCTCGTAGCCTCACCTCTGATTGTGACGTAAAGTTTGTTAGCCACTTTTGTAGGGAACTTTGGAAGCGTTTGAACACTGACCTCAAACTTAGTTCGGCCTATCATCCTCAAACAGATGGTCAGACCGAGATCGTCAATAGAACACTCGGCAATATGCTTCAATGTCTCGTCCAAGAATATCCTAAGAGATGGGAAGACCTCCTCAGCCAAGCGGAATTCTCCTACAACTCAATGTCCAACCAATAACCGTTCTACTGGTTACAGTCCGTTCCAAATTGTTTACACTAAGCAGCCTAACCACCTTATAGATTTAGCAATCCTACCGAAGTGCAGCAACGCTTTAGCAAACAAAATAGCAGCCCAAATGACAGACATCATTAAAACAGTGAAAGCAAGGCTCAAAACATCATCTAACAAGTACAAGCATCAAGCAGATCTTCACAGGCGCCACAAAATTTTTAATCCAGGTGAACTGGTTATGCTGTGTATGCGTAGAGAAAGATACCCTCAAGGTTCGCATTCCAAACTTAATCCCAACAAATCAGCCCATTTCCCATTATCCACAGAATTAATGACAATGCTTATGTAGTAGACCTTCCGTCCACCATTCACACTTCTTCAATGTTCAATGTCGCAGACATTTACAGCTATCATCCTCCTGACGGCGTCCAGGTTCCCTCTACCTCATCAGAGACGAGCTCTTCAGGACCAAGGGAGAATTGATGCAGATAACACATGCCTGTGGGACAGTATACCACGTTTTTATTCTCCACTACTATGTTTATGCTTATTTCCTTTTTTCTGTTAGTTTCGTACCATACCCTCTTTAGTTTTGATTCTCTGAATTAAGTAATTCCTAGTATTTTACTAAATTGCTAGTTATATGGCTTGTAAGGGGATAGCAAGGGCATATTGAATACAATTAACCTTTACCAAAACTACTGTTTCATTGCTTTGTCTTGCCTCAGGCTTCTTCCTTCTTTAGCTGCTGCATCACTTTTCCTAAATAATTCTCTTTCATATTTGAATTAAAATTAGATCTCTTGTCCTAAATAATTCCATCCCAATTGTATTTAAAACTTCCTAAACAATTCCCCCTTGATTCCTCCTCCCTTTCCCTAAATAATTCCCTCTTAGATTTTGAATTCAAATTAGATCTCTTGCCCTAAATAATTCCCTCCCAATTGCAATTAAATTTTTTCCTAAGCAATTCCCCTTTGATTAAGAACCTTCCTAAATAGTTTCCTCTTGATTAGAAAACTTCGTAATTCCCTAGCAATCAAATCGGCCGATCCATCAATACACTTTGTCCATTAATTCCATAATTGCAATCTCAAAATGATTATGTTATATGGCTCATTAGGAAGCAATTGCTTAGATATATCCATAAAATCCATTAGAACAATGTGGCATGCAAATTTATTTGATTAGCAAGCCATTTGAACCTTTAAACATGGCTAAATCTTTCTCAATTGGATCGTACAACATGACATGACCGTATAGTGCGACATACTTCATACAAAACCATTTATTTTAATCTCCCATTGGACAAGCCTTTGATGAACTTTGGGGAGAGTCATTGGAGTCCCCACCATCATACGATATAGTGAAGACTATATAGTATGATCAATTCAATATTGATCATGCATCACGATGATGATCATCAATACAATTGTTCTGTGATACTTTACTTGGTATTTTCAACAAATGTGACCAATAAGTGAACAATTGTTATTTTGGCTAGTTCCAAAAACTTAACAAAATTGAAATTTCTCTTAAAATACTTCAAACAAGAAAAAAAAAAAGAGAGTTTGAATGTGCTTGAGGATTGTAGCTGTTGTTTAGAAAAAGAAAAAGAGAGAAGAATTATGTGGTTCCATCTTTTAGCCATATTCACGAAGAGATATTATGGTATAACTTAGCTCGCTATATTAAGTCTCTCATAGATAATATCCCTTAGGAGGTTTATATTTGTTTGACTTGAAAAATTTTGGATTATATTTATAGTGTGTTGAGTGTACTTATAGGTGGAATGAGATTTATGTCTAATTTAACAAGTGTTTAGTTTCTTAAAGTTGAATTGATCCCTCCACCTTTCTAATGAATGTATGCTATTAATTTGATCGAAGCACTTAAATCTATATATATTATTATGATGGCTTACCATTTTGTTCTTACATAAACAAGTGTTTTCAATCAAAATGTATGATGAAAATCGAAATCCTTACCTCAATATAGAAGTCCTCGGCATAGAGCAAAGTGGCAAAAAAGTTGCAGTAGGTTGATGGGGATACTGGACACAGGAGAACCGGCGGCACAATATCATTCCTAATCATCTTTTCAAGGCATTTTGGAATCTCATATTTCGGAAGCACTCTCTGATTACTTATCCCAGACTCCAGCGATGACGATGGAGAAGAAGCATTGGATGATGAGCTGCTATCAGGACTAGCAACCTTGATCAGTGATGGAGACAAAATTGGTAGATTCTGTATAAATTCTCTGCTGGGCTCAATCGAAGTTTGCTTTTTTTTCTGCCAAGAAACCGGATTATTTGCAGTTGAGATAAGAACCGAAGGAGGCACTGATGGGGACGATGAAGTTGGCTTTTCAGCCAACTTTGTGGTAGAATCTGGGGTGATTAGCGACTTCACCTGCCAAACTCTCACAGGAGCTTTCAAACTTGCGCTGTTTGTAGATGAAACGGGAGCCAAAGAAGGCATTTTTGATGTACATTCTTTTGCTTGCGGAGCTGGAGAAATAGAGTTCATCGTTGAGGAAGAAGTGTGGAGAGAGCCATTTTTGGACAACAGGGTTGCTACACCTGTCCTCTCCGGCGAGATTTCTAGCTTTTCCGGGCCAAATGGCCCAACTGCCGAAACTCTGTTGATTGTAGATGAGACGGAAGCCAAGGGGGGCTTCTTTGACGATGGAGCAGGAGCAGCATCTGAAGAAATAGTGGAAGAAGGGACACTCGACAGCTGGGAGGCTCTAGCAGAACCCTTCATGATTTGAAGCCTTTCGGGATCAATTGAAAGCCCCGTCACTGAAACATTAATGTTTGTAGACGAGACTGGAGCAAACGAGGGCTTCTGTGACAGAGGAGAAGGAGAAGTAGATGAAGAAACAGGCGAAGAAGGGAATTTCGACAGCAGGGAGGCTGTATTCGGCGTCTCCCGAGAGCATGTCGAAGAAATCTTTTTGATTTGAAACTTCTCCGGACATATTGAAAGCCCGGCCACTGAAACATTGCTGTTTGTAGATGAGACTGGAGAAGAGATCGGTTTACCCGACAACGGAGCAGGATTTGAGAAATCCCTACCTGAAGAAGAAAAATAGGGAGAATAGAAGTTGGGAAAGATAATTCGATTTCCATCGCCTTGGCTGCTGGTTTGATCTAAAAACTTCGACTTTTCTCTTGAACTGACGATGGAGCAAGCGGGAGGGAGAAGAGGCCGAGATTCATCACGATATACATGATTCTCCGACGATGATCTGCTCCCAAGAATCGGCGGGTTAAGAGAAGTGTAATCCCTATTGTTTCTGTGGCTGTAGAAATCTTGATCTTGCTCATCCTGCCAGCAGCATAGGATGCATCTGAGAGCGTCCAGAAGAAACATCTTTGATGCTGTCGAGGTTTTAGATCGAAAACATTTAGCAGACTGGAGAAAAGGAAAAGCGCTAGTGCAATAAGGGCACCCATTTTTAAAAGCAGACTACACAGGTCGTCGCCCAAGTGGAAAGATGGTCGCACGCTTTAATTTCTCTCCTATGAAAGGGATGCGAAGCTAGGGTTCTGCTTCTCCGTATGCAGAAAAGAATATCAGAAGTATGCGATCCTGTTTGTTTATAGACGATTTCTCGCTAGTATTCCCAAGGTGTCAGCTTGGCGAGAGGCCATTAGTGCGGTATGAAGACATTGGCGGGACCGTTGCAGGCTTGAAAACGATCAGGGAAAAATTATTAGGTGGAAATAACGTATAAAAATCACATTTTTTTTTCTAATTCATCTTTCTTGAGCAAATTCAAATTTAAAAACTAAAATTAAGAATTACTCAAGATTTTATGAAAGATTTGAAGGGACAAATATCATACCAATATTGAATTTTATGTTGATGTTTTTGAAGAAATGAAGTTGATTAATATTTTTAAATTTTCATGATGAATTTCTCCTTAAATAGCTTAAATCTACATCATATTTAGGCTTCGTTTGAGATAGCTTTTTTATTACTTTTTAACACAGTTTTTTAATATATAAATTTCTTGCATTGAATTTTTTTGTACTAAAAGCTATTTTATAAAGCAGAAAAAAAAGTTGTCCCAAACGAAACATTAATCTCCTAAAAATTATAACTTCACTTAACTAGTATTTGTTAAAAATAATCTCTCTCTCTCTCTCTCTCTCTTAAACAAAGTTGTTGGGTCTAAATTTGTTCATGGATGATACTTAGCCTTGTTAACACTTAATAGATAATCTCGATGCATGAGTTGGAGAATCGAGTGAGATTTGAGTATGTATGGAGAGTGAGTGTTCTATGTACCCAGAGGAGGAATAGTATGGAATCTATAGAAAATATTGAATTAGATAACCTTAAAGTCTCAAAGATTAAAAAGCTCCACAATATTCAAAACCTTTTTTTTCTTTTTTTTTGGGGGGGGGAGTGGAAAGGAACTTATTCCGTCAATTAACAAGCCGTAGCTACACCTAGGAAAATAAAAAATACTATAAAATATAATGCATGACATGACTTCATAAGCACATGACCTAGTTGATTGATCTCCAAGTGAATGTATAAAGTGCTTAGATGGACATCTATGAATATACAAAAGTCTTTTGAGGGTTTTTTTTTTTTTTTTTCTAGAACTTTAGGATTTAAGTGCATTCTCTTTTAGGATTTAGAGTTTTGTTCTCACATGTGTAAGTATTGTTTGGTGGATTTTTTTCATCTGTTGGGCTTGGCAATAATGAAACTATTGTAAAGATAGTACACATGTGATAATATGATTTTTAGGATCTTAAAACTCCTAAACAAGCTGGCAAAATTTTAATAAAATTCTTGAATCTCAAAGAATTTAAAAGTTTAACTAATAAATTTCAAAAATTATTTAATGGGTAAAAAGTTCACAAATTTTATAAAATTTTAATCAAAATGACTATTAATTTCATTGAGACAATGTCACTAAAAACATTAAGATCAATAAATATTTGAACCCTCAATTTGCTACATTAATCTAAATCAGATCAATTTGGGCCTCTAATGCTGGGGTCCATTACAATTTAGACTTTATTTAGTTTTTCCAATTAACCTATGTAAACCTTTAGTTTTGTTTAAGGTACTCATTTGCTCTATAAAAGAGCAATAATAACTCAAAATTAAGATTAGCAACATTGAGAGCTTGTCGTGAATTTATTTTAGTCAATCCGACAATTAAAAGTGGAGGGTTGTTTTAGGTAGCCGATAGTCAGGGAAAAACTTGTCAAATAATCATAATATGAATCTTTTAACACAAGGTGGTTTGGCTAAGTATTTTCCTATTTCAGTTGAATTACATCAAGGATCAGCTTTAAGCTCATATCTTTTTTGCTTTAGTAATGAGTGTTCTTATTAGATATTTACAAGAATGTACCATGGTTTATACTTTTTGCTGATGATACTTTTCTTGTTGATAAGACAAGAGAGGGAATTGAAGGAAAACTTAAATTACAAAGATCAACCTTAGAGTCCTTGAGTAGATGTAAAATCGAACACATAGAGTGCAATTTTAATAATAATATATCTAGTGAAGGAATTATAACTTTGGGCAATGAAGTCATTAAAAAGAGTTCACGTCTTAGATTTCTCAAATATATTGTTCAAAGTGATAATGAAATAGATTGAAATATTTTAGTAGAATTCAATTTGGATGGTTGAAGTGGATGAATACATCATGCTTGTTATGCGATAGAAAAATGCACCTCAAATTTAAGAAAAATTGTATAAGATGGTGGTGAGACCTGCAATGCTTTATAACACATAATATGGGCCATTTAAAGAGAAATATAAGATTAAGGTATATATATATATATGCCTTTAATGATTATTGTCATCCAAATGTGACCTTGAGGGATATTTGGCTAAATAAACAAATAAAGAGAAAATTAGATCAAATACATGCATTATGGGGGATATAGTGTCAAATATCCCTTTTTGTTCCATACAAAAGTAAAATATTTAATTTGCTTCAATAGTTTTTAGTTTTGATGATTGACACATTTGTTTTTATGTTTTTTGGGTATACTTTACAGTTTGTTCATTTTATTCCATGCATAGAAACTTGAATAATTTTATTGTTGATATAATAATTATCATTTCTTCTAAAATTTTGAAATCTTCCAAATTGAAATAATTTTCATTTCTTCTAAAAAATTTTAACTTAATAATTTCATGCTGATATAGGCTTCATTTGGTACAGCTTTTTACGGCTTCTTTAAGCATTTTTTTAGTACAAAAATTAATTTTTTTTGTGCTAAAGAGATGCTTTAAGAAGCAGTAAGAAAGTCGTCCTAAACGAAGCCATAATCTTTAATTTTTCTAATATCGTTGGAGAAATCTAAAGTTAACTTCTTTATACTAGAGTTTAATGCTCTATTTCTTAAAGAGTTGATTAGAAAGTATTGGAAATGACTTTTTTTTATTAGATTTAAATGAGAATTTGACCGTTAATAGGAAACAATGGTGGGATAAAGGCTTGATGTTGTTATTGTTGGAAGTTATATCGCAATGCCTTAAACTTTTGCGATTTCTTGATTTTATAGATAATGTTGATCAAGTTATGATTTAAATGTGTGAATGTTTATTCATATCCAACTATTAGAGATTGATTTAGGATTGCTTTTTGTCATTTTGCAAATTGAGTCAAAGGCTTAACTTCTATTTTTACTACATGTCTTATGTGTATGATTTTGTTGTGTTCTGACTTCTATATATGTGCAATTTCTATCCAACTATTTGAGATTAATTTATGATTGCTTATTTGTAGTTTTTTAAATCGATTAGAAGATTTAATTTTTATTATTACTAGTTGAAGATTTAATTTATATCCAACTAAATATTCACATCTTTGCTAGAATACATGCTACCAAAATTACATTTATTTTTAATGCATATTAATTATAAACCACTTCAGTATATTATTTTAATTTTTTAATTTTTGAAAAATTAAAGTTCAATATATTGCACGTGTATTTTGATTGAAAAAAAAGAAGAAAAATACATTGAAAGTTTTCTAAAATCTGGCATCTTAATGAGCCTAAAATCGAGTCAATTTTGAGCACTATAGCCGAGTTCAAGCTACGGAGCCGAACTCAAGCCAAGTATATATATGCTAGCTAAGTTCAAGCTCAAGCTTAGAGCTTGAGTTGAGCTCAAGTTGATTGAATCAACATTTGACTATAAGCAGGTGAAAATTAAACAACATTTGATCATTTAATTAATATTTTGAAGTTTTTAACAATACTTCAAGCGCTTGATTTGGTCTTATTCAGACTTGAATTTGATTACTTTTAGAGTTGTTAGGGTTGCCTCATCAAAACATTTAATTTGAATGTAAGTTTGCTGAAATAAAAGCTCATATGGCTCTAAATTGAATTTGTAAAGTAGAAATAGCTTTTAGAGCCCTCCCAAAGCTCTTTCTCAAAGCTACAAGTTACACACACTTCTCAACCAGGACTTGAACATCGTAAGTTATGGGTGGGGTTATGTTGGCTTTCGAACGCCTAAAGAGTGCCTTTATCTCAACGATCAGGCCCCTGCTTTATGAGACTGGCCAAATGAGTGTCATTATCTTTGTGGCTTACTCTAAATAGAGGGGCCAGGAGCTAGTATCCTGATAGTCTCCCACATGTTTTTGAAAAGAGAATTTGAGATTTTACTGGGCAGCCACTCAAAGATGTTATCAGGTAGCTCAAGCCAATCATCGTCCATGCTAGAGTGCATGCTAATCACTTCCTTATCTGATCAGGCTTGAAAACAAAGGATACCGCATCTGTTCATTATGACAATCTTGAGCTCCACCCTTTTCTTGCTGGCTTTGCAGAATGCGAATAATGGTCTTGCCTGGATGGCCTGAAGCTAATGTTGATGTGCTCTAATCATGATAGGATTTGAATAATGATAGAGTGTGGCACAAGCTCCCTAGTACTCCTTTCTTGGTCCACACAATCCTTGAGCTCCAGCACCACCGATGTGAGCTAGTCTTGGACATCAAGAGGAAGACAACCTCCTTACCTTCCATCCTTAGTTTATAAGGGTTGGGAGAGTGAGCCAAGAGCAAATTTATCCTTGTATTTTCATGTACATTTCCATGAGATGTCTACGCTCATTCTAAATAAGCCTTAGCATTTTTTTACTTGTTTTTATTTTAGGGCAGATTAGAAGATTTGAGCATTAGATCGCTAGGAGGAATTGCTTCCGTCGTCGAACCGATCGACCAATAGGTCGCAACAGCGATGTACTTGTCGATACCAATATTTTGAGGAGAAAAAACATAATTGATTATTATAAATCAAAACTTTAGTTGAAAATTATACCTTATTGTAATTTTCATTTATTAATGAAATTTTACATTCTTTTTAAGAAAAAAATTCGAGATTTATCCATAATAAAATTTTAAAAACTAAGTCTATATCTCAACATTTTAAATATATACAATGTACTTGTAACAGTTCAAATTCTTAATTATTAAAATATTTTGACATAATAATCTCACATTTTTATCTCATTAGCATTAAAATTCTCACTATTTTACTAAAAGATGCTTCCATGTTTAAAATTTTAGTACTAACACATTATTTGGCCTCCATTCATCTTTTCATACATAAATCAACTGATTTGCCAGAATTTCATCCGAAACCTTTTCCATGAAGCATGTAATGACTTAGGCTTCATTTGAGACAGCTTTCTTACTGCTTTCTAAAGTGGCTTTCTGGTAAAAAAAAATTTTTACTAGAAAATTTTGTACTAAAAAGCTATTTTAGAAAGCAGAAAAAAAGCTATCCCAAATAAAATCTTCATCCCCACATGAAAGTAACAAACTAACCATTAATTTATAGCAAGCAATAGTGCTAAAAGGGCTGAAAAAGTGAACTTATACCTCAATAATTCTATAGTCTAGTGGAGAATTCTTTTAATGATGGCTTCTTATATATACTTACACATATATGTATACCTCTTTTAAAGAACAATGAAGACAATGTAAGTTAATATAGAAAGCTTATTATTGCACAGCTGGTCATATGATAATAAAATATTGACTTATGTGGTCAAATTAAATGATTATATTATTATTGGCATATAAGATAATGTACATGTTCCAGTTGATTAAAATCTAACCCA